>JARQOD010000005.1:533792671-533837529 GCA_033576555.1 Oophaga sylvatica | reverse complement strand
CCTGGCCGCCATTTTGCTGGATTATTAAGTACTAGAGAGGGCTTTAAAAATGTTTAAAATATGCTCACCTCATCTCTCGGCTATACAGCAGTGTAGCCCTTCACTCCTCTGGTCCGCTCCTCTGTTCCCATTCAGTCTGCACTTCCCGGCATATTTGACCCATCAATACATGACTAAGTCTCAAAATATCATGTGGTCATAAATCAGCTTAAAGAAGCTCAGTAAAAGACAGATAAAGGAGTTACAAACTCTCCCATGAGAATTAACTCACTGACAGATTCTTAGCTAACTCATTGCCTAACAAACAGGATGTCAAACAACCACGAGACATGTAGGTGCGGGGACTCGAACATATTTTTCGAGCGCGCCCCGAAGTCACTCGGTTAGCACATGAGCATGCTCGGATAACGCCTTATCCCAGCACGTTCGCTCATCACTCATGGTCATACACAATCACAAGAATGAGAAACCATCATCAGAGCTGCAACGGGCTGTAACAGTTTTCCAAAAATACACTTTATTAAATGGAGTGGAAAATTTTTCTCTATTCATTTTTTACAAGAAGAGCAAACCCCAAAGTGTAATATGTCTCTGCTCCGAGACTAAAGCCAAAAAAGTCCAACGTTGTGATTTCTTTAGGATTAGGCGCTTCTTAATAACCCATCTCATTTCTCAACACTCTACAAATTCTCTAACAAAGCTGTTTTCTCAGCCTTCGCTCCACATGTGCCCATCGAACCACCAGAAAATTATATGAAATTACATTTCCGAAGGTAAACATTATTAGCAAATCCATTTACTCAACCCCTCCCTGTGAAGCGAAGAGCTCGGAGAGAGGAAACAGAAGTTCTCTTCGCTCCTATCACTTCATAATTCCAAATTGTGTTGGCCTTGGTGGGGCTAAATCATCTCCCGTGTCATGGCTGATGTCATGATAGATGAAGAGCGGGGTCAACTTCTCTGGCCTAGCGGCACGGACAGAGGGCGAGTTGGAGACAGGTCACCGTGTTTGGTCATTGTGCCCCTAAGTCCTGGAATGCAATACTTCATTCAAGCTGGATGAGTGCTCTCCCGGGATGAGATCTGCAACATCTGTAGTGATTCATGGCGATTTTAATGGGGCTCAGTCCTAAAATATAGCGGATTGTGTCTAACATGGCATCCCGTGACCGAAAAAAAGCCCAATCATGAGCAATTTAGTCATCAGGAAGGTCGGACTGTTAAGAACATATGACGTGTTGTTCATTATAATAATAATTAGCATTTTAGAATACTAATATTTTCATTGTCTTTTTCATTCATTTATTTAATATATTATTACGTTCTATGTAAAATTTAAAGATTTTAGAGTTGAGTGCGCTCCATACAGAGCCGATCCCGGGACCTGCCTCAACCTGCAGTGGTCTGAGCAAGGGACGAGGGGTAGGCAGGGTAGGCACCCGCCTAGGGCGCTACTTCCTGCCTCCCCAAGGAGGGCTCACTTTGGGAAAAAAAAGTGACATAGCTGAATGCCTCTGTAACGTCGCGTGGGGCAGTAGCCGTGTTCCATGCCCCAATATGCTGCAGGAAAATGAGGGTCCTGACTCGGTGTGTGAACTTCACCTGTAGGGGCGTTACAGGCCTCATGATGCCCGTGACTTCGTCTGGCCAGGTCCACGCGTTGTAAGGTTCAATGAGGGAGACCACCAGCCAACAATAAACTGTCTTTAATGGAACAAAAACATAGGGAGGAGCATGCACAGCGGATAGCGGGTGCAAATCTTCATGGACGTTTCTCGTAACACAAAGAACATCTTCATATACATTCTCCTTCTGTTCTTAAACTCACTCGGTTCTGCCTCAGTTAGTTCCTCTGCCTTCACCACAACCCAGCGCAGTGCTTCGGGAGCCTCCCCTGTCCCCAATAATGGCACTACAGTCAGTGAGAGATCTATGACTCAAACCCATGGTTCCGTGCCCTTTTTCCCCTTAGGGAAGCTACTTGTGCTCCTCTGCTTGCCTTGGAACCACCATACAGGACACTCTCTTCTTCTCTCGTTCCGCGCTCTGACTCGTCCCATTGCCTCTTTGGCTTGATACAGGAAAGATATATATCTTTGTACCGTGTTAGCCAGTAATTAGAAAAATGTCTAGAATTGAGAGTCCTCAGTGGTTGATACCTTTTAATGGCGAACTGAAAAGATGGAAACAAATTGTAAACTTTCGAGACTACTCAGGTCTCATCATCAGGCAAAGACTAATACAAAATCTGAAGAATCACATATTTATATACACAACAGGACACAGGAATAATGCAATAGATAAGACAAGTGACGTGAAGCAGAACTGTCGTTATGGGAGAGGGATAAACAGTTGTGGCCATAAATATTGGACCATCTAATGTGGTGTACTTAATTATTTGTACTAAATGTCCAACTGGGGGTCTGTATGTGGGGGAGACCGGGCAAAAACTGAGAACAAGGATGAATTCTCATCGCCACACAATAAGAGAAAAAAGAATGGATCTACCTGTGGCCAAACATTTTTGTCTCCCTGATCACAGACATGAAATTAATGGTATTAAAAGGTAACTTCACATCTCAGAGAGACAGGAGGGTCTGGGAATATAAACTCATGACGACCTTTGACTCACTCAGAGCAGGAATGAATGTGTCGCATGGATTTATGTCTTTTTACATCAAGTTAAGGAGTTTGCTCTTCAGACCTTGTGGGGGCATCACAATGCCAGACCCCAATCAGAGGAAAATAAAACATTCACACTCCTTATCTGTGAACTGTTCCAATGAAGAAAAGATCCCTATGTGTAAAAATTTGTTGTTCCGCAGCAGCCAAGTCAAGTGAAAAAGACTTTGACGCCCAGTAGCCTTTCGCTTGGATGAAAGACTTTTCACACCTCAGCGTTATTGACAGTTTTGGAGTTTTTGGCAGAACACAGTGGACTGGTTGGAAGAAGAAAGATAGAAATACACAGATGTCAGGTTATGAAAGCAGCGTTAAGTTGGCTCCATAGGGACCAATGTTTTCGGCCAGGTTCGATGGCCTTAGGAAAGGAGAAAGAACTTTAATTATTGATTCTACATAACTCTGTAGACCCAGAAGCAGGGAGGTAACTATAGTGGGAGCAGGAGATACAGTCCCACATGGACCATAGAGTCTACGGGACGGGAGGCAAAAAGGTTTTTTGGTTTATGTGACAATACTATTAAAGACCTATAATAGTTTGAGGTGTCACTAGCGTCAAGTTACACCACTGCCAGAAGATGGAAGGACACCAAGGATCTCTGACCTTGTATCTTGGGAATTATCCTTCTGGCATCCACTGCTTGTTGTTGACCCACGTGTACAGATATGGGCATTTTTTTTGCACTTAGATGCCTGTATTTTGGGTTAAAATTCTTTTTTTTTGTTAAAAAGTGTGCTCTGTTTGTCTTTTACAGCCTTTGAGTTGCATTGTCTATGGCTGGCTATGGAATGAGTTAACTGAGTATCTGTCAGTGAGCTGGTTCTGATGCAAGAGTTTACAGTATAACTCTTATCTTCCTTCTTCAGAGCTCCTCTCAACTGATTCATGACCGCAAAGTTGTGAGTGGCTGAGAAGAAGGAAGATAAGAGTTGAAAAATCTCTAGTCAGAAGGAGCTTAAAGGCAGACCCTTAGTTAAGTCATTCTGCAGCCATAGAGAGTGCAGCACACGGGCTATAGAAGGCAAAATGTTTAATAAAACCCAAATGCAAAAGTGAATTTTAGCCAAAAATACATGCAATTATTTAAATAAAAGCATCCCCATAGGTGTCCATATAGCTTTACAGTCTGCAGAATCCTGACCTGTGTAGGTCGGGTTGGATGGACTTGGCTCTGATTTTTTATGATCTGCTTATTTTTATTGCATTTGTCATTTTGAATTTTTTAGTAAATTTTGAGATTCTTGTGGTCAGGGTGAGCAGAGAGCCAGTGATAACGTGACTTCTTGCTTTCAATGTTAGGTGTTTTATAGAGTTAAAGGTTGCAGGACTTTCCTCTCCTGAGAAACTTCATTGTCCTCAACCAACGGGACTGGGAACCGGCCCAACGGTCATTACTGGGATGACAGGTGCCATAACAGGTCCCCATTAGTGATGAGCAAACGAACTCGGAAGAGGTGTTATCTGAGAATGCTCGGGTCCTAACTGAGTGTTTTTGGCGTGCTCGACTAATATGTTCGAGTCCCCGCGGCTCTATGTCTCGCGGGGCTGTTCGACAGCCGAAACACATGCAGGGATGGCTTAATAAACAGACAATCCTTGCATGGGTGTTGAACAGCTGCGGGGACTCGAGCATATTATTCGAGCACAACGAAGACCCTTGTTTAGGACCCGAGCATGCTCAGATAACACCTTATCCCAGCACGTTCTCTCATCACTAGTCCCCGTATGTTTTCTGGACGCCGGTCCTACAATCTGGTATTTCTCTATCCTTCTCAGTCTGTTACTCTGAACTTCTGTTATTCTGAACCTGCAATGTGTGAAATCTTTTTTACAGGAAGCCAAATATTGTGCAAAGAGCTTATTAAGTTTCCACACATCTCTGCTGTGACTACACACATTATGTGGCTTTTGTGGCTTTGGTAAGTAGATTTTTCTTCTCCTTGGAATCACACGTAACAAGTCAGTAACATGTGGGTGAGATGGACACATCATCCAGAACAGCCCATATACAATATGTATGCCTTCATTTTCTTCCCCTTTTTTCACCATGAAATTCATTTTATCCGGAATCTGCTATTCCAAGTCTGATATTATGGCACTCGTCTAAGAAACAGAACGGAGATGTAAGATTACATTTCATCAGATAAAAAAAAAAAAAAAAAAAAAAGAGCATTGACAATAAAAGAAAAGCAGCGTGGAAATGTTTCAATTAAAAAGAATAAAGTACAGAAAATGTAGAAAAGTTTTAGAAAAGTTTGGAAACTTTAGCAAATTAGATAAACAGGACATTTTTTTGGTTATTAAAGTTGCGGAGCAGCGGGTCATAGAGGCAGGAGCCAGCGGCTGCGGCTGTAACTGTGCCCGCTGCTAAAGAGAAAGCCGCCGGCTTCCAGTACACACCCTACATACTTTCCCTGCACGCCCTCGCTGCATCTTGTTACTTCCAGCACACATCCTACTTACCTTCCCTGCACACCCTCGCTGCATCTCATTCCATCCAGCACACATCCTACTTACCTTTCCTGCGCGCCCTCGCTGCATCTCATTCCATCCAGCACACATCCTACTTACCTTTCCAGCGCGCCCTCGCTGCATCTCATTCCATCCAGCACACATACTACTTACCTTTCCTGTGCACCCTCGCTGCATCTCATTCCATCCAGCACACATACTACTTACCTTTCCTGCGCGCCCTCGTTGCATCTCGTTCCATCCTGCACACATCCTACTTACCTTTCCTGCGTGCCCTCGCTGCATCTCTTTCCTTCCAGCACACATCCTACTTACCTTCCCTGCGCGCCCTCGCTGCATCTCATTCCATCCAGCACACATCCTACTTACCTTCCCTGCGTGCCCTCGCTGCATCTCGTTCCTTCCAGCACACATCCTACTTACCTTCCCTGCGCGCCCTCGCTGCATCTCATTCCATCCAGCACACATCCTACTTACCTTCCCTGCGTGCCCTCGCTGCATCTCATTCCATCCAGCACACATCCTACTTACCTTCCCTGCGCGCCCTCGCTGCATCTCGTTCCTTCCAGCACACATCCTACTTACCTTCCCTGCGCGCCCTCGCTGCATCTCGTTGCTTCCAGCACACATCCTACTTACCTTCCCTGCGCACCCTCGCTGCTTCTCGTTCCTTCCAGCACACATCCTACTTACCTTCCCTGCGCGCCCTCGCTGCATCTCGTTCCATGCCAGCAGCTCTTCTGGCCGAGCGATCACGTGACCCCGCTCATTAAGGAAATGAATATGCACCTTTCCACTCCCGTAGGCGTGGAATGAATATTCATTCACTTTTCACAAGATCACAAATGATGAGTCAGGCATATGGAAATCCTAAACCCACGATGGCGAAAAAAAGAAAAAACAGAGGAACACATAAAAAAAGTGATTGTAAAAAAGGCGCAAATGAAAAGATTAATGAGGCAGTGAATGAAAACCTGGTAAAAAAAATAGATGAATAAAAAAAGGAATGATGAATGAGCCCCAATTTGTTTCCCTGCACGTTAAACTTTATAAATCAATAGAGAGACGTTCATGAAAATACGGATAGAAAAGTTATAAACTCACTGGCAGATACTCAGTTTACTCATTCTACAGTTAGCAATAAAAAATGCAACACAGAGGTTATAGATGACAACATTTTTAATCAAACCCAAATGCAAAAATTATTTTTATCTGAAAATACATGCGTTTAATCAAAGAAGGAAAAAAAAATTGTCCCGGAAGGTGCTCTACCCGCGTATTCATGGATGGAACACGTACTAATTGTTGTCTATGTTCACATGAGAATGGTTAGAGAAAACATGTCTGGCTTTGATGCGTGTACGGTGCAGGAGAAGTTTTGCTATTTTTTTTTATAGCCAATGATAAAATCCATAAAGAAACACTGAATGTAAAAACTTGATCAAATGCTGATGAAACGCGGATCCAAAATATTGTCTGTTTTTTTTTTGTCATGTAAGAAAAATCACTGACGCCTGAACGAGACCTAACGAGCAAAAAGTGCTGATGAGGTCAGGGAATAATAAAAATAGAATAGATAATAAAACTTTATAAAAAATAATGTAAAACTTTATAAAAATAATATAAAGTCGATAGAAAATATAAATATAAGTAATATTTTAAAAAGCAGATTAAAAATAAATAAAAAAAAAAATTGTAAAAGAGAGAGCAGCTATTCATAATGTGAAGAGTTATTAGTTACAGCTGTACTAGGGTTCATTTGTTACTCATATTTACCATGTGGGTCAGCACTTTTGCAGGGTTTGGTTGAATAGCAAAAACATTTTGACTTTATGAATCAACATTATGTTACAGCTGCACTGAAGTGCTAAAACCATGGTGCAGAAAAAAAAAATATATATATACTAGATAAAATATAATAATATATTGACAAAACTAAAATATATATATATATTATAGTCATTGACGTCTTCTTTCTTTTTTAGAATTCTGCATTCTACATTTTAGACAATTTATTTTATAATAATAATAATTATTATTTTTATTATTTTACATATTTTTTATTATTTGTTTATAAATATTTTTATTATTTATTATTCATTATTAATATTATTACATTATGCTACATCTTTTTATTTATATATGTTTTTTGTATGAATTATTAAAATTTTATTATAGCATTATTTTTATCATTTGACATATTTTTGTTATTTTTATATTATTTTTATTAATAGCATTATTATTTTTGCATTTCTTTACATATTTTTAATTATTTGATTATATTATTAATATTATTCAATATTAACTATTATTAATGGTACACTATTTTTATTAATTTACATATTTATATTATTATAACTTATTATTAACTACTAATATTATTATTACAATATTTTTATTATTTTACATATTTTTTCTTAGTTTATTATATTATTTGTATTATTATTGATGCTACATTATTTTTATTATTTTGCATATTTTGTAATTATATTTTAAATGTGTATTCTTTATTATTCATTATTAAATAATTATTAATTAATTAATAATAATAATTATTATTTATTTTTAGAGCATCCTTGATTCCATAAGAAGGGGTTAACATACAAAATACAAATATACGGTAAAAAAAAATTTCAGACTCTTAGTCAATGTGATTATTTATTATTTAATAATATAAGATACATGATGTGTAGGTGGAAATTTTTTTTTTTTTTTGCCTTTTTTAAAGATCTTTGGGATATTTTACACAATTTTTTTATTTTTTTATTATTTTTTTTTGAATTTTATAAATACCTTAGAACAGTTCTATTATCTATTCTGGAGGAGAAAAAAAAAACTTCAAGCGCCGTGTTTATTATTCCTGGTAAGGTGCCAGGATACCCCTTTAAAAAAGATCTACATTTTGCTGACATAAATGTGTCAGGGAGCATAAAATGAGCTTTTTACTTCACAACAACACATCATTTTGGAGTGAATGTTGACCCTTTTCGGGCTGCAGAGAAGTTCACAGATAAAATACTGTTGTAAACACTCAATGTGGATATAGATAAAGATGGAGGAACTGGGCCAGTGTTTATCAACCTCTTAGCCCCTGAAAGACAAATGTGGTTTGCATAAAATCTCTTGACAGCCAGGTACCATTTCCACATGACTCAGACTCAGGAAAAAAAAAAAGAAGAGAGATCCACAAACTCGGAAAAAAACAGAAAATTTAGGCAAAATTTTAAAAATTTAAAAAAAAACTATTCAAGATTTAGTTCAACTAATCCCCAGAAATAACGTATTTAGGTATGATTATTATTTTTTAAATTAATACTTGAGAAAATAACTTTTAATTAAACTGCAAAAAAAAAATAAAAGACAATTAATTGAAAAAAAATTTTTTGTAATTACTTTTAATTCATTTACTTTTTTAATTGCTTTTAATTAAAATTCAAAAAAGAAATACGGAAATAATAAAATCATACCAGCGCTGTACAGTTTTAGCGCTTGAAAAAATTACTTTTAATTAAAATGCAAATTAAGGGGCTTTGATGCACCTCAGGGGTGGCCAAAGGGCTCAGTGCACCCTAATTTGCATTTTAGGGACCTCCCCTGCTTAAGATTGACAGCGCTTGTTTGCCATTTTCACTCGTTTCTGCACGTGCGCACTGACACTGCCAGAGTGCTGGCGGACGCCTTCTCCTCCCTGGCTCCTCTGTGTGGCTGCCGCTCACTACACTAATGAACCTGGAAATGTAGCAAGCGAGCGACTACAAAGAAAACTAGGGGACAGAGAAGATTTTTCTTTTTTAATAATTTTATTTGTGTGGCTCCTGACGTGACTCAATCCACCCTCTCCTTCTTTCTGAAGCCGCCGTCTAAATAATTCCTCCATCATTACTATATACTCTAAATAAAACCGCCATACGGTTGCTGAATAAATCTGCCACATGGTACATATAATAGTGCTATATATATGTTTAATCAACATCTCCCAAAATTTCCAAATACTGCAACGTTTCTCAAATAATACAGCAATATGGTGTAAAAAAAAATAACTGTACGGTGCCAAGATGATGTCTCCATAACTATATGCTCGACTTAAATAAAATCGCCATACAGTTACTGAATTAATCTGCCATATGATACATATAATAATGCTGTACATGCTTAATCAATACCTTTTAAAATTCCCAAGTACTGCAACATTTCTCAAATAAAACAGCTATATGGTGTAAAAAAATGTCAGTATGATGAACAATGATGCCTCCATTAGTATATACTCCACCTAAATAAAACCACCATGAAGTTGCTGAATAAATCTGACATATGGTTACATAAAGAATAGTGCTACATATGATTAAACGATACCTCCTAAAATCCTTAAATATTGCAACGTTTCTTAAATAACACAGTAATATGGTGTAAAAAAATATATATAACTGTACGATGCCAAAATGATGCCTCCATTACTATATACCCCACCTAAATAAAACCACCAAGCAGTAACAGATAATATAGTGGGCACATAATACTGCCACAAGTGCTAAAAAAATTTATTCAGCCATATAGTTTTAAAAATAAGACTACACAGTTTTAAAAATATGACTACACAGTTCCAAACTAATGCCCTTATACTGTATCTAAATAAAACCATCATAACTGTGCCATATAGTACAAATATAATAGTGCTATATGTGTTCAAATGAGACTCGAAAATCCTGAAATACTGCCAAATGGTCCTCAAATAATGCGGGCATACGGTGTTACAAAATATGACAGTACGGTGGCATATTAATGCCGCCATTGCTACAGGCTCTGGATAAATACTACTGCCACATAGTGCTGCAATATTAATAATCATGCAATAGAATATATCTTATGTACAGACAACACTTACATATTTTATACTGCTTAGGGTAAAAAGTATAGGGGGCACAGAGAAGTATCCAGGACCTGGTGTATAAGGGGGCTAAAAAGGCCCTTTATCATGATGGAAGGCCCAAGAGCCTTACATTATTCCTCTGGGATTGCTTACAATGCAATTCCCTAAATTGACCAGTCTTGATAAATCTCTTGGTGTTAACCCCCCTCCCAACAAATGTTATGTAGACCTGTGTCAGTACAGACCACCCTGGTCATGATACCACCTAATTGTTAATTATTCATCCTCCTGGTGCCTATAAAAGCCATAAAACAGTCATATGTAGGATCAGGAATGGGGGCTATTAATCAGACCGGCTGCCCGGCACTATCTGCACTCTGTCTCAGGTCAGCAACAACTGTCTGACTCCTATTAACACCACTGTGGTTGATCGGCCATGCATTCATGCTGAGAGATGAGAAGGGAACAACCAGTCTCACTCCAGAATCAGACCCTCTTCCCAGTAATTCAGCAATTTTTACAAGAATATTGTTTCTAAATCTAGAAAACAAAATGTTGATTTACGGAATTTCGGTTAAAGAGGATCTGTCACTTCTAAATATGTATTTTTTATTTTATTTTTTAACATATTTATTTTTCATTTATTACCCGATGTAAATGCCGCCATTCGCCTGAATTTGGTGTAGCTTTTCTTTTGTTCCTCCGCCTCTCCATTCCTGAGATATGGTCTCCTTCTTTTATAGTCTTTTTAGCCAAGTGGGCGTAGTCATCAATTCTACTCTTTAGATGTCTTCTTGAGGACGACGCCCACTTGAGTTTTCCAACGAAAGATATTTACGGCGTAGCTACCTCTGGGATCCACACCTATCAAGAGAAGTGGGGTCATCAACCTCCAATCGAAGAGGAGGAGCTAAAGCGCTACGGAGTAGTACTTTATTTGCTGGTTGTATATGGAGATGGCTACTCTTAGTAAGCACCTGTTCACACTTGATTTCTGTTTGGAAGTGAGGGTCAGTCTTTTGATATTTCTATATTTAGGTTCTCTAACTGAACTCTCCACCCATCAGCCTCTGGCGGTTTTATTTATAGCAGGATCCTACCTTCCCATATAAATGTAGGCTTTAGCCCAGGAGAAGATTCACATAGGCAGGTTCCCAATGAGAATCACGTTATCGTTGCTGCCGGGTATATAACACACTATCTGTACAGTTTCTTTAGTGTCTTATGGCTTTCTCTCCCTGTCTTTCTGGCTAAGTGACGTTTTTTCATTATCCAGATTCATCATAAAAGGCTGCTGCATTCCCTGCCTCAACTTTTATACAGGCTATAATAGCACCTCCTGATTGGCTGTTCTATACCATGTGATGTGATGCATACAAGAGATTTTGGGGAAGCCCGTGTAAGGTCATGAGTGCCCTCCCTGGCTGACGAATTCTTCTGCAAGGTGTAAAATGGCAATTTGCTCAAAGTAAATCACAATTTGTTTGGATTCGTCCGGTTCAGCAAATTCCTAAAAAATCAACACAAGTTGGATTCACAATGAATTAATGATCTCATTTGTATCAGACCACCATTGGCCGCAGACATTGGTTACAACATTGACCTCTCTAGAAGATAAGAGACCCGTAGGCGACAGGGGGCCAGCAGGAGCGAGAAGCAGTAGAGGATTGATAGGTAGGTATATGCCTTATTTTTTGGGGTCATATGTAAAGTTGCAAAATGGACCGTAAATTATCTTGAAGTGTAAAATTTTAACTGTTAAAAGCGTAATAAAAAAATTAGTAAAAATAAAATTTAATACAAATTTTAAAAAGTCGGTGCCGTTTTTTTCCACCACTCTGGTTGTTCTCGAGGTATAAAGATCTTAAGAGCACACGGCAGGGAATTTTTTTCTCCATTATCTCGGTGGGTTATTTACAAAAATAAAATCCCTTTCCTATTCGAGACGACGGGCCCAGTATTTTATCCTACTTTACACCACGGCTACATTTATAGGGAAACACCTTCACAGATCCGTACTTCGTAAAATGTCAATATTGCCTTAATGGCGGTCTTAAAGGCCCGGCTCGTAAAGAGATGTGTTTAGTAAAAAAAAAAACATCTCTGAGCTCCATAAATGTTCGTTCGGTATCACACATCACATTTAGCAGGAAGTTTTATGGCCCGGAGTGAGGATTTAGGCAGAGTCATCAGGACACCATACAAGGCCGGGCTCCCGATTGAGGGATCTGGCGCTGGATTCATAAAATATAACCCTCCGTTACATTAGCGCTATCTGGAGCCAGGAAATATACACAGACTATAAATTCTGAGTGGTCCAGCGAGCCGCCGCTTTAAGGAATTGCATGTACGATCGGTCGCATTCCAGGGAGATGGGATTATACGTGGAATGCTTAAGAAGAAGTCTGGGAAGCCAAAAGATGTTCTCGTCCTCATTTATCAAGTGCTTATGACTGTGATATTCGGCAAATGGGTTGTGTTAAGAGGTAAGCCGTGACAAGGTGGCATCGTTATCCTGTCCGGATGATGCATAATATTAGTATTACGGCTTAGATCATTGCATGCTTTTAAAATCATCACTGCTAACAAGAAAGAGATATTTCTGCTGCCGGACGGCCGGGAGCAGACTTTCCATTTGGAAAGACGATAATATGTCAAAAATTATGTAAATGGAAAGATTGGATGTGTTTATAGAAATAAAGGCCTGTACAGAGCCCGGGGGTGGGTGTGGGGTCACACAGGAAATCTGGGCGTATGTAAACCTGTATGCCTAAATTGACTGTTTTTGTGCTTGAGAACTGCCAAAATCGTCAGAGACTGTATTCGCCATTTTGTAAAACAACAACCGCCATTTTGCCACCATATTCGCGCCCTGAGGCGCTGGTGAAGAAGGGCGTGCTTTCGTGGGCGTGCACTCACTCAGTGGCGCGAAAACGATGACCGCCCAGTCTAAATGCTATTGCAATCTGAGACTGTTATGTTACGGAAGCTGAGGAGTGCAGGTAAAAAAGGAAATACACCAGAGCAGTTGGAATCTATGAGATTGCAGTACCCTGACTAACCACCGCAACTAGAGGCAGCCGTGGAGCGTTCCTACGTTGGTCCTAGACGCCTCGTCACAGCCTGAGAAACTAACTACACCTAAAGATAGAAATAGGAAAGCTATCTGCCCCGGAGCAGAACCCCAAAGATAATAGAAAGCCCCAAACATGTAATGGCGGTTAGACAAGAGGAAATACTGACACAGAAAGAAAATAGTATGAGCAAACGCTGGGGCCCAAACTATCTAAATAGAAAAGGATAGGAAGGGTACTTACTGCAATCTCAGAAAACCCTGAAAAAACACCAACTCTACTAATTTCAAAAACACCTGAGATCACACGACCTCTACCACCTAAATTAGTTCTCTGGTGTAACAAAAACAAAACAGCAGCCACTGAAAAAAAACTGGAAAAAGCAAAAGTACAAAACACAGTGGCTGGACTAAACTGAGAGGGCAAAAGCCCCCGGAGGGGACCCTGAAGGCCCCCACAGAAGTGCAGGACAAAATGCAAAAATATAGCAAAAACACAAAATAAGAAATTGTCTTATCTGATAGCAGGAGATGCAGACACGACACAGCAGGCTACAAGGGAAACTGGAAAGAAGGATTCAGACCAGAACAATTGATCACCGGCAACCCTGATGGGAAAATGACTCCCTTATATAAGACCAATCAGTAACACCTGATTCCCAGTCCTCACAATCCTCACTAGTACCGCTTGTAACCACCAGAGGGAGCCTCTGCTCAGAACTCATCTCAAACCCATTCACAACAGTACCCCCCCCTTGAGGAGGGGTCACCGAACCCTCATTTGAGCAACCAGGTCGGTCAGGATGAGTTCTATGATACGCACGGACAAGTCTCCTAGCATGGATGTCCGAAGCAAACACCCAAGAATTGTCTTCCTGACCATAACCTCTCCATTTAACCAAATACTGGAGTCTTCGTCTAGAAAAACGAGAATCCAATATTTTCTCAACCACATACTCCAGATTGCCCTCAACCAAAACAGGGTCAGGAGGCACAGCAGCAGGAACCACTGGCTCAACAAACCTCTTCAACAAGGACTTGTGGAACACGTTATGGATCTTAAATGTCCCTGGAAGAAGCAAACGAAAAGAAACAGGATTAATAATCTCCATGATCTTATAAGGTCCAATGAACCTAGGCTTAAATTTAGGAGATGCTACTCTCATAGGAATATTCTTTGAGGACAACCAGACCAAGTCCCCCACTTTAAACCGAGGACCATCAGTCCTATGCCGGTTAGCAAACCGCTGGGCCTTCTCCTGAGAGAGGGACAACCTCTCCACTACCTGGTCCCAAATCTGCTGCATACGCTCAACAACAGAGTCAACACCTGGACAGACAGAAGCCTCCGTCTGTCCTGAAGAAAATCGAGGGTGAAACCCAGAATTACAGAAAAACGGAGACATCAAAGTGGCAGAGCTAGCCCTATTATTAAGAGCAAACTCAGCCAAAGGCAAAAAAGAGACCCAGTCATCCTGATCAGCAGACACAAAGCATCTTAGATAAGTCTCCAATGTCTGGTTTGTTCTCTCAGTTTGACCATTGGTCTGAGGATGAAATGCCGAGGAGAAAGACAATTGAACACCCAGTTTAGAACAAAAAGTCCTCCAAAATCTGGAAACAAACTGGACTCCTCTGTCAGACACAATGTTCTCAGGAATGCCGTGTAAACGAACCACGTGCTGAAGGAACAACGGCACCAATTCAGAGGAGGAAGGCAACTTAGGTAATGGCACAAGATGTATCATTTTGGAAAACCTATCACAAATTACCCAGATGGTGGTCATTCTCTGAGAAACAGGAAGATCGGAAATGAAATCCATAGAGATATGGGTCCATGGTCTCTTGGGCACAGGCAATGGCATCAACAAACCACTAGAGCGAGAGCAAGGCTTGGAGCGAGAGCAAGTCCCGCAGGACTGCACAAATTCCCTGACATCGCGAGACAAGGTAGGCCACCAAAAGGACCGACTAACCAAGTCTCTGGTACCAAAAATTCCGGGATGCCCAGCCAATGCGGAACAATGAATCTCAGACATCACACTCTTTTTCCATTGGTCCGGGACAAACAATTTTCCAACAGGGCAGCGCTCGGGCCTATCCTCCTGACACCCCTCCAGAGCAAGTCTCAAATTGGGCGAGATGGCGGAAAGAACTACACCCTCCTTCAAAATAACAGAGGGATCAGATAGCTCAGGAGAGTCCGCAAGGAAACTCCTCGAGAGGGCATCCGCCTTAACATTCTTAGTGCCAGGAAGAAAGGAAACCACAAAATTAAAACGTGTGAAAAACAAGGCCCACCTGGCCTGTCTAGGATTGAGTCGCTTGGCAGATTCCAGATAGACCAGATTCTTATGGTCCGTAAGGACCACCACCTGATGTTTGGCTCCCTCCAGCCAATGTCTCCACTCTTCAAAAGCCCACTTCATGGCCAATAACTCCCGATTACCCACGTCATAATTACGTTCAGTAGGAGAAAATTTTCGAGAGAAAAAGGCACAAGGGTTACTTTTAGAGGTCTCTGGATCTTTTTGGGACAAAACGGCACCTGCCCCAATTTCAGAGGCATCAACCTCCACCTGAAATGGCAGAGAAACATCAGGCTGCCGTAGAACAGGAGCAGAAGTGAATCTCTGCTTAAGTTCCTGAAACGCAGAGACTGCCTCAGGAGGCCAATTCACCACATCAGAACCCTTTCTGGTCAAATCAGTTAATGGTTTAACAATAACCGAGAAATTACCAATAAATTTACGATAAAAATTGGCAAAACCCAAAAATCTCTGAAGAGCCTTTAATGAAGTAGGTTGGACCCAATCACAGATGGCCTGAACCTTGACCGGGTCCATTTCAATAACAGATGGGGACAAAATGAATCCCAGAAATGAGATCTTCTGTACGCCAAAAAGACACTTTGATCCCTTCACATACAGAGCATTCTCTCTCAAAATCTGGAATACAGTTCGAACATGTTTCACATGAGAGTCCCAGTCATTAGAAAAAATCAAGATATCATCCAAATAAACAATCAGAAACTTGTCCACAAAATCCCTGAAAATGTCATTCATGAAGGACTGGAAGACGGAAGGAGCATTAGTGAGCCCAAAGGGCATCACAAGGTACTCAAAATGCCCTTCAGGGGTGTTAAATGCCGTCTTCCATTCATCCCCGTGCTTAATGCGAATAAGGTTATACGCCCCCCTGAGGTCAAGCTTGGTAAACCAAGTAGCGTTTTTCACCCTGGAAAACAGGTCAGAAATCAAGGGTAACGGGTATTGATATTTCACAGTAATATTGTTCAAGAGACGATAATCAATACACGGCCTTAATGAACCATCTTTTTTGGCCACAAAGAAAAAACGGCACCTAAGGGTGAAGAGGATGGTCTGATATGACCCTTCTCCAATGATTCCTTGATATAAGACCGCATAGCGTCATGTTCAGGTACAGACAAGTTAAAAAGGCGACCTTTAGGGAATTTACTACCTGGCACTAATTCAATAGCGCAGTCATAGCTCCTATGGGGAGGTAAGGATGCAGATTTACTTTCGCTAAACACATCAGAAAAATCAAACAAAAAGTCAGGAACATCCTCAGCCTGGGGGAGGCAGAAAAAACAGGAGTGTTGGTATTAACACATTGGCAGCCCCAACTGGTTACAGACACAGATTTCCAATCCAAAACAGGATTATGAGACTGTAACCAAGGGAAACCCAGCACATAATGTCATGCAGATTATATAGAACCAAAAATTTGCAGCACTCCTGGTGATCAGGTTCAACCCTCATTATCACCTGAGTAGAAAACTGGGGTTTATTCTCAGCCAAAGGGTAGAATCGATCCCCAGTAAAGGAATAGACTTCTGTAGGGGTATCAAGGGAAACCCACAACGTTTAGCAAAATCATAATCCATCAGGTTAATAGCTGCTCCAGAATCAACGAAAGCCTGAGCAGAAAATGAGGACAGAGAGCATATCAGAGTGACAGTTAATAAAAACTTAGTCTGAACACTACCCAAGACAACTGAGCGTGCAAAATGTCTTCCCCGCTTAGGGCAGACTGAAATAGCATGAGAGGCATCACCACAGTAGAAACATAACCCATTGCGCTTTCGAAACTCATGACGCTGTGCCCCAGACACCACTCCATCACACTGCATGGGCTCAGCAGCTGGCTCACAAGGCAACACCACTCCACGCATACTTCTCCGCTCACGCAAACGTCTGTCAATTTGAATCGCTAATGACATAGAATCATTGAGACCAGAGGGGACAGGGAATCCCACCATAACATCCTTTACATTATCCGACAGACCCTTCCGGAAAAGGGCCGCCAAAGCGTCGTCATTCCACTTGGTCAGGACTGCCCACCTACGGAATCTCTGACAGTATAACTCAGCGTCATCAAGCCCCTGATTTAATGCCAACAAGGCTTTTTCAGCTTGATCAGTGACATTAGGCTCATCGTACAATAACCCCAAAGCCTGAAAAAATGCATCAACATCACTCAAAACAGGATCCCCAGGTATCAGGGAAAAAGCCCAATCCTGAGGATCGCCGCGCAGGAGAGAGATGATAATTTGAACCTGCTGCGCTGCGTTTCCTGAGGACTTAGATTTTAAGGCAAAAAACAATTTACAATTATTTTTGAAATTCTGAAACTTAGCTCGATCCCCTAAAAACAAATCTGGCATGGGGATCCTAGGTTCCACAACAGGCAACCTAGCAAGATATGCAGCAATACTCTGAACCTCAGTGGCAAGCTGATCCACACGGCCAGACAACTGTGCAAACTCCATTGAGAAAAAAGATCCTCCCCAGCACCCAGAGATACAGAGGGAAAAAAAAAAAAAAATGCAACAAACAGAAAAATATCCTCTGACAACTTTTCTTCCTTCAAAATATTTTTTCCCTTCTGTGAGTACCATACAATTTTTATGGCCGGTGATACTGTTATGTTACGGAAGCTGAGGAGTGCAGGTAAAAAAGGAAATACACCAGAGCAGTTGGAATCTATGAGATTGCAGTACCCTGACTAACCACCGCAACTAGAGGCAGCCGTGGAGCGTTCCTACGTTGGTCCTAGACGCCTCGTCACAGCCTGAGAAACTAACTACACCTAAAGATAGAAATAGGAAAGCTATCTGCCCCGGAGCAGAACCCCAAAGATAATAGAAAGCCCCCAAACATGTAATGGCGGTTAGACAAGAGGAAATACTGACACAGAAAGAAAATAGTATGAGCAAACGCTGGGGCCCAAACTATCTAAATAGAAAAGGATAGGAAGGGTACTTACTGCAATCTCAGAAAACCCTGAAAAAACACCAACTCTACTAATTTCAAAAACACCTGAGATCACACGACCTCTACCACCTAAATTAGTTCTCTGGTGTAACAAAACAAAACAGCAGCCACTGAAAAAAAACTGGAAAAAGCAAAAGTACAAAACACAGTGGCTGGACTAAACTGAGAGGGCAAAAGCCCCCGGAGGGGACCCTGAAGGCCCCCACAGAAGTGCAGGACAAAATGCAAAAATATAGCAAAAACACAAAATAAGAAATTGTCTTATCTGATAGCAGGAGATGCAGACACGACACAGCAGGCTACAAGGGAAACTGGAAAGAAGGATTCAGACCAGAACAATTGATCACCGGCAACCCTGATGGGAAAATGACTCCCTTATATAAGACCAATCAGTAACACCTGATTCCCAGTCCTCACAATCCTCACTAGTACCGCTTGTAACCACCAGAGGGAGCCTCTGCTCAGAACTAATCTCAAACCCATTCACAACATGAGACCATGCCCAACAGCCCTGGAGTTCCGCCTCCTCATCCTCCTCAGTGGGCGGAAAAGACCACTAAGGTCCCGTCTCTCTACAAAAGATGGGGCCTCTCCTGATGCTAATGAGACTTGTGATCTGGCTGAGATGGCGACCGCACGTGAGCAGCAGTGGGAAGGGATGGAGGAGACAGATCTCTCCCCCCACGAAAGCGAACCGATCGCCATGGAGCCACCGGTGGGCACCCGGCCTGGGAACTCTCCTACACTGGAGGAAGCGGAGGATACCCTGCGAAACTTGGCCTGGCACCGGGAGGAGGTCGCCAGAATGGAAGCGAGTTGGCGGGCCCTGAAAATACACTTGGAGCGACGTCAGTCCCTCTTGCCTCCTGCAGTGTCTGCACCGGAAGGAGAAGCACCCGTTCCAGCGGAGGAAGCCGCGCGGACACCCCAGACCTTGCAACCAGAACCGGCTGCCAGTACTGAAGCGGAGGCCCCTGTTCCTTCAGAAGACGCCGCACCAGCATGTCAGTCTCCGCTGCCTGCACCCGTCGCTGATCCGAAGGAGGCGACAACCGGCCTCGTGGAGGAGGCCGCGCAGGCCCCTGAGCCCTACCTGTCCGCACCGGAGTCCCGGCCGTCATCAGTTCCGGAGCCGGCTGCCTCTGCCGCAATTGAGCGCCGCCAGTACTGGCGGGCGCCGGAGGGGCTGCAGCAATCCGGACATCGTGAGCTGCCATTTGATGATAGGGACCTGGAGCTGCTGGTAGAAGATAATTACAACCGGCGTCAGGAGGAGGAGTGGAGACGCCGGGAACGGGAAGCGGAGCGGCAGAGAGAACAGCGAGAGTCCCAGCAGCGACGACAGCGGCAGTTGGAGCAGGACCGGGCAGACAAGGATCGGATGCGTAAAGATAAAGGTACGCTGAGGGAGCCACGGCGAAAAGGGGCAGTCTGGGACTTCAAACTAAGAGGTGGTTGGGGCTTTATCCAGGAGCCGGGGCTATACCTGGAGATATTCGTGAACTGGAGGGATGTAGAGTCCCACCTCCCAGAAAGACACCCGGGGAGGGACCTGTTAGTCGGGGACTTAGTTACCTACACCCGACACTGGGGTTACAAGGGGTGGTACGCCCTAAATGTCACCAGGTGCGACCCCTGCCCTCCAGAGCGCCAGGAAGCTGATAGACCCTCTGAGCCTTCGGCCTCCCCCAACCAGGCCTCTGCCCATGCGCCAACTCCACGCCGCACAGCTCCCCTGCCTCCCTCAGCGGCCTCCTCGGCACTCCCAGCAATGGAGATGGTGCAAATGGTAGGCCCGTACCCGGTACCCGTCAGGCCCCCGGGAATCCGTACAGTCCGGGACATTGGGATCCAGACCCGACAGGAGACGAGAGAGGTGGACGTACAGACCCACATAGCGGGTCATGATATGACAGTACAGGCCACACAACGTCACCAGGTCAGGGTGGGCCCTGGAGTGATGGATGTATGGGAAGCTCCGGCTGAGTACCAGTGGTACCTGGAACACCACCCAGCCATGAGTAAATGAAAACCCCGGACAGGGACTCAGAATGTGAATAGTTAATTTGTTGCTACACCCGGACGGGTGATTGTTCCGAGATGAAAGTTTTATAAGTGTTAATTGAAATACCCGGGTTGGGTAATGGTATACATTTTTGAATGTCTGAACTCTGTAGCCATGAACTGTGCTGGCTCACAAACTGTTCTGTAAATAGTTGGCACTTCGGTGCTCCATCTTGGTTTTACAAAATGCTTTACTGTGCACAATTTGCACAACTACCTCAGAAGGTAAAAACCCGTTTGGTGTGGCCGAAAGTGAGGTCTGCTAAAAGAAAAGTCTTGCAGCCCACCCAAGACCACCGTTGGAGGTTTGGAGCGGGTCCTCCACAAGCACAAGTAAGGACACTGTGAAGTTACCCCGGTGGGGGTAGTCCTTGGAAGTCTTAACGAACTTCGGCAGTACTGCTATTTGCACTTTTGAACGTTATTATTAAAAATGTTTTTATGCAACGTTTAATCTGAAGTGCCTCCCATAAAGGGATGATGAGTTTGAAATTGCCTTTCTAATGTTGATATGCATATCTAAAAATTTTTGTATGTTTCTTATGTAACATCTTTACTCTTTTACAGCCCGGGAGTGCTGTGTTTAACCAGGGGGGAATGTGGCGCCCTGAGGGTCCAGTCGCCACAGAGATGTTGCATCGCACCCAGCGGTGTGACACCTGACTCTCAGGTAAGGAGGAAACACCCCATGGACTCCAACCACTGCATTCATTAGTACACTATGCCAGCTGAGTGTAGGCGGACCCAATGGGATGGTCTAGCTCAGACTGGTTAGAACAGGGTGTAGCTAGTTGGATGGGAGGGGTTGAGGCAGCTTTATGCTGCGTGTGTTAGAGGAGATTTCCAGTTAGAGACAGGCGGGCAGTGTGTGGGTACTGGCCCGTTCTGCTGCTCCTCTGAGTTCACCTCAGAGGGGCCAAACTGAAGAGAGCGAAGGGGTCCTTGGCTGATACAGCACTGACGCTGTGCCCGTTCCTGGGAGCAGGAGGACCAGGCAATCATCGGGAGACGGTTCCTAGATTAGTGGGTCAGTTCATCGCCACTAGTAACACCGCATCTAGTGGGACTCTTCAAGGGCCACTAGCTACCATAATCTCATCCGGAGGCAGCCTAGGGATCAAGTACGTCCAGAATTTCATATAAAGTGGCTTGGTACACCACCGGAAAGGTCTGGTAACTGAAAGGGTCCAATACCGCCTTGTCTGAGGGCTCTGTGGTAGGGGAGTGCAGAGAAGGAGTAAGGAGTGTAGCACTAAGAAGCCGGAAAGGAACATAAAGGGAGTCTTTGGAAGTGTGACCAATTTACCTGATGGTTACTGGACTACTCACTGGAAGAACACAGTGCCCGGCTGGACTCTGTAAAGCGCTTAACAGACTGTGAGTAAACCCTTGAAACTGCATAAGAACTGTTTCCTGCATTATTACTACGTCGCACACTCCACTCTGCTACATCCCTCTGCACCATCATTCTATCTCACCTCTACCTGCCCTGGGAGGACACAGTCTTACCTGTAGAAGACTTTACAACAAGCTACACAATACCATCCTCCCAGAGGATCTGCACAGCAGCGCTGGTCACCCTGACCAGGTACTACAGGTGGCGTCACGAACATTACTACAATCCCCTGTAAATATCCCCCTTTGAATGAGCGCCCAGGGCAGCGGACCGAGCTACGCTACCCGTGACCTATTCCCCCATTGAAGTTAACGGGCTCAGTGCCGAGTACCCCATAGCCCTGGTACCGTGTGCGGCTCATGAATACTTATGACCATGTGATATTTCAGTTTTTCTTTTTTAACAAATTTGCAAAAATTTCTACATTTCTGGGGTTTTTTTCAGTCAAGATGGGGTGCAGAGTGTAGATTAATGTGAAAAAAATGAACTTTTTTCAATTTACCAAATGGCTGCAATGAAACAAAGAGTGACAAATTTAAAGGGGTCTAAATACTTTCCGTACCCACTGTATCTATCTGTTATCTATTGTGAGGCAGTGACTGGTGTTACATGTAGGGGTTGCTGTATTTTTCCCCAGGTTGTGCCCGGAGGTGTATTGAGGCCATGAGACGGCATTGCAGGCACAGCTGTGGTTTCAATGAATACTAAAGTGAGTATAGGTCTTGGACATGCTAGCTGTCCAAGGCAGATTTAAGGAAAACCTGCTCTAGGTTTTTGTGTTTGAAACAGACTGCAATATGGTAGTGGTGCAGTCCGTTTCATTCCCGGCCCTGGTTTTCCATGTGGCTGAAGGCCCCAAATTCAAGTTAAAAGCCCTGCAGTAAAAGGGTTTGGGTGTGTCAGTGACAGTGTCAGTCTGGTGTTTGGAAGAGTACAGAGCAGAAGGCTTAGCAGACCTCCATCTGTGTGAGACAACACAGGCAAGCGGAGCTAAACAGCCAACAGAGCTGTCGGGTCTGGCACCCGCAGCATATACAGCGGTGCAGTCGCCTACTGCAAGTTGTCAGAGGAGGACTAGCGTGTTTAGTGACTGTAAACTAAAGTATCAAACAAACAAGGCAGCACTCTGTAGTGCTATAGCATGTAGACATGAAATATGAAAATTGAATTGCATTACTGCACTAGAAATATGAAAAAAGAGAGGATTGGCATTAGTTTAGGTCCTGACAACGAGAATTGCCTCACTGTGCCTGCCAGGTACACATGAATTGGCCAGTTTATGCGCTAAGCATTCTCAATTTTTCATATTTCTAGTGCAGTAATGCAATTCATTTTTCATATTTCTTATTTGCATGCTATGGCGCTACAGAGTGCTGGCTTGTTTGTTTGATTGTAGATGAGTTGGCGACTCTAGGTAGGCACCTGTTCACACCTAATTCATATTTGGATGTGACAGTCAGTTTTTTGATTTGTAAACTGAAGGATATTGTGTACTGTGGAAAACTGTGAGTAAAGAGACATTAACACAGCGTTGCAGTCGCCCACGGCAATGGGTCATGAAGGTGGACCGGCGTGTTTAGTGACTGTGTAATCCAGAGGATATGTGCCCAGCTGCGATTCGGAGGATATCGTGTGCTGTGTTTGTATGAGTTGGACATTAATGTTGTGAAGTAAACACATTAAAGAGACTTTTGTTTTGGAACTTTGCTGGGTCACTGCCTCATCACTACATAAGTGTGCTCCCTCTGCATCACACTATCTATTATCTATTGTAGTGCAGCGGGGTTGGTGTAGTGTGACAGACAGGCAGTGACCACCTGAAAGTTCAAAACAAATGTCATTTAATGTCCGAAGAAAACTTACAACTGGAATTCAAAAGGTATCCTCCGGATCGCAGCAGAAAACAAGATAGTCCGTAACCTAGACCGATTGCCGTAGGCAAGAGCACCGCCGTGTACGCTGAGGGGTGCCAGGCCTTTTGGCTCCGCTTAGATACGGCTTACCTCACACAGGCTGAGCTCTGCAGAGCCTCCTGCTTGGCACACTTGCAAACTAAATCTGACACACCCAACCCTCTGCTGCAGGGTTTTTACAAGGAACATGTGGCCACAGGCCACCTGGAAGACCCGGCTGGGAGGAAACGGACCACCTCACTACAATCCTGTAGTCCGCTTCAAAAATAAAAACCCATGGCAGGTTTTCTTAAATCTGCCTTGGACAAATATCTTGTCCAAGATCAACACTTACTTTTTTTTTGCATTGCAATCACAGCTATACCTGTGACAGTAATCACTTCTGTACGCATCCGGACACATAGCGACCCTCGCATATAACATCAGTCACTGCCTCACACTATCCATTATCTATCTATGGTCCATTTATCATCTATTCATCTATCTATCTATCTATCTATCTATCTATCATCTATCTATCTACTATCTATTCATCTATCATCTATCTATTATCTATTATTTATCTAATTATATATCTATTATCTATCTATTTATTATCTATCTATCTCATATCTATATGTCTATCTCTCTAATACGTTTTTATCTATTTCTCATCTGTCCACCTATGTAGCTCTTTTCCGTCTATCTACCATGTATGTGCTGCCTGTCCCCATTCTCTACCCCCTCTCCTTTCCTATATTCACCTCTTAATTTACAGTTTGAGAACGTGACTGGTCACATGAGTATTTTGGGTTTCTGCGCCCTATAGAGCATATCAGACACTTATCTGCCTGGGCCGGAGTCCTGTTTACCGTGCCCTTCTTAGAACTATCCGTGTGCCGCACGGCATTTTAATAAACTGGTATCGGTTGCACTGGGTATGCGTCTTTCAACTTT
The DNA here is from genome assembly GCA_033576555.1 of Oophaga sylvatica. Taxonomy (NCBI): domain Eukaryota; kingdom Metazoa; phylum Chordata; class Amphibia; order Anura; family Dendrobatidae; genus Oophaga; species Oophaga sylvatica. Next base: position 533,812,825 of record JARQOD010000005.1, on the reverse strand, counting down.
CCTTTGCTGCAGAGAGTATCAAGTAATCAGTTCCGTGTTAAATGAAGCTTTGAAATTGGTATGTGCGCTAAACAATTTACACCCACGCTCAGGAATACGTAGAATTAAGCTGTGGATTTCAGAAATCAAGAAACATTGTTCATATTTCACACATGTAATAACGTATGAATTTATCGGACATTACAGGAAGGTCTTTGTGACTTGTGGGAATTTTACAGAATTTAATGATTATTAATGCCCAAATTATGTAAAAGCACAAGCATATATATATTATCTATCTATTATATATCTAATTATCTGTTATCTATCTAATATCTATCTATTATCTATCTATATATTATCTATCTATTATCTATCTATCTATTATCTATCTATTATCTATCTATCTATTTCCCCAAATGACCAATAAACACCATATAAGTCTTTACATTTTTTTCCTGAACCTATATCTACTTAAACAGTTTATCCATTTTACAGAATGCCCATTTTTTAGAAGGGTCATTCGACAATAAAAAGATCACAAATTACCGTATATCCTTGCTGGGACCAGTGATCAGTTGTGATCTGTGTGGAAACTTAGTAGTAATTGTTCAGTTTCTCTGCAGCGCCACCACAGGGGAGATTCAGAATTACGGTGTCCATTGTAATAAATTGATTTTCTATGTAATGCAGGACAGGACAGGTCCTCCAAAGAGAGAGATACTCTTTGTAACCGTTCTTCACTTTGAGCAAATGATGAGAATCCTGAACAGAAGAAGTCCCTCTATTAACTCGCAATCATCCACGGAATGGTTGTAAAAAGCAAATTGAAAAAGTAAAATTATTTTGCAAGCACTACAAGATTACCTGTAAATTACAGAACAAGTAAAGGATCAGTACATACAAAAAAAGAATAAAGTAATAAAAATAATAGACAACTTGCTATCTCGTGAATCATTGTAACGTTTTCCGGACTTGGCTGCAGAGTCATCCATTCTCTCCGTATCTCTAATGGCCGACACTGCGGATTACATGATATATACAATGTATACAATGGCCGGCTGGGGGGATTAAACATTTATCTTTATAATTTGTTTGTGATAGCAAAGCCTCATTCCAGACATATGATGTGAAGAAGACGACCAGTTATCTCTCCTCTATATGTAGAAAGTGAGTCAAGAAGAAAGAGAAGACTACATCTATGTATTTCTATGTGTTACGTTGGATTTAAACACAATATAGACATAATTAACGACCATATTCAGGGATACGCTGCCCTTGTGACGGCACATGCCACAAGGTGTGAAAGTTGAGCAATAATGGCTGTTACCCCATCCCACATACATGAATTAAAAAAAGCACTGATTCAACCAAAGGAAATTCCAGAACAGAAACACATTTTAGCAACCTCAAAATACAGCACAGATATCACATGCTATAACATAGATGGGGTTTTCTGTTTTACTCATTATCGCCCCTGGTGAAAGACTTTCTCTATGTACTGCCAAAAGGAAGAGTTGCCTTTCCATCAATTTGAAATGTAATTAAGAAATGACAGTTAACAGGAACAGTGGAGGTCAAGATAAGGTTTGGAAGACCAAGCAAAGTTTCAGTGACAGTTGTACAAGAATATAACTACTATAATACTGCCCATACCATGGGTACAAGAATACAGCTGCAATAATACTGCCTCTATGTACAAGAATATAACTACAATAATACTGTTCCTATGTACACCAATATAACTACTATAATACTGCCCCCTATGGACAAGAATATAACTACTATAATACTGCCTCCTATGTACAAGAATATAACTACTATAATACTGCTTCCTATGTACAAGAATATAACTACTATAATACTGCTCCTATATACAAGAATATAACTACTATAATACTGCTCCTATGCAGGGTCGGACTGGCCCATGGGAGAACTGGAGGATTCTCCGGTAGGCCTAGGCACTGACACCTGCTGGCATACTGACCAGAAGCTGCCTAGGTCCCCCACTGCTCCAGGTGCGCCCAGCCAGTGGCATGTCGCTAATAGCAGCACACCCAGCTGCTATAGGGCCCCTGAGTCAGGGGGGCCCTCCTGGTGCCAAGCAGAGCAGCAGCTGTAGACAACAGCCTGTCCCCGCTGCTAAAGAGAAATGAATATTCACGCTTCCCCATGCCCCCTATGGGCGTGGAGAGGAGTGAATACCATTTCACTTTAATAGCGGGCAGTGTTAGCCGCAGGCTCAGGCTAACATTGCCCGCATGTAAAGCCGGTGCGGCTGCATCGGGGCTCCGAAGGTGGGTCCTTGCAGGGTGGCTAATCCTGAGGGTAATCGCAGTGCAGGGAGCGATCCCTGCAGCTTGGCAGCGGAGCAGAGCTGCAGGGATCCAATGCTGTCCTGCTTCCTGCCCGGCACTTCTTGTCTGACACAGCGCCGTTGGATGATGCCATCATTCAGCGTGGCTGTTTCAGATAGAAAGCTGCTGTGATGTGCTACGGCTGCAGGTAACGTGTGGAGAGGTGAGTGGTGCTGTGTGTGTCTGCCTGTGTGCATGTGTATGTGGTGCGGTGCTGTGATGTGTGTGTGTGTGTGTGTGTGTGTGTGTCTGTGTGTGAGAGAGAGTGGTGCAGTGCTGTGTGTGTGTATTGGAGATTGGCAATCATGTGGGTGATGGAGACAGCAGTGATGGGGTGGTGGGGATAAGGCAATGTTGGTGGTGGTGGAAAGGATGATGGGTGGTGGGGGAGTAGACAATGATGGTTGTGGTGGAAAGGACAATGATGGTGGTGGTGGGGAGGCAATAATGGAGGTGTTGGAATGGGCAATGATGGGGTGGTGGGGAGAAGGCAATGATGGTTGTGGTGGAGAGGACAATGGTGGTGGGGAGGAGGCAATGATGGAGGTGGTGCACTGGGCAATGATGGAGGTGGTGGAAAGGGCAATGATGGGCTGGTGGGTGAGAAGGCAATGATGGAGGTGGTGATGAGGACAATGATGGGGTGGAGGGGAACAATATTGGAGATGGAGGGGGCTGCATTACACTCCATGGAGGGGATGCATTATACTCTATGAGGGGGCTGCATGATACTTTATGAGGCTGCTAAATTATATTCTGTGGGGGGGCTGCATTATATTCTGTGTGGGGGCTGCATTAGTCTCTCAGGTGGCTACATCATACTATATGAGGGAGGCTGCACTATGCCCTATGAGGGGGCTACAGTATATTCTATGGGGGGCTGCCTAATGAGGGGGTTGCATTATACTCTGAGGGGGCTACATTATATTCTGTGGAGGGGCTGCATTATACTGTATGAGGGGGTTGCATTATACCATATGAGGGTGCTACATTATATTCTATGGGGGGCTGCATTAAACCATACAAGGAGGTTGCATTATATTTTGTGGGTGCAGCATTATAGCCTATGAGGGGGGTTGCATTATATTCTATGAGGGGGGCTGCATTATATTCCATGAGGGGGGCTGTTATGTTTCGGTAGCTGAGGAGTGCAGGTAAAAAAAAAAGGGCAATACACCAGAGCAGTTGGAATCTATGGGATTGCAGTACCCTGACTAACCACCACAACTAGAGGCAGCCGTGGAGCGTTCCTACGTTGGTCCTAGACGCCTCGTCACAGCCTGAGAAACTAACTACACCTAAAGATAGAAATAGGAAAGCTATCTGCCCCGGAGCAGAACCCCAAAGATAATAGAAAGCCCCCAAACATGTAATGGCGGTTAGACAAGAGGAAATACTGACACAGAAAGAAAATAGAATGAGCAAACGCTGGGGCCCAAACTATCTAAAAAGAAAAGGACAGGAAGGGTACTTACTGCAATCCCAGAAAACCCTGAAAAACACCAACTCTACTAATTTCAAAATCACCTGAGATCACACGACCTCTACCACCTAAATTAGCTCTCTGGTGTAACAAAATCAAAACAGCAGCCACTGAAAAAACTGGAAAAAGCAAAAGAACAAAACTCAGTGGCTGAACTAAACTGAGAAGGCAGAAGCCCCCGGAGGGGAACCAGAAGGCCCCCAAAGAAGTGCAAGACAAAATGCAAAAATATAGCAATAACACAAAAGAAGAAAAAATCTTATCTGGTAGCAGGAGATGCAGACACGACACAGCAGGCTACAAGGAAAAACTGGATGAAGGATTCAGACCAGAACAATTGATCACCGGCAACCCTGATGGGAAAATGACTCCCTTATATAAGACCAGTCAGTAACACCTGATTCCCAGTCCTCACAATCTTCACTAGTACCGCTTGTAACCACCAGAGGGAGCCTCTGCTCAGAACTCATCTCAAACCCATTCACAACAGGGGGCTACTTTATATTCTATGAGGGGACTACCCCAACCCCTGCCACATAATTAATACGTGTACTACCTTATATTATACTCTGATATTAGCGCGTTTTACCACACACTTGGTGGTCTTGTATTTATTTATATGTAGCTACATAGTGGGCCCCAAGAATGATTTTCTCTGGTGGGCCCAAGGTGTTCTCGTCCGGCGCTGCTCCTATGTACAAGAATATAACTATTGTAATACTGCCCCTATGTACAAGAATATAACTATTGTAATACTGCCCCTATGTACAAGAATACAATGACTATAATTCTGCACCTATGTACAAGAATATAACTACTATAATACTGCTCCCATGTATAAGATGTGAGACAGTGAGAGTATCTGTGTTGAATGGGGTGTACATTTCACCTAGATACTTTGCTGACTGGTATAAGGGAAATGTATGGCTTTGTAAACCTAGTGGTAGAGAAAGGTCACTACACCTTACATTCAGTACACACTTGCAGCTCAGGCCTGAAACCACTCAGCTGTTAATTAGGAGACCAGAAGTAGGTGTCTGCGAACACAGACAGAGAGCTCGCTTAGTCTGGACAAGGAGTCCAGGCACAAGAAGGAGTCTCCAGGAATATGAGCTGTCTCAGTCTGGGTGCTCGATGTACCCCAGACACAGGAGTAGTCTCTGTGAGAATCCATGCGGATAGCTGCTGAATAGGAGGGGAGCTCTCTCAAGTCTGGACGTTGAAGGTGCCTTCAGACACAAGGAGGAGACTCTGTGAAACTCCATGCTGGTAAATGCTGAACATATGTGTTGTTTTGGCTCAGACTGTTAGAGTCTGGTCCCAGGTAGATAGGGAAATCTATCTAAGTGTAGTAAGTGGCTGGACAAGCCCAGGTCTTATGTTTATGATTTGGTTTTGATTATGTTCTGTTTGCTGTAGACTTTAATAAAACTGGTTGCGGCAGTTTTTACCAGAACTGCTGTCTGTGACTGAACTGTTTCCGTGCCACTCCGTCTACCCGGACGGCGATCCCAGAGCTATATCCCCTGAAAAGCTTACAATTGGTGCTAGAATGTGCGTGCAGCACAGTGGCGAGAGACAGCAATAAAAGGTGAAGTCTGTTGAAGCAGCAGCAGAGAAAAAAAAGTGTGTCAGCAAAAGAAACGTCTGTTGGAGCAGTCTTAAAGAGACAGTAGCCCTAATAGACTTTGCAAAGAAAAAAAAAAAAAAAGTGTCTGCACAGCAAGGCTGAATTTTCTGTGGAAAAGACTGTGGAGTGTGTATGTCTTGAGTGAAGACTGCCGTTGTTGAGACAGAGAAGTCTGACAGCATGGATGACAGCATGGAGGTGCTGTTTGAACAAATGGCGCAAATTAATGTGCAACATAAGACTGCCGTGGTTGAGACAGATAAGTCCGGCAGTATGGAGGAGCTCGTTGAGTACCTGGTCCAGGCCCAGCGGAGCATGCAGCAGAGCATGGAGCGACAGCGCCTGCAGCACCAGCAGCGCATGCAGCAGGCCCAGCAGCAATTCCTGAAGCAGCAGCAGGAGAATAACCGGTTGTTTTTTGAGCAGGTTGCAGCACTACAAAAGACTTGCAGCGCATCGTCCCAAAGTAATGTTGCAAAGTCGCCTGCATTGTCCGCTGTAAAGAAGGCGGTAAGACGGTCCCTGAAAAAGATGACACCTCGTGACGATGTAGAGGTATATCTCACTAGGTTTGAGGGACTGGCAGAGAAGGAGAATCTGCCCCTATCTGAATGGGCCATGATGGTCGCACCCTATCTGATTGGAGAACCCCAAAGGGCCTATGCTGACCTGAGCGAGCAGGACAGCCAAGACTATGCCAAGCTGAAAGCGGGGATTCTTACCCGACTGGGTGTTACGGTGACAGCCCGTGCCAGGGGAGTTTATGACTGGAGATGCAGTTGGGAGTCTGCAGTCAGCAAACCTGATTATGGCGTTGAAAAGGTGATAGTGGACCACTACACCCAAGCACGTCCTCCTGAGGTACAGCCAGAGGTCGGACAAGGAGACCACCAGGACGCCAATCGTCTGGTCAGCCTGATGGAGAGGGCCTTCGCCACCAAAGACTGCCTCCGTGACCAGCCGTCTGAGAGGTCGTCACTTCAGAGTTCCTGGACGCCGAACTCTCCCGGTAAGAGCGTTCCAGCTGTTGGGGTCGTGTGGGTGGGAGAGTGTGATGGACAGTGTTGGAGATGTCGTGAAATTGCAGCCAACTGTCCAATAGAGGGGAGCCTATGTGTTGTGATGTTGGCGGATCCCTCTCTCCCTGCGCAGAGCCTGTGTGTATGTCCACCTCAGCCGAAGAGACTGGACCACAGGGGTCCCCGGTGGTTGTAAATGACTGCCCAGCACAGGCCCTCTTGGACTCAGAGAGTCCAGTGACTTCCGTATGGGACAGCCTGATTGATAGGGACTTTATCCCTGATAAACACCTGAGTGTGGTGTGCGTCCATGGAGACACCAAAGTCTACCCAGAGACTGTCGTGGACTTGATCCCCAAACGCGGGGAGGTTTCATGTGAAGTGGGGGTAGTGAAGAACCTGGTGCCCCCCGTCATATTGGGTAATGACTTTCCCCGGTCTAAGGATCTCTGGGGAAAAATGTTTCTGATGGACAGTGTGATGAAGCTCCTATTGAGGGTGCGCAGTCCCGAGGGACGGAACACAATGCTAGTGGGCCGTTAAACTTATGTGATAATGATGATGATGATGATGATAATGATGATGATGATGATGATCATGATAATGATGATGACCATGATAATGATGCTGATGCTGATAATGATGATGATCATGATAGTGATGATACTGATCATAATCATGATAATGATATTGATAATAATGATGACTGTGATAGTGATGAAATTCCTTTGCAGGTGATGTTGGGAGACGAGGATGGTGGTTCTCGGGAACCGAGTGTCCCTGACTTACCTGTGTCCTGTGACAATTTTGAGAGTGAGCAGTGGCGAGACCCCTCTCTTAAAACGGCCCAGGAAAATATAAATGTTCTAAATGAGGTTTCCCAAGAGCCTGGCTCTGAGGAGAGGTTTCCTCATGTTGCCATAAACACTCACCTGTTGTATAGGGACACTGAAGTCCAGGGAGAGGTCGTGAGCCAGCTCCTAGTACCTGAGCTATATGGAAGTATAGTGCTGGGGTTGTCACATAGTCACATACTTGAGGGACCACCTGAGGGAAACCAGGGACCAGATGGTGAAGTTAATGTTGTGGATGACATGTTAACTAAGGTTCCAGATCAAGATGTGAATGAGAATGAATTGTATAACCCTGACAGTGAGCAGGATGTGAATGAAAATGAAGTGTATAACCCTGAAAGTGAGCAGGATGTGAATGAGAATGAATTGTATAACCCTGACAGTGAGCAGGATGTGAATGAAAATGAAGTGTATAACCCTGAAAATGAGCCAGATGTGGCTGAGAAAAAGGGGTCAGACAGGGATAGTGGTAGTGATAGTAAATCATCTGATGACAATCAAGCAACCAGTGCAAATGAGGAAGGCATGGTAGCAGAGGAGGTTGAGAGTCCTGAGAGGAAGGCTGATGCTGACCTTGCAGTCGGACAGAAGATGGCATCTGAAGATGTTTTACAGTTGGCCGGTTCCCTGGCGAAGACTAAGGTGAAAGGAGGAGAGCTGAGCTTTAAAGGCAGGACTCTGAAACTGAACACAGCCCAAGTAGATGCTGTTGGAAATGTGAAGTTACCAAGGTATGGTGTGGATCTGTATCGTGCCAAGGACTCTGAGGGAGATGCTGCAGAGGTGGAAAAAGCCATAGAAGTGGTAGTCACCAAGCCAGATGCCTCATCAGAAGCTGAGGTCTCAAGTGAAGCTGTGAGGAACAAGACTGAAGATATGGGGACTGACTCTGTCCAGGAATCTGTTTCTGCCGAAGACAGCGGCGTGGACGGGTTGCGGTTCGGATCAGTAGCTGCAACTCGTGAAGCTCAGGCTGGAAGTTCGGCGCCCGGAGCCCCAGCGGTGTTCCCGAGTGACACCAAGGATCTGGATAAGTCACAAGATGAGATTTTGAGACATCAGGCTGTCGTTGGTGAGCTCAAGCGCACTTTCATAGAGTCTACATCGGAGCCACGTCCCAACAAATGGGAAAAGCGATGTGTCACTCAGTTGCCGCTGCAGACACACGGGAGCTCAGATGGGATGCAGAACGTGGTGGAAGAGAAGAATCCGGCGGGTTCTGAGTATACAGATGCAGCTATCAAGGAGAACTTGAAAGCCGGAATAAATGGAAATATTGGAGACCATAATGATGTGACTGAAGAGGTAGAATGTAAGATTGACGGTAGGGCTTCTGAGCATGTTCTACCAGAAGAGCCTGAAGAAGGGGCCGAAGACATAAAAGACGTCCAACAGGTACCAGATGAATTGATGACTTCTCAGAAAAAACTCCAAACTGTGATGAAGGAGTGTGATGAAAGCCATGAGCATCTTCGTGAGAAGGTCAATGAAGTAAAAGGAAGGATACAGGGAATCTCTTCGTTGCAAGAGCAAATGCTGCTCAATAAGTCTAAGGCTCTATATAAGAATGCTGTTGTTACGGTAGAACATTACAATTCAGCTGGAGACTTAGCGGATGAATTATGTGTACTGCAAAAGAAAAACGATCAGCTCCTTCTACAGTCCCAATCATTTGAACAGTGTAGCTTAAAATGGTCAGAGACCATGGCAGAGGAGCTTAAGGTCTGTGAAATAGACTTTATGAGTCAACCGATATTCAAGAAAATAGATGTGCTAAAGAGGGTTCAAGGGGAACTAGAGAAAAGTGAAAAACCCCCTATACCTTCTGTGATAGTTGGTGACACATGGTCAGTGCACCAGGGACAGGAGGTACGTGAGTTTCTGAGGAAGAGTCAGCAGAAGTGTTCTGATGTGCCGGGTCGTACTTCTCTGGCCAGGCACTATATCGAAACTGAGCCCGGCCCTAAGGTCAAGATGAAACCGTGCAGGATACCCGAGGCCTGCAGAGAGCATAGGCCTGGGAGGGTACAGGGTAGTGCGGATGCTTCAGATGAAGAGAAAGCTGATGTTGGCTATGGCTCAGGTGAAGATACAGATGACAGTAGTGAAGATGAAGCTGATGAGGGCCATGACTGGTCCAGAGTTCACTGTCTCTTTTGGATTGTTGACCAGCCCTCCGGTCTGGATGACCAGCCCTCCGGTCTGGAGAAGGGGGGGGATATGTGAGACAGTGAGAGTATCTGTGTTGAATGGGATGTACATTTCACCTAGATACTTTGCTGACTGGTATAAGGGAAATGTATGGCTTTGTAAACCTAGTGGTAGAGAAAGGTCACTACACCTTACATTCAGTACACACTTGCAGTTCAGGCCTGAAACCACTCAGCTGTTAATTAGGAGACCAGAAGTAGGTGTCTGCGAACACAGACAGAGAGCTCGCTTAGTCTGGACAAGGAGTCCAGGCACAAGAAGGAGTCTCCAGGAATATGAGCTGTCTCAGTCTGGGTGCTCGATGTACCCCGGACACAGGAGTAGTCTCTGTGAGAATCCATGGGGATAGCTGCTGAATAGGAGGGGAGCTCTCTCAAGTCTGGACGTTGAAGGTGCCTTCAGACACAAGGAGGAGACTCTGTGAAACTCCATGCTGGTAAATGCTGAACATATGTGTTGTTTTGGCTCAGGCTGTTAGAGTCTGGTCCCAGGTAGATAGGGAAATCTATCTAAGTGTAGTAAGTGGCTGGACAAGCCCAGGTCTTATGTTTATGATTTGGTTTTGATTATGTTCTGTTTGCTGTAGACTTTAATAAAACTGGTTGCGGCCAGTTTTTACCAGAACTGCTGTCTGTGACTGAACTGTTTCCGTGCCACTCCGTCTACCCGGACGGCGATCCCAGAGCTATATCCCCTGAAAAGCTTACAAAGACTATATCTACTATAATACTGCTCCTATGTAAAAGAATACAACTACTATAATATTGACCCCTATGCACAAGAATATAACTATTATAATGCTGCCCCTATATACAAGAATATAACTACTGCAATACTGACCCCTGTGCACAAGAATATAACTACTATAATACTGCTCCTATGTACAAAAATATAACTACTATAATACTGCTCCCTATGTACAAGAATATAACTACTATAATACTGCTCCCTATGAACAAGAATATAACTACTATAATACTGCCCCTATGTACAAGAATATAACTACTTTAATACTGCTCCCTATGTACAAGAATATAACTACTGCCCCTATGTACAAGAATATAGCTACTATAATACTGCCCCCTATGTATAAGAATATAACTACTATAATACTGCCCCCTATGTACAAGAATATAACTACTATAATACTGCCCCCTATGTACAAGAATATAACTACTATAATACTGTCCTATGTACAAGAATATAACTACTATAATACTGCCCCTATGTACAAGAATTTAACTACTATAATACTGCCCCCCATGTACAAGAATATAACTACTATAATACTGCCCCCATGTACAAGAATATAACTACTATAATACTGCCCCTATGTACAAGAATATAACTACTATAATATTTACCCCTATGTATAAGAATATAACTACTATAATACTGCCCCCTATGTACAAGAATATAACTACTATAAGGCCGGGATCACACATGCGAGAATCACGGCTGAGTCTCGCATGTGAATTCCCAGCTCTGGCGCCAACACTCGGGAGCGGAGTGTACGGCTGAATGTATTTCTATGCAGCCGCTCGCTCCACTCCCGAGTGCCGGCGCCAGAGCTGGGAATTCACATGCGAGACTCAGCCGTGATTCTCGCATGTGTGATCCCGGCCTAATACTGCTCCTATGTACAAGAATATAACTACTATAATACTGCTCCTATGTACAAGAATATAACTACTATAATACTGTCCCCTATGTACAAGAATATAACTACTATAATACTGCCCCTATGTACAAGAATATAACTACTATAATACTGCTCCTATATACAAGAATATAACTACTATAATACTGCTCCTATATACAAGAATATAACTACTATAATACTGCTCCTATGTACAAGAATATAACTACTATAATACAGCTCCTATGTACAAGAATATAACTACTATAATACAGCTCCTATGTACAAGAATATAACTACTATAATACTGCTCCTATGTACAAGAATATAACTACTATAATACTGCTCCTATATACAAGAATATAACTACTATAATACTGCTCCTATATACAAGAATATAACTACTATAATACTGCTCCTATGTACAAGAATATAACTACTATAATACAGCTCCTATGTACAAGAATATAACTACTATAATACTGCTCCTATGTACAAGAATATAACTACTATAATACTGCTCCTTTGTACAGGAATATAACTGCTATAATACTGCTCCTATATACAAGAATATAACTACTATAATACTGCCCCTATGTACAAGAATATATCTACTATAATACTGCTCCTATGTACAAGAATATAACTACTATAATACTGCTCCTATGTACAAGAATATAACTACTATAATATTGCCCCTATGTACAAGAATATATCTACTATAATACTACTCCTATATCTAATTATATAACTACTATAATACTGCTCTCCATGAATTTGAATCTAAATACACACTATGTATCCTCCTGTTCAGTGTATAATGTATTGTCTATACGGCTGCTTCTTTGCTCCGCTGTGTCTCTGTTGAGGTCTGGTAAGATTTCCTATCAGCTATCAATAAAACTTTATAGAAAGAGATGAGTCAGTGACACAAGGTCTGTTTGTCTTAGTAGCGGCATTCTGGGTCTGTTCTGTTTGTATCTACATGACTACTACTCCCACCCTGCACACATTAGAGAGGTGATGAGTTGCAGCGATGTTCATTTGTCACTTTTATATTTTCCTATAATCCTTCCGGGCGCCTTTATACTTTAAATCTGGAAAGAAATACAAAGGTTTCCGCGTCTGCGGTGCCGTGTCATCAATATCAGGGCTTCTGCTCCACTTTGGAAGCTGTGACTGAGCACAGCAGAGCGCAGACACTTGGCCATGACACGTAATAAAGATTTCATTCTGCTGGATATCAGTGACTTGCCGTCAGATATACAATGGTCTTTCGGGGACATGGTTTCAGTTTTATTTCTTTTTCTTTTAAAGTCTTCTCTCCTTCCCGCTAGGCCTCCGCTGTGTAACGGCATTGTATCACAGTGGTCGAGGATTTTGTATCTACGGGAATTCATAAATCTTTGTAACATCTATTATTAGAGGAAAGTGATGTCTTCCTTTCCTTATATCTGCCCGCAGGTTCTTTGGAAATCTTCACAATCAGTCTTAGTCACCAAAAACATCTTCTGGATTTAAGGGTTGTCTCATCTGATTAAATGAGTAAAATTGCAAAATGTTTGAAAAAAAAAAACAAGCAACTTTGCAATTAAATTGTAAATAAAAATCCTTTCTGTTTTCAGGAATGGAGGATTTTTATTATGTTGTGTAGAACGCATTGCCTAGGTTACCGGCCACCTCTGCGGTTTCAGAGTGGTCGGTTTCCTAGGGAAGGAGCTTGTGCCTTTATGATTTTAAGCCTGCAAGTGCCATTCTGAAGCTGGCGAGATTGCTGGATCTGGTAAGCTTTGGCAAACCTGTGCCTCCCCCGCGGTGCAGAGGTAAAGCAGCCCCTGCTAGCAAACATGTGACTAGTCCAAACTGTCAATCTTCAGGAGCACATCGCTTCCTGGTGAACAGGAAGCCTGGAAGCATAGTTGAGGTGCGTTCCTGAAAACTGAAGATTATATAACCTCTTTACTACAGTGCATAAAATATAGACAGGTGGGGATGGGAGGGGGATGCAGCTGCAGTTTCTCACTTCATGTTTCAGTGAATCAGACTGAGGGGGAGAGTAGAGAAGAGGCAGAGAATGGAGACTTCTGATTGCTCAGCGCATACAGTATAGTTCTGATTTCACACTACGTTTGTTCTACCTATTCAGTAAGTATGGGGAGAGAGAGAAAATGTCAATTTTCAGAACCCAGAAAAAGGGAGTAAAAGTAGTCAAAATAGGGCCAGTCTCGATGTAACGTCACACTGGAAGACCTACAGTTAGACAATCACATTCGCAGATCTTCTTTAGCGATGGTGTGATTTGTGTCCCATATTAAATGGTTTTAGTTTCATCTGGTGCTGAAGAGGTTAACAATCCTTTCTATGCTGGTCAGAAACATGCAGCTCCATTTCAACTGCTTTTTGTCTAGTCATTACCACTTCCTATAAGAATTGGGCAGATCTCCTTGTCCCTGTTGGTGAAAGATTTGTCTTCCTGTGCTGTGTGCTAAAGCTTAGTGGGTTGAGTGGAGTTGTTGTAGTAGTTATTCCTCCCTGTCTCTATCCTCCTCCCTATTGTTGGTTAGCGCTTTTGTATGATAGAGGTTTTCTCTTACCCCTGTTTTTTCTTTGTGTCTTGTTTACCTTACATTTCTGTCCCATGCCTCAGGGTTTAATGGGTGCATAGAAAGGTTGGAGACTCGGGCCTCTCTACCTTCAAGAGCAACCCCGGGACAGGAATAGTTAGGGTGACACTCGTGATTAGGTCCATTTCTAGTTGCATAGATCCATTGTTACTCTTTCTTGTAGAAAGCATTTTAGAGTGAGTCTGCACTGGTTTTCTCACCTTAACAAATTTTCTGAGATTAAACTATAATTAATGGTAGTGTTTAAATGTTAGATTGATGCATAAGATACAAATGGCAATATTGGGTGTGGCAGTCACTGACAAAGGCGCAACAAAATGAGTGCCGTGCTAAATTTTTCACATGACTTTGACACAGAGCAGACTGATTGTCACAGACACCGTGTGATTGTGAATTGCAGCAATGACAACAGCAATTAAATATCTCTGCCTAACGCAGAGTCAGTGACTCCGGTCTCTCTACCTATAACCTATCAATTTCTAATTTTAATTAATCTCTTCTCCTTAAACACTAAAGGGCAAGAACAGCCGAAACTTTCTCTCCCAACCAGGCTTGGACTGGCCCACAGGAGAACCGGAGAATCCTCCGGTAGGCCCCTGTGAAGTAATGCTAATGAGTAGGGCAGAAAAAATGCATCATCTTATCATTCATAAAGCAAGCTAGCCAAGTTAATATTACATTATTACATAGAAGCAAAAGAAAATTTGTTTACTAGGGTCAGGTTATTTTTGCATGTAACTGAACAGTGGGACCCAAGAAACACTGTTAGGCTGTGGTTCCACGATCCGGAACCACAGCGCTTTGGACAGAGCGGAAAGTGGGCTCCGCCCAAAGCCCCGCCCCCTAGTGAACGCGCGGTCAATCCAGATGTGTTCATGGAACACATCCGGAACACATCCGGAATGACCGCAGGGCTACATAGCCCTGTGTTATTTCCCTTGCGGCAACGCAGCGTCGCCGCAAGGGAATAGGACATGCTGCGGTCTAAAAAGATGCGCCGCATGTCCGTTAACGCAGGTTCTTGAAATCCCCTCCACTATGCTGTAACATCTGGACGCTGTGTGTTTGACGCTGCGCCAGCGCACAGCGTCAAACACGCAGCAATTACTGAAGAATTCCAGATCGTGGAAACACACCCTTACTGGTGGGCCGTTGACAATCCAGCCTGACACAGCTCCCAACTCCTCCAATGCACAGGAGCCCTCGCTCTACAGAGCGCTCCTGTGTTCTCTACAAGAGAACCGCTGCCAGGCTAGTCATTACCTTATTAATAAGAATAAAAGGATCGGCAGTCTGAAATCGGATATGCCAGATTCTTTCCTCCATCTACATTGTCTGAGGAACACATAACCATTAGACATGTTTTGCCTAAATCAGCCTAATAAATATGGGGTCCTTAATCCACACACATTATCTATGTGCCTTCTGTGTACTATGTCTCTGACTGAGTTCTGAGGTCCTCTCTCCTATCCTCATGAGACATTAGTGACCTATTGTAGGTTGGGATATCTGTTAGGCATAATGGAGAAGCCAAAAATCTCCTTCTCTCTGTCTCATACTATCTGTAACATGGTAAAAGTCATTCTAGGGAATTTTGCAAAAAAATAACGAAAACTTTTGTCCCTATTTCAATTCATGCAGAATCGATTTGCTCATCTCTACAAGGATCTACCCCATATGCCACGCATGCACGTCCATACATTCGTCCTCGGGAGACACTTGCTGGCAGCTGATCTCCAGCCTGAATGACGGATTTATACGACCTCAGATCTCGAATGTCAGCAAACAAGAAGAGTGTCCTTCTCCCAACAGGTTCCAGCAGGGTGGTGTGGACAGAGGCAGGAATATGGCTGTGCTGACCAAGCCCAGGCCTTCCTCGCCTCTAATGAGACCCATTAAGTGTATTATTGATGTCAGACTCTGCTGTGAGGTCCCGGGCTTAATGATATGATGGGGATTCCTGCCGAGGGGTAGAGGAGACCTGATCTGTGCCACCTGGCTGTAACCAAAGAAATCCGCCACTTCATTAATGGGCTTAGCCTTTGCTAATTGGTGTCTTAACATATTTGCTGTTTTCTTCTTGCAAAGCTGAGGAGATATTGCTTACACCGACATCCGCTCCTACACGGAGATGACTGTGAGCAGGAAACAGAAGGAAAAACACGGAAAAACCAACAATAATGACCGACAAACCTCAATGGACAAATCTGACCTCAAGATGCAAGAGGTAGCCATCAGCAAGCCCCATGTCCTTCTGTAGTTTTCTTACATGAAGTTGCTCAATATTCTGTTCAGTAATATTAATTTGTATATGTGAAATTAGGGTAAAAATACTATGGCTGCCATTGGTACAAGCACAGGGGTTGTCACTCAGTTTCCATGATTCATGTGCCAAGTCTTCCTAGTTCTGCAGAAATACAAATGAAAAAGATGAATCACTTTCTATTAAACGTGGATTTTGGAAAAAGTTGTAATTAAAAAGTTGAGTAACATAGTAAATGCATTACATCATCTTTTATACTCCAGAGCTGCACTCACTATTCTGCTGGTGCAGTCACTGTGTACATACATTGCATTACTGATCCTGAGTTACCTCCTGTATTATACCCCAGAGCTGCACTCACTATTCTGCTGGTGCAGTCACTGTGTACATACATTACTGATCCTGAGTTACATCCTGTATTATACTCCAGAGCTGCACTCACTATTCTGCTGGTGCAGTCACTGTGTACATACATTACATTACTGATCCTGAGTTACATCCTGTATTATACTCCAGAGCTGCACTCACTATTCTGCTGGTGCAGTCACTGTGTACATACATAACATTACTGACCCTGAGTTACATCCTGTATTATACCCCAGAGCTGCACTCACTATTCTGCTGGTGCAGTCACTGTGTACATTACATACATTACTGATTCCTGAGTTACATCCTGTATTATACTCCAGAGCTGCACTCACTATTCTGCTGGTGCAGTCACGTGTACATACATTTACATTACTGATCCTGAGTTACATCCTGTATTATTACTCCAGGCTGCATTTGTGTGGCCCAGCTATGTCAGGAACACACATAATCCAGGAAAATGCACAGGAAGTAACCGCAAAAGCTTGATATCCATTCACGTCACTCACACTTTCAGACACACCCATCAGGGTATAAAAGGTAGTGACACGTACAGTCAGTGTTCATGTCTTCTAGACAGTCTGTGCAGGAGAGAGAAGTGGGCACATTCAGTCAGTCTGTTTCTTGTCTTCGGACAGAGGAGTTCAGTCAGTCAGCTTCCTGTCTTAGTACAGTGTAGTTCAGTGTCAGTCCAGTCTGGACTTGGAGGATACTGAGAGCTGTTCAGTGAGCTCTGGAGAAAAACTGACATTCCACGAAGCTCAAGTGCTTATGTTAAGAGCGAGAGCAGGGCGAAGGGCGCAGTGGAAAGGACAGAGATAAGTGCTTCAGGTACCGGATTACCTGCACTAATTCACCACACCGGGGTCCGAGGCGTTGCTAGCGCTTCACGCCTAGTAACAAGATAACCGAGGTTTTCTGGACTACAAGTAGCAGAAGGTGCCCTAGCGCTGATACTAACGGAGTCAGGGAGGACAGGACGGGCAAGGCTGATCAGCCCCAACGCCTTAGTTCTCACCAACAATCTGAAATCAGAGACATAGAAGGCTCCACCACAATGTCGGCCGGGCGTTGCAGCTATTGAAACAAGCTGGAGATTGCAGAGTTAACTTCGCTTCATGCAAGTTTGGACTCACATACATATGAAGTTAAGGGGCCTCTAACCTGGCCCCAGCGTTATCCCGAATGTGCATTCCACCCCGACCACTCCCCGGGACCTGCCTGAAAATATCTACAAGTAAAGGTATGGAAAGAAGCTGCATTGTGTGTGACTGAATTCTTAACTACCACCCTGCATCATCACCATAGACTTCCAGGGACCGGTCTCACTGTGGGAGACCTACCACCTAGCTGCCCCATAACATCCCTGTGAAGATCCATATAGCAGCGCTGGTTCCAATTGACAGATACCACAGGTGGCGTCACGAACTATCTTTATATCCCCTGTAAATATCCCCCATTGCATGACCGCCAGGGCCACGGACCGAGCTCTGCTGCCAGTGACAACTCCCATAGACTTCCATGGGCTCGCTCCGAGTACCCATAGCCCTGGTATCCACAATTGTGGTGCGCGTCATCTAAACTTGGCGTCACGAACGGATCTGAAGCTTGCAAAATTGTGAGTCCTGTGTTGCCTATTGAACTGTTTTGTGAAAAAGACTGTATTGCTGTTTTACTATTTTTGGCGCCATCTACCGCCATTTTTACCGCAATATTCGCGCCCTGAGGCCTGGTGAAGAAGGGGGGCGTACCTGAAAGAGCGCGCTGTTTCCTAGCCACGCCCCCAACTCTGACGCGGCGGCAGGTCCTGTGAGAGGCGAAAGTGAACGCTCTGACATCAGAGCGCCAGCGACAAAGGTCCTGTCTCCACCGCGTGCCCTGCGAGCTGCACCTTTAAAGAGGTGGCTCCATCAAACAGGGGACACCATCATGTCGCAGCAACCGCAGACGAGCGGCCCCCGGAGGCCCCAAACCACCGCTGGCGTTGTGTGCAGGATGAGGTGCAGGCCCCTCACCTGGTCCGGTGGTCCCGTCATGCCGCTACGCCCCATACATGCTGGGGCGGGGAAGGGGTTTTCCCCGTACAGCGGCGAGCCCGAAACCCGCCAGGTTTTTTAAAGGAAGTATGTAGTATTTTGGGGGAAATTCTCAAAAAACTGAAAAGCAAAAAGCTTCTGTGGTAATGGACTTTTTCTGGTGGGTGAGAGGAGTGAGACTTGGACCACGCAGACCAGGAGCGGTACCTCGATTCCTTAAAGCCAGGGGCCTCTTTTTGGACCCAAAAAACGGTCTCGGATGGCATTTTTTCAGTGCCCAGGACCAGGGGGCGTTTTGGGACTAAGCCTGCCGTCGGGGGCCCGCAGCTCTCAAACGGGGTAACCCTACAATGATTAGAAAGCAAAATGTTGAAAGAACAATTTGTGGGGGGAAGGGTCTCCAGCGGAAGGCGGGGCTGAAACTGGTGGCCCTTTGGGGTCCCCCGATCCCCTTTTTTATCCCCCCAAAGGACTGGAAATTTAAAAGGACGGACCCTTGGAAAACCCAGGGGGAAATCAGTATCCCCCGGGGGAAGCCACTCAAAAACCCGGAGTACCCCCCTTTTTCCCCCCAGGGGGCAGAAGCAAAAAAAGCAGGGGGGCCCCCCAGTGAGTTGGTGTCTGCGCTCGAAGTGCGTCAGTACAAAAACCGGCCCTGTAATGAATCCCCCGCAAAGCGGAAAGAAGGGGGGGGAAAGATCTCTACCCACTGTCCAGAGGGGGTCCTTGGAGAACCGGAAGAAATGGAGGACGTCGCCTCAGGGGAGGACAACGCCACCCCCAGGGGGGACCCCCATCAGCACCATCCCCCCCCAAATATCTGCTACCGTTGCAACCGAAAAAAAGGCATAGGCTCAGCAGGTCCTTTAAACGGGGGAAACCGGTTCCCAGGGGCCCCAAACCCGGAGTGACTCTCAGGCCCCTTAATGGGAAACGCAGGGGTTGTGGGTGGACGACCTATGTCCCCCATTCTGGGGGGGGTTGCAATTCCTGCGCTGCGGACATGGTCTAGGGACCACATACCGATTCTTTAAAAAAATTTTTGGGCCTGGGGCAGCCCGCCCCCGACCCCCACTTTCAGTGTACGCCATAATGGTCTCCCCCTTGAAGTACTCGGAGCCAAAAAGTGAACGTAAAAGTGGCAGAGTGGGCGAAGGTAGGGACTTTAGAGTAAGGACTGTAAAAAAGGAAAAGGTTAAATGGTTTTAGGATAACATTTTCAGTAACGTCTGGGAAGTTTTTTTTGCCCAAAAACTGTGAAAATTTCCAGCCCCCCCAAAAAGGGGGGTGATCCGAGGAATGGGCCCGATGTGCCGCAGCAAGCGAAGCTTACGATGGGAAATCGGTAATGTAGGGCACGACCCCCAACCCCTTTTTATACCCCAATGAGTGAAATGTTGATTGGGGGAGAGCAGCCATAGGGGTTAGAGGACAGAATACCAGCTAGTGAGCCCCATGTTTTTGACAGACCTACACCTTAAATGCTGAGGGGTAGTGGGAAATAAAAATGGGAGAGTACCCCACGACTTTCAAATGGGGGGGCGAGAAGTAAATTTAAACGTTTGCCCAGTTGCTAAATTCATCCCCGATAACAATTCTATTCTCACAAAACCCAGTCCTTTCCTCCCGCCAACCCCCGGAGGATAATGTCCGGGGAACCCCGGAGCGGATTGGGGGCAGAGCTTATTTAGGG
>JARQOD010000005.1:533632571-533792571 GCA_033576555.1 Oophaga sylvatica | reverse complement strand
GGTCACGGTGAAGGTTATAAATACTTCTACATCTGTATTTCCAGCTTTAGACATCACATTTCTACAGGAAACTCTACATGGCTCTAGACAAAACATGTAAGTCACCGCCTAACAGATCCGCAGTTGCACTGCCCATGGAAGATGGAAAGTAGAGCCATTGTCCATTCAACTACTGGGAGGAAGATTAATCAATAATGGTGGAAGGTGCAGAACCTTAAAGTGGGTGAAAATGGTGCGAAATAAATCTGGAGCAACCGGGCAGACATTGAAGTCACTTTGATGACTATTGTACATTTGTCTCTTTACACCACCTCAAAGGGATCGTCCAACAATAACTTGTGGCAAAAACAACACCAAAAGTGCCAAACATGAATAATATGGAGGAAAAACTGATTTATCTTGCGAGGTGATCAGACACCATGGTGCAGGTTTACTAATTCTAGCTCATGTTAAGACAGTGTAAGCTTAGACCACGCAGTGTGAAAATGCACCAAAGGTACCCAGTTTACCCCATCTATCGGCTGGCTTAGTTTGTACCAATATTTTATGCCATCATTTTGTTGCACTTTATAGCATTTAAGTCATTCTTCTTTGTGATAAACCAAACCCCTTCTTCACTCAAGCGATGCCCTTTCATTTTTCATCTAGATCACATCCCTTTACAAGGGCGCTAAAAAAAACGGGTTTTCTAATGTCATCATAAATGGTCAAAATTGCTAAATGTTTGTAAAAAGTTCTCAATTCTCAAGAACGGAAAGATTTATGTTTCTATTGCTTATTTCTCATTGCTTAGGTTACTGAGTCACTGCTGCAGTCTATCAGCGGTGGCTGGTATCCTAGGCAAGGAACGCAGCGCTAACAAGGTCCTGTTAAGAACTGGTGCAGACAATCGTATTTTAGGTTTCAGTGCGATCCTACTAAACATCACATCCCACTCAGTCCAGTATTATTCTGTGGGGCTGTGCACACGTCCAATTAGGAAAAAATTTGGAAAAAAAAGCTGCATGAACGATTTGCATCCAATAATTGGATTGCACTCAACCATGCAAGTCAATGAGTAAGGGAAACCATTGGACTGCACTCCGATGACATCAGAGTGCAGTACAATTTCCGCCAACTGACAATAATGGAGAAAATCCAAGAGAATTGGTTCACACTGTGCTCACACTCTGATCAGAGGGTGATATGAACTGATTTTCTCAGGTGAGAAAAGCTACGGTTGTCTGCACCTGTCCCTAATAGAGCTTGTGATTGCTGGATCCGGCACGCTTCAGGGCCATTGTGCTCTTCTGATGCCGCAGATGGAAAACTGTCTCTAACTGCAGCATTGGAGAATACACATAACGGGTCTTCGGCTCAACCAGGAGGACACCACTCCTAGGCAAGGAAAAAGCCAGTAGTCAGGGGAGCAGTGCACCCCTAAAGATTAATAGGAACAACCCTATATTAAATCAGGTGCACGCCGTGTACAGTATCCCAGTTTTGGGTTCAAATTTCCGCAGAATTTTGTCAGATTTAGTATAGTAAATCTCCCTCAATGTCTTATATGCAATGTATAACTGGTACGTGTCCTGTGGCGCATTCTGAACATGAATTTAGCGCATGCCGCTGTACTAAAAACTGTCAGATATGCCCAAAACGGGTGTGGAAATGTTTGATAAATACAAGTGATGTTTTATTTGTAGGTCCCAAAGTTTATTAATTAATGCATAAAAATATCATACCAAGAAATTCGTTTTGGAAAAGAAGAAGGCTATATACACTCAATGTCAGGCAGCTGCTGTGTGTAGCCCTGGTATGTAAGGCACACAGGATCTGGAGAATGCACGGTAAGGTAACAGTTAAAGCTTGACACTCACTTACACTTCAGACACACCCACAGGGGTGTATAGGGGAGTGACGTGTAGCACAGGAGAGAGTCAGTCTAGCTTCCTGTCATCGTACAGAGCA
The DNA here is from genome assembly GCA_033576555.1 of Oophaga sylvatica. NCBI lineage: Eukaryota > Metazoa > Chordata > Amphibia > Anura > Dendrobatidae > Oophaga > Oophaga sylvatica. Next base: position 533,790,621 of record JARQOD010000005.1, on the reverse strand, counting down.
GTCAGGGCTAGTTCTTCTCAGACAGTGAGGATTCCTGTCAGAGCTCTGGGTGAGCAGAAGATTAGTTCCTGCCAATTCAACGAAGTGGAGTCTAGTAACGGATGACTAGTTATCATCCCGAGTCTAGTTAGAGTTACCTTTTACTCAGTCTGAACTTTGAGGAAACTGAGAGTTACTCAGTGAGACCAAGGAAGAAAACTGACTTTCTATCTTCACGCTTCAGTGCTACATTGAAAGCAGAAGCAGGGCGAAGGGCATAGTGGGAAGGATTCAGAAGTGCCTTAAGGATCGGATTATCCTGCACATTGTCACCGGTCACTGGGGACCGAAGCGTCACTATAGCTCCAGGCATAGTGATAGAAAAGCCAGAGTCTTACTGGACCTTAGGTTGCAGAAAGCCGCCCTTAGAGTGCCAGTACGTAACCGAGTCAGGAGAACAAGACTTCTGAGTCCGGCGCGCGGCAAAAGAAAGTACTTAGTTCACCACTTATAAGGCTCTATCACAAAACCGGCCGGGCAGTACAGCTAGTGGGAAAAGCTGAAAACTATAGAGTTAACTTAGCTACAGGCAAGCTTGGACTCACTCATCATTTGGAAAGAGAAGGAGGCCTGTAACCTGCTCAACTGTTACCGCTACGTGCATTCATCCACCCCGAACAGCCTCCCTGGGACCTGCCTGAACAACTTGAAGTAAAAGGTATGGAAAGAAGCTTCTATGTGTGAGACTGAGTTATTTGATTGCATCCCTGCACAACCCCACCATAACTATCGACCTGAGGGAAGAGTCCCACCTGTAGGGGACCCGACATCTAGCTGCCTCACCATCCCCTCAGAGATCTACAGCAGCGCTGGTCTTAGTGATCAGAGAACTACAGGTGGCGTCACGAACTGTATATATACCTATCCCCTGTAAATATTCCCCCCAACATACGCCTGACCGCCAGGGCCACAGACCGAGCCAGCGCTACCTGTGACAACCCCATAGACTTCCATGGGCTCGGCTCTGAGTACCCCATTGCTCTGGTAAACCACAATTGTGGTGCGGGTCAAGACAACTTGGCGTCACGAACAGGATCCGAAACTTGCAGAATTGCGAGCCCTGTGTGCCTGTGGAGTGTTTTGGTGAAAAAGACTGTTGCTATTGTTTGGCGCCAAATACCGCCATATTTGCCGCCATATTCGCGCCCTGAGGCGCTGGAGAAGAAGGTGGGCGTACCTGAAGGAGCGCGCAAAGTCTTGGACACGCCCCCGGCTCTGACTCAGCGGCAGGTCCTGCGACAGGAAGTGGATGCTCTGACATCAGAGCGCCTGCGACGAAGGTCCTGTTCCTACTGCTGTGCCTGGGAAATAGCAGCTTCTGAAACCGGTAGGCTCCGTTTAACCAAGGGGGCGCTAATATGTTGCAACAACCGGCCGACAGTGCGGCCCCAGCCGGAGGACCCGACTCCGCACCGCGTGGCGTTGTAGCACCAGATGGGGGCGCAGGCCCAGCACTCAGTCCGGTGGTCCCACTCATGCCACTAACGCTTCCATATATGCCTGGGGCGAAATGGCTTCCCCAGTACAGCGGCGAGCCAGGCACTTTAGCAGGATTCAAACGGAAGATATGCAGTGTCCTGGAAATGTACTCTATGTCTGAGAGGCAAAAAGCTGCAGTATTAATAGGGCAGCTAACTGGCGCTGCTGAGAGAGAAGTGGAGACTTGGGCTACCACGGACCAGGAGTTGGTGCCTGCAATCCTCTTAAAGTTACAGGCCATTTTTGAAGATCGCACCGAAACAGATCTCCGGATGGCATTCTATAACTGTTCACAGCAACCAAGTGACAGCATAAGGGACTATGCCTGCCGACTACAAGGGGCCCTGAGTGCCCTCAAGCAGGTTAATACCATAAGTGTCATTGATGAAAATAAGATGCTGAAAGAACAATTTGTGCAGGGACTGAGGTCCCAAGCGGAACGCAGAACTGTGAATTGGTGGTCTTTAGATCACCCTGATGCTACCTTTGATGCCCTAAAGGACATGGCAATAAAAGGGCTGCGGCCCCTGGGCAAACCTGAGGTGGCAACCCAACATCGTCAGGGTGAAGTCACTCTGGAGCCGGCGGCAACCCCCTTTTCCTCGCTAGTGGCCGAAACCAAAACGCAGGTGACACCCCCTAGTGAATTGGACTGTCTGCGCTCAGAGGTGCGCCAGCTGACTAAATATCTGGCTGCTGTGATGAGTGCCCTGCAGCTGCGGAAAGAGGAAGAAGGGAAGATCTTATTAGCTGATTGCCCAGAAGACGTCCCGTGGATGAACCGGAGAAGAAGGAAGACGTCGCCCCCCCGGAGGAGGACAACGCCACCCCCAGGAGCGACCTCTGACCAACACCCTCCTCGTCGGGAGATCACCTGTTACCGATGCAACCGGAAAGGTCATATGTCTCCACAGTGTCCTTTAAACGGGCAGAACCTGGGTCCGAGGGCCAACACCCAGGAGGAGACCTGTCAGGCCCCCTAGACTGGAACCGCAGGTATGTGGGTGGACGACCCTACCTGTCTATCATTCTAGATGGTATTGCTGTTCCGGCATTGTTAGACACCGAGTCTCAGGTGACCCTAATACCTGATGCCCTATATACTAAGTTCTGGTCAATGGACAGTCTTAAACCCCGAGCCCTGACTTTACCGTGTATGCTTCTAATGGTCTTCCTGTAGAAGTACTCGGGACAAAATGTGTAGATGTGAAAGTGGGCAGAGAGGAGTTGAAAGACCAGGGGCTTCTGGTAGTAAAGACTGTAAATGAGGAGAACGGTTTAAATATAATTTTGGGTACTAACATTATCAGTAATTGTTTGGGAGAAGTTGTGTTCTTACTCCAACAGCTCGCTGAGATTGCCCGACCAAGGCAGAAAGGACTAATCCAAAGAGAGATCCGGGCCCTGGTGTGTCAGCAGCAAGCGAAGCTTACAGACGGCGAAATTGGTAATGTACGGGTCACTGACTCGAATCCCATTGTGATACCCCCAATGAGTGAAATGATAATCTGGTGCAGGGCAGCCATAGGTCTGAGAGGACAGAATTACCAAGCTGTAGTAGAACCCCACCATTCAGAACATAGACCTACACTTATGACTGCTAGGGGAGTAGTGGAAGTGGTGAATGGAAGAGTACCGGTACGGCTTCTCAACTGGGGAGATGATGAGGTAAACTTACCCCGTTATGCAACCATTGCTAAACTACATGCTGTTGACAATAATTCTATTCTCCCGGCTGAGTCCTTAGACTCCCGCCAAATAGCGGAGGACAATGACCCGGCAACCCAGGTGGCGGAATGGTGTCAGCAACTCCATGTTGGGACGGACACCACTCCCGCTCACCAGAAGCAAGGGGTATTACGGGTGGTGCAAGAGTACGCCCAAGTATTTAGCAAGAATCCACTTGATTTTGGGATAATTAAGGGAGTACAACATCATATCCCTACAGGCAGTCATCCTCCCATCAAAGAGCGGTATAGGCTATACCCCCAGCCCATTATCAGAAGGCTAAGGAAATGTTGCGAGATATGAAAGAAGCCGGAGTAATCAGGGATAGTTGTAGTCCCTGGGCAGCACCTCTAGTCCTGGTTAGAAAGAAAGATGGTAGCTTGAGAATGTGTGTGGATTACAGGCAGGTGAACCGCATAACACACAAGGATGCATACCCGTTACCACGTATAGAGGAGTCATTAGCTGCTCTGAAAACGGCTAACTACTTTTCTACCCTTGATCTGACTAGTGGATACTGGCAAGTGGCTGTGGCTGAGGAGGATCGTGAGAAAACGGCTTTCACCACCCCAATGGGGCTCTGTGAGTTCGACAGAATGCCGTTTGGGCTCAGCAGTGCCCCAGGAACATTTCAGAGAGTGATGGAGAACTGCCTGGGACATCTCAATTTTGAAACCGTGCTGCTATACTTAGACGACGTCATCGTGTACTCCAAGACATATGAGGACCATCTGAAGCACCTGGCAGAAGTATTTGAGTCCCTGTCCAGGTACGGGATGAAGTTGAAACCTCAAAATGCCATCTACTCAAACAGAAGGTACAATATTTGGGGCACATCGTCAGTTCGGAAGGAGTAGCGCCGGACCCAGAGAAAGTCACTGCCATCCAGAAGTGGCCGGAGCCGAAGAACCTCAAGGAAGTGCGACAGTTCCTGGGACTAACGGGTTACTACAGAAGGTTCGTGAAAGATTACACGAAGAAGGCAGCGCCTCTACAGGACCTCCTAGTAGGCCAATCCCTAAAGAGCAGAAATCCTCCCTTCAATTGGGGTAAGGAACAGGCTGAAGCAATTCCAAAAGATGAAAGAGATCCTTACAGGCGATGAGATCTTGACGTATCCTGATTACAGCCAACCGTTCCTGCTGTACACCGATGCTAGTAATGAAGGTTTAGGAGCAGTTCTCAGTCAGAAGCAGAATGGCCAAGAAAAAGTCATCGCTTATGCCAGCAGAAAACTCAGGCCAACTGAGAGGAATCCGGAAAATTATAGCAGCTTCAAGCTGGAGTTTCTGGCGCTGGTCTGGGCCATTACTGAAAGATTTAAGCACTATCTGGCCTCCAACAAGTTCACGGCGTACACAGAAAACAACCCGCTAACGCACCTGGAAACGGCCAAGTTGGGCGCCATGGAGCAGCGTTGGATGGCTCGGTTGTCTAATTACCAGTTTACATATCAAGTACCGGGCAGGCCGAAAGAATGCTAATGCTGACGCATTGTCCCGAATGCCGCATGACTCTGACACGGAGGAAGAATCGGACGACCTGGAAGAAATTGAGCTACCTGCGTTCCATCGAAATGGGGTAGTCCACGAGCATCGAGTCTACAGAAAGCAGTATGGTGCAACGTTAAATCCTTTACCCCATCACAGCTGGAAAGAGACTCAGGACAGCGATCCAGTGGTCAGCCGTATCAAGGAGTTGTTAAGACAGGAAGGTTCCTCCTTGGAAAAAGATGCACCTATGTCAGCAAAGCTCCTGTGGAACGAGAGAAGCAGGTTATTCCTATACCGTGAGAAGTTGTGCAGGAGATACGTCAATCCCAGGACCCACGAGATGGTCTGGCAAATAGTGGTCCCCAAGGCAGACGTCCAAATGGTGTTGGAAGCATACCATGATCAAGCAGGACACTTTGGCTGGAGAAAGCTGGAGACCCTGTTGAGGTGCCGGTTCTACTGGGTTGGGATGCGCAGCTCCATTGAGAGGTGGTGTCGGAACTGTGGACCCTGTGGTCTCAGAAGAAAGGACTACGGTAGTCAGAGGCACCCCTGCAGCCTATCCGGACGACTCGTCCCTTGGAGATTGTGGCCCTGGACCACGTCAAACTGTCGCCAAGTAGATCTGGATACTCATACGCCTTGACCATGGTGGACCATTACTCTAGATTTCTGGTGGTTGTACCAGTTAAGGATCAGACAGCAGTGACGGCAGCAAAAACCTTTCAAGCAGCTTCTGCAGACCGCATGGGTATCCGGAGCAAGTATTAACCGATCAAGGACCTGCTTTCGAAGCTGATCTATTCAAGGAATTCTGTCACATGTATGGGTGTAAGAAAATTAGAACAACACCATACCATCCTCAAACCAACGGTCTTTGCGAGAAAATGAACCACATTGTCCTTGATTTGTTGAAATCCATACCGTTGGAAGACAGAAATCGATGGCCGGACTTACTACCTGATTTGGTTGACTTGTATAACCATATACCTGTAAGTTCCACTAACTGCACTCCAGCCTATCTTATGAGAGCAAAGCCCGGAAGACTACCAATGGATTTAGAACTTGGAGTGGTAGAACCAGAGGCAGATGACGCTATTGAAAACTGGGACATCAATCGGCAAGAGCAATACAGAAGAGTGCAAGTCTGTGTAGAAGAAAGTCTCAATAAGGTACGGGAAAAACAGGAAGATATTTACAACAGGAATGCTCCTGCCAAGCCTTTGATGCCTGGAGAAGTGGTATTGAAAAGGAAAAGGAAAATGCACAAATTGGATAACCAGTGGGAGCAAGAACCCTACGTCGTACAAGATTCCAAATATGACAATAGAAAAGTTTGTATCATCAGTAAGGACGGAGGAAGAACAATATCCACTGTGTCCAGAGACCATTTGAAATTGTGTCCAGAACCCTTAAAGTTTCGTGAAGAGAACTCTGTCATCAATCAAGAAGAAAGAAAAGAAGAGGTCATACACACGGATCTGGGAGATTTCCCTGCAGATTGGCCGAGACTGGGAGATGCTGTAATAATTCCGGTGTTGCAATTTTATCAGCCACAAGAGGAAGTTCTACCTCCAGTTGTGCCCATGGTGCCAGTTGAGCCAGTTCAGGAGTTACCTACTCCAGCAGCACCCCAACCTGCGGAACCTCAAGAGGAAGAATCATCGGAAGCAGCGCCCCATGCTATGGGAACCCCTGGTGAAGCTGACTCACACCGCCCAGCCATCAGTACGCTTGCCAGATCCATAGAAAGATTGAGGCAGTTCTATAGTTTGCCGTTACGTAGAACAGTTGGGTTAGAGATTAATATACCTGAAGCTACTCCACGTAGATCAGAACGTACAACGAAAGGGAAGATACCTATTCGTTATCAAAAGTAGTCCTAGCAAACTAGTTTACTAAGTATGGATAATTGTATAAAGTATTGTTATGATATGTAAATTACTTGAAAATGTTTCATGATGGACTCTGAGGCTGAGGACTGAGCCAGCCCAAGAACTGATCTTGTATATAGTTGCACTTTGTGCATTCTCTACCAGCACACCTACCTCTGAACATAAAACCCGTATGGTGAGGCACTGAGTGAGGTCTGCATTCAGATGTCCTGCAGCCCACCCAGGACCCACGTTGAAGGTTTGGTGCGGGTCCTTCACAAGAATATTGTCATCTATTTATATGAGAATGTCTATTTAGTATTTTGTATTTTTCTATGCCTATTGTTATAATGCAACGTTCAAGAAATCCGTACCTCCCTGATGGGAAGAGTTTAAAATGTTACTTGTTTAAATGGAAAACAAAATGTCTTTCTTCTTATATTTCACAGCCCGGGAGTGCTGTATTTTACCAAGGGGGAATGTGTAGCCCTGGTATGTAAGGCACACAGGATCTGGAGAATGCACGGTAAGGTAACAGTTAAAGCTTGACACTCACTTACACTTCAGACACACCCACAGGGGTGTATAGGGGAGTGACGTGTAGCACAGGAGAGAGTCAGTCTAGCTTCCTGTCATCGTACAGAGCAGTCAGGGCTAGTTCTTCTCAGACAGTGAGGATTCCTGTCAGAGCTCTGGGTGAGCAGAAGATTAGTTCCTGCCAATTCAACGAAGTGGAGTCTAGTAACGGATGACTAGTTATCATCCCGAGTCTAGTCAGAGTTACCTTTTACTCAGTCTGAACTTTGAGGAAACTGAGAGTTACTCAGTGAGACCAAGGAAGAAAACTGACTTTCTATCTTCACGCTTCAGTGCTACATTGAAAGCAGAAGCAGGGCGAAGGGCATAGTGGGAAGGATTCAGAAGTGCCTTAAGGATCGGATTATCCTGCACATTGTCACCGGTCACTGGGGACCGAAGCGTCACTATAGCTCCAGGCATAGTGATAGAAAAGCCAGAGTCTTACTGGACCTTAGGTTGCAGAAAGCCGCCCTTAGAGTGCCAGTACGTAACCGAGTCAGGAGAACAAGACTTCTGAGTCCGGCGCGCGGCAAAAGAAAGTACTTAGTTCACCACTTATAAGGCTCTATCACAAAACCGGCCGGGCAGTACAGCTAGTGGGAAAAGCTGAAAACTATAGAGTTAACTTAGCTACAGGCAAGCTTGGACTCACTCATCATTTGGAAAGAGAAGGAGGCCTGTAACCTGCTTAACTGTTACCGCTACGTGCATTCATCCACCCCGAACAGCCTCCCTGGGACCTGCCTGAACAACTTGAAGTAAAAGGTATGGAAAGAAGCTTCTATGTGTGAGACTGAGTTATTTGATTGCATCCCTGCACAACCCCACCATAACTATCGACCTGAGGGAAGAGTCCCACCTGTAGGGGACCCGACATCTAGCTGCCTCACCATCCCCTCAGAGATCTACAGCAGCGCTGGTCTTAGTGATCAGAGAACTACAGGTGGCGTCACGAACTGTATATATACCTATCCCCTGTAAATATTTCCCCCAACATACGCCTGACCGCCAGGGCCACAGACCGAGCCAGCGCTACCTGTGACAACCCCATAGACTTCCATGGGCTCGGCTCTGAGTACCCCATTGCTCTGGTAAACCACAATTGTGGTGCGGGTCAAGACAGCTGCAAAAGCCAATACAAGTTTAAGCATGGAGGAAATATGATGTCAAATGAATTGTCAGCTGTAATAAGCCCTGGTAAAGACCCCATTTGCTTCCAAACAGGGTCTATAGGATGCACTGGCTATAGAGAAATACTGGGATTATCTCATTTCTCAATATCTACAGAACTGCTCGGTACCTGAGCAAATGTGATAAAGCGAGAGTCTCACTGGGAAATACAGTATGTTGAGAAAAACCCAACGTGGTCTATTTACAGTGCTTGTAGGTCTATATTTGTCCCTTTTCTGAACTGGATCATATGAGAAAATTCCCTCAGTGTTTACTTAGCTGTAATGGTTTTTATGTGTGCGCCTGTTTATTTGCTGACGGGTACAGGGATTTTAGCTCCATCATTACATGAAGTTTTGTGAACATGTCCCACGAGAGCAAATCACACACGAATGGTCACTTATAAATGAACAGTAGATAGTGCCGAGCTAATAAAGTCTTTGAGTATAGCGCACAGATCAGGGAAGATTGGATACTACATCTACAGGGGTATTGCTATCTCGGTAAAAGACTGTATGTCACTTCTACATCCCATCACTTAAAAGGGTATTCTCAAGTTTTTAAGTTATCTGTTATGTTACGGTAGCTGAGGAGTGCAGGTAAAAAAGGAAATACACCAGAGCAGTTGGAATCTATGAGATTGCAGTACCCTGACTAACCACCGCAACTAGAGGCAGCCGTGGAGCGTTCCTACGATGGTCCTAGACGCCTCGTCACAGCCTGAGAAACTAACTACACCTAAAGATAGAAATAGGAAAGCTATCTGCCCCGGAGCAGAACCCCAAAGATAATAGAAAGCCCCCAAACATGTAATGGCGGTTAGACAAGAGGAAATACTGACACAGAAAGAAAATAGTATGAGCAAATGCTGGGGCCCAAACTATCTAAATAGAAAAGGACAGGAAGGGCACTTACTGCAATCCCAGAAAACCCTGAAAAACACCAACACTACTAATTTCAAAATCACCTGAGATCACACGACCTCTACCACCTAAATTAGTTCTCTGGTGTAACAAAAACAGCAGCCACTGAAAAAACTGCAAAAAGCAAAAGTACAAAACACAGTGGCTGGACTAAACTGAGAGGGCAAAAGCCCCCGGAGGGGACCCAGAAGGCCCCCACAGAAGTGCAGGACAAAATGCAAAAATATAGCAAAAACACAAAATAAGAAATTGTCTTATCTGATAGCAGGAGATGCAGACACGACACAGCAGGCTACAAGGGAAACTGGAAAGAAGGATTCAGACCAGAACAATTGATCACCGGCAACCCTGATGGGAAAATGATTCCCTTAAATAAGACCAATCAGTAACACCTGATTCCCAATCCTCACTAGTACCGCTTGTAACCACCAGAGGGAGCCTCTGCTCAGAACTCATCTCAAACCCATTCACAACAGTACCCCCCCCTTGAGGAGGGGTCACCGAACCCTCATTTGAGCAACCAGGTCGGTCAGGATGAGTTCTATGATACGCACGGATAAGTCTCCTAGCATGGATGTCCGAAGCAAACACCCAAGAATTATCTTCCTGACCATAACCTCTCCATTTAACCAAATACTGGAGTCTTCGTCTAGAAAAACGAGAATCCAATATTTTCTCAACCACATACTCCAGATTGCCCTCAACCAAAACAGGGTCAGGAGGCACAGCAGCAGGAACCACTGGCTCAACAAACCTCTTCAACAAGGACTTGTGGAACACGTTATGGATCTTAAATGTCCCTGGAAGAAGCAAACGAAAAGAAACAGGATTAATAATCTCCATGATCTTATAAGGTCCAATGAACCTAGGCTTAAATTTAGGAGATGCTACTCTCATAGGAATATTCTTTGAGGACAACCAGACCAAGTCCCCCACTTTAAACCGAGGACCATCAGTCCTATGCCGGTTAGCAAACCGCTGGGCCTTCTCCTGAGAGAGGGACAACCTCTCCACTACCTGGTCCCAAATCTGCTGCATACGCTCAACAACAGAGTCAACACCTGGACAGACAGAAGCCTCCGTCTGTCCTGAAGAAAATCGAGGGTGAAACCCAGAATTACAGAAAAACGGAGACATCAAAGTGGCAGAGCTAGCCCTATTATTAAGAGCAAACTCAGCCAAAGGCAAAAAAGAGACCCAGTCATCCTGATCAGCAGACACAAAGCATCTTAGATAAGTCTCCAATGTCTGGTTTGTTCTCTCAGTTTGACCATTGGTCTGAGGATGAAATGCCGAGGAGAAAGACAATTGAACACCCAGTTTAGAACAAAAAGTCCTCCAAAATCTGGAAACAAACTGGACTCCTCTGTCAGACACAATGTTCTCAGGAATGCCGTGTAAACGAACCACGTGCTGAAGGAACAACGGCACCAATTCAGAGGAGGAAGGCAACTTAGGTAATGGCACAAGATGTATCATTTTGGAAAACCTATCACAAATTACCCAGATGGTGGTCATTCTCTGAGAAACAGGAAGATCGGAAATGAAATCCATAGAGATATGGGTCCATGGTCTCTTGGGCACAGGCAATGGCATCAACAAACCACTAGAGCGAGAGCAAGGCTTGGAGCGAGAGCAAGTCCCGCAGGACTGCACAAATTCCCTGACATCGCGAGACAAGGTAGGTCACCAAAAGGACCGACCAACCAAGTCTCTGGTACCAAAAATTCCGGGATGCCCAGCCAATGCGGAACAATGAATCTCAGACATCACACTCTTTTTCCATTGGTCCGGGACAAACAATTTTCCAACAGGGCAGCGCTCGGGCCTATCCTCCTGACACCCCTCCAGAGCAAGTCTCAAATTAGGCGAGATGGCGGAAAGAACTACACCCTCCTTCAAAATAACAGAGGGATCAGATAGCTCAGGAGAGTCCGCAAGGAAACTCCTCGAGAGGGCATCCGCCTTAACATTCTTAGTGCCAGGAAGAAAGGAAACCACAAAATTAAAACGTGTGAAAAACAAGGCCCACCTGGCCTGTCTAGGATTGAGTCGCTTGGCAGATTCCAGATAGACCAGATTCTTATGGTCCGTAAGGACCACCACCTGATGTTTGGCTCCCTCCAGCCAATGTCTCCACTCTTCAAAAGCCCACTTCATGGCCAATAACTCCCGATTACCCACGTCATAATTACGTTCAGTAGGAGAAAATTTTCGAGAGAAAAAGGCACAAGGGTTACTTTTAGAGGTCTCTGGATCTTTTTGGGACAAAACGGCACCTGCCCCAATTTCAGAGGCATCAACCTCCACCTGAAATGGCAGAGAAACATCAGGCTGCCGTAGAACAGGAGCAGAAGTGAATCTCTGCTTAAGTTCCTGAAACGCAGAGACTGCCTCAGGAGGCCAATTCACCACATCAGAACCCTTTCTGGTCAAATCAGTTAATGGTTTAACAATAACAGAGAAATTACCAATAAATTTACGATAAAAATTGGCAAAACCCAAAAATCTCTGAAGAGCCTTTAATGAAGTAGGTTGGACCCAATCACAGATGGCCTGAACCTTGACCGGGTCCATTTCAATAACAGATGGGGACAAAATGAATCCCAGAAATGAGATCTTCTGTACGCCAAAAAGACACTTTGATCCCTTCACATACAGAGCATTCTCTCTCAAAATCTGGAATACAGTTCGAACATGTTTCACATGAGAGTCCCAGTCATTAGAAAAAATCAAGATATCATCCAAATAAACAATCAGAAACTTGTCCACAAAATCCCTGAAAATGTCATTCATGAAGGACTGGAAGACGGAAGGAGCATTAGTGAGCCCAAAGGGCATCACAAGGTACTCAAAATGCCCTTCAGGGGTGTTAAATGCCGTCTTCCATTCATCCCCGTGCTTAATGCGAATAAGGTTATACGCCCCCCTGAGGTCAAGCTTGGTAAACCAAGTAGCGTTTTTCACCCTGGAAAACAGGTCAGAAATCAAGGGTAACGGGTATTGATATTTCACAGTAATATTGTTCAAGAGACGATAATCAATACACGGCCTTAATGAACCATCTTTTTTGGCCACAAAGAAAAAACCGGCACCTAAGGGTGAAGAGGATGGTCTGATATGACCCTTCTCCAATGATTCCTTGATATAAGACCGCATAGCGTCATGTTCAGGTACAGACAAGTTAAAAAGGCGACCCTTAGGGAATTTACTACCTGGCACTAATTCAATAGCGCAGTCATAGCTCCTATGGGGAGGTAAGGATGCAGATTTACTTTCGCTAAACACATCAGAAAAATCAAACAAAAAGTCAGGAACATCCTCAGCCTGGGGGGAGGCAGAAAAAACAGGAGTGTTGGTATTAACACATTGGCAGCCCCAACTGGTTACAGACACAGATTTCCAATCCAAAACAGGATTATGAGACTGTAACCAAGGGAAACCCAGCACGATAATGTCATGCAGATTATATAGAACCAAAAATTTGCAGCACTCCTGGTGATCAGGTTCAACCCTCATTATCACCTGAGTAGAAAACTGGGGTTTATTCTCAGCCAAAGGGGTAGAATCGATCCCCAGTAGGGGAATAGACTTCTGTAGGGGTATCAAGGGAAATCCACAACGTTTAGCAAAATCATAATCCATCAGGTTAATAGCTGCTCCAGAATCAACGAAAGCCTGAGCAGAAAATGAGGACAGAGAGCATATCAGAGTGACAGTTAATAAAAACTTAGTCTGAACACCACCCAAGACAACTGAGCGTGCAAAACGTCTTCCCCGCTTAGGGCAGACTGAAATAGCATGAGAGGCATCACCACAGTAGAAACATAACCCATTGCGCTTTCGAAACTCATGACGCTGTGCCCCAGACACCACTCCATCACACTGCATGGGCTCAGCAGCTGGCTCACAAGGCAACACCACTCCACGCATACTTCTCCGCTCACGCAAACGTCTGTCAATTTGAATCGCTAATGACATAGAATCATTGAGACCAGAGGGGACAGGGAATCCCACCATAACATCCTTTACATTATCCGACAGACCCTTCCGGAAAAGGGCCGCCAAAGCGTCGTCATTCCATTTGGTCAGGACTGCCCACCTACGGAATCTCTGACAGTATAACTCAGCGTCATCAAGCCCCTGATTTAATGCCAACAAGGCTTTTTCAGCTTGATCAGTGACATTAGGCTCATCGTACAATAACCCCAAAGCCTGAAAAAATGCATCAACATCACTCAAAACAGGATCCCCAGGTATCAGGGAAAAAGCCCAATCCTGAGGGTCGCCGCGCAGGAGAGAGATGACAATTTGAACCTGCTGCGCTGCGTTTCCTGAGGACTTAGATTTTAAGGCAAGAAACAATTTACAATTATTTTTGAAATTCTGAAACTTAGCTCGATCCCCTAAAAACAAATCTGGCATGGGGATCCTAGGTTCCACAACAGGCAACCTAGCAAGATATGCAGCAATACTCTGAACCTCAGTGGCAAGCTGATTCACACGGCCAGACAACTGTGCAAACTCCATTGGGAGAAAAGATCCTCCCCAGCACCCAGAGATACAGAGGGAAAAAAAAATAGCAACAAACAGAAAAATATCTCTGACAACTTTTCTTCCTTCAAAATATTTTTTCCCTTCTGTGAGTACCATACAATTTTTATGGCCGGTGATACTGTTATGTTACGGTAGCTGAGGAGTGCAGGTAAAAAAGGAAATACACCAGAGCAGTTGGAATCTATGAGATTGCAGTACCCTGACTAACCACCGCAACTAGAGGCAGCCGTGGAGCGTTCCTACGATGGTCCTAGACGCCTCGTCACAGCCTGAGAAACTAACTACACCTAAAGATAGAAATAGGAAAGCTATCTGCCCCGGAGCAGAACCCCAAAGATAATAGAAAGCCCCCAAACATGTAATGGCGGTTAGACAAGAGGAAATACTGACACAGAAAGAAAATAGTATGAGCAAATGCTGGGGCCCAAACTATCTAAATAGAAAAGGACAGGAAGGGTACTTACTGCAATCCCAGAAAACCCTGAAAAACACCAACACTACTAATTTCAAAATCACCTGAGATCACACGACCTCTACCACCTAAATTAGTTCTCTGGTGTAACAAAAACAGCAGCCACTGAAAAAACTGCAAAAAGCAAAAGTACAAAACACAGTGGCTGGACTAAACTGAGAGGGCAAAAGCCCCCGGAGGGGACCCAGAAGGCCCCCACAGAAGTGCAGGACAAAATGCAAAAATATAGCAAAAACACAAAATAAGAAATTGTCTTATCTGATAGCAGGAGATGCAGACACGACACAGCAGGCTACAAGGGAAACTGGAAAGAAGGATTCAGACCAGAACAATTGATCACCGGCAACCCTGATGGGAAAATGATTCCCTTAAATAAGACCAATCAGTAACACCTGATTCCCAATCCTCACTAGTACCGCTTGTAACCACCAGAGGGAGCCTCTGCTCAGAACTCATCTCAAACCCATTCACAACAGTTATCCATGGGACAAGGGAAAACTTCCTGATCTCTGGGGGTCAGGACGCCGAGACCCCGACCGATAGTGAGCATCGGGGTATCTGAAGAGTCACATATGAAGGGAGCGGTGGTCAATCTGCTGCAACATTCATTCTTATGGCAGTGCCGAAGACCAGCCGAGCGCAGCCCTCTGCTGTCTCCGGTGTTCCCATTATTAATGAATAGAGCGGCAGTACACATGAATGGACATCACTCCCTTCAAAGCCCCAGTTTTTGGGATCGGTGGGGGTCCCAACTGTTGGACCCCAAGTGATAGGTAAGTTATCTCCAATACCTAGGATAGGGGATAACTTCCAATCTCAAGAAATACCCCTTTAACAATCTCTGAGTTGCCTATTTCAAGGATCCTCAGTGATGCTGAGAATGAAGGGCCGGGCCACACTTCTGGTGTAGTGGCGTGTCTATTTTCCATTTTTTCCCTTCGCAGCAGAACGCCAGGTAGACTGCAACATGACCCCATTTTCTTGACCTGAGCATTATTTGAGCAGGTGGCCAGGAGCAGCCCTATTCAGAGGAAAAACCAAGGGGACCCTTCACTTTTAGGAAAGGTAATAGTACCAGAGGTCAGATGCTTAATTAAGTGATAGTCCTTGTAATATATCATCATAAAGTGAGATGGTATATTGCTAGGACGGACTACTCCTTTGTTGTTGTTTTAACTGTCTTAGGCTCGATCTTGAGCCATGGCGACTTGACGAATGAACAATCTGTAGGAAGGTCGATTTTGAGCAAGCCTAGATAGGTCCATTGGGGTCTTCTCTGTAGTTATATTAATCGTATCAAGCCATCGGGTTGCTGGTCCTCCTCTTTGCCTTGTTCCTTCTATTCTTCCGACCATGATGTCCTTCTCCAGTGATTGCTCTCTTTGCATGATGTGTCCAAAGTAGGCAAAATGTAGCTCGGGGATCCATTCTTTGAGTGACATGCTTGGCTTGATATGTTCCAACATTGATTTGTTTGTTCTTCTTGCTGTCCATAGTATTGATGACAACCATCTCCAGCACCACATTTCGAAGGCGTTGATTCTTCTGTCTTGTTTCTTTATCGTCCAGGTTTTGCTTCTGCATGGTACCACAAAAAAGACCAAACTATGTACGAGCCGTGTCTTCATTGCCAGTGAAATGTTCCTCTATTGGAAGACCTTGTCTAGTGACTTCATTGTTGATTTGCCCATAGCTATTCTGCTATTGACGTCCGGCGTCATCGCTGCATCTTGAGTGACCATGGATCCGAGTAGGTTGAAGTACTTTATTGTCGACACACATAAAAATACTTTTTACAGTAAAAGCTTTTCAAAAGATTATCTTGCTGGGAAGACATTAATCATCTAGACCTTATTTCTTCATTCTCCCTTTTTAACCCATTTTCGATTTCACTGTGATTTAATAGAGTGGTGATCCTATTGAGGACCTATAACTATTGGCCAGCTAATGAATTCTTTTGAGAACCCTGCTATTAGAAGTGGAAATAGTGGTGGAGCAGTTTCTCAGTGGTACCGCCTCTGGGTACCGTGTTGCATAGTGCATTACCGCCAGGATGTATTGGTGATAACTGGCGGATTTAACTAAGGGCCAGACAAAGTCCATGGCAATCCGGTCAAATGGGACTTCTATTATGGGCAACGACACTAGGGGACTGCAGAGATACAAGAGAAGTTAGCTGACAGGTAGGGCAGGATCTGCAGAAATTAACTATGTCTCGGTGACATCTAGGCCAGTAAAATTTCTGGACCCGCGCTTGAGTTTTGTCTACTACCAGATGCCCACTGAAGACCTGAGAATGGCCTAGATGTAATATCCTATGCCTATAGGGACCCGGCATCAACAACTGCTCTATCACTTCTCCTCTCAGTTTTGTGACCCGATAAAGGAGCTCTTCATTTATAGTAAAATATGGAAACCTGTTATGATTTGGTAGCTGAGGAGAGCAGGCAAAAACGGCAATACACCAGAGAGGTTGGAATCTACTGGATTGCAGTACCCTGACTAACCACCACAACTAAAGGCAGCCGTGGAGCGTTCCTAAGTTGGTCCTAGACGCCTCGTCACAGCCTGAGAGGTTAACTACACCTAAAGATAGAAAGAGGAAAGCTGTCTGCCCCGGAGCAGATCCCCAAAGAACATAGGAAGCCCCCAAACAAGTAATGGCGGTTAGACAAGAGGAAATACAGACACAGACAGAAAATAGTATGAGCAAACGTTGGGGCCCAATCTTCCTAGAAATAAAAGGATAGGAAGGACACTTACTGCAATCCAAAAAACCCTAAAAAATACCAACTCTACTAATTGCAAAAACACCTGAGATCACACGACCTCTACCACCTAAATTAGTTCTCTGGTGTAACAAAACTCAGCCGCAGTCACTGAAAAAACTGGAAAAGGCAAATGAACAAATAACAGTGGCTCCAGAGGAACCGAGAGGAGCCCAAGCCCCCGGAGGGGACCTGGCTGACCTCCACAGAAGTGCAGGGAACAATGCAAAAAGCAAGCACAAAAATAAAAGCAGAAAATATCTTATCTGATAGCAGAAGATGCAGGCAAGACTCAGCAAGCTTCAAAGTGAACCAGGAACCACAGTTGAGACAAGAACAATTGATCATCGGCAACCATGATGGGAGGGAACCTCCCTTATATAAGACCAGTCTGTAACTCCTGATTCCCAATCCTCATTGAATGGTTCAGTACTGTTTGTAACCACCAGAGGGAGCTTTGCTCAGAATTCATTTCTAACACATTCACAACAGAAACCTGGTGTCGGCCCCCCCAGCTCTTGAGCAACCCCATTTATTACAGTTACATTGTAAAAATGCATTTTTAAAGTAAGATCCTGCATTGGGACAGTCCCAAAATTCCCCCCCAGAAAACCCCAACTGAGGAATCTCTGCCTCATTGGTCACCAAGGACACACAAGGAGAACTCATCTACCTCTGACTGTGATGAGTAATCATCATGGTTGCCTGGCTTCTGTCTGAGTCACTTGGTATCTCTGCCTTCCACCATAAGACCCAGAACAGGCTAAAGTCCCGCCCCGTTATCACCAGGTGTAGCAGGTCCTTATCCACCCTGACCTCATGCGACTCAGTCCCACTGTTAGTTTTTATAGTAACTCTGCCAATGGAGTAGTCCTTGGCATCCCCGTGAATACAGCAGACGCCTATGTTTTTTCCGGGGACCAACTGTTTTTAATTTTGCATACTCCTGTGCATACTGTAATGCCAAATCATAATAAGCCTTTTGGGGCTCGCCAGTTAGATAGGGGGCCAGCACCTCCACCCGCTGCTCTGGTGGTAGCTTTTCATGCTTTTCTACCTGCTCAAAAACAGTCAAAAATGCCTCCACATCATCCCCTGGGGTTATCTTTTTCATGGCTCGTCTTACTGCTTTCTGGACGTACAGGTCATCACCTGGACTTGGGGAAGGGGCTCTTGGACTCCCAAAAACGGCCTCTGCGAGTAGTTCCATCTGGCCTGCAAGTACCTCCTGTTGCCGTCGCTGCTGTTGAAGCTGCTGCATCAACAGTTTATTTGTTTCCTGTTGTGCCAGTTGCTGCTGTTTATGCTGCTGGACCTGGAGCAGGTGCTTGATTTGCTCCTCCGTGTCATCTGTTGTCGCTACCCGTGTTTCGGGAACGTTGCCCGCATTCGAAACATCACCTGTGGAAGATCGGCTCACTAAGCTGTACAGAAAAGTAAACAAAGGAAAACTGTCTTCTTAAGATATTCACTTGTTATATATACAGCATAAACCATAATAAAGTCAAAATAAACATGAGGCCTTCTATTTAAACCCAAGACTACACCCTGGGGTGGAGATAAGGTGCACAATCTCCTACCCACTCTATGTTTGTCCACAAAAAAACATCCCTTAAAATAGCCGTTTAACCCAATCTCTAAACACAGTGTGGTGGAGCAAACTTCTGGGTTTCAAATCACTGAAGCTAATTGCCTCAGTGAAACATACCTCCCCTCCAGCACTTTGCCTGTAACTTTGCCACAATATGGATGAACTGTTATTACATTAGATGTCTCTCTTCTCAAAAAAGTATGAAAGTGATCATGGGAGATTTTAACTATCCAAATATTTGTTGAGAAGCTCTCTCAGGCATAAGGTCAAAAAATTCTTTTGTCCTCTCGCTGATAATTTGTCTTTAAAAACGTAGAAGAGAGAACAAGAGGATCTTTCATCTTGGAACTAATTTTCACTAACAGGGAGGGGATGGTTGAGAAAGTAAAGGTGGCTGAGAATTTAGGAGTTAGTGATCATACTATCCTCAAATTTTTGATTACAAGAAGAGGAAGACCTGTGAGGACTCAGACTTTAAGGTTGGACTTCAGAAAGGCAATTTTTATTGGACTCAGAAAGAGGTTAGGAAAGGTCCAATGGCCGGATGTTATAAAGGCCACAAATGTCCAACAAGGATG
This sequence comes from Oophaga sylvatica, assembly GCA_033576555.1. Classification (NCBI taxonomy): domain Eukaryota; kingdom Metazoa; phylum Chordata; class Amphibia; order Anura; family Dendrobatidae; genus Oophaga; species Oophaga sylvatica. Next base: position 533,771,370 of record JARQOD010000005.1, on the reverse strand, counting down.
GGAGCTATTGCTAAATGAAATTCTCACTGTACAATCAGTAACAATCCCCCCAAAAAAGAAGATTTGGAAGCATTTAAAGAGACTAGGATGGATGAACACTTGTTAAAAAGGAAAAAAGAAATGTATATTAAATGAATAGAGGGGGCATAGCTAAAGAAGAATATAATGCTGTCTGCATGGGATGCAAGTCAAGAGTTAGAAGAGGTAAAGCCAGTAATGAAGCAAGGCTTGCAAGTGAGACCAAAAGCAATAAAAAAGGATTTTGGGAGTATGTCAAAAGTAAAAGAAAAGTCTATAGGATTTTTACAGAATGAAAAGGGTGAAGTGGTCAAAAATAATGTTGAGAAGGCCAAACTTTTAAATTCCTATTTTGCATCTGTGTTCTCTGAGAAGGCAAATTTAACATCAACAGAACTTTACTGTGCTATCAAAGGAATAAAAGAATCCACATTATCCATAAACAGCGAGATGGTCAGGGAACACTTAGCTAATTTACATGAATTTAAATCTCTTGGTCCAGATTAATTATATCCTAGGGTACTGAAAGAGTTAGCAGAGGAAATTGCAGAACCACTAGCCAGAGTCTTTGAAACATCCTGGAGAACAGGAGAAGTCCCAGAAGATTGAAGAAGGGCAAATGTCCTTATCTTCAAAATAGCAAAGAAGATGGAGACAGGAAATTACAGGCCAGCCTTTCTTCTATACCAGGAAAGATATTTTAGCAAATTATTAAACAGCATGTAGTAAGTACTTGGATAAGAATACAGCATTTAACCAGAGCCAGCGCGAGTTTGTAGCAAACAAGTCATGCCAGACTAATCTAACTTTCTTCAATGATGGAATCACTGACTGAATGGATCAGGGAAATGCGGTAGATATAGTATATCTCAACTTCACCAAAGCACTTGATGAAGTATCTCATACTATCCTTATTGAAAAAATGACCAAGTACGGAAATGACATGGCTAAGGTTAGGTGGATTCATAACTGGCTCAGTGATAGGACCCAAAGAGTGCTAATAAATGGTTGAAAATCTAATGGGAAGAGTGTTTCAAGTGGAGTACCAGAGGCTCTATCCTGAACCCTGGTGTTTTTTGCAAATGATATAAATAAGGGAGCTTAAGTTCAACTAATCAAATTTGCAGGCGATGCAAAGCTAGAAGGGATAGCTAACATTAGAGAATACGGAGAAAGGATTCAGAAGGATCTAGATAAGCTTGAACAATGGGCAGTGACTAATAGAATGGTATTTAACAGGGAGAAATGAAAGATTCTACATCTGGGAAAGAAAAAACGAAAAGAACATCTACAGAATAGGAAGAATATAACTAATCAACAGCACGTGTGAAAAAGACTTGGGTATACTAATATTTCTGCATATGAGTCAGCAATGTGATGCAGCAGCAAAAAAGAGAAACACAATTATGGGATGTATCAAGAGAAGCATAGAGTCTAGATCACGTGAAGTAATTATCCCCCTCTACTCCTCCTTGGTCAGGCCTCATCTGGAATACTGTGTCCAGTTCTGGGCACCACATTTTAAAAAAGACATCAGAGTTCAGAGAAGAGCGACGAGGATTGTGAGCGGAATGCAAACTATGTCCTTAGAGGAATGGTTAAAGGATCTGGGAATGTTTAGCTTGCAAATAAAAAAGGCTAAGAGGAGACTTAATGGCTGTCTACAAATATCTGAAGGGCTGTCACAGTGTAGAGGGATCTTCATTAATCTCATTTGTACATGGAAACACGAGAAGCAATGGAATGAAACTGAAAGGGAGAAGATACAGATTAGATATTCTAAAAAACTTTTTGACAGTGAGGGTGATCAATGAGTGGAACAGGCGGCCACGAGAGTGATGAGTTCTCCTTCGATGGAAGTCTTCAAACAGAGGTCTATGTCACTCACTTCCCGTCACCATCTCTTTTTATTTGCATGTTTGCATATTTTCAATTGAAATAAAACCGTGGAAATCTGTATGTGGTGCATTTCGTACTCCTGTTACCATAGGGTCCAAACCCGATTCCACCGGTACCGCATTACTTGGATAGGGTGCACACCAATCTTCTCTTCTTTCAAACAAAGACTGGACAGACATCTGTCTGAGATGGTTTAATGAATCCTGCATTGAGCAGGGGGTTGGACGCGATGACCCTGGAGGTCCCTTCCAACTCTAATATTCTAGGATTCTAAGAGAGTGGCCACAAAGAGTTTCTCTTATTCTGGAAGACCTGTCTATCTATACATTACATTTACAGTCCATTACATGTCAATGAAAATCGTGTCATTCCTGTTTTTTCCTGCAGAGGACTGCAGAAGTATTGAACAAAGGCTTCCCAGTTCTTCCACCACTAAGAACAGGGATATCCAAAGTGGACAAGCCATTGAAGCTATTGCAATGCCAAGACCTGCTTAGGTCCATGGTCAAAATAAATGCCAAAGGTCCTGAACTTCACAGCTTGGGACAGGTGACACCACAGAGCAGCCATTTGCCCTTAAAAACTCATTATCACTAGTGTCTAAGTGAAACCTTAGATCAATAGATCTCTCAACAAACCTACAAAGAGATCCTGTCTGCAGGCTCCCAGTAGACACCATATGAGTTCTCCTCATTAAACCACGTCCATTCTTGTAAATATCATTCATCTCAATGTTCTAACGATGACTATTGTTATCAGTCTGGCTCTTGTTTTTTGCCAGTATGTCAACAATATATCAATTAGGAAGTGTTTTGGAATAAATGGTGAAAGAAACATAGAAATTACTAGAAAAGTTTGCAAAGCCGAGGACCAAGCAATGTCCCTCCAGGTAACCCTGCAGAACTCCAGTTCCCTAACGTGAAAAAGTAGTAATTTTACTTTTTCTTCATTTTTATGGAATTATTTGCAATAAATTTGTAGCATGACGCAACCATCCAAGAAAGCAAAGTTGTAGATATATTTTTTGGTCACATTCGGGTCAAAGTTTGTGTGTAAAGGAACAGATCTATGACTCAAAATGTCGCCAAAATCTTAATAGCCCTGGATACAGTAATATTTTACAACAGTGTACAGATACGGCTGGTCTCATTCATGTATTAAAAGTGGACTTGTCAGAATAAGCTGTGGGCTGTACACCTGAGCAGTAATATTTCTGCCCATTACATGACTTGTATGCTGCATTTTTCACCAGTTTCCCCTATGTAGGCTTTATCTCTAATATTTAGATGTCTCTGAGCTAGTGGGTAGGGACTACCTGCTATGATGTCTCCTATACACCGCACACACAGACATGAGGGATTCCTGCTCTCTCTTCTCTATGTAGCAATTTACAGCCATACTGAGCAGTGTAGCTGTGAATCCATTTTTAAGGTGAAATAAAACACCTATTAGAAAGCTGCAGCAAGATATGCATGTCTATCTGCCTCACTCTACTTCTCCACCTCTATAGATTAAAACATGCAACTGAAACCAGATAACTTAAAGGGTTATCCAGGTTTTTTTCTTCTTCTATAGGGCAAGGCACTAAGCGCTAAGCGGTTGCAAACTACCTGTCTGTTCTGCCTTGAGCCATTCTCTCCCGGCTCAGTGCAGTAACCGAACTGCTCCTAGTGGCGATTCTTCTATGCTGTGGACAGAGTAGAAGAGAAGTATGGTAACTGCTCTGTTGATGCGACGTAACAGGAATTTGGAGACCCTCGACAAGTTTGGTTCTGTAACCGCTCTGAGCCATATGGTAAAACAGGAAAGCAGTTAACTACCACCTACCAATAAGTGCTTAGCTCCATAGAGGTAAAAAAAGTACTCGATAAACCATTTTAAGTGAGCTGAGAGATTGACTTTAGCTTTTGACTTGAGTTTTTTATTTTTCAGAGTGAATGAGTACAGAAGGCAGACGGGAGAGAAGTGGCTCATAAGTGGAGTAAGGAAACCATTTCTCTAATAAGATATATTACAAAGTCTCTTATATTTAATTTTAGTGTTGATTTAAGCAAAGCTTGTTGAAATGACCATTTAAAAATTGACAAAGTGCCTCTGATTCTAATCCCAATGTTCAATGATGGAATTCTCCATTCTTGTTTGTAAGCCGATCACCTTGTCTTGCTCCTGGACTTCCAGCAATCAGCTGTGATCTTCCCGGGAAATGTGGCAATAAGTGTTCAATTTCCCTGCAGTGCCTCCACAGGAGAAGTGAAGTATTACACAGTGAAATCACTAGGTAATTAAATATATGGCAGGGCTGGATCTTCCAGTGTGAGAGACGCTCTTTGTAGCCGGTTTTGCCAGACAACCCTTGTAAGGCCCCGAGTCATCTAAGTGAAGGTGCCAGGAACACCTTACAGTATGTAACTGATCCTACGTGGCCATAGAACTACTGTATTTATTGCTAAATTAAGATCTCCCAGCCTCTCTCCAAGCCAAGTTAAGTGCTGCCATAAGCTTAGTTTCACATGGAAGTAAATATCATGCCTGATGGTTTTCTCTTGTCTGTAAGTGGCCCCTCGGGAGCAGGAGAAGTCCTTGCAAAAAAGCTTAAAGCAAAGTTAAGAAAACAGGAACAAAGGAAGCAGCTGTTACAACTGCAAAGAGTTGGACCTGCGCTCTGAGACGGTACCTGCAAGAGTCATTATAGCCCGGGCCCGGCGCAATGTCAAATGTTTATCCTGAAACACATGTTCCCGCCGCGATCCTATGAGGAGACCTCCTGGCTCTCCGTTTCCCCCTCTACCCAAACATCTGTAAGACACTGAAAACATTTATAAAACATGAACGGCTACTTCTACAAATTACATTCAGATTGAAACCAACGCCGGCTCCCGGTGTGGGGGCGGAGGACACAAATGATATGTTTCAACACTAGTAAAGATTTTTCTTTTTCTTCGTTACGAAATTTTTTTTTAAAATATTTTCTTTTGTGTTTTTTTAAGTTATGTAAATTAGCTCTCATCTGAGAGGAAGAAAGCTGTCTCTCCAGTGCCATCTACTGTCGTAGGAAAGGTGAGCGGAATGAACCGCGGAGGAGCGAGTTTGAGTTGAGTTTCCTGAAACCTGCGGTGTCACACAAATTCCAACAATCTGCGATAAGATATGCAGTTTCCAAAAAAAACTTGCCCGGTACCATTTCCCTTACTGCTGAAGCCTCACAGAACGGACTAATGTCACTGCGGTGTCCCATGGACCTCCCCATAATCCTCTGCAGCTGTGACATCTAGCAAGTTATCACACCTTGTACAGTGCTGGTCAGTACCGGGGTCATCACAGATCAGCGGTTCCAAGCGGAGCACAGTGTGTACCGGGTCCTCTCTCTCCTGTAGAGTGTAAGCTCTTAAGGTCACCGGAGTCCTCTCTCCTGTAGAGTGTAAGCTCTTATGGTCAGCGGGGTCCTCTCTCTCCTGTAGAGTGTTAGCTCTTAGGGTCAGTGGGGTCCTCTCTCTCCTGTAGAGTGTAAGCTCTTATGGTCAGCGGGGTCCTCTCTCTCTCCTGTAGAGTGTTAGCTCTTAAGGTCAGCGGGGTCCTCTCTCTCCTGTAGAGTTTAAGCTCTTATCGTCAGAGGGATCCTCTCTTTCCTGTAGAGTGTAAACTCTTAAGATCAGCGGAGTCCTCTCTCCTGTAGAGTGTAAACTCTTATGGTCAGTGGGGTACTCTCTCTCCTGTAGAGTGTAAGCTCTTATGGTCAGCGGGGTCCTCTCTCTCTCCTGTAGAGTGTTAGCTCTTAGGGTCAGTGGGGTCCTCTCTCTCTCCTGTAGAGTGTAAGCTCTTATGGTCAGCGGTGTCCTCTCTCTCCTGTAGAGTGTAAACTCTTAAGATCAGCGGAGTCCTCTCTCCTGTAGAGTGTAAACTCTTATGGTCAGTGGAGTCCTCTCTCTCTCCTGTAGAGTGTAAGCTCTTATCGTCAGAGGGATCCTCTCTTTCCTGTAGAGTGTAAACTCTTAAGATCAGCGGAGTCCTCTCTCCTGTAGAGTGTAAACTCTTATGGTCAGTGGGGTCCTCTCTCTCTCCTTTAGAGTGTTAGCTCTCAAGGTCAGCGGGGTCCTCTCTCTCCTGTAGAGTGTAAGCTCTTATGGTCAGCGGGGTCCTCTCTCTCCTGTAGAGTGTAAGCTCTTATGGTCAGCAGGGTCTTCTCTCCTGTAGAGTGTAAGCTCTTATGGTCAGCGGGGTCCTCTCTCTCTCCTGTAGAGTGTAAGCTCTTATGGTCAGCGGGGTCCTCTCTCTCTCCTGTAGAGTGTAAGCTCTTATGGTCAGCGGGGTCCTCTCTCTCTCCTCTAGAGTGTAAGCTCTTATGGTCAGCAGGGTCCTCTCCTGTAGAGTGTAAGCTCTTATGGTCAGTGGGGTCCTCTCTTGTAGAGTCTTATGGTCAGCAGGGTTCTCTCTCTCTCCTGTAGAGTGTAAGCTTTTATGGTCAGCGGGGTCCTCTCTCTCTCCTCTAGAGTGTAAGCTCTTATGGTCAGCGGGGTCCTCTCTCTCCTGTAGAGTGTAAGCTCTTATGGTCAGCAGGGTCCTCTCTCTCCTGTAGAGTGTAAGCTCTTATGGTCAGCGGGGACCTCTCTTTCTCCTGTAGAGTGTAAGCTCTTATGGTCAGCAGGGTCCTCTCCTGTAGAGTGTAAGCTCTTATGGTCAGTGGGGTGCTCTCTTTCCTGTAGAGCAGGGTTCCCCAACTCCAGTCCTCAAGGCCCACCAACAGGTCATGTTTTCAGGATTTCCTTTGTATTGCACAGGTGATGCAATTATCACCTGGGCAATACTAAGGAAATCCTGAAAACATGACCTGTTGGTGGGCCTTGAGGACTGGAGTTGGGGAACCCTGCTGTAGAGTGTAAGCTCTTATGGTCATTGGGTTTCTATCTCTCCCCCTTTAGATTGTAAGCTCTTAAAGTCGACGGGGTCCTCTCTCTATATATCTCTCCCCCACATGTATTTTCTGAGTAATTACAAGCATTACAGTATTGAGATTTGCTCTAATTTATTTGCCACAAATTAAATTGTGACGAAAATTTGTGTAAAATTCAAAACATCCGCTCATCTCTAATAGCAGCTACCCTATAAGTCATATACTGTATACAGTATGTCTGACCCTTAAGGTGATTCTGAGTCATTTCCAAAATGAGATTTAATCTACACTACCGGTCAAAAGTTTAGGGTCACTTAGAAATTTCCTTATTTTTGAAAGAAAAGCATTTTTTTTCCAATGAAGCTAACATTAAATGATTCAGAAATACACTCTATACAGTGTTAATGTGGTAAATGACTATTCTAGCGGCAAACGTCTAGTTTGTAATGCAATATCTTCATAGGTGTATAGAGGCCCATTTCCAACAACCATCACTCCAGTGTACTTATGGTATTTTGTGTTCGCTAACTGTGTAACAAGGCTAATAGATGGTTAAAATACCCTTTAAAACCCTTGTGCAAGTATGTTAACACAGCTGAAAACCGTTTGGTTGATTAGAGAAGCTATAAACCTGACCTTCCTTTGAGCTTGTTGAGAATCTGGACATTACATTTGTTGGTTCCATTAAACTCTCAAAATGGCCAAAAAAAAAAGAACTTTCTTGTGAAACTCGACAGTCTATTCTTGTTCTTAGAAATGAAGGCTATTCCATGTGAAAAATTACCAAGAAACTGAAGAATTCATACAATGGTGTGTAGTACTCCCTTTAGAGGAGTGCACAAACAAGCTCTAACCAGAGAAGAAAGACAAGTGGGAGGCCCCGCTGCACAACTGAGCAACAAGACAAGTACATTAGAGTCTTTAGTTTGAAAAATTGACGCCTCACAGGTCCTCAACTGGCAGCTTCATTAAACAGTACACATTAAACGCCAGTGTCAACATCTACAGTGAAGAGGCGATTTGGGGATGCTGGCCTTCAGGGCAGATTGGCAAAACAAAAGCCATATTTAAGACTGGCTTAAATGAAAGGAAAAGATTAATATGGGCAAAAGAACACAGACATTGGACAGAGGAATATTGGCTTTTGTTTTGCCAATCTGCCCTGAAGGCCAGCATCCCCAAATCGCCTCTTCACTGTAGATGTTGACACTGGCGTTTAATGTGTACTGTTTAATGAAGCTGCCAGTTGAGGACCTGTGAGGCGTCAATTTTTCAAACTAAAGACTCTAATGTACTTGTCTTGTTGCTCAGTTGTGCAGCGGGGCCTCCCACTTGTCTTTCTTCTCTGGTTAGAGCTTGTTTGTGCACTCCTCTAAAGGGAGTACTACACACCATTGTATGAATTCTTCAGTTTCTTGGTAATTTTTCGCATGGAATAGCCTTCATTTCTAAGAACAAGAATAGACTGTCGAGTTTCACAAGAAAGTTCTTTTTTTTGGCCATTTTGAGAGTTTAATGGAACCAACAAATGTAATGCTCCAGATTCTCAACAAGCTCAAAGGAAGGTCAGGTTTATAGCTTCTCTAATCAACCAAACGGTTTTCAGCTGTGTTAACATACTTGCACAAGGGTTTTAAAGGGTATTTTAACCATCTATTAGCCTTCTTACACAGTTAGCGAACACAAAATACCATAAGTACACTGGAGTGATGGTTGTTGGAAATGGGCCTCTATACACCTATGAAGATATTGCATTACAAACTAGACGTTTGCCGCTAGAATAGTCATTTACCACATTAACAATGTATAGAGTGTATTTCTGAATCATTTAATGTTAGCTTCATTGGAAAAAAACTGCTTTTCTTTCAAAAATAAGGAAATTTCTAAGTGACCCTAAACTTTTGACCGGTAGTGTACCTATAAAGTCCTTCATGGGACTTTGCACCTATAAAACTCCTACCTGCAGTACCGATTTTATGTCTTTAGTTGAACAGAAAATCATTTTTATTTCATATGTAAATGAGGTTCTCGGTGCACCCTTTGGCGGGACCTAGGGCTCAGTGCACCATTCCTCCTGAATCAGCATCCCATTAGCTTGATTGACAGCGCTCACTTGTGCTGCCTGAATTGTATCTCCAACCCTGCAAGTCCTTGCTGACACTGCAGGAGCTGAGTGCACACACACAGTGTCAGTGATGGTGTGCTCTCATCCCTCTCTCCTGTCTGCCGCACCCATTCACTGCAGGCTGAATCAAAAAAGTGACCGTTGCAGACAGGAGGGAGGAATGAGAGCACACCATCACTGACACCGTGTGTGTACTCAGCTCCAGCAGAGTCAATGTGGATGTGTAGGACTGGGGATTTAATCCAGGCAGCACTCGCTCTGGTTGAGTGACGGCTGTTAATCAAGCTAAGGTGTGGCGAGGTTTGTTCGTCATGACGTGGTACAGTATACCTACCGGACTCCTGTTGTTCCATGCTCATTCTGCCAATGCCCATGTCTCCTGCTAATTTCATTTTTTACTTTTACAATGCGGAAAATTGATTGGCTGCAGCGGTCATGTCCTTCCCTAGGTGGAAGAGACAGCGTCATTGGTTCCAACTAGCTAGCTAGCGATCAACTGAAATATGTTTCAAAACTTGAGTGTTTCTCGTTTCACTACAGCGCCACCGCAGGAAAAATTAAGCATTACACAGCGAGCTATTCAAATTACTAGTGAGTCTGTATAATTCCGGACAGAGCGGATCCTCCAGAGCAAGAGACTTTCTTTACAACTGACCAACCTAAGAGTTGAGGATCCCGAAAAAGGGCTCATCTTTATCGAAGTCTCTATAAATCTGTATAAAAATAGTTTTCCTTACCCAAATTCCTCAAATGTGCAGAGAGAATAGCAGATCGAGGACTCGGACATAGACACAAGAGTACATACCTGATTGTCGTCGTAGCTTACGAATGAAAAAATGTATATTTAATATTAAATTTCACAATCTTATTACAAGATTCCATCCAGGAATAAAAACAGACAAATAGTAACGATCATTAGATTAGTCTCTTTTGTGGTTTGCACTATTCACTCCGTACAGAAGAATTCCCAGCTATTTCCTTCCATTTGTGTGAGCCGTGTCCACAGGAGATAGCAGCAACTGTCTCTTCAATGTAAAGACAGAAAAAAGATTAGAGAAAATGGGTTTTGGCCAAGAAGTATGAAAAATATAAAAGAGAAATAATAATGGTGTGAAAGTGAGGTAGGAAACTGCGGCTCTGCCAAAGGTCGCATCTGATGAAGGATCCAGATGAGTCTCAGCAGGATCACATCTGGTCTAGCAGTGAATGAAGTCCTAACAAGGTAAAATGTCCAGATCTATCTCTCCGCTGAGTAATTATCTGCGAAAATCCTTTGCTTGTTACTTTATTGCAGAGGAAACAGCAACACGTGCCTGCGTTCCAGCTCTGCATAGTGATGGTCGAGCTTCTCCTTGACCAAGGAGGTACACAGTGGTCTATCATCAGCCCAATATGGCAACATTGGGGCCCCAGGCTCAATACGGGTCCTCATGAATCTGTGATGTATCATTTTAAGCTGTTACTTTTTACACCTTTCCCACCAGTAGTTGCAATGTAGCAACCAGAGAATCTGCTGAAATTTGAATTTTGGAGATTTGCTCAAATTTGAGCTGGAAAATATAATTTATTTGATGCATATTAAATGTTTCTTACTATGCACTGAGGTCTCTTCAGGTGCCAGAGAATAATAAATGTAGGATAAAAAAAAAATAATTATACTCGCCTCGCCCTGGTCCTCCCTTGTCCTGCCACACAGCCTGCTCCAGTCCGGTTTAAGCCTAGAAATGGTTAAAAAAAATCTATACTCAAGTCCGGTCTAAGCCAAGAATTTTTTTAAAAAAAAAAATCTATACTCACTTTGCCCAAGCCCTATAGTTGCCCCACTCCGAACTAGCATTCAGTCTGCCTCTGTTTTCAAGCTACTTCGGTGCCTCCAGTGCTGACTAAGCCTCAAGATGTTATGAAGTCCCTGGGTGATGAATCTTCTTCAGTTTGTCTTCTGGTATCATCTGAATCCAAGTCACTGACTAGCCCTACAACAACCCAACATCGTGCAGCCTAGTCGGCATCGGTGGCACCTAAGATGCTAGCAAGTACAGTCTTTCTGAAAACATGACCGGATTGAGGTTTATGTGGTGGCACAGGTGAGGACTTGGGCGAGGTGAGTATAATTTTTCAAAAAGTTTTCAAACCTTTCCTAATTCATGAATTGCAAAAAAAAAAAGGATTCTGATGATTGTTAGAGATGAGCGACTAAATTCGCAGGACCCTGGTTCAGCGACAACATCAGTATTTTGTGGTTGTTGAACAGGAGGCCTGTGAATCTCCTTCTCCCTACTCCTTGACTCCTCTTTTGATTAGCCAACCTGGTGCAACGTCATCATTGTGTCATAAGACACACAAAAGTTCTCACCAAGCCAGTTAATTAAAAAAGCAGTCAGTGATGCCAGCAGGTAGGGTGTGCCTTGCAGGGCTCCTGTCCAGTGGTCATTGGACCAGTGTCGGGAGAATCAATTCACTCATCTCTAATGATTATATATTTATTAAACTGGATTTAGAGGGTTGTTTGGTGTACCTTGCGATTATGGTAGAAGCATCACTACTATTCAGATCTGAAAGGGTCTTCAAATAGCTTCTTTTACTCTGGAGGGCCTGATGTGTGAAAGCATTACAGAGTCAACATATTTTAATGCAAACTTTATCACATTTGTCAGAGGCCACAGGCTCAAAAAGTCTACCTCAGACAGACTTGGCGCAAGCCACTCCACTTGGCAGATTATAGAGAACCCCGATTTTTACACATTAAACCTTGAACAGAGATCTGGTCTTACAACGTGGTCCAATGGATTACTTCCAAGGAAGGGCGGCTTCCCGGAAGAGTGAATCAGGGGTAGGAAGGGTGTCCAAGCAGGATCAGAGCCAAGAGGTCACATCAGGAACAGAATCATAAAACAAGAGGATGGTCAAAATTCACACCGAGGTCAGAAGCCAGGAGGTATCAAGAAAACAACACAAGTCAGCAAAAACAAGGAAAACAAGCCAGGCAGCAAAACTAATTAACTGGCAGTGGAAGTCAGAGACCCTGGGGCTTACATGGTAGACAGCCCCACTCAGGGCTCTTAAAAAGGAGCAATCAAAATTAGACTACCTGTTTGGAAAAATATTTAGAATTGAGAGTCCTCAGTGGTTGATACCTTTTAATGGCTAACTCTCAATTCTAAATATTTTCTATCTACTGGCTAACACTGTACTAAGATATACAGTACAGACCAAAAGTTTGGACACACCTTCTCATTCAAAGATTCTTCTGTATTTTCATGACTATGAAAATTGTAGAATCACACTGAAGGCATCAAAACTATGAATTAACACATGTGGAATTATACATTACACTTTACAAAAAAGTGTGAAACAACTGAAAATATGTCTTATATTCTAGATTCTTCAAAGTAGCCACATTTTGCTTTAATTACTGCTTTGCACGCAGAAAAGGTGAACGGATGGACTCTACATGCCTGGTTCCCACCGTGAAGCATGGAGGAGGTGGTGTGATGGTGTGGGGATGCTTTGCTGGTGACACTGTTGGGATTTATTCAAAATTGAAGGCATAGTGAACCAGCATGTCTACCACAGCATCTTGCAGCGGCATGCTATTCCATCAGGTTTGCGTTTAGTTGGACCATCATTTATTTTTCAACAGGACAATGATCCCAAACACACCTCCAGGCTGTGTAAGGGCTATTTGACCAAGAAGGAGAGTGTTGAGGTGCTACGCCAGATGACCTGGCCTCCACAGTCACCAGACCTGAACCCAATCGAGATGGTTTGGGGTCAGCTGGACCGCTCACCGCTTCAATTTTGAATAAATCCCCAACGGTGTCACCAGCAAAGCACCCCCACACCATCCACCCCTCCATGCTTCACGGTGGGAACCAGGCATGTAGAGTCCATCCGTTCACCTGCTCTGTGTGCAAAGCAGTAATCAAAGCAAAAGGTGGCTACTTTGAAGAACCTAGAATATAAGACATATTTTCAGTTGTTTCACACTTTTTTGTAAAGTGTAATGTATAATTCCACATGTGATAATTCATAGTTTTGATGCCTTCAGTGTGATTCTACAATTTTCATAGTCATGAAAATACAGAAGAATCTTTGAATGAGAAGGTGTGTCCAAACTTTTGGTCTGTACTGTACATCTTTACTACCTGTTTAGACACCGCCAGTGCCCCTGCACGTGTCCTCCCCTCCCTCCTGCAGGGACGCTGGTGTGTGTACTTAACCGTCCATGTTACCTCGGCATCTGTCTACTCCCAGGACCTGAGCATGACACGCAGGCATCCTTGGAGTAGGCTTAGGGCCCGTGCGTGCTCCCTGACTTTTAAAGTTCCTGCATGCATGCTGCTAAAGAAGTCCCAATAGCTGGGAGATGTCTAGTATATAAGGCACCCTCCCCTATTGGGAGGTGCGTTAGCAGCTTAGTTCTAGTGTTTACTGCTAGCCATTTGTATGGTCCCAGTGCTCCTGATCCGTTCCACCCTGTCCGTTCCTATCCCAGTCCACCCTGTTATTCCCATACCCAAGTCTGTCCTGCCTGTGCTTAGTCCACATCCGTCTCTCCTGTACCTGTGGCACTTGTCTACCCTGTCTAAACTCGCACCTGAGAATCTGCATATGTTATCACGTATTGTGGCCGTCCCGTGTTAGTGTCCTGCTTGAGCTACTCCAACCCGCTAATCAGTTGCTGGTCGGACCTGCTTCCTTGTCCCCCAATGGGGTCAGCTGCCAAGGCTATCTGGAGTAGCACCTGGCATGCACCTGGAACCAAGTCTAACCCCACCGTCAGGGGCTCTAGTATAGAGTCAGGTGCACACTTAGTACGCCCTCCAGGATCTCCCTGGACAGTGGCACAGTGGTTCCACAATCACATGCATACCATTACCCCATAGTTCACTGATCTCATGGCATCAAAAGTCCCAGGAAAAAACAGGACTGGTGCTGTTAAGCATCATCTGCAAAAAAAAGATGCAGTGGCATCTAGCGGCCAAAGCGGAAATCGGCACTGATTTTACATTTTTTCTGCAGAGGCGCTCCTATGCAGATTGCAACTGATTGTTGAAGGTTTCAGCACCAAGGACATCTGTGGTCAATTAATCACTACATAAAAGGGATTATTCAAAGTTAACAAACTCTGTAAGTCTTTATGAATATCTTAATAGTATAGCCACAATAATGTACACTGTTTTGCTCTAAGAACTACTGGTTTGGATCCACCTCTTACTGATTCTTTTCAGAAGCATCTGAAGAAAATGACTCCAAAACCACTTCTGATACAGAAACCTAGCTCCCAAACAGAGACAAACGAGGGCAGTGCTTGGTAAGACCACGCCCACGAGGATCTCAATGTTGTGTCCCTTATATTAGGTTTTTTTTCTCTCCAAGAATGTGATGCTTCAAATACAAAAATTCACAACATTGGATATAGACTCGTATATTCAAGGTTTAAACTGTACAAAAAGTCTTCATATCACAGACAATATTTCATGATAATATGTACACGTCACTTCTAATTTCCCAGGAAAGCATTCTTCATAAAATTTACTAGGCCTCCACTCCAGAATCATCATTGCCCCCACATACTGCCCTTCTTTGTCACCCCGTTATGTATCTTTATCTCGCAGTTATCACATATAAGTATTTTTTCAAATCTTACTTTTATGAAAAGAAAAATGCATATGGAATTTTCTCAAGTGGAAACTCATTTCTTGCAGATTTTATTTTGGACTAATTTCTTAATGACTGATGACATTCTGGTTATATCTTTGTTTTCTATTTAATTTGAATTTATACATTTGTTTGAATTTTTTTATTTTATTAAAATTGAAAAAATAATATATTCCAAGTTAAATGGGTTCTTGCAAACGTTACAAAACTCAATAAAAATGTAATATGATGTGTCATTTACTATAGTACTCAATAGCAGGAATGTCCGTCGACGACAGTCGTAAGTCAGTTTCACACATCTGACATTCATGGTTCTATTTTGGATCCTGATGTCCGAATTGGCTATGGGTCTTCTGGACTAGCCGCTGACATTACTGGGACCGTGAATGTCTGATGTATAAAACCAGCCTTACGTGCAATTACATAGCCAGGCTCCTGTTGTGTGGCTCATTTTATACAAAGTTACATAGGTTGACGAAAGACACAAGTCCATCAAGTTCACCCTTTCTCCACCAGTTACACATTCTCTATCGCAAGATTATTTATAACCCACGATGCCATCTGTTATGAGAAAAGTCCTTCTATAAAAGCTGTTATGCTGTCAGCCATTACTAC
Organism: Oophaga sylvatica; assembly: GCA_033576555.1. Lineage (NCBI taxonomy): Eukaryota > Metazoa > Chordata > Amphibia > Anura > Dendrobatidae > Oophaga > Oophaga sylvatica. Next base: position 533,756,164 of record JARQOD010000005.1, on the reverse strand, counting down.
CTCTTGTGGTCGGCATTCCACAATCTGACTGCTCTAACTGTAAAGAACTCTTTCCTATTTAGCTGCCGGAATCGTCTTTCCTCCACATGTGATACATATAAATATCTTGAAATTGTACCCAAGGATGAGCCAGACTTGTGCAAGTCCACAATTCTCTTCCTGATATCTTGGCTGATTTCTTGAGACTTTCCCATGATGCTACACAAAGAAGCATTGTGTTTCAGGTGCGTATTAAAATACATCCACAGGTGAGTCTCTAATTAACTCAGATGTTGGCAAAAAAACTTCCAAAACTTCAGAAGCTTCCAAACACATGACATCATCATATGGGGCAGTCAAGAATTGTTTAAAGGCACAGTAATCAACGCCGTCTCACCCTCAGTAACCCGGATAGACCCTATAACAAAGGCACACCACCATACAAAAGAGATACATTGGGGAAAATAAGTATTGGATGCACTGCCGATTTTGCAAGTTTTGCCACCTACATAGAATGTAATTTTTATCATAGTGTGAGACAGTGAAGGGGTGTGTGTGGCCCAGCTATGTCAGGCACACATAATCCAGGAAAATGCACAGGAAGGTAACCGAAAAAGCTTGATATCCATTCCATTCACTCACACTTTCAGACACACCCTCCAGGGGTATAAAAGGTAGTGACATGTAGCAGTCAGCCATTCAAGCCTTGGGAGACTCAGGAGTGAGTCATTCCCAGTCATTCAAGTTTCCTGTCTTCGGACAGATGAGTTCAGTCAGTCCAGTCTGGACTTGGAGGATACTGAGAGCTGTTCAGTGAGCTCTGGAGAAAGCTGACATTTCCATCAAAGCTACAAGTGCTTATGTTAAGAGCGAGAGCAGGGCGAAGGGCACAGTGGAGAAGATAGATGCTAGTGCACAGGTACCGGATTACCTGCACTAATTCACCGGACACCGGGTCCGAAGCGTTGCTAGCGCTTCACGCCTAGTAACAAGATAACCGGAGGCTTTCTTGACTACAAGTCGCAGAAGGTAGCCCTAAGCGCTGATACTAAACGGAGTCAGGTAGAACAAGGACTTTGAGTCAGTGCACGACAAAAGTAAGGACTTGTTCTCACCAACTAGAAGGCTCTACCACAATGTCGGCCGGGCGTTGCAGCTATTGAGAAAGCTGGAGATTACAGAGTTAACTTCGCTTCATGCAAGTTTGGACTCACATACATTGAAGTAAAGGAGGCCTCTAACCTGCTCAGCGGTTATCCCGAATGTGCATTCTCCACCCCGACCAGCTTCCCGGGACCTGCCTGAAACACTACAAGTAAAGGTATGGAAAGAAGCTGCATTGTGTGAGACTGTTTCATTTACTACACCCTGCATCACCACCATAGACTTCCAGGGACCGTCTCACCTGTGGGAGACCCACCATCTAGCTGCCCCATAACATCCCCTGTGAAGATCCTATATAGCAGCGCTGGTCCAATTGATCAGATACCACAGGTGGCGTCACGAACTACTAACTACAATTCCCCTGTAAATATCCCCCATTGTATGAGCGCCCAGGGCCACGGACCGAGTCCTGCTGCCAGTGACAAACCCATGATTTCATGGGCTCGGTGCCGAGTACCCCATAGCCCTGGTACTAAGTGCGACTCATCTAATTTCTGGCGATCACGAACAGGATCGAAGCTTGCAAAATTGTGAGTCCTGTGTTGCCTATATTGACTGTTTTGTGAAAAAGACTGTATTGCTGTTTGCTATTTTTGGCGCCATCTACCGCCATTTTCACCGCCATATTCGCGCCCTGAGGCGCTGGTGAAGAAGGGGGGCGTACCTGAGAGAGCGCGCTGTTGCCTGGACACGCCCCCAACTCTGACGCGGCGGCAGGTCCTGTGAAACCGGAAGTGAACGCTCTGACATCAGAGCGCCAGCGACAAAGGTCCTGTCTCCACGCTGTGCCTGCGACGCTGCAGCCTTGAAAGAGGTAGGCTCCGATTAACCAGGGGGGCACCAACATGTCACAGCAACCGGCAGACGGAGCGGCCCCCGCCGGTGGCCCCAATAGCCCACCGCTTGGCGTTGTAGTGCAGGATGGAGGTGCGGGCCCCTCACCTGGTCCGGTGGTCCCGCTCATGCCGCTAACGCTCCCATACATGCCTGGAGCGAAGTGGCTCCCTCAGTACAGCGGCGAGCCAGACACCCTGCCAGGTTTAAACGGAAAATATGTAGCATCCTAGACATGTACTCAATGACTGAAAAGCAAAAAGCTGCTGTGGTAATAGGACAGTTAGCTGGTGCGGCTGAGAGAGAAGTAGAGACTTGGACCACTGCAGACCAGAGTCGGTACCTGCGATTCTCTTAAAGCTACAGGCCATCTTTGAGGACCGCACAGAAACGGATCTCCGGATGGCATTTTATCAGTGCTCCCAGAGACCAGGTGACAGTATTAGGGACTACGCCTGCCGACTACAGGGGGCCCTGCGAGCTCTCAAACAGGCTAACCCTACAAGTGCCATTGATGAAAGCAAAATGTTGAAAGAACAATTCGTACGGGGACTGAGGTCTCCAGGGGGAAGGCAGGACTGTAAACTGGTGGTCCTTGGATCATCCAGATGCCACTTTTGATGCCCTAAAGGACATGGCAATAAAAGGACTGCGACCCTTGGAAAAGCCAGAGGTGGCAAATCAGTATCACCCGGGTGAAGCCACTCTAAAGCCGGCAGTACCCACTTTTCCCCGCAGGTGGCAGAAGCTAAAACGCAGGTGGCGCCCCCTAGTGAGTTGGAATGTCTGCGCTCAGAAGTGCGCCAGCTGACTAAGAACTGGCCACTGTAATGAATGCCCTGCAACTGCGGAAAGAAGAAGGAGGAAAGATCCTACTAGCCGACTGTCCGGAGGATGTCCCTTGGATGAACCGGAGGAAACGGAGGACGTCGCCTCACCGGAGGAGGACCACGCCACCCCCAGGAGCGACTCCTGATCAACACCATCCTCGCCGAGAGATCATCTGCTACCGCTGCAACCAAAAGGTCATATGGCTCAGCAATGTCCTTTAAACGAGCCGATCCTGGGTCAGAGGGCCAACACCCAGGAGTAGACTCATCAGGCCCCTTAGACTGGAACGCAGATTTGTGGGAGGACGGCCCTACCTGTCCATAATTCTGGACGGGATTGCAATCCCTGCACTGCTGGACACTGGATCTCAGGTGACCATCATACCTGATGTCCTTTATAATAAATTTTGGTCAATGGACAGTCTCCAGCCCCCGAGCCCGACTTTTACAGTGTACGCCACTAATGGTCTCCCTGTTGAAGTACTCGAGCCAAAAACGTGAACGTAAAAGTGGCAGAGTGGAGCTGAAGGATCAGGGACTTCTAGTAGTAAGGACTGTAAATGAGGAAAATGGCTTAAATGTGATATTAGGTACTAACATTATCAGTAACTGTCTGGGAGAAGTTGTGTTTTTGCTCCAACAGCTCGCTGAAGTTGCCAAGCCAAAGCAAAGGGAGTGATCCAGAGGGAGATCCGGGCCCTGATGTGCCAGCAGCAAGCGAAGCTTACAGATGGTGAAATCGGTAATGTACGGGTCACGGACCCGAATCCCATTGTGAAAACCCCCAATGAGTGAAATGTTAATATGGTGTAGAGCAGCCATAGGTCTGAGAGGACAGAACTACCAAGCAGTAGTAGAGCCCCATCGTTCAGAGCACAGACCTACACTCTTAACTGCTAGAGGGGTAGTGGAAGTAATAAATGGGAGAGTACCAGTACGACTTCTCAACTGGGGAGACGATGAAGTAAATTTACCACGTTATGCCACAGTTGCTAAATTACAGCCGTAGATAACAATTCTATCCTCACAACCGAGTCCTTAGCCTCCCGCCAACCAGCGGAGGATAATGATCCGGCAACCCCGGTAGCGGATTGGTGTCAGCAGCTTCATATAGGGACAGACACCACTTCCGTCCACCAGAAACAGGGGGTACTACGGTGGTACAAGAGTACGCACAAGTGTTTAGCAAACACCCACTTGACTTTGGGACAATTAAGGGAGTACAGCATCATATCCCTACAGGCAGTCATCCTCCCATCAAAGAGCGGTACAGGCCTATACCTCCAGCCCACTATCAGAAAGCTAAGGAAATGTTGCGTGACATGAAGGAAGCCGGGTGATAAGGGATAGTTGTAGCCCCTGGGCAGCACCTCTAGTTCTAGTTAAGAAAAAGGATGGTAGCATGAGAATGTGTGTAGATTACAGACAAGTAAATCGCATAACACATAAAGATGCATACCCATTACCACGCATAGAGGAATCCTTAGCTGCTTTGAAAACGGCTAACTACTTTTCTACCCTCGACCTTACTAGTGGGTACTGGCAAGTAGCTGTGGCTGAGGAGGATCGGGAGAAAACTGCTTTCACCACCCCAATGGGACTCTGTGAGTTTGACAGAATGCCGTTTGGCCTCAGCAGTGCCCCAGGAACATTCCAGAGAGTGATGGAGAGCTGCCTGGGACATCTCAACTTTGAAACCGTGTTGCTGTACCTGGACGACGTAATTGTGTACTCCAAGACGTATGAGGATCATCTGAAGCACCTGGCGGAGGTATTCGAATCACTGTCCAAGTATGGGATGAAACTGAAGCCCTCAAAGTGCCATCTGCTTAAACGGAAGGTACAGTACTTGGGACATATTGTCAGTTCCGAAGGAGTAGCGCCGGACCCCGAGAAGGTCACAGCCATCCAGAAATGGCCGGAGCCGAAGAATCTAAAGGAAGTGCGTCATTCCTGGGACTAACAGGGTACTACAGGAGATTTGTAAAGGATTACACCAAGAAAGCGGCGCCTTTACAGGACCTCCTGGTAGGACAACCTCTCAAGAGCAGAAACCCTCCATTCAATTGGGGTAAAGAACAAGCTGAGGCATTCAAAGAGATGAAAGAGATTCTGACAGGCGATGAAATCTTAGCCTACCCAGATTACAGCCAACCGTTCCTGCTGTACACCGATGCCAGTAACGAGGGATTGGGAGCGGTCCTCAGTCAGAAACAGAATGGCCAAGAAAAAGTCATCGCCTATGCCAGCAGAAAGCTCAGGCCAACTGAGAGGAACCCAGAAAACTACAGCAGCTTCAAGTTGGAGTTCCTGGCGTGGTCTGGGCCATTACAGAAAGATTCAAACATTACCTTGCCTCCAACAAGTTCACTGCGTACACAGACAACAACCCCTTGACGCACCTTGAAACAGCCAAGCTGGGAGCCATGGAGCAACGTTGGATGGCTCGGCTGTCAAACTATCAATTTACCATCAAGTACAGGGCAGGCCGTAAAAATGCCAACGCGGACGCCTTGTCCAGAATGCCGCATGAATCCGACACGGAAGAAGAAACGGACGACCTGGAAGAGATTGAGCTACCTGCGTTCCACAGAAATGGGATGATCCATGAGCAACGAGCCTACAGAACGCGGTGTGGTGAAATGTTAAACCCTTTACCCATCACAGCTGGAAGGAGACTCAGGACAGCGATCCAGTGGTCAGCCGTATCAAGGAGCTAATAAGACAGGAAGGTTCCTCCTTGGAGAAAGATGCACCTATACCAGCAAAGCTCCTGTGGAACGAGAGAAGCCGGTTGTTCATCTATCGTGAGAAGTTGTGCAGGAGATACGTCGACCCAAGGACCCATGAGATGGTTTGGCAGATAGTGGTCCCCAGGGCAGACATCCAAATGGTGTTAGAAGCCTACCACGATCAAGCGGGACACTTTGGCTGGAAAAAGCTGGAGACCCTGTTGAGGTGTCGGTTCTACTGGGTAGGGATGCGCAGCTCCATCGAGAAGTGGTGCCGGAACTGTGGACCCTGTGGTCTCAGACGAAAAGATTACCATAGTCAGAGAGCACCCCTGCAGCCTATCCAGACGACTCGTCCATTGGAGATCGTAGCGTTGGACCATGTCAAGTTGTCACCAAGCAGGTCGGGATACACATACGCCCTGACCATGGTGGATCACTATTCCAAATTTCTGGTGGTCGCCCCTGTTAAAGATATGACAGCAGAGACAGCAGCAAAAACCTTCCAAGCAAGTTTCTGCAGACCACACGGATATCCGGAGCAGGTGCTGACTGATCGAGGTCCTGCATTCGAAGCTGAACTGTTTAAGGAATTCTGCCAACTGTATGGGTGTAAGAAGATCAGAACAACACCGTACCACCCTCAGACCAATGGCCTTTGTGAAAAGATGAATCACATTGTCATCGACTTACTGAAATCTGTACCACTGGAAGAAAGAAATCGGTGGCCAGACTTGTTACCTGACCTGGTCGACTTGTACAACCACATACCAGTAAGTTCCACCAACTGCACTCCAGCCTACCTTATGAGAGCAAGACTAGGAAGGCTGCCAATGGATTTGGAACTTGGTGTGGTAGAACCAGAGGCTGATGACAATGCTGAAGATTGGGACACGAATCAACAGGAACAGTACAGGAGAGTACAAGCCTGCGTAGAAGACAGTCTCAATAAAGTAAGAGAAAAGCAAGAGAAGAACTACAATAAGAATGCTCCCGCTAAGCCTTTTATGCCTGGAGAAATCGTGCTAAAAAGAAAAAGAAGAATGCACAAATTGGATGATCAGTGGGAACAGGAGCCATATGTCGTGCAAAATTCCAAATTTGATAACAGAAAGACCTGTACCATCAGCAAGGATGGAGGAAAAACGACTGCAACTGTGTCTAGAGATCATCTAAAGTTGTGTCCGGGCCCATTAAAGCTTCGTGAGGAAGAACCTGTCGTCAATCAGGAAGAAAATGATGAAGTGGTCATACATACGGATTTGGGAGATTTACCTGCGGATTGGCCCAGAATGGGAGAAGCTGTAATCATTCCTGTGCTGCAGTTTTATCAACCGCAAGAAGAATCTCTACATCCAGTCATACCAATTGTGCCAGTAGAGCCAGTTCCGGAGGGACCTGTTCCAGCAGACCCTCAACCATTGGGATCCCAAGCAGCGGAACCACAAGAGGCAGCACCACAAGAAGTGGAAACCCATGGTGGAGCAGTACCGCATCGCCCAGTCGCTAGCATGCTTGCCAGGTCCCTAGAGAGGTGGAGTCGTATCTATAGTTTGCCGTTACGCAGAACAGATAGGCTAGAGACTACTATACCTGACGCTACCCCACGTAGGTCAGAACGTATCACTAAAGGAAGATTACCTATTCGTTATCAAGAGTAGTCCTAGTAAACTAGTTTAGTATGACCCAGACAGGGTTTACTGCAACTGAAGAATTGTAAAAAGTTGATGAAGAAGTTTTACAAGAATCGCACATTATTTAAAATGTTTAATAATATGTATGATGTTTACATAACTTAAAGTAGAATACCCGGCTGGGTACAGAGTTTAAAAGAATTAAATAATGAAAGTTAACAGGTTAATGGTTATTGTATAAAGTTTTACAAAGAAGATTTTTGCACTTTAAAAGAGTTAAAGTATAATGTGATTTTACTTGAAATGTGTTTTCTCATGCATGGACTGCGTGGCTGTGGACTGTGCCAGCCCAAAGACTCTCAATGTAAATAGTTTGCACTACGGTGCCTCATCTTGGTTTTACACGAAACCATTACTACCTCTGAAAGAAAACCCGTGTGGTGTGGCCTTGAGTGAGGTCTGCAACAATGAAGTCCTGCAGCCCACCCAGGACCCACGTGGGAGGTTTGGTGCGGGTCCTCCACAAGAATTTGTCTTGTATTATGAAAATGCTTTTGATACTTTTGTATTTTTCTAATGTACAAATTGTAACGTTCAAGAATTCTTACCTCCCGGATGGGAAGAGTTAAAATGTTGTTGTTATATGCAAAACAAAATGTTTTCTTTTTCTCTTTTACAGCCCGGGAGTGCTGTGTTTAACCAAGGGGGGATGTGTGGCCCAGCTATGTCAGGGACACATAATCCAGGAAAATGCACAGGAAGGTAACCGAAAAAGCTTGATATCCATTCACTTCACTCACACTTTCAGACACACCCTCCAGGGGTATAAAAGGTAGTGACATGTAGCAGTCAGCCATTCAAGCCTTGGGAGACTCAGGAGTAAGTCATTCCCAGTCATTCAAGTTTCCTGTCTTCGGACAGATGAGTTCAGTCAGTCCAGTCTGGACTTGGAGGATACTGAGAGCTGTTCAGTGAGCTCTGGAGAAAGCTGACATTTCCATCAAAGCTACAAGTGCTTATGTTAAGAGCGAGAGCAGGGCGAAGGGCGCAGTGGAGAAGATAGATGCTAGTGCTTCAGGTACCGGATTACCTGCACTAATTCACCGGACACCGGGGTCCGAAGCGTTGCTAGCGCTTCACGCCTAGTAACAAGATAACCGGAGGCTTTCTGGACTACAAGTCGCAGAAGGTAGCCCTAAGCGCTGATACGTAAATGGAGTCAGGTAGAACAAGGACTTTGAGTCAGTGCACGACAAAAGTAAGGACTCTGTTCTCACCAACTAGAAGGCTCTACCACAATGTCGGCCGGCGTTGCAGCTATTGAGAAAGCTGGAGATTACAGAGTTAACTTCGCTTCATGCAAGTTTGGACTCACATACATATGAAGTAAAGGAGGCCTCTAACCTGCTCAGCGGTTATCCCGAATGTGCATTCTCCACCCCGACCAGCTTCCCGGGACCTGCCTGAAACATCTGCAAGTAAAGGTATGGAAAGAAGCTGCATTGTGTGAGACTGTTTCATTTACTACACCCTACATCACCACCATAGACTTCCAGGGACCGGTCTCACCTGTGGGAGACCCACCATCTAGCTGCCCCATAACATCCCCTGTGAAGATCCATATAGCAGCGCTGGTCCAATTGATCAGATACCACAGGTGGCGTCACGAACTAACTACAAATCCCCTGTAAATATCCCCCATTGTATGAGCGCCCAGGGCCACGGACCGAGTCCTGCTGCCAGTGACAAACCCCATAGACTTTCATGGGCTCGGTGCCGAGTACCCCATAGCCCTGGTACTAAGTGCGACTCAGGTGCGTACTGGACGGGGTGTATATCTCGCCCAGGTTTCTTAGCTGGGTAGCATGAGGAATGTAGGAGTGAAGGTAGGTTATCAGTGCAACGTTCACTCCACTCCCCATCCAATACAGGTTTGCAGCCCAACCCTGACTGCACTCAGCTGTCTAATCAAGCAGCCAGAAGTAGGTGGCTGAGTTAGACAGACGATGCTCTCAGTCTGAATCTGGCTTCAGACGTTGCTGGAAGGCTCCTGGAAGCCAAGCTCTGGTAACTACATAACATGTGTTGTTTTGGTCAGGCTGCTAGAGCCTAGACCACAGTAGTGAGGTAACTAACTGTGTCTAGTTAGAAGCCTGACAGGCTTAGGATTTTGGTTTATTATTTGGTTTATGTTTGTTTGCTGTGGACTTTCAATAAAACTGGTTGCGGCCAGTTTATACCAGTACTGCTGTCTGTGATTGAACTGTTTCTATGCCACTCCGTCTACCCGAGACGGCGATCCCAGAGCTATATACCCCTGAACAGTCTACAATAGGTACACTTCACCTGTGAGAGACAGAATGCAATAAAATGCAATTTAATTATGTAAAAATGATACAATGTGATTCTCAGAAATCCCCACTGTGTATATGACTGATTACATTCATATTAATAGCCCAAGGTTGATTCCATGTCAAAGGCACAGATCAATGTCAGTCATTTGCCAATAATCCATTAATAATTCACAGACACCTCAACCGTACAGATAATCAGTATTGTGAGCAATTATTTAAGAAATCCGATCCACGTGATATCTGGACTATGATCCTGTGTAATCCTCTCGATAATATATAGAGGAATCTCGCACAAACCCGATTGGCCTAAGTTGGTAACATCAAACATATAAGAAAGAAAAATAGGAACAAGGTTCCAGCCAGCTCACCAACTTGGAGGATGCACGGAGGGAAATCCAGACCATGGACTTGAGACTTGGCAGACAATCAATCTGCTCAATCAACCCACCATATGTAGTGGTGTATTGCACAAGCCCAGTCAGCCTAGAAATGGCAACCTTCAATGCAGACAGTTAGATAATCAATCTGCCCAGCATATAAGAACCCATAGCCAATGGGAGCACACAGGGGCATAATCACACATGATAACTTATGGCCCATAGGAGACATATAAATAATGCCTTATAAGGTACTTATCGCAAATATATTCACATCCGTACCAAAGCGTTTCGCTTCTCTTATTTCAGGGCTTCATCAGGGGGCAGTATGCCAGAAAGCATTTTCAATGCAAGCACTATCAGAAATTGAGGAAATGCCTTAAGGGTATGCCACACTAAACAGCGTCGCTAACGAGATCGCTAAAAAACGTCACTATTTAGCGATCTCGTTAGTGACGTTGTTCTGTGCGGCATCTAGCGACGACGTGGCCCCTGCTGAGATCCTGCTGTGATCTCGTTCGTCGCTGACATCGTTCCGGACGCTATTTTTATCGTCGGCGTCCCGCTGGTAAGTATATATCGCTGAGTGTGGCACCTTTTATTTAGCGATTTAGCGGTATTTTGTACCGCTAAAGTCGTTAAGGAGATCGCTAACCGCGATAGCGTCCTTAACGACATCGCTAAATAAAGCCGCTACTAGCGATATTATAACGATCCCGCTAGCGATCTCATTAGTATGCGACGCTAACGAGATCGTTAGCGGGATCGTGTAGTGTGGAAGTACCTTTAATGTGGAGCGCAGCCAGCTCTCCACATTTACATAGAACCTGGAGCTCACTATTTCTGGGTCAGACATGATCATGTGATTCTAATATAGCATTTAAATATTTTCCAATTAAACTTCTGAGTATCCTTTTTAAAATGCCAAAAAACTGGATTCCATATTCCAGTAGTCTTACAAATGATTTATAGATGGGTAACAATACATTGTGATAATAGGATTTTATCCCTCTTTTTATACACCCTAAGATCCTGTTTGCTTTTGCAGCTTCTGCCTGACATTGAGTACTGCTGCTCAGCTTACTTGTAACCAGAATATCCAAGCCCTCTTCTAGTATATTTACAGTTAATTTATGCAGTATGTGGCAATACTCCAGCCGCGGTGCCTTACTGCACATTTATCAATATGAAACTTAAGGTACTGCCACATTACACAATCCCGCTAGCGATCTCGTTAGCGTCGCATACTAATGAGATCGCTAGCGGGATTGTTTCTATATCGCTAGTAGCTACCTATTTTAGCGATATCGTTAAGGACGCTATCGCGGTTAGCGATCTCCTTAACGACTTTAGCGGTACAAAAGTACCGCTAAATCGCTAAAAAAGGTGCCACACAGCGATAAGATACTTACCCAGCGGGGCGCCAGCGACGAAAATAGGGTCCGGAACGATTCCAGCGACGAGCGAGATCACAGCAGGAAGCTCGTCGCTGGCAGCTGCCGCACACAACAACATCGCTAACGGGATCGCTAAATAGTGAAGTTTTTTAGCGATCCCGTTAGCGCTGTTGTTTAGTGTGGCATACCCTTTAGTCTGCCAAGTGTTTGAACATTCAGAAATATTATCCAGATCATTTTGTAATATTGTAATGTCAAGCCCTGTTTTTATTATCCTATGTAGTTTTGTGTCATCTGTGACACTTTACTCTCAATCCCATCCACTAGTTCATTAATAAAGAGATTAAAAAGAATCGGTCCTAACAGATCTGTGTGGCTCCCACTGCTCCCAGTATATATTATTGTGCTTCCCACTCCTCCCAGTACAGATCCCTGCAGTCCCCATTGCTCTCAGTACAGATCCCTGTGGTCCCCATTGCTCTCAGTACAGATCCCTGTGGTCCCCATTGCTCTCAGTACAGATCATTGTGGTCCCCACTGCTCCCAGTACAGATCCTTGTGGTCCCCACTGCTCCCAGTACAGATCCCTGCGGTCCCGATTGCTCCCAGTACAGATCTCTGTGGTCCCCATTGCTCTCAGTACAGATCCCTGTGGTCCCCACTGCTCCCAGTACAGATCCTTGTGGAGAAAATGGGGTGCATAGATGCCTCTCCATTACTAGCCCCTGGGCTTGATGTAAGTGGCCATAAAACAGCTGACATCAACCCCAACCCTATTGCCCCACTTGCCACCGCACCAGAGCAAGTGGAAGAGCGAGATTCAGTACTAGATTTGGCGCATATTATGGATGTGCCATTTCTGTGACGTCTGAGGGCTGATGTTCTTAGCCTGGGAGGGGGCATGGCCCCATCGTAGGCTATTAATATCAGCCCAGAGCTGTCTGCTTAGCATTTGCTGGTTAGAATTTACAGAGGGACTACAAACCTTTTTTTTCTGGGGTCCCTCCTAAACTAACCACTAAAGATAAGCAAACAGCTGTGAGATGTTATTTATAGCAAGGAAACCCTTTGGGATATTATTTCCTTTCCCAGATTATTAACATCAGCCCCCAGTGGTCGGCTTTCCCTCTGCTGGTTATGAAAATTACACAGGAGCCCACGCTATTTCGCCATTTTTTTTATTATTATTTATTTTAAACACAATGTACACAGTGGATGCTGAATACAACTCCCATCATTGTCGCCTGATCCCGCTGATCTTAGGAAGACCAGATGACAATGATGAGAGCTGCCTTCAGCTCTAGGTAACCACTAGGTAACGCACCTTGTCAAGCCCCCACATCAGACAAGGAACAGAAAGTTACTAAAACACACAACAAATGTCATCAAAGTCTTAAAAGACAGGTTTATTGGGACATATTTAGCATAATAAGTTTACCCAAGTGATTAATCACAACATTGCCTTGCACTTTATAATAAAGGGTCATGCAGGCAGTCGCAAACAAAAGCCATGTCTTTAAGAAGGGACAGGAAACATGGGAACTGTACTACTTTACATTGATAATCTTACCTTCATGTCCTGGCAGCATGGAAACAACTGTGCTGCACAGAGCTGGAGAACATCATATAACGTAATTACTTCTGAAATAGTGAGCATTCAGACACATTTAGATATTTTTCTGTAAATTTTAAAAAACTTTTTTTAATTTTTTTTTTATTTTAAATCAACCATTAGAAAGAAATTCTTCTGTTATTATTGAGAGCTTAAAGGGGTCGTTCACTACCCGGATCACCCCTTTTTAAATGAAGCAGTCCCCCTTGTAAAATAAAAATAACATACATTCCGCACCAGCGCCATTCCAGCGATTACGGTGTCAAGTCTCCCTGGGCTCACGTGGCATTGTTATGTTATTCCAAAAGAGCGCTGCAGCCGATCAGTAACTGTTATTAGGCTATTGCGCTCTCAGGCTATGTGCACCCCGAGTCTTTTTGCTGAGCAGAAAATTGAGTGTAAACTCTTTTTTAGAATTTTTGAAATTTGGAAGTACATTTTTGAAAGTTCTCGCTTAATTTTTACTCCAAAAAAACTCTGTGTGTACATGGCCTCATTTCTTTCCAACATGTGGAAAAGTGACAGCACGGCAGTCCAATAGCGGTCACTGATTGGCTGCAGGGCTGAAATGGCATAACAATCTCACTTGAGTGCTGCGAGATCCGCTCCTACACGACGCTGGTGCAGGAGGCGAACGTCTGTTATTTTTATTTTACAAGGGGACTGACAGCATTTTAAAAGAAGCTGTCCGGGAAATGGAAATCCCCTTTAAATTCTCAATAAAGGATACGTCCAAACAGGCAACTATAATGTATCTTAAAAAAATGTACAATTCAGTATAACTACAGAATCAGACTACACAGGGTTTGTTTGTAGTCTGTAGCCATGGAGACACATAAGTCTGCATTTGATCTGCATTTATAAAAGGTCAGGAAATGTATCTTTCATAAAGACTTTGCTCAAAGTTTATTTTTTAAACTTTGGTTTCAGACATGCTTCTTAACTTACCTGTTACATTTCCTAATTTTTGCACATTTTTAAATTAACAGGAGTAACATTTAGTCGTGTCCTGGGAAAGGTAGAAGAATAATCCTCCCTTGTGCTGTGTCAGCACTTGTGCACATTGACTAAGCCGGTGGTAGGGAGACAACTGACTTAACCTTGAGGTATCTTCAGATTTACAGTCCATTTTACAGCAGAAAGTCCCTCTATAATCCCTACACAGAGGATCCCTAATTATCTGCTTATGGACGCAGACCAGAGCAGCAACACTCCCTGGGTAATGTCACGTCCCTATGTAATGTCACGGCTTCAATTCCTACATGCAAATTCCAACATTTTATCCTTGATTTCTACACATTCATATACTTTTTTATACTTTATCCTAAATATTCCACTGTTTATCAATTTTATAAATTACCGTAAGTCTTATTCTACAAAACTGGGTGATTTATTGCAAAAATAGTACAAGCAATATGACCTATTTTTAAAGATGGAGTTTCAGCTTTTTGAAACACATTGAAATGTGAAAAACTTTTATGAATCTCTTATTTTTATACTGAGAATCACTTGAAATCATAAACCCAAAGCCTGATGGCCAAACTAACAAGAAGTGACAACTTGGCATTTGCGGATTTCTTTCTCGTCATAGATTTGTCACCTTGAAAATCAACATACTGGGATAAATATGTGGATATTGATATAAATGGCAATTTTTTTAGCTTCCACTAGCTCAGAGTCGATTGCAAATTAATTGATGCATTGCAAATATAGCAAAATCCATAAATCAATATTACTGGTAAATATAAGAAACTTTGTAATATATCTTATCAGAGAGTCAGCTTCTTTCCAAACTTATCAGACACTTCTTATCCTTCCTCCTGAACTTGTGATCCACTGTGAAAAAACCCATCTTAAATCCATCTTGCTCAGACAAGATGGACACCAGTCTCAATGTGTTGTTATGTCACACAGCCCATTATACTCTATGGAAAGGGTAATTGGGACTAAACAGGCAGAGGGAGAAATAGAAAGATTGTGGTGAGCCTTCTAACAAGTCTTTCACCTCATCCCAGTGCTGAGGTCACATCCACACTGCTCAATATTGCTGTATAATATCCTCCATATTGCTAATGCTTATGTGTGTGAGATGAAAATGAACAAAGTCCAGGTATCTATCTCTGTGTGTTATGCAGTGTATGGGAGAGATCACAGCAGCTAGTTTCCTCCCAACAACTCAGAGTCAATTGAAAATTAAGAGATAGAGATAAAATCAGTCTTGCTCACTGAGGTTCTAGATTATACCTCTGATTATACTTTTTGGAAGTTGAAGGAGAAGAAAGGAGCAGAGAGAGACACAAAAAGATCATTCTGAACTTTCTAACAAGTCTTTTATTTCATCTCAGAGCTGGATTTACCACTACACTGCTCAGTAGAGCTGTATATTGTCCTCCGTGCTGATGCTTCTTTCTATGTACTACCTAAGGAATGAAGAACAGGATTCTCTCCTTGTGTACTGAGATGTGGATGAGAGATATCCTAGCAGCTAGTCTCCATCCAGTAGCTCAGAGACAACTGAAAATTAGGGATAGAGCCTGCAGGGAGGAAAACTTTTGAAATTCAGGATACAATTCGTATAATGGCTGCAAGTTATGTTATTCCTCAAGTACACACACAGGACAGTTTATTCATGAAAGTTACTTGACAGTACGGGTACTCTTTAAGTTTGGTAAAATACAATCTATTTAGGTGCGGAAAAGGTGATGATACTGGTTGTTGCAGAGAAAAGACCACTATGGATCTTAATATTTATTCTTATAGAGCTGTTAACTGGTTACTGTGTGGCGGTATTACACAGTATGGTGCTGTCTACTGTACCTAGCCCACTGTGTGGTATTGCTATTTGGGCACAGTGCAGTATTTTTGGTATCATACTTTATCTATGTGGCACGGTCAACTTGGTACTCTATGTGTCACGGATGTGTCAGAGGCTGCAGAACATTGCACTGCATTTGTCTGCAGAAGGTCTCGGTTGTTTGCTTTGCAGACTAGTGGCCACCTCCCCCCGGTGCTAGCGGACACACCTGGACCTGAGTGTTTGTAACTCCCTACTTCCTGTTGGGAGGTAGGGGTGTTATTTCCACTTCTCTGTTAAAGTTTGGAGCTGTAGCATTCAGCTAGTGTCCTCTTGGAGTTTGGAGGGCATCGGCGTTGCAAGCCGGTGCATGGCTTAGCGCCAGGGTCACACAGGCGCTAGGTGCGGAACCTATATAGGGTCGGTAGGACAGACAGGGTGACATTAGATCAGTTCAGGGGTCTCCACTTCCCTCTTCCCTAGTGTTTGCTTCCCCATCCCTTATCCTTTGTGTTGCACTTGGTCTGTCCTACACTGTGGATGACAGTATGGTTGCACGCTATAAAGAGAAGTGCCAACAAAAGAAATCCAGCAGGACTCCATTCTGCACCCAGTTTTTACCTACCTGAGAGCCTCCATACCCATCAGATTAATGGTGGCCAAGCCATGTAATGTTTATGGAAACCTCTCAACTTCCCTTGGACAGATGGTGGGGAAAGAAGGATAACACATGCAGAATTACAATGTCTGATCCTTTGGTTTTCCAGCTGGTTTACTCAGGTTTCACTATTAAAAAACACATGCATACTCGGCCAAATGGAGCGTGCAGGTCTATGGGGAAGTCAGTAGAAATCGCAGTCTAAGGCCCTGTTCACATCACGTTTGGGCCACACATAAGTAACTCCATTCGTTCCACTTAAAACCCCCGGATAACAGAATTCGGAGATTTGCCCGATTAAGTAGCTTTGTACTCAACTGGCCAAAAGCGTAATCTACCAAACTCGTAAGTTTAAAAATGGAGGTTAGATAAGTACGAGATGAGTCAATCTGCCCATTTATTTATTGTGACGGGGCAAATCTGAATCCCATTATTTGGGTGTTTAAAAAAGTACCCCTGATGGAGTAACGAATGTGTAGCTGGACCATGATGTAGGGTGGTGTGTCACCTCCAGATTCACAGATAGAGGCAATGCACCTCCCCTCCATGCCTTGCACTGAGTATAACACAATGTTTCACTGTCTTTAATAATCTAAGGCATAAAATAGAATTTCAGAACTGAACTTGGGAGGAATCGCAGACAGCTCTAATGATCCCATCTTTCTAGACCCACTTCCTGAGCCCGTCTTAAGCACTTATGGTCTTCTTTCTCCATGTGCTTATTAAGAGTGTCTTAGCGTCCCCCCGGGGATTGGGGCCTCTATCCGGCAGGTCACTCTGAAACTATTTTCACCGAGACTAATAGCTAAACTTTACTAAATCCCTGGGAGAGAATCAAGTGAACCTGTTAATGAGCAGCGAGAAAGTGAAGGATGTAAAATGTGTAGGAAAACACATGTCATGTCTGGAGCAGGCATCGTCCAGGAGGGAGCGCACAGGGCCGAGCATTCACCGTATCTCACGACCGGATCAGATATTTTACTTCTTCAGCTTTGTTTTGTCTGGATGCAGAATCGTAAAAAAAAAAAAACCAGAAGGGTGGAATATATTATAGACGCTCGATAATGGGCCAGAAGCAACATGGATGGGGAAACGCACGTTCTCTATACTTACCAAGAGGCTTCTGTGGGGAATCCTGGGGTAAAAGTTCCCAGTTTAAGTCGAATTGTGAGAATCTGTGCAAACGCCATTTTTTTACAAAATTAGCAAACAAGGATTGGGGCAAACGAGAACCCAACTTTTGCATCAAAGTTGAGGTGTATTGGGGTATATTCTATCAACACAATAACGAGGGTCTTATTCATTTCATAAATAGTCACATTTTTTTATGACTTACTCTGCAAGATCTAAGAAAACTGAGGGAACTCCATCTTCCAGTTTGGGGTTTACCGCTTTCTCTACGGCTGTGAATAAGGGTAGCTAAGGCGAGAGCATAAGCTTATGGATCCTTAATCTTTTTTTTATCTTGTTTTTTAATTTTTCTGTAAAATTTAATATTTTAACATTTTCTCATTGGTGCTGAAGCCCCAAGTCCTCAAGGTCCTGCTTCCTCACACAAGTCTTCCCATACCGAGGTGTCCTTACCTCTCCACAAGTTTCTTTGGGAACTTTAGTTTCTTATAATACTCTTTCAATACATTATTGTAATGCGATTGCAAAACAACTGGCGGCAAACCGCATCACATCCGCTGGGTGGCCACACAAAGACACATGGAGCGTAAACATCTCCCGACAGAGTATCCTGAAATCTGGTTTCTTTTCTAAGCCGGACGATCTCGCACCATATATATTGAACCAGGAGGAATGGTAATGAAGAACACATCCATATCTGCGGTGAAACAGATCACTGGGCTCCTTACATAGAGGTCTCTTTCTATTTCTCTAGGCAGGGGTGAGAAAAGTGTTCTCGGTGCCCAAAATTCGGTGTTTCAGAATGCGTCCGATCATTAAAGTTCAGTTGTCGAAAGCCTAATTAATTGCACTTAAAGGCCAGTGGTCGTCCTGCATATCCTCGGGATAGGTCATCAATATCAGATCCGTGGGTGTCTAACACTCGGAGCCAGGAGCAGTTTAACCCCCTAAATACTGTGAACGATATCGATCACAGCATTTAGAAGGCAGAGAGAGGGAGGGGGATTTCTCTCCCCTTCATTCGGTGCCTCTATGACGCCATCGCAAGGGCCCGATCATTGCCATAGTGACCCGAGGTCATGACGACATCTGGGTCACCAGGCCAGCAAGCTTGTAAACCATTCTCAGAGCAAGGTCTAAGAAGCTTGTGTGTCAGTGTAGCACTGACAGGTATAAAGCATAGCAATGCTCGTGCATTGCTATGCTTTATAAAAGCGATCAGACTGCAAAAAGTCAAAGTCGTATAGAGGGACTAAGTAAAAAAAAAAGTTAAAATATGTTTTAAAAATCTCAAAATAATAATATATATATATATTGTACCCATAAGTAAGTATTTTTATGTAAGAAAATAAACAAAAAAAAAGGACACATATTTGGTATTGCCAAGTCCGGAACAACCCGATTTATAAAACTGTCACACCGGTTAACCCCTTCAGTGAACACCGAAAAAAAATGAATAAAAAACTAGGCAAAAAACTATGATTTTTCATCATACTGCCAAACAAAAAGTGGGAATAAACCACGATCGAAAAAACAAATGTAAATTAAAAAAAGTATCTCTGAAAACGTTATTTTGTCCAGCAAAAAACAAGCCGCCATACTGCTCCATCAGCCAAAAAATAAAAGTTATAGCTCTCAAAAGCTCCATATAACTCTAAAAGCGATGCAAAATAATTATTTTTCTGTAAAATAGTTTCTATTGTGTAAAAGCGCCAAAACATAAAAAAATATATAAATGGGGTATCGCTGGAATCGTACTGACCCGAAGAATAAAACTGCCTTACCAACCTTTCCACATGCAGAACAGCATAAAAAAGAAAAAAAAAAAAAAAAGCAATTCCTTAATTGCTGGCTTTTGTTAATTCTGCCTCCCAAAAATCGTAATCGCAAAAAATAAGCCCTCGGAACACTCTGTCAGCAGAAATATGGAAAAATTATAGCTCTTAAAATATGGCGATGCAAAAACTAGATTTTGCAAATAAAAAAGCGTCTTTTAATGTGTGATAGCAGCCAAACAGAAAAGTCCTGTTACCGTTGTGAAAATAAAAAAAAAATTGTGGCTAAAGTGAAATTTTTGCGAAAAATAGTAAAATGTTCATTTTTTCTTTGCACGTTCCAAAAATTTCTGTGAAGAACCCGAAGAATTAATAAACTTCTAGAATGTGGTTTTGAGTACTTTGAGGGGTGCAGTTTTTAGAATGGTGTCACATTTGGGCATTTTCTGTCATATAGGCCCCTCCCCAAAGTCACTTCAAATTTGATGTGGTTCCTAATAAAATGGTTTGGTTAATTTTGTTGGAAAAATTGCTGATCAAATTTTAACCATTCTAACTTCCTAGCAAAAAAAAAAATATGTTTGAAAAAATGATTCAGATGGAAAGTCGGCATGTGGGAAAAGTTAGTTATTAACTATTTTGTGTGACATAACTCTCTGGGTTAAGGGGATAAGAATTAAAAGTTCGAAAACGGTGAAATTTTCAAAATTTTCGCCGAAATTTACAATATTTTCACAAATAAATGCAAATCGTATCGAACAAATTTTAGCACTATCATGAAGTTCAATAGGTCACGAAAAAAGAATCTCTGAATCATTGGGATCCGTTGAAGCGTTCCAGAGTTATGACCACATAAAGTGACACTGGTCAGAATTGTAAAACTTTTCCAATTCATTTCTATGGGAAACTACACAAGGAGTTTATGAGTTTTATTTTTTCACAAAGAGATTTTGAAACACATCTGGTGAGTAAAATAAAGCGCATATCACTTCTTTGAAACAGATCTAGAAGGAAACTTCTCCAAACGAAGCACTTTCTAAAATCAAAAAGGCTGCAAAGAACGCTCCAGGAAAAAAAAAAACTCTTCCAAAACTCTTCACAAAAAGAAAAACTAGGAGCATTTCCTAAAAGCAATTTTTACTTGAAAAACTCATTTCCCCATTCATCATTTGTGATTTTTTTAAGGTACTTTTTTTTTCTTGCCTTGTGATATTCGCTTGTTTTTTTGGGGGGGTTAAATTCTTCAAAAAATGGCAAAGGTGGTTCATGAATTTGGTGCAAAATCAGAAATCCTCTTTATTTTTATTAATTTTTGGGAATTTTAGTATAAAAAATGGCTAATCCTTTCAAAAGTTGCACATTAGTCTAAAAATGCGCCAAATTGAAAACGACGCCCAATAACTAATTCCACGTAGGGCCTGGAGTGAGAGGTGTCAAGAAATGCGTCATTTGGTTAAAATTGCATTTTAGTAATCTGTCTAAAACATCTGGATATCCAAATTTTTCAAAGAAAAATTAAAAAAATAATTAAAGAGATTATTTACTACTTTTTTTTTTATTGATGGCCTATCGTTAGAATAGGTCATCAATATCTGATCTGTGGTGGTTACCAGTGGTGGACAGATGTTCTCAGATGCCACCAGAACACAACAGCTCTGTCAAAACTATAGTGGTCGCGGCCGCGTACTGCAGATCCACCCGCTATTCTTTTCAATAGCGGTTGGATCTGCAGTACCCGACCGCAGCCACTATAGAAATGTTGGCGCTGCTGTGCTCCGATAGCATCCGAGAACTCCCAGCCTACAGTGCCGATACCAGCTGATCAGCGGGGGTGCCGGGTGTCGTACCCCTACCTTTCTGTGTTGTCTTTGGATGTAGAACATGACCAGATGTGAAGCAGAAAACGTCCACCGAGTCGTAATAAATGGCCGCATTTTATATATTTACACTATTATTTCTCCCTAATAAACAACCGTCCCAACCTGCCAAGAACAATCACACGTGACATTACTTGGAGCGAGTACAGGGACGTAATCGTTTTCATGATCTCAACACTCTTTGCTTCAAACGCTCACAAATTCCATGTTCGGCTTCGAGAATGGAAACTGAGATTTAATGACCTGTTAATTCACATTGTTACCCAGAGAAAGAAAAGAGAGAGAGAAAAAAAAGAAGTAAAAGCTCCGAGATCCGTAACTTCATCACACGAGTGTGTATATAAACTAATCGTCCACACGGGAAGCGTCTGGAAACCTGCGCTCTGTAATGATGTGGCGCTGACCTTTTATTTCCTCAGTTAGAGTAGATATTTCCACCTAATCCAAGCACTACCGGGTCAGAGAAGACATGGGACTTATTGGAGCAAATCCCTACCTGACACCAAGTATTTATGGCCTTAATATCTACAAACTGATCTGTATACAAATTGAGCAAAATTACAAAAGCTTCATCCATGGGGTAATGAATGTGAAATACATCTGCCATGTTCTTGACACAAGTGTTTTATGGATGGCTCTATATTTCAGTGTATTTCCAGAAATTCCCTCGAGATTCCATGTAGAGTTATACCTTAGGTTGTTCTTCTGCTGCTGAAATTTTGTTAACTATTCCGTTTTTATGGGACACACCTCGTTCCCTATTGGATGTTTGTCTGGATATCGGGGAAGTCCAATCTATTAATTTAGCACCTTGGCACCACCAACAGCAAATTTGCCAACTCTGAGAGATATGTGTATGCCCTTATTCTTGGCACATCCTGGATATTCCTAGAAGAACTGGCAAGAGTAATATGCTATTAAGACTTAAAGGGAATCTGTCACCATAAATTGGCGGGATATTTAAATGATGGCAGTCAGGTCACATGGGCGGTGTTTTGGGTACTTGCCTTAACATGTTGTTCGCCGCTGTCTCCATTATTTCTGGGAATTGTAGTCGTTGCCCTCCATATAACGCACCTGCGCATTGCAATCTGCGGGCAAAGCATACTGCGCGTGCGCAATTCAAGATTGTAATGCGCAGGCGCGTTATATGGAGGGCAACGACTACAATTCCCAGAAATAATGGAGACAGCGGCGAACAACATGTTAAGGCAAGTACCCAAAATACCGCCCATCTGACCTGACTCCCATCATTTAAATATCCCGCCAATTTAGGGTGACAGATTCCCTTTAATATGACCATACAGTGGAGCAATTTATGGACCCATACTATGTCGAGGTGCATTTCTTCTGAAGCAGAGAGCTGCACTCCACTAGAGCAATGATATTTGGCTTGTTGCTCCATTCTATTGCAAAAAAGCCTCATTATGTTGCATGACTAGTGAGTGACGTAACTAGAGTCCCATGGGCCCCCCTGCAAAATTTGGACCTTGGCCCCCATCAATATGTTGGTTTGATGCAAGAGACCATGTATTAATGTCCTCAGCTCTGGCACCTATCCTATAATAATGTCCAATATCCAGTAATAATGTCCCCCCATCCCGGCAACCAACCTGTAATTGTGACGCTAGTCACTTCTCACAGCCAAGCCGTGAGTCAGAATGGTCAAGGAGTCCAAGGTCAGAAGTCAAGAGAGTACGTCATAAACAAAAGGAAGAGACAAAAGCGTAGTCAGTTATCGTTCCGAGGTCAGAATGCCAGGAGGATAATGGATCAGAGCTGAAGGGGTTTAACAGACAGATGGTTAGAACAAAGTCCAAGGTCAGGCAACAAAAGATCAAGCATACAGAACTCAAGGCACAGGGAGCACAAACCTCTCTAGCTGAATGTACATCAGGCAGACGTCTGGGAGAAGCAGCTCAGTTAAGTAGCATGGCAATCACCTGGAATAATGAACACTTAGAGACAGTCAACGCCTCACAGTCTTAGATTGTCAATCAACAAAATTACAGCTCAGCATGCCCCTGTACCAGATTGGATGGCCAAGCTGTCATTAACTACATCCCAGACACACTGAGGGGTGGAACCGTGACGGTAATAATGTCCCCCTTCCTGACCCTTTTCTTTAATATTGTCCACCTTCCTAGTCCCCTTCCTGTAATAATGTTACCCTGTCCTGGACCAAATGTTATTATAATCATCCACTACATGAACCCCCATTCTCTAATAATGTCCCCCGCCCTGGACCCTCATTCTGTAATATCATCCACTACCAGGGCCCCTATTCTGTAATTATGTACACTATGCTGTCGCTCTTCTCCAACACATAAAAACATAAAAATAAATATTTCTTCTTACTTGTCCACACTCCCGCAGTGAGCAGCGTTCTCTTCCTGCTCCATAGGAAGAGGTGCAGGAGTCACATGTCACTGGGTAAGCCGACGTCAGCTGCCGGACCCTAATGGGCTGGAGGTGTGCATGACTATTGTGGTTGCGGGGGCAATGAAATACATTTAATCTAACTGTGCATTCAGCTGAAAATGGCGCTTGCTTCGGCGATCGCACCTTCTTTGATCACGATCATTGCACGATCATCGCTCCTCATCCTCTACGGAGTAGTTGCTGATCCTTCTCAGTGTGAAACATTAAAAAAGGAAAAACTAAAAACAGGTGATCAGCAGACGTCACATTTGACCATTGTAGCATCCACGTAACATCCATTTCTTCTTGTTTTTTCCATTCCATACTGACTTTTCAGAATCACAAGAATCAGCAATTAACGTGGAGAGGAAATGCAAAAGAGTTAGTTTAGAAAATAAATAAGAGGTATCACACAATTATAGGGAATGTTTTTGGGCTGCGCCTCCTTCTGCTAAACGCCACCCTCTTTTCAATAAGTTGGAAGAAAGAACTGGTGAAAAAACCCAAAGGTCACAAAACATTTTTGCAGCTACTTGACAAAAAGTATTTTGATGAATCGGCCCCAAATATACGCAAGTCTTCATCCAGGAGCCTACTGGCCAAAATGAGCCTGCCTCTTAATGAATTTGGTGCATTTTTTCCATCCAGAAATGTACCACGGTCATTGTCTAGAAAACTAGAATCAATTTCTGTCTTTATTTATTCCGCTCTTGTTTGTAAATTACAATGAATTTGTTGGGTCATGTTCATCAATGCCACCTCCTGCTAAGCTCTGTCGTTTTTTCACGGCATTAGTGAACATGACCCAACAAAGTTGGTGGAACTGGCGTAAAAACACCAAAGGACTCAACATTTTTTACACAAATATGAGAGGAAAAGAACATCATGGTTGGAAGAATAGAAGGCTTGATACAATCAAAATAATGGCGGAGAAGACCATGGTGGACCTATCAAGACTTGCACAAGATGGATTTTCCTACAGATCTATCATCCACCAAGTTGCCATGGTTCGAGATCGAGATAGAATCTGATAAAATAAATAAAATGAGGAGTGGTAGAATTTTTTTTGAGTCTTTTCAAACCATGTGTAAAAAAGTGAAACATGTCATATAGCCACCACACATGTACAGACGGCACCAATGGAGTGGCCAGTTTTTATTACTCATGTACTGAGGTCATGATGCTGCTGTACAGAAGACTATTTTCTTATGAGAAAGGCATAATGCACAGTCCAAGTCCTGGCCCCTAAATGTTTATAAACAGTCATGGCAAAACTGTCTGAAGGCATCAAGATCTGGAATTTCACTACTTTATGATGTGTTGCGTTTGAATTATGTGACCCCATTGATTTGGGCACTAAAAGGGGAAAAAAGCTGGTTTTGGAAGTTTTCCCTGCACAATAGTATTTTTTTGGAAGAACTGCACAACAAGGTGGTTAGGGCATCTCAGTCCAGGAAAAATCATAGTAAAGGGGATGAAAGGCTAAACCTTCCATTCCTAGGATTGTTGGAGACCCCTGAAGTCAGACCCCCAATGATTATACTTACGGTAGATATTTAATTTGGACTTCATTACTATTTCTTGAGCAAAATAAGCCCAATCCCAAACAAGCCATTTAATTTGGGGTATTTTTCAGAGGTTCGGTTATGTTTACATTATGCTTTACCCTCCATCTGAGAAGCTTTCAGCGGCTTTCATGCTTTTGTAGCAATCTAGAAAAATTAGCATTGCCAAACCAGAGGCCAGACGTTGTACAAAGTGACTCCTTCTGCTTCGCTATAGTGAGTGGCTCTGCTGGGGCTCCCATCCAAATACGGTTATTTGGGGCATCAGTTGCTAGCCACTCATGGAGAGATGTGATAGCCTAAGCCTAAGAAGAAGAACTCAAGAGCACCCCAGTTAGCCACCATAGCCACCCATAATAAATTGCAATATATACACCTAGACCATATATGCCAACTGTCTCCAATTTGCTGGAACCAACCATATTTTTTTTAAAACAATCCTGACAAATTTTGGTCAATTCCAGTGAGGGAAGGATTAAAATGCCCTAAGTTACCTCTAGCGATGAAGAGACAGTTCATACATACCGTATATACTCGTGTATAAGCCGAGATTTATGCCCCCTCGGCTTATACACGAGTCATAGGGCAGAAACCAGCGGGGGAGGGGTGCCGCGGCAGGAGCCGGTGGCTGGGATCATACTCACCCCTCCCTGTGCCATCGCTGAGCGTCCCTGCAATCCTGCAGCTCTCCCCGTCTTCCTGCAGCTCTTCAGCACTGAGCGGTGACGTAATACCCGCTCATTAAGGTCATGTAATATGGACGCGACGCCACTCCCATGGGCGTCGCCTCCATATTCATGGCCTTAATGAGCGGTATTACATCACCGCTCAGCGCTGGAGAGCTGCAGGAAGCCGGGGAGGACGCAGGATTGCAGGGACGCTCAGCGATGGCACGGGGAGGGGTGAGTATGATGGAGGAGAGGACAAGGAGCACGGAACAGGACGGGGGGGGGAGAACGGTGGACGGGGAAGCATAGAGGAGGACGGGGAAGCTGGAGCAGGACGGGGAAGCATGGAGGAGGACAGGGGGAGAACGGAGGACGGGGAAGCATGGAACAGGACGGGGGGGAGATCGGTGGACGGGGAAGCATAGAGGAGGACGGGGGAGAACGGAGGATGGGGAAGCATGGAGCAGGACTGGGGGGGAGATCGGTGGACGGGGAAGCGTGGAGGAGGACGGGGAAGCATGGAGCAGGACAGGGGAGGATGGAGGGCACAGCGGAGGACGGAGCAGGAGGGGGGAGTACAGAGGAGAATGGGGGAGCACAGAGCTGGATGGGGGAGCAAGGAGCAGGACGGGGGCAGCACAGAGCAGGAGGGCAGTTTATACACCCGGCTTATACATGAGTCAATAATTTTTCCCAGTTTTTTGTGGCAAAATTAGGGGGTCGGCTTATACAGGGGTCGGCTTATACACGAGTATATACGGTAGTCTGTTTTTTTCTGTAGTAACATATGGATGCGAATCCTGCACCTGGACGATAAAGAAACAAGACGAAGAAGAATCGACACCTTCAAAATGTGGTGATGCACAAGAATGTTATCAATGCCATGGACGGCAAGAAGAACAAACAAATTTATTTTGGAACAAAATCAAGCCAGATATATTTTTGAAGCGTAAGGGGGTCAGGGCTTAGCCCCTTTAAATGTTTATTCTGCTATGTACATTTACCTGTATATTATTGTAATATTTTGCCTTGTGACGTATTTTCGTACCTGTTGCATTTTTGTTTCATTATTCTGTAGGTAAGATAGGGACAGTGCAGTTAGGGAAAAGGGCCACTAGATGGGGGCACTGAGTACACTGCACATTAAGGTTTAGTTGTAGGACATTTAGGGGTTAACAATAGGAGGGGTTAGCTGAGGAATAAGGTAGTGTTATTTCCTGGTTAAAGTCAGTCAGGGGTAGACCCCTGTGTGTGCTCAGGCGGCCTATGGCCTGTGCTGCTCAGCTATCAGGTAACAATAGAAGTAGAAGCCCAGTCATCCATAGAAAGGAGAAAAGTACAAAGGAAGGAAGAGAAGAGTAAAGTGCATAGTATCCGCAGCAACGTAGTGAAGAAGTCAGTGTAGAAGTTACTGATGAAGTTACTGAAGAAGTTTGGGTGCTGAAGTAGTAGAGTGGGCCACCAACGAGTGCACGGGCAGGATAACCGTAAAGGGATGGAAGACCCAGTAGATAGTGTTTCCGTGTCTGGTCTGAAGTCAGTTCCAGGGAGATATATTGAAGTGGCGTTTTCACCGGGCTCCTCGTCCCGTTATAACTTTGTGGCCTATTCCTGTGAAGTAGAAGAAGTGAGTGAAAGACAAAGAAAATGCATTGCTGGTACTGTGACAAGTGTGCTGGAAGTGTTATGGATGTGCTGTGTTCTGAAGAAAATAAATCTGTTATGTTTAAAGTTGCTTTGGACTCCGTCTCCAGTCTTTTGAGTGAAAGGAGAAACAGGGGACACAGCAGGAAGGAAGCAGCTGACAGCACAGTGAGTATGGATTGTGCTGACAGGATTACTACTCGGCCGGCGTACTACAGAAGCATGGATCACCAAGCTACGATTTGTCTACTTGGTTATTTTGGAAAAATCATACAAAGAGAGAAATCACTGGAGAAGGACATCATGATCAGAAGATAAGAAAGAAGACCAGTTGATACAATCAAAATTACGGCGGAGAAGACATTGGTGGATCAATCTAGGCTTGCACACGATCGATCTTCCGACAGATCGTTCATCCATCAAGTCACCATGGATTGAGATTGAGCCAAAGGTCATTATAAAAAAAAGTTGCCACCAGCATTGATGTTGGTAACTATGGCTTAGATAACAAGGTCACATCTATGGAACCCAGAATTCATTGCAAACAGGTTTTTCTAAATTTCGAAGACACAGCGTTAACTTGAGATGCAATCCAAGCTACAAGACAAGATGATGCCAACTACATCTGTAGGTGTTGGCTCATCCGGATGCCCCCAAGACTAGGTACCAGCTACGTTTAATTCTTTGCCGAAAGGAACAGCCATGTGAACCCCATCTGAAGATTCCTCTGCTCCTGGAATACGTTCTCGTGGTGAGACGCGACGTGCGCCAGCTTGACTTCGTTGGCTAACTGCCAGACGATGGAGAATGAAGCCGGGCTTTGAGCTGACACGAGTTCAATGGGATAATTAGACAGCATTTTGCTCCAGTTTGTTGACACAAAAGTCTTGTAGATTAGCCTTTTAGGCCGAGCGGAGAATAATGATCCGGATTAACAGGTGGTAGAGCTAATGGAGGAACATGAAATGAATACTTCGCTTCCTTTGCCCTGCTTTGTTTCTTTTTTTTTCTGCTGAGGATTTCGAGAGCTCGTAGCTCGTTTCTAACACCTTAGTGCTTTATTTGACGTTTCATTAAGCTCCTTTTTACCCTAATAGGTGAAAACTACAAGATTTCTACACAAATTCCCCTGTCGGAGACGATGTAACAGCAGCTTTATGGGAAATGAGTAAGAAGTGAGGATGGGCGGTCGAGACGTCCTTCTTGATGGGTGCGCAGAGAATCATTAATCACCGAGTATTTTACCTGGCCGCGATGCAGCGCCCCTTAGTGTCCAACTAATAACTGAATACAAACTGTGGCATTCAACAGGAGAAAAATATGGCTCAGCTGCAAGTCTGAACAGCTGCAAAGACAAAGTCAACACGTTATGGAAGCGCAGCTGGAGCGTAATAGGAATCTCTTGTTTTCCCACATTTACAATAATTGTATGAGGTTAATGAGCATTTTCCAGGGTGGCAATGATATAATTAATGCTTTTCCGTAATTGGTGCTTTTCTGATATTTCTTAGGAAATCGGATTCTTCACTTTCTGATTTTATTTAAAGGGGAACGCCACTTGCAAATGTTTTGGGGTTTAGTTTTTACTATTTGCATTTGACATTGGACAATGTAGCTACTGATATTCCATAAATGGCTTCATCTGTCTCAAATGGTCTCTAAAAGGTGTGCCCCATTCATTGGCTTAGCCTAATTTCTCACCGCAAGGCCATTAAAAAACATAATGTAGGTTGTGCCTTAAATTTAAAGAGGAAGTGTCACTTATTTGGAATATCTTGTGTTCTCCTGAACCTGGCGCTGTCTTTTTTTTACTTCCAGCACTTCTCCGTTCCTGAGATATTGCCATTTCTTCACTGTATATAAATTTATTCTATTTAGCAAAGTGGGTGTGGTCCTCTGTTCTGTGGGCGTGTTCTTGAGGACCACGCCTTATTGTCTAAATAAACGTTTTGGGAACAGGAAGCTATATCTAAGGAACGCAGAAGAACAGGGACAAATGAAAAACATCACCGGATTCAGGAGAACAGCGGCGATTATATCAGGACAAAAATTTACATTTATGGTGAGTGATAAGTCATCCTTAAAGGGTTGTCCATCTTGAATAAAATTCATTCAAGGTTATAATATAACAAATAAAGAAATACCACTATTTTGGTCTATGTCAAGACCAGCAGCGTCGAAGATGACATCCGTTCTTCAGTTAACTGATTGGCTGTAGCAGCAAGGTGACAGAAATAGTCATCCATTGCACAACTGATAACAATTTATATAGAGAGGGGCCCAAATAAGCAAACCAAACCAGAAAGGGGAAAAAAGCCACTAAGGGGTCCATTTTTTTCTTTGTGGTTACATCTGATAACATCCCATCCTAGTCACCTGACCGATGCAGTCAATCATAAGCCTCCAAGGTCAGGTGACCAAAGAATAGGATGATTGATAAGTCTTTCTTTCTTCTTTCTTTCTCTTACTTTTTCTTTCTTTCTATCTTTTTTTCTTTCTTTCCTTCCTTCTTTCTGTCTTTCTTTCTTTCTTCTTCCTTTCTCTTTCTTTCTTTTGTTCCTTCTTTCTTTCTCTCTTTCTTTCCTTCCTTCTTTCTTTCAATCTTTCTTTCTTAATTTCTCTTTCTTTGTTTTTTATCTCTTTTTTCCTTTCTTTCCTTCTTTCTCTTTCTTTCTCTTTCTTTTCCTCTTTCTCTCTCTTTCTTTCTTTCTTTCTTTCCTTTTTTCTTTTCTTCTCTTCACCTCTTTAAACACCTCTCCGAGTCAGGGCTAGTCTTATGTTGGATGACGCCTGGTGTGTTACCTTCTCTTGATGCCCTCTATATGCTAGACTGTCATATGGTGTAACAATAATAATACCATGCTAATTATAAGCGCCATATAGTGCACTGCACTACTTTCTGGGAAAATGGGATCTTTGAAACTCCTGGTGGAGCTCAGAGGTCTGATTGAGCAGGACATCAAGTGACGGCGCTGTTACATTTTTGGTACTAGAAGATAGGGCGAGAGGCTAGCACTCAATACAGTAGGTGGTGCAGGTGAACGAGATCAAAGATCCCCAAAGACCAATATTGTCAAAAAACACTGCACTCAGGATAATGCTTCAAAGTGGAAAAACTTTATTCAATGTCCTTTATGTGAAAAACGACAAGCAATTTCAATGTCCTTTATGTGAAAAACACAAGCAATTTAACGTTTCGGCCACAGCCTGGCCTTGATCACAATGTCGCTGAAACAAAAATGGAGGTGTAATTTATACATATACAAAAAACAATGGATAATATACAATATATACAAAATTACAAATTATATACAGTGTTCAATTCCTTAATCAAAGTTCAATTAATCCGTATATGAATGCCAAGAGTATTGTGGATATCATACCGGACTGAAAAGCAGGAGAATAGTAGCTAAATATGGTACATACTGAGATGGGACTGATGTGGAACATACCAGTATAGAGATGCTCTGGAGCGTATGGTTAACGAGGATCCCTTATAGAGAATTAGTGCAGGCATGGAAAATAAACCTGCATAAAGACAATTGATATTAAATGGTATTAAATATTAGATGCTGCACATAATGTATATAGAGGATGCATAAAGGAATAGGGTTATACCAGTGTTTACCTGGTTCATATGTTCAATCAGATGCAGCAATTTTGTATAGTAGGGTATATATAAGGTGATACATTGTATCCCAAGGGATTAAACAGAGAGATGGATTGGCTAATGTGACTTTTTTTCCTCAGATCAATCCCTAAATCCCCATTTATATATTATTGGCCTCACCTACATATCTGAGATGGTAAGACTTTGATATAATTTCCCTCCCCGTTTTTCTTTATTTTTCCCTTATTTTATCCATTTACTAATTTTGTTTGGACTCCTACTTCATTTATTTATGTTCATTTATTTATGATTATTTGTTTATATTTATATTTACCTCCACAATCATTTTTTATGATTTATCTATTATCATTTATGTTTATCCACCCTTACTGTATTTCATTTGCTTTTTTTTTTTTTTTTTTGCTTATTTATTTATGGATCTATATCTTATTACTATGTTATTATACATTGCTTCCATTCTGCATACTACCTGACCTGCATTTATATAGATCTGGCCCATACATTTATACACACCACTATAGATCTTCAACAATGCCGCTATATCGCTTTGTGACTAATAGGACCGCTCCTCCCACCATCACTGTAGCAACCACCAATAAGCATAATATATATAGCTTTTCATTTTCTCCCCCAATCATCAACATGAACACCAACACCTTTTGGTATAACACAGAGCGCTCATCGCTCTCTCCATTTGTCACTTTGCCGGTTTTAGAACGTCCTGTGCCTGCTCGGCTCCTCCTAGTCATCGCTATGGTAACACACCATACACAGCGCTGACTGCTCCTTCTCCCCTACACACTGCGCATGCGCCGGCGTCATATGTCGGCTCCTCCCAGTCATCGCTATGGTTACACACCATACACAGCGCTGACCGCTCCTTCTCCCATACACACTGCGCATGCGCCGGCGTCATATGTCACTTCCGGACATGTGACCAGCCAGCTCCTTAAAAATCCACGCCCACACCCCTCTGGGCAGCGTCTCCCAGCTAAGGCACTGATGTGCCAGCGATCCACTGCACCACCAACGCCTCCAAACCTGAGGGAAATACCACTATATTACCAACGGATGTGAGCGCTTCGGATTAAGATTAAGATAAGTACTGCCATACACAAGCTATATATATGACTCTAAATACCGATCTCTCCCCATAGTACAGCGATATCCTACCATATCAATACTCTACACCCCAGAACCCCACAATCTATGTGGTAATTATACTCTACTTTGTTAAACCATATATATACATTGATTTTCCATGATACCTCCATGGTGTTTTTCTTTGTTCACAGCATTACACTACCCTCCTTAATACAGCTAACCTATATCTGGTGTGTATATTTACTCTACTTTCAATATCGCATGAATCTGCTAGTGTGGTAAATTTTAATATATCTTTATTATTTGCTGAAATAGCATGTCCAGATATACTCGATACCCAGTCTCTATTCATTTTTTCCTCCCATAGAATATCACCTTATATATACCCTTCTATACAAAATTGCTGCATCTGATTGAACATATGAACCAGGGAAACACTGGTATAACCCTATTCCTTTATGCATCCTCTATATACATTATGTGCAGCATCTAATATTTAATACCATTTAATATCAATTGTCTTTATGCAGGTTTATTTTCCATGCCCTGCACTAATTCTCTATAAGGGATCCTCGTTAACCATACGCTCCAGAGCATCTCTATACTGGTATGTTCCACATCAGTCCCATCTCAGTATGTACCATATTTAGCTACTATCTCCCTGCTTTTCAGTCCGGTATGATATCCACAATACTCTTGGCATTCATATACGGATTAATTGAACTTTGATTAAGGAATTGAACACTGTATATAATTTGTAATTTTGTATATATTGTATATTATCCATTGTTTTTTGTATATGTTATAAATTACACCTCCATTTTTGTTTCAGCGACATTGTGATCAAGGCCAGGCTGTGGCCGAAACGTTAAATTGCTTGTCGTTTTTCACATAAAGGACATTGAAATTGCTTGTCGTTTTTCACATAAAGGACATTGAATAAAGTTTTTCCACTTTGAAGCATTATCCTGAGTGCGGTGTTTTTTGACAATATTACATTTTTGGAACTAGTCTGGACCCTTTATTCATATCTACCTTTTGCTATAGGGCAGTGATTCCTCCTGAGTGAGTGCCGTTGTTTAGTGTCTACAATTCTTGAGCCATATGGTACGAATCCTACATAACAGTGCAATATGATATCCTAATATCTCCTCGTGGGCTGGTCTTATTTACCGAGGAGCAGTGTGCGTGTCACCATCATGGGCAGACCAGTGGCAGAGAACAAGTGTCTGATGGCTCCTATAGCTCCGTAGTATATAGATATAGGATGCTGTAAAGACCCTGTACATGCTTTGAGGATCATACATGGGGCTTAAGGTTCTGCTCATTTCAGCGTGAATTTTTCTGGCTGAAAAATTAAACTCTAAAAATCGCTTAAAAAAGAAACATTATTTATTTGTTGTAGTTTTGTAATAACACTTAGTATTTGATGCTGTTTTGGTGCATTTTTACAATTAGTTTTTGACACATTTTTAAATTTAAAGCTACGTTTACAGAGAGTTTATTTTGCAAAGGGTATTTGAAGCATACGCGCTCCAAAAGTCACATCAAAAACCACTTCAAATACTAATCCACATAAAAAAATAATCCATGTGAACCTATCCTAGTAAGGCGCGCAGGAATATGGTGATTTTTTATGTGTTTTTTTTGCTGCAAAGTCCTAAAAAAACAATTAAAAACCCCAATAAAAACTGTGGAAAAAACACCTATTTTATCACGATTTAACATCAGAAAAACACTGACATGACGCATTTCCTAAACACGCATTAAAAAAGCAGCGCGTCCAATAGGCGCATTTTCTCAATGAAATTTGTTGCGAGCAGATTGGAAAAGAGTTTTTTAATGTGGCTTTTGGCGTGAAAACTGCTCCAAAAATCATGTAAAAAGCACAATGTGATCATACCTTTAAAATAGTAACATACAGTATGAATTCTTGGGACATTTCGGATTGCATAAAAAACGCTTTTGAATGTATTGATCCAGAAAAAAATGCTCAAAACACAAAAAAAGCATTAAAAAAACAACAAAATACTTAGCATTTTGAATTTTTTCTTTTACATGAAATTTTCAGCCAGAAAAATCCACATAAAAAAACTCTATATGAACATAGCCTAAAGAATCTCACTGTCCCGACTCCTCCATACACATGAAGATTTGCCTTGGCTGAGTAATCACGTGTTTTCTATGGGGAGAGTGGAGTATCTGTCAGCAGAACAAAAGGATCGGATGAAACACAATCACCCCGACTGTTCTGTATGTCCCCAGACATGATCTATCCGGGCGGAGTTGGGAGACCCCCGTAGGTTTTGTCCTACATTTACCTAATCTGAATGTGGGTTTATGTCCATTTTTGTAAATAATGCCCATTTTTTTATATTAATTCTTATAAGTGTCCTCTCCAAGGTTAGTAAAACCGGACATACCGACTGGGCAGCGATGGACGCTACACCTCCCTGCAAGTTTGGATGCGAGAGGAGTGGAGTGTCCCTTTAATATTCCGGAATTTATCATCTCAGCCGTGACAATCGGGGCCTTGTAGAGGGGTCATACAGTGGGGCCGGGTTCCACCTGTGAGATGATTGTCAGCGATTTTCACCATTAGTCATTGTAATAAAAGATTAAATGGATTTCATCTGATTGAAGGAGTTCAGTTCCACTTCTGAATTGTGTTACACGGCCGTACGAACAATGGGGGCCTGGGAATAAGAAGCACGCAGACGCAGCCATCGCCTCCGCTCTCGCCTATTCCAGATTTGTTTTTTTCTGGATTGGATATGCCAGACCATTGTATAAGCCTTGTCAAATGTGCAGGTGCAGGCGGATCACGTGCTCCCGGCACTCCGGCTCCCATAAGTCATGACGGCTTTCTGGCTTTCTGCTCCCAGAAGAATCATATTTTTTTCCTCTTTATGTTCCCCATTATAACATAATAAGACACTGCACATAATTGTGGACACAAGCGTCTGCATTAGGCAATAGTGCTGATTTACGGCTTTATTGCCGACCCTCGGGAGTGCACCGGCAGTCCATTCTCAACCTGGAAAATAAGAAGAGACAGCACAAAATGGCTTCTTACAAATCTCAGCAATGATGGGCTGAAAAAAGTCCATTAGTAATTTTTTTTTATTAAAATCAGGCCCAAGGGGTTTTAACAAAAAAAAACTAAAGATACCACTGGATCCCTCCCTGTCTTCCAGAGCATTGTCCATGTCCCCTGCTTCTTCTTCTGGTGTTTTATGTCATGTGATCGCTGCAGCCAATTTCTGGCTATTGATTAGATGTAGCGGTGTTGCCAGGACAAGCTGACAGAGGCAGTGTCCTACTCTCTCAGTCTCCTAGCTTTCTTCTCCAGCTTGAGTGGAAGTTTAATGTTGCAGCCAATGACAGTGGCCAATGACAGTGGCATAAAAGTCCCTTGGGCCCAGTGCAAAATTTGGCCCTTGCAGTATTCTAAATCCTATAAGGACTTATGAGTTGCCCAACCCTCCCCCATTATTTAATAATGTCCCCCATCCTGGGCTCCTTCCTTGTATACTGTATATGTTCACCATCCTGGTATATATATCCCCCATCCTGGTATATATGTTTCCCATCCTGATATATATGTACCCCATCCTGGTATATATGTCCTCCATCCTGGTATATATATCCCCCATCCTGGTATATATGTTCCCCATCCTGGTATATATGTTCCCCATCCTGGCATATATGTTCCCCTTCCTGGTATATATGTTCCCCATCCTGGTATATATATCCCCCATCTTGGTATATATATCCCCCATCCTGGTATATATATCCCCCATCCTGGTGTATATATCCCCCATCCTGGTATATATGTTCCCCATCCTGGTATATATATCCCCCATCCTGGTATATATATCCCCCATCCTGGTATATATGTCCCCCATCCTGGCATATATGTTCCCCTTCCTGGTATATATGTTCCCCATCCTGGTATATATATCCCCCATCCTGGTATATATATCCCCCATCCTGGTATATATATCCCCATCCTGGTGTATATATCCCCCATCCTGGTATATATGTTCCCCATCCTGGTATATATATCCCCCATCCTGGTATATATATCCCCCATCCTGGTATATATGTCCCCCATCCTGGCATATATGTTCCCCTTCCTGGTATATATGTTCCCCATCCTGGTATATATATCCCCCATCCTGGTATATATATCCCCCATCCTGGTATATATATCCCCCATCCTGGTGTATATATCCCCCATCCTGGTATATATGTTCCCCATCCTGGTATATATATCCCCCATCCTGGTATATATATCCCCATCCTGGTATATATATCCCCCATCCTGGTATATATCTCCCCCATCCTGGTATATATCTCCCCCATCCTGGTATATATATCCCCCATCCTGGTATATATGTTCCCCATCCTGGTATATATCCCCCATCCTGTTGTATATATCCCCATCCTGGTATATATGTTCCCCATCCTGGTATATATATCCCCCATCCTGGTATATATGTCCCCCATCCTGGTATATATGTTCCCCATCCTGGTAATATATCCCCCATCCTGGTATATATATCCCCCATTGTTGTGAATGGGTTTGAGATGAGTTCTGAGCAGAGGCTCCCTCTGGTGGTTACAAGCGGTACTAGTGAGGATTGGGAATCAGGTGTTACTGATTGGTCTTATTTAAGGGAATCATTTTCCCATCAGGGTTGCCGGTGATCAATTGTTCTGGTCTGAATCCTTCTTTCCAGTTTCCCTTGTAGCCTGCTGTGTCGTGTCTGCATCTCCTGCTATCAGATAAGACAATTTCTTATTTTGTGTTTTTGCTATATTTTTGCATTTTGTCCTGCACTTCTGTGGGGGCCTTCTGGGTCCCCTCCGGGGCTTTTGCCCTCTCAGTTTAGTCCAGCCACTGTGTTTTGTACTTTTGCTTTTTGCAGTTTTTTCAGTGGCTGCTGTTTTTGTTACACCAGAGAACTAATTTAGGTGGTAGAGGTCGTGTGATCTCAGGTGATTTTGAAATTAGTAGAGTTGGTGTTTTTCAGGGTTTTCTGGGATTGCAGTAAGTACCCTTCCTGTCCTTTTCTATTTAGATAGTTTGGGCCCCAGCGTTTGCTCATACTATTTTCTTTCTGTGTCAGTATTTCCTCTTGTCTAACCGCCATTACATGTTTGGGGGCTTTCTATTATCTTTGGGGTTCTGCTCCGGGGCAGATAGCTTTCCTATTTCTATCTTTAGGTGTAGTTAGTTTCTCAGGCTGTGACGAGGCGTCTAGGACCATCGTAGGAACGCTCCACGGTTGCCTCTAGTTGCGGTGGTTAGTCAGGGTACTGCAATCTCATAGATTCCAACTGCTCTGGTGTATTTCCTTTTTACCTGCACTCCTCAGCTACCGTAACATAACAGTATCACCGGCCATAAAAATTGTATGGTACTCACAGAAGGGAAAAAATATTTTGAAGGAAGAAAAGTTGTCAGAGATATTTTTCTGTTTGTTGCATTTTTTTTTTTTTTTTTTCCCTCTGTATCTCTGGGTGCTGGGGAGGATCTTTTCTCCCAATGGAGTTTGCACAGTTGTCTGGCCGTGTGGATCAGCTTGCCACTGAGGTTCGGAGTATTGCTGCATATCTTGCTAGGTTGCCTGTTGTGGAACCTAGGATCCCCATGCCAGATTTGTTTTCAGGGGATCGAGCTAAGTTTCAGAATTTCAAAAATAATTGTAAATTGTTTCTTGCCTTAAAATCTAAGTCCTCAGGAAACGCAGCGCAGCAGGTTCAAATTGTCATCTCTCTCCTGCGCGGCGATCCTCAGGATTGGGCTTTTTCCCTGACACCTGGGGATCCTGTTTTGAGTGATGTTGATGCATTTTTTCAGGCTTTGGGGTTATTGTACGATGAGCCTAATGTCACTGATCAAGCTGAAAAAGCCTTGTTGGCATTAAATCAGGGCTTGATGACGCTGAGTTATACTGTCAGAGATTCCGTAGGTGGGCAGTCCTGACCAAATGGAATGACGACGCTTTGGCGGCCCTTTTCCGGAAGGGTCTGTCGGATAATGTAAAGGATGTTATGGTGGGATTCCCTGTCCCCTCTGGTCTCAATGATTCTATGTCATTAGCGATTCAAATTGACAGACGTTTGCGTGAGCGGAGAAGTATGCGTGGAGTGGTGTTGCCTTGTGAGCCAGCTGCTGAGCCCATGCAGTGTGATGGAGTGGTGTCTGGGGCACAGCGTCATGAGTTTCGAAAGCACAATGGGTTATGTTTCTACTGTGGTGATGCCTCTCATGCTATTTCAGTCTGCCCTAAGCGGGGAAGACGTTTTGCACGCTCAGTTGTCTTGGGTAGTGTTCAGACTAAGTTTTTATTAACTGTCACTCTGATATGCTCTCTGTCCTCATTTTCTGCTCAGGCTTTCGTTGATTCTGGAGCAGCTATTAACCTGATGGATTATGATTTTGCTAAACGTTGTGGATTTCCCTTGATACCCCTACAGAAGTCTATTCCCCTACTGGGGATCGATTCTACCCCTTTGGCTGAGAATAAACCCCAGTTTTCTACTCAGGTGATAATGAGGGTTGAACCTGATCACCAGGAGTGCTGCAAATTTTTGGTTCTATATAATCTGCATGACATTATAGTGCTGGGTTTCCCTTGGTTACAGTCTCATAATCCTGTTTTGGATTGGAAATCTGTGTCTGTAACCAGTTGGGGCTGCCAATGTGTTAATACCAACACTCCTGTTTTTTCTGCCTCCCCCCAGGCTGAGGATGTTCCTGACTTTTTGTTTGATTTTTCTGATGTGTTTAGCGAAAGTAAATCTGCATCCTTACCTCCCCATAGGAGCTATGACTGCGCTATTGAATTAGTGCCAGGTAGTAAATTCCCTAAGGGTCGCCTTTTTAACTTGTCTGTACCTGAACATGACGCTATGCGGTCTTATATCAAGGAATCATTGGAGAAGGGTCATATCAGACCATCCTCTTCACCCTTAGGTGCCGGTTTTTTCTTTGTGGCCAAAAAAGATGGTTCATTAAGGCCGTGTATTGATTATCGTCTCTTGAACAATATTACTGTGAAATATCAATACCCGTTACCCTTGATTTCTGACCTGTTTTCCAGGGTGAAAAACGCTACTTGGTTTACCAAGCTTGACCTCAGGGGGCGTATAACCTTATTCGCATTAAGCACGGGGATGAATGGAAGACGGCATTTAACACCCCTGAAGGGCATTTTGAGTACCTTGTGATGCCCTTTGGGCTCACTAATGCTCCTTCCGTCTTCCAGTCCTTCATGAATGACATTTTCAGGGATTTTGTGGACAAGTTTCTGATTGTTTATTTGGATGATATCTTGATTTTTTCTAATGACTGGGACTCTCATGTGAAACATGTTCGAACTGTATTCCAGATTTTGAGAGAGAATGCTCTGTATGTGAAGGGATCAAAGTGTCTTTTTGGCGTACAGAAGATCTCATTTCTGGGATTCATTTTGTCCCCATCTGTTATTGAAATGGACCCGGTCAAGGTTCAGGCCATCTGTGATTGGGTCCAACCTACTTCATTAAAGGCTCTTCAGAGATTTTTGGGTTTTGCCAATTTTTATCGTAAATTTATTGGTAATTTCTCTGTTATTGTTAAACCATTAACTGATTTGACCAGAAAG
This sequence comes from Oophaga sylvatica, assembly GCA_033576555.1. Lineage (NCBI taxonomy): Eukaryota > Metazoa > Chordata > Amphibia > Anura > Dendrobatidae > Oophaga > Oophaga sylvatica. Next base: position 533,716,325 of record JARQOD010000005.1, on the reverse strand, counting down.
GGTTCTGATGTGGTGAATTGGCCTCCTGAGGCAGTCTCTGCGTTTCAGGAACTTAAGCAGAGATTCACTTCTGCTCCTGTTCTACGGCAGCCTGATGTTTCTCTGCCATTTCAGGTGGAGGTTGATGCCTCTGAAATTGGGGCAGGTGCCGTTTTGTCCCAAAAAGATCCAGAGACCTCTAAAAGTAACCCTTGTGCCTTTTTCTCTCGAAAATTTTCTCCTACTGAACGTAATTATGACGTGGGTAATCGGGAGTTATTGGCCATGAAGTGGGCTTTTGAAGAGTGGAGACATTGGCTGGAGGGAGCCAAACATCAGGTGGTGGTCCTTACGGACCATAAGAATCTGGTCTATCTGGAATCTGCCAAGCGACTCAATCCTAGACAGGCCAGGTGGGCCTTGTTTTTCACACGTTTTAATTTTGTGGTTTCCTTTCTTCCTGGCACTAAGAATGTTAAGGCGGATGCCCTCTCGAGGAGTTTCCTTGCGGACTCTCCTGAGCTATCTGATCCCTCTGTTATTTTGAAGGAGGGTGTAGTTCTTTCCGCCATCTCGCCTAATTTGAGACTTGCTCTGGAGGGGTGTCAGGAGGATAGGCCCGAGCGCTGCCCTGTTGGAAAATTGTTTGTCCCGGACCAATGGAAAAAGAGTGTGATGTCTGAGATTCATTGTTCCGCATTGGCTGGGCATCCCGGAATTTTTGGTACCAGAGACTTGGTTAGTCGGTCCTTTTGGTGGCCTACCTTGTCTCGCGATGTCAGGGAATTTGTGCAGTCCTGCGGGACTTGCTCTCGCTCCAAGCCTTGCTCTCGCTCTAGTGGTTTGTTGATGCCATTGCCTGTGCCCAAGAGACCATGGACCCATATCTCTATGGATTTCATTTCCGATCTTCCTGTTTCTCAGAGAATGACCACCATCTGGGTAATTTGTGATAGGTTTTCCAAAATGATACATCTTGTGCCATTACCTAAGTTGCCTTCCTCCTCTGAATTGGTGCCATTGTTCCTTCAGCACGTGGTTCGTTTACACGGCATTCCTGAGAACATTGTGTCTGACAGAGGAGTCCAGTTTGTTTCCAGATTTTGGAGGACTTTTTGTTCTAAACTGGGTGTTCAATTGTCTTTCTCCTCGGCATTTCATCCTCAGACCAATGGTCAAACTGAGAGAACAAACCAGACATTGGAGACTTATCTAAGATGCTTTGTGTCTGCTGATCAGGATGACTGGGTCTCTTTTTTGCCTTTGGCTGAGTTTGCTCTTAATAATAGGGCTAGCTCTGCCACTTTGATGTCTCCGTTTTTCTGTAATTCTGGTTTCACCCTCGATTTTCTTCAGGACAGACGGAGGCTTCTGTCTGTCCAGGTGTTGACTCTGTTGTTGAGCGTATGCAGCAGATTTGGGACCAGGTAGTGGAGAGGTTGTCCCTCTCTCAGGAGAAGGCCCAGCGGTTTGCTAACCGGCATAGGACTGATGGTCCTCGGTTTAAAGTGGGGGACTTGGTCTGGTTGTCCTCAAAGAATATTCCTATGAGAGTAGCATCTCCTAAATTTAAGCCTAGGTTCATTGGACCTTATAAGATCATGGAGATTATTAATCCTGTTTCTTTTCGTTTGCTTCTTCCAGGGACATTTAAGATCCATAACGTGTTCCACAAGTCCTTGTTGAAGAGGTTTGTTGAGCCAGTGGTTCCTGCTGCTGTGCCTCCTGACCCTGTTTTGGTTGAGGGCAATCTGGAGTATGTGGTTGAGAAAATATTGGATTCTCGTTTTTCTAGACGAAGACTCCAGTATTTGGTTAAATGGAGAGGTTATGGTCAGGAAGATAATTCTTGGGTGTTTGCTTCGGACATCCATGCTAGGAGACTTATCCGTGCGTATCATAGAACTCATCCTGACCGACCTGGTTGCTCAAATGAGGGTTCGGTGACCCCTCCTCAAGGGGGGGGTACTGTTGTGTGAATGGGTTTGAGATGAGTTCTGAGCAGAGGCTCCCTCTGGTGGTTACAAGCGGTACTAGTGAGGATTGGGAATCAGTGTTACTGATTGGTCTTATTTAAGGGAATCATTTTCCCATCAGGGTTGCCGGTGATCAATTGTTCTGGTCTGAATCCTTCTTTCCAGTTTCCCTTGTAGCCTGCTGTGTCGTGTCTGCATCTCCTGCTATCAGATAAGACAATTTCTTATTTTGTGTTTTTGCTATATTTTTGCATTTTGTCCTGCACTTCTGTGGGGGCCTTCTGGGTCCCCTCCGGGGGCTTTTGCCCTCTCAGTTTAGTCCAGCCACTGTGTTTTGTACTTTTGCTTTTTGCAGTTTTTTCAGTGGCTGCTGTTTTTGTTACACCAGAGAACTAATTTAGGTGGTAGAGGTCGTGTGATCTCAGGTGATTTTGAAATTAGTAGAGTTGGTGTTTTTCAGGGTTTTCTGGGATTGCAGTAAGTACCCTTCCTGTCCTTTTCTATTTAGATAGTTTGGGCCCCAGCGTTTGCTCATACTATTTTCTTTCTGTGTCAGTATTTCCTCTTGTCTAACCGCCATTACATGTTTGGGGGCTTTCTATTATCTTTGGGGTTCTGCTCCGGGGCAGATAGCTTTCCTATTTCTATCTTTAGGTGTAGTTAGTTTCTCAGGCTGTGACGAGGCGTCTAGGACCATCGTAGGAACGCTCCACGGCTGCCTCTAGTTGCGGTGGTTAGTCAGGGTACTGCAATCTCATAGATTCCAACTGCTCTGGTGTATTTCCTTTTTTACCTGCACTCCTCAGCTACCGTAACATAACACCCCATCCTGGTATATATATCCCCCATCCTGGTGTATATATCCCCCATCCTGGTATATATGTTCCCCATCCTGGTATATATGTTCCCCATCCTGGTATATATATCCCCATCCTGGTATATATATCCCCCATCCTGGTATATATATCCCCATCCTGGTATATATCTCCCCATCCTGGTATATATCTCCCCCATTCTGGTATATATGTTCCCCATCCTGGTATATATATCCCCCATCCTGGTATATATATCCCCCATTCTAGTATATATATATCCCCCATCCTGGTGTATATATCCCCCATCCTGGTATATATGTTCCCCATCCTGGTATATATATCCCCCATCCTGGTATATATATCCCCATCCTGGTATATATATCCCCCATCCTGGTATATATATCCCCCATCCTGGTATATATCCTCCCCATCCTGGTATATATCTCCCCCATCCTGGTATATATGTTCCCCATCCTGATATATATGTCCCTCATCCTGATATATATGTTCCTCATTCTGGTATATATATATATCCCCCATCCTGGCATATATGTTCCCCATCCTGGTACATATGTTCCCCATCCTGGTATATATCCCCCATCCTGGTATATATGTTCCCCATCCTGGTATGTATATCCCACATCCTGGTATATATATCCCCCATCCTGGTATATATCTCCCCCATCCTAGTATATATCTCCCCCATCCTGGTATATATATCCCCCATCCTGGTATATATATCCCCATCCTGGTATATATATCCCCCATCCTGGTATATATATCCCCCATCCTGGTATATATCTCCCCCATCCTGGTATATATGTTCCCCATCCTGGTATATATATCCCCCATCCTGGTATATATATCCCCCATCCTGGTGTATATATCCCCCATCCTGGTATTTATGTTCCCCATCCTGGTATATATATCCCCCATCCTGGTATATATTTCCCCATCCTGGTATATATATCCCCCATCCTGGTATATATATCCCCCATCCTGGTATATATCTCCCCCATCCTGGTATATATCTCCCCCATCCTGGTATATATGTTCCCCATCCTGATATATATGTCCCTCATCCTGATATATATGTTCCTCATTCTGGTATATATATATATATCCCCCATCCTGGCATATATGTTCCCCATCCTGGTACATATGTTCCCCATCCTGGTATATATATCCCCCATCCTGGTATATATGTTCCCCATCCTGGTATGTATATCCCACATCCTGGTGTATATATCCCCCATCCTGGTATATATATCCCCCATCCTGGTATATACGTCCCCCATCCTGGTATATATCTTCCCCATCCTGGTATATATATCCACCATCCTGGTATATATATTTCTCATTCTGCTATATTTCCCCCATTCTGCTGCTGTTCCTTAATGCATAGAAAAAAAGTAATGATTCTACTCACGTTCCTCCCGCTCCCCTGCCATGCAACGTCTCTTTCTAAAGCCGGCATCTAATTTCTGCAAGCAAGCGACGGGAGCGCTTGATATCACTGTCATATGCCCCCAGTCACATGCACGCCGACATCAGCTGCTGGCCTCTGATTGGCCGGACCTATGCACCACAATTTTCTTCAGCTGAATGTGTGTCCGAGGACGCACAACCAGTTAAAGTTTGCTCTGGCTTCGGCAGGCCCCTCGCTATCTTGGGCCCGGTCTCAGTCGTGACCTCTGCGACCACGATCGTTACTCCACTGGCCATTGATTGGCTGCATCATTCACGTGATGTTCCCCATCTGAAGAGAAATTGGAGAGTCTGACGGGGAATAGGGGCAGCTGAGGCAAAGATCACGTGGGTGAGGACCTGTTCTTTCTTTCTCCTGTACCCTCATGGACATAAGTTTAATACAAAAGTTACCAGTAGACGACCCCTTTCCTAGTTTCTCCATGACTTTTATTTTTACATCTGTGATGTGTTCTGGAATTCCCAATAAATTATTTCATTTCTATTTGCTGTGTTCACAGTGTTCCATTTTTTTTCTCATCAAATGGAACCGGAATGCTGCAGCCAATCTGTGGCCACTGAATGGCTGCAGTAGTCACGTGACATTCCCCGACAGGGAAGGCTGATGGTGGACATGGGCAGCGCTGCAGAACAATGACAAGGATCATAGATGTCCACCATTACAACGTCTTCAGAAATCAATCCAGCTCCCAGCGCAGAATGTAAGCACTAATTTATGTAATTTATAACATAACTTCCAGGTATTTCTGATTTTAGGTTTATAGGATGAGCACTAAATATAGTTAAGAGAATTAACTTTCTGCTAATAAAATTCCATTTTTGATGTTTTGAAGCATTTTTAATGGTGGAAACCTCAGCGGGGTCTGAGGTTGTTTCATGTAGCGCTGCCAGGAGCTGCAACGTCTTGAAATTTCCATTCTTCTGTGGGATTTCGGATCTTGGCTCGGTAATAGGCACGTGGAGTGAAAACAGGTTTGACGTGCTCATTAAGTGATGGAGTCACCTTCTCGGTAAAACGGGGTCAGTCTGGTTCCCTTTAACCTCCTGGAAGATTTCACAAGGCCGTTTAGCTGTGGCACCTCCACGGCTCATTGAAACTGTAAAGAAAATACATGAATTTCGACAAGGACTCTTTAAAGTTTCCCATTAGTTGCGCTGCCTATAAAAGCTGCTGGTAGTCTGGACCCGCTCAGTGATAACGCGCAGGTGCCACATGGCGAGCAGCTGCTGCCCGTAATGGGGAGTCTGAAAGGAGCCGGTAGGAAGGGGATTTACTGGGAGATCGCAGCAGGTACGATGTGGGATGAAGGCGCTTTCTGTTTGTTCTCAATCCCTACTTGGCAGTGTAAAGGCTTCATACTATATAGTGCATCCATAGAGAAATGCCATGGACATGCTGTATAGGTAAGAGTCAGTAGCTTAGCTGCTACAGAACCTCATAATACAGGTGCTTCTCACAAATTAAAATATGATCAAAAAGTGAATTTATTTCAGTTCTTCATTGCAAAAAGTGAAACTCATATTATATAGTCATTACACACAGAGTGATATATTTCACATGTTTATTTCTGTTAATGTTGTTGATTATGGCTTACAGCCAATGAAAACCCAAAAGTCATTATCTCAGTAAATTAGAATACTTTATAACACCAGCTTGAAAAATGATTTTAAAATCCGAAATGTCCTACTGAAATGTATGATCAGTAAATGCACTCAGTACTTGGTCAGGGCTCCTTTGGCATCAATTACTGCATCAAAGCGGCGTGGCATGGAGGCAATCAGCCTGTGGCACTGCTGAGGGGTTATGGAAGCCCAGGTTGCTTTGATAGCAGCCTTCAGCTCGTCTGCATTGTTGGGTCTGGTGTCGCTCATCTTCCTCTTGACAATACTCCATAAATTCTCTATGGGGTTAAGGTCGGGCGAGTTTGCTGCCAATCAAGCACAGCGATACTGTTTTTTTTAAACCAGGAATTGGTACTTTTGGCAGTGTGGACAGGGGCCAAGTCCTGCTGGAGAATGACATTTCCATCTCCAAAAAGCTTTTCGGTAGAGGGAAGCATGAAGTGCTCTAAAATGTCCTGGTAGACGGCTGCGCTGACTTTGGTCTTGATAAAACACAGTGGACCTACAACAGCAGATGACATGGCTCCCCAAACCATCACTGATTGTGGAAACTTCACACTAGACCTCCAGCAGCTTGGATTGTGGCCTCCACTCTTCCTCCAGACTCTGGGACCGCGATTTCCAAATGAAATGCTAAATTTACTTTCACCTGAAATCAACACCTTGGACCACTGACAACAGTCCGGTTCTTCTTCTCCTTGGCCCAGGTAAGACGCTTCTGGCGTTGTCTATTGGTCATGAGTGGCTGACACAAGGAATGTGACACTTGTAGCCCATGTCCTGGACACGTCTGTGTGTGGTGGCTCTTGAAGCAATGACTCCAGCAGCATCCACTCCTTGTGAATCTTCCCCAAATTTTTGAATGGCCTTTTCTTAACAATCCTTTCAAGGCTGCCGTTATCCCTGTTGCTTGTGCGCCTTTTTCTTCCACACTTTTTCCTTCCACTCCACTTTCCATTAATCTGCTTGGATACAGCACTGTGTGAACAGCCGGCTTCTTTAGCAATGACCTTTTGTGGCTTCCCCTCCTTGTGGAGTGTGTCAATGACTGCCTACTGGACATCTGTCAGGTCAGCACTGCAGTCTTCCCCATGATTGTGGAGCTACTGAAACAGACTAAGGGACCTTTATAAACACTTAGGAGCCTTTACAGGTGTTTTTTGTTATTTATTCTAATTTACTGAGATAATGACTTTTGGGTTTTCATTGGCTGTAAGCCATAATCTTCAACATTAACAGAAATAAACACGTGAAATAGATCACTCTGTGTGTAATGACTCTATAGAATAGATCACTCTGTGTGTAATGACTATAGAATAGATCACTCTGTGTGTAATGACTCTATAGAATAGAAAAATATTTAGACTTGAGAGTCCTCAGTGGTTGATACCTTTTAATGGCTAACTGAAAAGATGGTAACAAATTGCAAGCTTTCGAGACTACTCAGGTCTCTTCATCAGGCAAAGACTAATACAACATCTGAAGAATCACATATTTATACACAAAATAGCACAGAAAAAATGCAATAGGTAGGACAAGTGACGTGAAGCAGAACTGTCATTATGGCAGAGGGATTAACATAAATATGACTAGTTCATAGATAAGGAGTGAAGGTTTTATTACCCTCTGATTGGGGTCTGGTATTGTGTTGTGATGACCCTAAAAGGTCAGGGAGGCAGATTCCTTAATTGTTGTAGAACGACATGAAACTCTGGGATATATTCATCCCAGCACTAAGAGTGTCAAAGGTCGTCATAAGTTTATATTCCCAGACTTTTCTATCCTTCTCAGATTTGAAGTTAGATTTTAATACAAGTAATTCCATATCCGTCATGCTATGACCGGGCATACAAAAGTGTTTTGCCACAGGTAAATCCATTCTCCTTTCTCTTATTGTGTGGCGATGAGAATTCATCCTTGTTCTCTGTTTTTGCCCGGTCTCCCCCACATACAGACCCCCAGTTGGACATTTAGTACATATAATTAGGTACACCACATTAGATGTGATGCAGCTGAAAGTACCTGGTATCTTGTAGTCCTGATGGGAGTTGGGGATCTTTATCTTGTCCGTGGTCATTATAGATGTACAGGTTTTGCATTTCTTTTGTTTGCAAGGAAAGGTACCTGCAGCTGTTGGGGAGGACAGGGAGCTTCTGACAATGATGCTTCTTAGATTTGGGGGCTGCCTAAAACATAGTAGTGGGGGGTCTGGAAATATGGATTGTAATCGGGCATCTTTTTGTAGTAAAGGTTGTAGTTTCCGTGCAGCTCCCCTTAGCATCTCCAGACTTGGATTGTAGGTGACCACTAGAGGCACCCAGTTATTTTCTTCTTTAGCTTTGTAATGTAGCAGGTGATTCCTTGATATTCTGGTGGCTCTTGTAATTTGGTTTTCAATTGTTCTTGGATGGTAGCCCTGGTTCAAAAAAGTCTTTCTGAGGCGACCAAGGTGTTCATCTCTATCCATGGGGTTGGAACATATACGGTTGTATCTGATGGCTTGGCTGTAGACAATAGAGTTTTTTATGTGTTTTGGATGGAAACTGTCCCATTTAAGATATGTTGGACGGTCGATTGGCTTCTGATACAGGGATGTCTCTATTTCATTGTTCTTTAGCTTAATGGTGGTGTCTAAAAAGTTAATTTCAGTGCTGGAGTAGTTAAGTGTTAAGTTGATGGTGGGATGAAATTGATTGAACTGTTCATGGAACGTCTTTAGCTGTTGTTCAGACTCCGTCCAGATGATTAAAATGTCATCAATGTAGCGGTAGTAGGCCCGAGGCCTGATGGGGCAGGAGGACAAAAATTTGCTTTCAAGCTTGGCCATGAAAAGATTTGCATACTGTGGAGCCATTTTACTTCCCATAGCTGTGCCAGTCTCCTGAAGATAGATCTTGTTGTTAAATTCAAAGTAATTGTGGGTGAGGATGAATTTATCATCTCATAGAATAGATCACTCTGTGTGTAATGACTCTATAGAATAGATCACTCTGTGTGTAATGACTCTATAGAATAGATCACTCTGTGTGTAATGACTCTATAGAATAGATCATCTGTGTGTAATGACTCTATAGAATAGATCACTTGTGTGTAATGACTCTATAGAATAGATCACTCTGTGTGTAATGACTCTATAGAATAGATCACTCTGTGTGTAATGACTCTATAGAATAGATCACTCTGTGTGTAATGTCTCTATAGAATAGATCACTCTGTGTGTAATTACTCTATAGAATAGATCACTCTGTGTGTAATGTCTCTATAGAATAGATCACTCTATGTGTATTGTCTCTATAGAATAGATCACTCTGTGTGTAATGACTCTATAGAATAGATCACTCTGTGTGTAATGTCTCTATAGAATAGATCACTCTGTGTGTAATGACTCTATAGAATAGATCACTCTGTGTGTAATGACTCTATAGAATAGATCACTCTGTGTGTAATGACTCTATAGAATAGATCACTGTGTGTAATGACTCTATAGAATAGATCACTCTGTGTGTAATGTCTCTATAGAATAGATCACTCTGTGGGTAATGACTATAGAATAGTTCACTCTGTGTGTAATGTCTCTATAGAATAGATCACTCTGTTGTAATGACTCTATAGAATAGATCACTCTGTGTGTAATGACTCTATAGAATAGATCACTCTGTGTATGTCTTAAGAATAATCACTCTGTGTGTAATGATCTATAGAATAGATCACTCTGTGTGTAATGACTCTATATAATATAGGAGATTCACTTTTTGTATTGAAGAACTGAAATAAATGAACTTTTTGATGATATTCTAATTTTGTGAGAAGCCTCTGTACATCTGCTGCTGCTGAACCTCATAATACACCTCAACTGCTGCTGAACCTCATAATACACCTCAGCTGCTGCAGAACCCGATAATACACACCTCAGCTGCTGCAAAACCTCATAACACACCTCAGCTGCTGCCGAACCTCATAATACCTCAGCTGCTACAGAACCTCATAATATGCACCTCAGCTGCTGCAGAACCTCATAATACACCTCATATGCTGCTGGATCTCAATATACACCTCATGTGCTGCTGGATCACATAATACACCTCAGCTGCTGCAGAACCTCATAGTACACACCTCAGCTGCTGCAGAACCTCATAGTACACCTCTCCTATTTTCTTTCATTTACACATGTATGCAGGATGACTTCCAGTATAAAAGCGCCACTTATATGCAGAGCGTCTGCAGAAATAAAGGGCCGGCGCTGATGTAATTGCACGTGGCGCGGGGTCAGTCCGGTGTGTGCAGACGGCCTCACTTCTAATACAACTCCTATCGAGAAGCCATAAAATATCACAATGATTGCGCACCAATAAAGACGCGTAATCGCCGGCGGGTGCTCGCTCTGGACGCCGCTGAGAGGTTTTGCAGATGGAAAACATCTGATTGAAAAGTATCAGGTCATTATTCACACACGGAATAAATAGCTTCCATCTCAGCGAGCAATTTCCAGCTCGGAATATATTAGTGGCATTAAATATTACAATGGCGTACAGAAATGTCGCAGCCAGGGATTTACTGTATTCTCCTGTCGTCGCTGACGGTGCGTCAGTCATTACCGGCTGGGGATATTACATTTTATTCATTGTATACAGCGAGGGTTATTTACAGAGGAGCAGACTTTATTGAAGCACATAACTCAATTCATGGCGAGTTATTCAAACCTCCACTGGGGGAAGCTGGGTGACCATACGGCGCCATTACCGGCAGGGCACGGGTTTTACCCATGGATTTATCGCCTTCTGTTTGTGCAGATTTCCCATTCAGAAGCTCCAAGAGTTGTCTGGTTTAGCAAAGGCAAAAGGGACAAATGTCCAGGAGTCTCCATCATCATTTTAGCAGTGTCTTATCTGTGTGCTGGTATTTAAGCAGGTGAGAGGCAACTCATAGGCAGAGCTTATCTGTGTGCTGGTATTTAAGCAGGGGAGGGGCAAGTCATAGGCAGAGCTTATCTGTGTGCTGGTATTTAAGCGGGGAGGGGCAAGTCATAGGCAGAGCTTATCTGTGTGCTGGTATTTAAGCAGGGGAGGGGCAAGTCATAGGCAGAGCTTATCTGTGTGCTGGTATTTAAGCAGGGGAGAGGCAAGTCATAGGCAGAGCTTATCTGTGTGCTGGTATTTAAGCAGGGGAGGGGCAAGTCATAGGCAGAGCTTATCTGTGTGCTGGTATTTAAGCAGGGGAGAGGCAAGTCATAGGCAGAGCTTATCTGTGTGCTGGTATTTAAGCAGGGGAGGGGCAAGTCATAGGCAGAGCTTATCTGTGTGCTGGTATTTAAGCAGGGGAGGGGCAAGTCATAGGCAGAGCTTATCTGTGTGCTGGTATTTAAGCAGGGGAGGGGAAAGTCATAGGCAGAGCTTATCTGTGTGCTGGTATTTAAGCAGGGGAGGGGCAAGTCATAGGCAGAGCTTATCTGTGTGCTGGTATTTAAGCAGGGGGGGCAAGTCATAGGCAAAGTAGGCAGCCGCCTAGGGTGTCATTGGAGGGAGCACAATTTATTGGAGACTGAGGATACTATTGTTAGTATTGACGTTTATTATTCTCTGAGGTCCATACAGACCCCAAACCTTAATAAACAGAGAGGTTAAAAAAAATTAGCAAAATATTATTATTAATCCTGTCACCTCAGCTCCTGCCCGGTCCTCTGATCACTCCCTCTGGTTTTCCGGCACCAGATACAGCACTGATGTGTGATCAGAGGACCTGGTGTGGAGCCACGGTGGCAGAGCCGGAGAGGGCGAGGGGAGTATAATATATTCTTTTTTTTATCCCCGTTTCCTGCCTTGACCAGCTGGCCGTCATTTTACATTCTGGAAAATCTGTTTTTCATATATTTATTTTTTTAATCCATATTGAATTTGATTCTCTCATAGTGGACGTCTCTCTATCCGATAAAGCGTAAAAGCGGTACCGAGAGGCCGAATCAAAAGTGAGAGAAGACACCTTTCTACTTCTGGTTATCTCTATGAAAACAGATTCATGAGTGGACCTCAAGGTCCCCAATGTGGCATGTTCTCCAGGAAACGCGATTCAGGTGGCCACCTGGTGGCACATACCAACCTTCTTAAAGGAGTATTCCCATCTCCAAGATCCTATCCCAATATGTAGTAGGTGTAATAATAACAATATTAGCAAATACCTCCAGCTAGAAATGTAGTATAGTTCCTCTGATAAGCTATGTCGCTTACCCAATGTGTAGGGTATTGCAGTAAATTAGGTATCCATGGATACGATACGTCCACTAACAGCTAACTAACTTTCACTATATGAATGGTGGTAACCATGGATACCTAAGCTACTGCAATTCCATAAGGTAAGCAGAAGAACTATACTACATTTCTAATTGGAGGTATTTGCTAATATTATTATTACACCTGCTTCATATTGGGGTCTTGAACATGGGAATACCCCTTTAAGGGGTTCTTGATGGTTTACTCACAGAAACAATGAGGCCCGCTGAGGGCCGGGACATGTTGTACCTCGTTTTCATGTTCAGATGTTGGAGGGTAAGAGCCAATCCTTGCGTTGGTCATTTTTTCCTTTCTGATAGAGAAGTCGAGTCGTAAAACACCCAATTAACAAGCCACATCTGGAGGGCCGTTTTGCGAGCGCTCCGAGGCCGGTAAACGATTTTTATTGTTATTACTTACACAATATAGAACCGATAATTTACAGGCGCAGAGAAGCCAAACGGCCCCATAAAATTAACAAACGCTGATTTCCTTAATTCCTCACGATTAATAATCCGGCGGAGTTATTGGCTCCGTTCTGGAGGCCACAATAGGAAGAGGATTACGTTACATTTACGTAGGACTGCTGAGTATGCTGCCGATATATTATTATTACACATCTGTCCATCGTATCATGGGAAAGACACTTTTACTGCAGAAATGGAGCATAGTAAATCTGACTCAGGCTGGCACACTTTAATTCTTCATGGATTGTGCACAATGACAGAAATTGGTAGGCATTCAGGATATAGTGGGACAACTTTTAGTCCCGCTAAATCTTTATGGAAATCATATTTCCGCTACATAGACTTTGATTGATAAAAAAAACATTTTGCCATTCTGCAGTCACTACTAGGGGGAGCTCACTGCATACAGCTTATATATTGAACTGAATAATAACTCAGTATGCAGGGAGCTCCCCCCAGTGGTGGCTGCAAGCACTTAGTAGAGAAATGAAGTTTTGGTTTGCACTGGTTAACCTCAGGAGTAAAGTCCTGGTCTTCTCTCTTAATTCCAGCAGGGAGGTATAGACTTACTGCAAGAGGACTCCCAGCTTGCGTTCTTCAATATATTCATGGCTTGGCAGCTACAGTGCTAGTCAAGCAGTAGTAGCATTGTCAGGAACTAACCTGGGTGTCGTCACCAAGAAAGGACACGGTAGACCAAAGGATAAACAAGAGCATAGTCAGGGACACAGTTAGGGTCACCAGGAACAATGGCACAAGAATGAGTGGCAGGATAGGGAATGAACCTCAATCAGAAAACAAGGCATGGCAAGACGATCCCTCCCCCCTTCGCTTTAAATAAGCGGAGGCCTGATCCAGCAGAGTAATGGCAGAAAACAGAGGCAGGAGCAGAGGAGGAAGAAGTGTCTGGTTACCAAACAAGTTGCCGTGACCATTGGCACCGGCTGTTCATACGGCTACTTTGCTAAGGGCGATATTGGAAAAAGGTGAGTTGAGAAATACTAAGTAAGAGATTTAAAATGAACCTTTGATTATATATTTTTTAAATTTAAACAGTAAACCCTCCAATTGCCGCTGCTCCACCGACTCTGGAACAGTTTTTCTTTTTCTTCTGTGCCCCTCTGTTCCAAAGTTATACCCCCTGGAAATATAGGTGCAAATTTTCCGGTCAACCAACTGGGAGTGTACAACAGAACTCCTCTGTGGGCGTTTGCTTTTTCTCCTCTTATGCTGGCCAATCAAAACATGGCAACTCCCACAAAGGTGCTATGATATACGCCCAGTTGGTTGAAAGAAAAATCTTTATTATCAAGGGCATAACTATGGAACGGAGGGGCACAGAAAAAAAAGAAAAACTGTTCCAGAATCAGTGGAGCAACTGTAATTGGAGGAGGTACTTGGTTTAAAAAAACAAAACATTAGATTGGTCCAGTATTGGAAAATCTGGATATATTAATTATATTAAGGAATTAGTCAGCATGGAATGATTAGTTGCAGTGGTCACACGTTCAATCAGATGGAGCGGGAAGTACAGAGGTGGGAGACGCCAGGTACAGCGTGAAGTTTAAATCTATGGAGCCTCGTTCACTCTTACACTGGAGTAAGGGACTTCCAGACCCCTGTATGAGCCAACCAGTCTGATTTCAGATCAAGTGGGCGGGAAATGGTTGTGGAAACTGGGGAAGATGATGATTGATAAGTATTCTAATACCCCAGAATAAAAGTTTTGCCAAGTCTTCTGGTGGGCACCGAAGTGAAGACCGGCTGCCATGGAGGATAGGACTGGACCACTGGTGGACACAGACAGAAGAGGGCCTCTGTGCAAGAGCGATATATAGGCCCTTTGAAGTCCAGTAGCTCATCATAATGCACAATCCCACCTGCTTTGGAGGTGGTAGTGGCCCCGTTACCTCTTAGGGTCTTGTGTGGCTGCCCAGGTTGCACCAATGGTATGTCAGCCCTTGAGCTGGATGCTGGATCTGAGATGGGTAATATTATTATGCAACACTCATGGTTCATCAGGACCAGATTTAGACACTGAATCAGATGAATCTACAGGAGGTTTGGGCATGGCGTCCATAAAAACGGCACACAAAATAAATCTGATGGTGGCCAATGACTATTCTGGAGCTTACCCTATTCCATAAAATATCATGGATGTGACCCATAGCCCCATCGGCCTGTAATATTCCTTCCACTATAAATAACCCTAATGAGTTTATGTAAAATTCAAAGAGTCGTCGACGTCTGGGTCATATTCGTTTGCCGTTAAAATAGAAGAAAGGATCATCAGTCATCACAATTTATAACTTAAAAGGTAAAATAACAAGGGCGTGTGCCTGATGAAGATGATTAGCGGCCAGCGACGTCCACAAACTTTCCTCGGTAAACACACTGGAACAATATCATTAGCCGGAATGGACTTCCTCCAAGTCCCGCGGGTAGGAAGCCTCATGAAATGTCAAGGCCCCGTGTAGCAGATGCTTCGGCTGTTATTATTTTCCTTGGTCGGCCTGTTTACGTCAAATAAAAGGATAAAAAGGGCCCTCGAAGGAAAATGAGTCACGACATCGAGGCCGTGATGTCAATCTCCAGAGGAAGCCGACAGGAAACAGCGGGGAAAGGTATCAGCTCATGAGATTTTATTATGCTCCTCATTAGGCCTCATTAATTAATCCTCGCGATGCCCGACTGACGTCTCCGACTTTCTGACCGGAAAAAATTATTTTTGATGGCCAAGTTAAATAGACAATTACAGGAAAAGCAAATTATGCATACGGAGCATACCCCCAGGGCCCGGGGCCAAGTTCATGTCAAATCAATATAAGGCCGAATATCCTCACTAAAAACAGCTTCTGAAGACCGACGTCACAAGCATTCTCCAAGCAGGGCAGAGGATGTGCTCAGACGTCTGCAGCTTCCTTTCTCATATGCTCTCAGGAACAAAGCATGTAGACAATGCGGAGCAGCAAGAATCCCGCGGCTCTTGAAAGGACCTTCGGACAGACTCATTACTGTATAATCAGGGTTAGGGTATATGGAATTTAATGGGTTTATTGGGACGTGAGTCATAGGATGATGGGTGTGTAACGTGGAGCGGGATGGTAGCCATAGGTGAAGTATTTATGCCCCGACACGTTACATGAACGTGGGGGTCTTAGCTGGGTGTGTGGACTTGTGCTGTGAGGGTGCTACGCCCATGCAGGCCACATGTAACCGATGTTGCTGGTTGGCCAGGACCAGATGTTTGGCAGTTCAAGGAGGGAGACCGCCAATTCAAAATAAACTTTTTATTGAACATGACTTAGGAATGTTACATATAGTAGATAGCAGATACATATCTTACCAAACGTTTTGTTTCAAATTGCAGGCTTATAGCCCAAGAGAGACAGGATTGTCCATTATTGTAGGCGTTTTAGCCTGAAAGTGGCATGTTCAGTAGGATAAGGAAGGATGGACCCATCAGAGAAGTGTCACCTTGCAGTGGTTGATGGGCACACATGAATTGGCCAATTTATGTGCTAAGAACCTTCACTTTTTTTGTAAGTACATCTTACTGAGTAACAATACATACAGCTGGGAGTTAATGTTTCCAATGTTTCTGTATGTCTTGGCCCTTATGGAGTGCTGCTGTGTTTTCTTTTTAGATAGATATACAGACAGACAGATAGATAGATAGATAGATAGATAGATAGATAGATGATAGATAGATAGAATAGATAGATAGATAGATAGATAGATAATACAGATGCTTCTCACAATATTAGAATATATTACACACAGAGTGATCTATTCTACAGTCATTACACACAGAGTGATCTATTCTATAGAGTCATTACACACAGAGTGATCTATTCTATAGAGTCATTACACACAGAGTGATCTATTCTATAGACATTACACACAGAGTGATCTATTCTATAGAGTCATTACACACAGAGTGATCTATTCTATAGAGTCATTACACACAGAGTGATCTATTCTATAGACATTACACACAGAGTGATCTATTCTATAGAGTCATTACACACAGAGTGATCTATTCTATAGAGTCATTACACACAGAGTGATCTATTCTATAGAGTCATTACACACAGAGTGATCTATTCTATAGAGACATTACACACAGAGTGATCTATTCTATAGGGTCATTACACACAGAGTGATCTATTCTATAGAGTCATTACACACAGAGTGATCTATTCTATAGAGTCATTACACACAGAGTGATCTATTCTATAGAGACATTACACACAGAGTGATCTATTCTATAGAGTCATTACACACAGAGTGATCTATTCTATAGAGTCATTACACACTGAGTGATCTATTCTATAGAGTCATTACACACAGAGTGATCTATTCTATAGACATTACACACAGAGTGATCTATTCTATAGAGTCATTACACACAGAGTGATCTATTCTATAGAGTCATTACACACAGAGTGATCTATTCTATAGAGACATTACACACAGAGTGATCTATTCTATAGTCATTACACACAGAGTGATCTATTCTATATAGAGCATTACACACAGAGTGATCTATTCTATAGAGTCATTACACACAGAGTGATCTATTCTATAGAGTCATTACACACAGAGTGATCTATTCTATAGAGTCATTACACACAGAGTGATCTATTCTATAGAGACATTACACACAGAGTGATCTATTCTATAGAGTCATTACACACAGAGTGATCTATTCTATAGAGTCATTACACACAGAGTGATCTATTCTATAGAGACATTACACAGAGTGATCATTCTATAGAGACATTACACACAGAGTGATCTATTCTATAGAGACATTACACACAGAGTGATTTATTCTATAGAGACATTACATACAGAGTGATCTATTCTATAGTCATTACACACAGAGTGATCTATTCTATAGAGTCATTACACACAGAGTGATCTATTCTATAGAGTCATTACACACAGAGTGATCTATTCTATAGAGTCATTACACACAGAGTGATCTATTCTATAGAGTCATTACACACAGAGTGATCTATTCTATAGAGACATTACAAACAAGTGATCTATTCTATAGAGCCATTACACACAGAGTGATCTATTCTATAGAGTCATTACACACAGAGTGATCTATTCTATAGAGTACATTACACACAGAGTGATCTATTCTATAGAGTCATTAAAACAGAGTGATCTATTCTATAGAGCATTCACACAGAGTGATCTATTCTATAGAGTCATTACACACAGAGTGATCTATTCTATAGTCATTACACACACAGTGATCTATTCTATAGAGACATTACACAGAGTGATCTATTCTATAGATCATTACACACAGAGTGATCTATTCTATAGAGCATTACACACAGAGTGATCTATTCTATAGAGTCATTACACACAGAGTGATCTATTCTATAGTCATTACACACAGAGTGATCTATTCTATAGAGTCATTACACACAGAGTGATCTATTCTATAGAGACATTACACAGAGTGATCTATTCTATAGAGTCATTACACACAGAGTGATCTATTCTATAGAGACATTACACACAGAGTGATCTATTCTATAAGACATTACAACAGAGTGATCTATTCTATAAGTCATTACACACAGAGTGATCTATTCTATAGAGTCATTACACACAGAGTGATCTATTCTATAGAGTCATTAACACAGAGTGATCTATTCTATAGAGTCATTACACACAGTGATCTATTCTATAGAGACATTACACACAGAGTGATCTATTCTATAGAGCATTACACACAGAGTGATCTATTCTATAGAGCATTACACACAAGTGATCTATTCTATAGAGTCATTAACACAGAGTGATCTATTCTATAGAGTCATTACACACAGAGTGATCTATTCTATAGAGACATTACACACAGAGTGATCTATTCTATAAGACATTACACACAGAGTGATCTATTCTATAGAGTCATTACACACAGAGTGATCTATTCTATAGAGTCATTACACACAGAGTGATCTATTCTATAGAGTCATTACACACAGAGTGATCTATTCTATAGAGTCATTACCACAGAGTGATCTATTCTATAGAGACATTACACAGAGTGATCTATTCTATAGAGTCATTACACACAGAGTGATCTATTCTATAGAGTCATTACACACAGAGTGATCTATTCTATAGAGACATTACACACAGAGTGATCTATTCTATAGAGTCATTACACACAGAGTGATCTATTCTATAGAGCATTACACACAGAGTGATCTATTCTATAGAGTCATTACACACAGAGTGATCTATTCTATAGTCATTACACACAGAGTGATCTATTCTATAGAGTCATTACACACAGAGTGATCTATTCTATAGAGACATTACACAGAGTGATCTATTCTATAGATCATTACACACAGAGTGATCTATTCTATAGAACATACACACAGAGTGATCTATTCTATAGAGTACATTACACACAGAGTGATCTATTCTATAGAGTCATTACACACAGAGTGATCTATTCTATAGAGTCATTACACACAGAGTGATCTATTCTATAGAGCATTACACACAGAGTGATCTATTCTATAGAGTCATTACACACAGAGTGATCTATTCTATAGAGTCATTACACACAGAGTGATCTATTCTATAGAGTCATTACACACAGAGTGATCTATTCTATAGAGTCATTACACACAGAGTGATCTATTCTATAGAGACATTACACACAGAGTGATCTATTCTATAGAGTCATTACACACAGAGTGATCTATTCTATAGAGTCATTACACACAGAGTGATCTATTCTATAGAGTCATTACACACAGAGTGATCTATTCTATAGAGTCATTACACACAGAGTGATCTATTCTATAGAGTCATTACACACAGAGTGATCTATTCTATAGAGTACATTACACACAGAGTGATCTATTCTATAGAGTCATTACACACAGAGTGATCTATTCTATAGAGTCATTACACACAGAGTGATCTATTCTATAGGACATTACACAGAGTGATCTATTCTATAGAGTCATTACACACAGAGTGATCTATTCTATAGAGTCATTACACACAGAGTGATCTATTCTATAGTCATTACACACAGGTGATCTATTCTATAGAGTCATTACACACAGAGTGATCTATTCTATAGAGTCATTACACACAGAGTGATCTATTCTATAGAGTCATTACACACAGAGTGATCTATTCTATAGAGTCATTACACACAGAGTGATCTATTCTATAGAGTCATTACACACAGAGTGATCTATTCTATAGAGCATTACACACAGAGTGATCTATTCTATAGAGTCATTACACACAGAGTGATCTATTCTATAGAGTCATTACACACAGAGTGATCTATTCTATAGAGTCATTACACACAGAGTGATCTATTCTATAGTCATTACACACAGAGTGATCTATTCTATAGAGTCATTACACACAGAGTGATCTATTCTATAGTCATTACACACAGAGTGATCTATTCTATAGAGTCATTACACACAGAGTGATCTATTCTATAGAGTCATTACACACAAGTGATCTATTCTATAGAGTCATTACACACAGAGTGATCTATTCTATAGAGTCATTACACACAGAGTGATCTATTCTATAGAGTCATTACACACAGTGATCTATTCTATAGAGTCATTACACACAGAGTGATCTATTCTATAGAGTCATTACACACAGAGTGATCTATTCTATAGAGTCATTACACACAGAGTGATCTATTCTATAGAGCATTACACACAGTGATCTATTCTATAGCATTACACACAGAGTGATCTATTCTATAGAGTCATTACACACAGAGTGATCTATTCTATAGAGTCATTACACACAGAGTGATCTATTCTATAGAGTCATTACACACAGAGTGATCTATTCTATAGAGCATTACACACAGAGTGATCTATTCTATAGAGACATTACACACAGAGTGATCTATTCTATAGAGTCATTACACACAGAGTGATCTATTCTATAGAGTCATTACACACAGAGTGATCTATTCTATAGAGTCATTACACACAGAGTGATCTATTCTATAGAGTCATTACACACAGAGTGATCTATTCTATAGACATTACACACAGAGTGATCTATTCTATAGAGTCATTACACACAGAGTGATCTATTCTATAGAGTCATTACACACAGTGATCTATTCTATAGAGACATTACACACAGTGATCTATTCTATAGAGTCATTACACACGGGTGATCTATTCTATAGAGTCATTACACACAGAGTGATCTATTCTATAGAGTCATTACACACAGAGTGATCTATTCTATAGACATTACACACAGAGTGATCTATTCTATAGAGTCATTACACACAGAGTGATATATTCTATAGAGTCATTACACACAGTGATCTATTCTATAGAGACATTACACACAGTGATCTATTCTATAGAGTCATTACACACAGAGTGATCTATTCTATAGAGTCATTACACACAGAGTGATCTATTCTATAGAGTCATTACACACAGAGTGATCTATTCTATAGAGACATTACACACAGAGTGATCTATTCTATAGAGACATTACACACAGAGTGATCTATTCTATAGTCATTACACACAGAGTGATCTATTCTATAGAGTCATTACACACAGAGTGATCTATTCTATAGAGTCATTACACACAGAGTGATCTATTCTATAGAGTCATTACACACAGAGTGATCTATTCTATAGAGTCATTACACACAGAGTGATCTATTCTATAGAGTCATTACACACAGAGTGATCTATTCTATAGAGACATTACACACAGAGTGATCTATTCTATAGAGACATTACACACAGAGTGATCTATTCTATAGAGACATTACACACAGAGTGATCTATTCTATAGAGACATTACACACAGAGTGATCTATTCTATAGAGACATTACACACAGAGTGATCTATTCTATAGAGACATTACACACAGAGTGATATATTCTATAGAGTCATTACACACGGAGTGATCTATTTCATGTGTTTATTTCTGTTAATGTTGATGATTATGGCTTACAGCCAATGAAAACCCAAAAGTCATTATCTCAGTAAATTAGAATACTTAACAATAAACACCTGTAAAGGCTCCTAAGTGTTTAATAGGTCCCTTAGTCTGTTTCAGTAGGTTCCACAATCATGGGGAAGACTGCTGACCTGACAGATGTCCAGAAGACAGTCACTGACACTCCACAAGGAGGGGAAGCCACAAAAGATCATTGCTAAAGAAGCCGGCTGTTCACAGTGCTGTATCCAAGCAGATTAATGGAGAGTTGAGTGGAAGGAAAAAGTGTGGTAGAAAAAGGTGCACAAGCAGCCGGGATAACCGCAGCCTGGAAAGGATAGTTAAGAAAAGGCCATTCAATAATGTGGGGGAGATTCACAAGGAGTGGATGCTGCTGGAGTCATTGCTTCAAGAGCCACCACACACAGACGTGTCCAGGACATGGGCTACAAGTGTCACATTCCTTGTGTCACCACTCATGACCAATAGACAACGCCAGAAGCATCTTACCTGGGCCAAGGAGAAGAAGAATCGGACTGTTGTCAGTGGGCCAAGGTGTTGTTTTCAGATGAAGGTAAATTTTGCATTTCATGTGGAAATCAAGGTCCAGAGTCTGGAGGAAGAGAGGAGGCCACAATCCAAGCTGCTGGAGGTCTAGTGTGAAGTCTCCACCATCAGTGATGGTTTGGGGAACCATGTCATCTGCTGGTGTAGGTCCACTGTGTTTTATCAAGACCAAAGTCAGCGCAGCCGTCTACCAGGACATTTTACAGCACTTCATGCTTCCCTCTACCGACAAGCTGTTTGAGATGGAGATTTCATTCTCCAGCAGGACTTGGCCCCTGTCCACACTGCCAAAAGTGGTGTACAAACAACAGTATCACTGTGCTTGATTGGCAGCAAACTCGCCTGACCTTAACCCCATAGAGAATCTATAGAGCATTGTCAAGAGGAAGATGAGAGACACCAGACCAAACAATGCAGACGAGCTGAAGGCTGCTAGCAAAGCAACCTGGGCTTCCATAACCCCTCAGCAGTGCCACAGGCTGATCGCCTCCATGCCACGCCGCATTGATGCAGTAATTGATGCAAAAGAAGCCCGACCAAGTACTGAGTGCATTTACTGATCATACATTTCAGTAGGACAACATTTCGGATTTTAAAATCATTTTTCAAGTTGGTGTTATAAAGTATCTAATTTACTGAGATAATGAGTTTTGGGTTTTCATTGGCTGTAAGCCATAATCATCAATGTGGGTTGAATAAATCCTGCACATTTTTTCTACTAAGAATATGGAGTGCTGCCTTCGTTTTTGAATTTGTGTGTATTTGGGGCAATCAGTGGGCAGTTTGCCTGGGGGCCTTGCACCCGAAGATAAGTAATTATGCTGTTCCTTTTTCTTATTACTAGATAATTAGTTAGATAATTGTCATGTGTGCATTGCCACGAAGATCGTCGCGGTTGCACATTTTGACTTCTCACAGCTGAGTTGCTGTTTCTTTGTGTTTGGCAGCTAGGGAGTTAATTCTGTCTGTGCTCGGTGCTGGGACTGGGTGCAGTTTCTCCCGGCTGCAATTGATTATTTGTTGATTGGTTTCCTTTAAGTTTCTGGTTGTCTGTTTTGGGAGTTGCCAGTGAAATCCTTCATGCAGACCACAGATAGGAATGAATCTGTATAGACTTTAGTTGTGAGCTCCTTAGTTGTTTTAAGCTTAACTTGCTTAGAGTTTATTTCCCAGACCATTTATGTTCCTTCGGTGTTTGAGTGTGTATGCAAGTCTGTGTTTTCTCCAGTCTGTCTTATATGTCTAATCTGTGTATTTAGCTGAAATCAGCCCCTATCCCTTTGGTGGTAATCAGGATCCTTCTTAGGACTGATTACAGGGTTCAGGGTCTGATAGGAGACAGGGTTAGGCTGGAGACTTGGACCTCTGAACCATTATCAGTACCTCCAAGGTAAGGGATTAGTTAGGACCCCAGTGTAGGGTCAGGTTAGACCCCGGTCCTCCTCTTTCCTGTTACAGCTCATCAGTCCTCAAGATTAACCCTGAGTTCAACTGATATCGTTTCTGCACATCTAGTCCTCAAGATTAACCCTAAGTTCTGCTGATATTGTGTCAGGTAAATCTATTTTATACTTACATTCTGATGTTGCTAAACTATATGTTGTATAGAGTGTGGTTCCTGTATAAATAGTTTACTGACATTGTAGTCATATCATTAGACAGCGTGACATTTTCACTGGCCATAAAAAATTATCTCTAGTTACCATGGATCCAGTAGCCCAGCTGGCTCTGCAGTTGCAGGGATTATCCATGGAGCTGACGGACATTAAGTCCAAAGTTTTGTCTCCCCTGGAGCAAACCAGAGTTGAACCTAAAGTAGCTCTTCCAGATAGGTTCACTGGTGGGCGAGACAAATTTTTTACCTTCCGGGAGGCATGTAAATTATATTTTCGGCTTCGGCCGCGATCATCAGGGAGTGATGAGCAGAGAGTGGGAATTGTTATCTCACTTCTTCAAGGGGACCCTCAATCCTGGGCATTTTCCCTTCCTCCGGGATCCCCGGCTCTACAGTCTGTAGATCAATTTTTTACTGCTCTGGGATTGGTATATGATGACCCAGATCGGGTCTCTCTTGCTGAGACTAAATTACGTAAGATACAGCAGGGAGATCGTCCTGCGGAGGAATTTGCTTCTGAGTTTCGTAGATGGGCCACGGATACTCAGTGGAATGACCCAGCTCTTAGGAGCCAGTTTTGTCATGGGCTTTCTGACAAATTAAAAGACGTTTTGGCTCAGTATGAGTCTCCTCCTTCTCTGGAGGCTGCTATGGCCCTAGCTATCCGTACTGATAGACGGCTTCGGGAGAGGGGTGAGGTAACTCCACTCCCTGTTGTTACTCCACCTACTACTAAAGTCCCTTATGTTGAGGTTCCCCTTGTCTGTTCGGATGAGCCTATGCAGTTGGGAGGGACATCATTTCGTAGGAGGGGATTGGTGGTACGCAGCAGGACTAGAAGGTGTTTTTTCTGCGGGAAAGAGGGACATTTTGTTGGAGAATGTCCATCCCGTGTCTTGTTAAGTAAAAAGTCGCCGGAAAACTACTAATCCCAGGTTGTGTGGTGGACGACAACCTGGAGTATGTATTTTATCCGCCGGTTCTTCTCAGTTCCTTGTACCAGTGGAGGTGGTGTTTGGTACTAGTGTATTGACCCGCACCACAATTGTGGGTTACCAGGGATATGGGATACTCGGAGCAGAGCCTGTAGATTTCTATGGGGAATGTCACTGGTAGCGTGGCTCGTTCCGTGTCCCTGGCGGTCAGGCGTTAAAGGGAATTTATTTACAGGGGATTTAGTAGATAACAGTTCGTGACGCCACCTGTAGTAGTCTGATCACTAAGACCAGCGCTGCAGTAGATCTCTGAGGGGATGTTGTGGCAGCTAGATGACGGGTCCCCCACAGGTGGGACTGGTCCCTCAAAGTCTATGGTATTAATGATGTAGGGTGCAGATAAATGAATCAGTCTCACACCATCCAGCGTCTTTCCATACCTTTTACTTGTCAGATGTTTAGGCAGGTCCCAGGGAGGCTGGTCGGGTGGAGGATGTGCTTCGAGATAACAGCTGAACAGGTTAGAGGCCTCCTTTACTTCCAATATGATGAGTCCAACTAGCATAGAGCTAAGTTAACTCCGAATACTCCAGCTAACTCCATAGCTGTACTGCCCGGTCAGCATTGTGGTCGAAGTCTTCCAAATAATGTGAGAGAGCTGAGTTCCTACTGTTGTCCTGCATCGACTCAAGGTTCCCACTCTCCCTGACTTCAGTTACGTACCGACACTCCAAGGGCTGCTTTCTGCGACCTAAGGTCCAGCAAGACTCTGGTTTTCCTGTCACCACGCCTGAAGCTGTAGCGACGCTTCGGTCTCCAGTGACCGGATAATTTGTGCAGGTATCCTATACCTAAGGCACTTCTCTGTTTCTTTCCACTGCGCCCTTTGCCCTGTTCGCGCTTTTAGCATAAGCACTCCACACTTCCTAAGGTAATACAAGTTAGTCCTTTCTTGCTTCTTCCTTGGAGCTCGCTACAGATTCTCAGTATTCTTCTAGTTCAGGAGCACGTCGACTGAACTTCACTGTCCTTGGGACAGGGACTGAAGTTTCTGCTGCTAACTCTTCTTTCTTCAAACTGTCTGTCTGACTTTAGCTCACCCAGAGCTCTGACAGGAAATGCAATCTGATCTCCTCTCCTCCTGCACAGACTGCACACTGGTGGGAACTGACTGGACTCGACGCTTTCTGCTGCCTGTCACTAGCTTATGTACCCTATGGGTGTGTCCAAATGTGTGATGGAGTGAATGGATATCGAGCATTAAACTGTTACCTCTCCGCACATCCTCCAGGGTACTGTGTGCCTTACACACAGGGCTACACACTGGAGTGAAGAGATTGTCTGTTCTTCTGGATAGTGGTTCCGGCGCCAATCTGGTTGACGCTCAGTTTGCTCAGGCTCAAGGTATGCATCTGAGTGTATTGGTCAAACCGATCCCTATTTTTTCCATTGACGCCAGGCCTCTCGGCCAAGGTAGCTTTGTTCATGAGGTTCATAACATTGACCTTCGGGTAGGGGCAATACATAGGGAACAATTATCTTGTTATGTGTTGGAGGGTCTACCTACTCCCATTGTGTTGGGACTTCCTTGGCTGGTTAAACATAACCCTGTAATTAATTGGCAGTCCAGAGAGATAAGCCAATGGGGTGAGTTTTGCAAAAGCAACTGCATGAACACAGTCATCAGTACGGTCGTACCTAGTACATTGCCTCCTTTCTTGGAGGATTTTGGGGATGTTTTTTCTGAGGAGGGGTGTCAGGAGTTGCCTCCTCATAGTGTGTATGACTGCTCTATTAATCTTCTTCCTGATGCTAAGTTACCTAAAGCTAGGTTATATAATCTTTCTGGTCCTGAAAGACAGGCTATGAAAGATTATATTTCCGAAAGTCTGGCCAAAGGGCATATTAGACCTTCATCTTCCCCTGTAGCCGCGGGGTTCTTCTTTGTGAAGAAAAAAGATGGAGGCCTACGCCCTTGCTTGGATTTCCGCGAACTTAATCGGATTACTGTTCGAGATCCGTATCCACTCCCTCTTATTCCTGATCTCTTCAATCAAATTGTTGGCGCCAAATGGTTCTCTAAATTGGATCTCAGGGGGCGTATAATCTGATTAGAATAAAAGAGGGGGATGAGTGGAAAACGGCGTTTAACACGCCGGAGGGACATTATGAAAACCTGGTTATGCCTTTTGGTCTGACTACTGCACCAGCAGTATTCCAACATTTTGTTAATGACATTTTTCGTCACCTTGTGGGGGTGTTTGTGGTCGTATATTTGGATGACATTTTAATTTACTCGCCAGATCTTGTGTCTCACCAGGAGCATGTGAGACAGGTGTTGCAGATCTTGCGAGATAATAAACTATACGCCAAACTGGAGAAGTGTGTTTTTGCCGTACAGGAACTTCAGTTTTTGGGTTTTTTGGTGTCAGCCTCCGGTTTCCGTGTGGACCCTGAAAAGGTGAGAGCAGTGCTTGAATGGGATCAGCCAGGGGATCTTAAGGCTCTGCAGCGTTTTTTGGGGTTTGCTAATTACTACCGGAAATTTATTTGTAATTTCTCGTCTGTCGTCAAACCTCTCACTGACATGACGAGAAAAGGGACGGATTTTTCTAGGTGGTCGGACAAAGCTTGCCAAGCCTTTTCCTCTTTAAAGAGATGTTTTGCTTCGGCACCCGTTCTCATCCAACCAGATGTATCTCAGCCGTTCATTGTGGAGGTGGACGCGTCTGACGTAGGGGTGGGTGCTATATTGTCCCAGGGTCCGTCCCCTGGTAAATGGCATCCGTGCGCTTTCTTTTCTAAGAAATTGTCGTCCGCCGAAAGGAATTATGATATCGGCAATAGGGAACTTTTGGCCATTAAATTGGCTTTTGAAGAATGGCGTCACTTTTTGGAGGGGGCAGTCCACCCGGTTACCGTTATTATTGATCACAAGAACCTGTTGTATTTGGAATCCGCTAAGCGTCTGAATTCCAGACAAGCTCGATGGTTGTTGTTTTTTACCAGGTTTAATTTTGTCGTCACTTATCGTCCGGGGTCTAAGAATGTAAAGGCTGATGCCTTGTCTCGCAGTTTCCCAGGGGCCGGGAAAACGGATGACCCGATTCCTATCCTTCAGGAGGGGGTGGTAGTGTCGGCTGTATGTTCTGAGCTTGAGGAGGCGGTGTTAGAGGCTCAGGGGACGCCCCTGCAGGACCTCCAGGGAGACTGTTTGTCCCGAATCAGTTGAGACAAAAGGTTATTGAGGCACATCATAATTCTGCTTTAGCAGGACATCCAGGGAGTAAGGCTACTTTAGATCTCCTTTCTCGCCGATTTTGGTGGCCTAACGCTAATAAAGATGCTATAACTTTTGTCGCGTCCTGTGGGGTTTGTGCTCGCTCTAAAACTCCTCATACCCGTCCATCTGGGACCCTTTTACCCTTGAAACTTCCGGAGCGTCCATGGACTCATTTATCTATGGACTTCATTACGGATCTTCCTCCGTCGTCAGGGAATACTGTCATACTGGTGGTTGTTGACAGGTTCAGTAAGATGGCACATTTCGTTGCTCTTCCTGCACTCCCTAATGCTAAAACTCTGGCGCAGGTGTTCATTAGGGAGATCGTGAGACTTCATGGGTTGCCTTCTGATGTGGTGTCAGATAGGGGGTCTCAGTTTGTGTCCAAATTTTGGAGGGCATTTTGTTTACGTCGGGGGATGCAATTGTCGTTTTCCTCGGCTTTTCATCCACAGACCAATGGCCAGACAGAGCGTCTGAATCAGAGTTTAGAGACATATCTCCGGTGTTTTGTCTCGGAGAACCAGGAGGACTGGTCATCTTTCTTGCCTCTGGCAGAGTTCGCTCTTAACAACAGGCGGAGCGAGTCCACTGGTAAGTCCCCATTTTTTGGGGCATATGGTTTTCATCACCAGTTTTGTACTTTCAATGGGGGGGGTCCTTCTGGGGTTCCTGAGGAGGAGCGTTTCTCGTCGTCACTTGCTTCTGTGTGGCGAGGTGTATTGAATAATTTGAGTACGATGGGGAACCGTTACAAACGTATGGCTGATAGGAGGAGAGTTTCTGGTCCAGATCTGAATGTGAACGATCTGGTATGGTTGTCTACCAGGAATATAAAACTTAAAGTGCCCTCCTGGAAACTGGGTCCCAGATTCATCGGGCCGTACAGGATCAGTTCCATAATTAATCCTGTGGCATTTCGTCTGGAACTCCCTTCTACTTTTAAAATTCATAATGTGTTCCACAAGTCATTACTTAAAAGGTATGTGGCACCAGTCATACCGTCATCTCTACCTCCTCCTCCAGTGTTGGTCAATGGTAACTTGGAATTTCAAGTATCAAAAATCATTGACTCTCGCCTGAATCGCCGGTCCCTTCAGTACTTGGTGCATTGGAAGGAGTATGGTCCGGAGGAGAGGACGTGGGTCCCTGCGTCTGATGTTAACGCAGATCGTTTGGTTCGGACCTTCCACAGAACTCACCCGGGCAGGCCTGGCCCTGAGGGTCCGGAGGCCCCTCGTAGAAGGGGGGGTACTGTCATGTGTGCATTGCCACGAAGATCGTCGCGGTTGCACATTTTGACTTCTCACAGCTGAGTTGCTGTTTCTTTGTGTTTGGCAGCTAGGGAGTTAATTCTGTCTGTGCTCGGTGCTGGGACTGGGTGCAGTTTCTCCCGGCTGCAATTGATTATTTGTTGATTGGTTTCCTTTAAGTTTCTGGTTGTCTGCTTTGGGAGTTGCCAATGAAACCCTTCATGCAGACCACAGATAGGAATGAATCTGTATAGACTCTAGTTGAGAGCTCCTTAGTTGTTTTAAGCTTAACTTGCTTAGAGTTTATTTCCCAGACCATTTATGTTCCTTCGGTGTTTGAGTGTGTATGCAAGAGAGTGCTATCCTGTCTGTCTTATATGTCTAATCTGTGTATTTAGCTGAGATCAGCCCATATCCCTTTGGTGGTAATCAGGATCCTTCTTAGGACTGATTACAGGGTTCAGGGTCTGATAGGAGACAGGGTTAGGCTGGAGACTTGGACCTCTGAACCATTATCAGTACCTCCAAGGTAAGGGATTAGTTAGGACCCCAGTGTAGGGTCAGGTTAGACCCCGGTCCTCCTCTTTCCTGTTACAGCTCATCAAGTCCTCAAGATTAACCCTGAGTTCAACTGATATCGTTTCTGCACATCTAGTCCTCAAGATTAACCCTAAGTTCTGCTGATATTGTGTCAGGTAAATCTATTTTATACTTACATTCTGATGTTGCTAAACTATATGTTGTATAGAGTGTGGTTCCTGTATAAATAGTTTACTGACATTGTAGTCATATCATTAGACAGCGTGACATAGATAGATAGATAGATAGATAGATAGATAGATAGATAGATAGATAGATAGATAGAATTTTCCACTGTATTGATATTATGCCTCTTCTTGGATACTGCACAGTACCTCGCACATAGGTGTATTTCGGTCTCACTATCTTTGTGTTTACAGTCATGGCCAAAAGTTTTGAGAATGACACAAATATTAATTTTTACAAGGTCTGCTGCTTCACTTTTTCTAATGGCAATTTGCATATACTCCAGAATGTTATAAAGACTTATCAGCTTAACAGCAATTACTTGCAAAGTCAATATTTGGCTAGAAAATGAACTTTATCCTCCAAAACACATTTCAACATCATTGCAGCCCTGTCTTAAAAGGACCAGCTAACCTCTTTTCAGTGATTGCTCCAATAACACAGGTGTGGGTGTTGATGAGGACATGGCTGGAGATCAATCTGTCATGATTAAGTAAGAATGACACCACTGGACACTTTAAAAGGAGGCTGGTGCTTGGCATCATTGTTTCTCTTCTGTTAACCATGGTTATCTCTAAAGAAACACGTGCAGTCATCATTGCAATGCACAAAAATGGCCTAACAGGGAAGAGTATTGCAGCTAGAAAGATTGCACCTCAGTCAACAATCTATCGCATCATCAAGAACTTCAAGGAGAGAGGTTCCATTGTGGCCAAAAATGCTTCAGGGCGCCCAAAAAAGACCAGCAAGCGCCAGGACCATCTCTTAAAAGTGTTTCAGCTGCGGGATCGGGCTACCAGCAGTGCAGAGCTTGCTCAGGAATGGCAGCAGGCAGGTGTGAGTGCATCTGCACGCACTGTGAGACGGAGACTCTTGGAGCAAGGCCTGGTCTCAAGGAGGGCAGCAAAGAAGCCACTTCTCTCCAGAAAAAACATCATGGACAGACTGATATTCTGCAAAAGGTACAGGCAGTGGACTGCTGAGGACTGGGGTAAAGTTATTTTCTCTGATGAATCCCCTTTTCGATTGTTTGGGACATCAGGAAAACGCCTCATTCGGAGAAGACAAGGTGAGCGCTACCACCAGTCTTGTCTCATGCCAACTGTTAAGCATCCTGAAACCATTCATGTGTGGGGTTGCTTCTCAGCCAAGGGAATCGGATCTCTCACAGTCTTGCCTAAAAACACAGCCATGAATAAAGAATGGTACCAGAATGTCCTCCAAGAGCAACTTCTCCCAACCCTCCAAGAGCAGTTTGGCGATCAACAATGCCTTTTCCAGCATGATGGAGCACCTTGCCATAAAGCAAAGGTGATAACTAAATGGCTCAGGGAACAAAACATAGAGATTTTGGGTCCATGGCCTGGAAACTCCCCAGATCTTAATCCCATTGAGAACTTGTGGTCAATCATCAAGAGACGGGTGGACAAACAAAAACCTAAAAATTCTGACAAAATGAAAGCATTGATTGTGCAAGAATGGACTGTTATCAGTCAGGATTTGGTCCAGAAGTTGATTGAGAGCATGCCAGAGAGAATTGCAGAGGTCCTGAAGAAGAAGGGTCAACACTGCAAATATTGACTTGCTGCATTAACTCATTCTAACTGTCAATATAAGCTTTTGTTACTCATATGTTTGCAATTATATTTCTGTCTGTGATGAAAACATCTGTCAAACACACATAAAAACCAGAGGGCAGCAGATCATGTGAAAATATAATATTTGTGTCATTCTCAAAACTTTTGGCCATGACTGTACATTACACAGGACATTGTGTCATTCTCAGTCACTAACTGTTAGATGGGGGTCCGGCAGCCCAGATAAGGGGCACAGACAGACCATTCATTCTGTGAGGTGAGTTATCCGGGAGATGATGGTCAGCCTCATTTTTATAATAAAGAAATGTCTTTTTAGCACCTAATTAGATGCTGACACGTTGGACGTATCTGAGCCGCGCACATCCCTCTGCAGCATAGATAACGCGGCTATGAGGCCATATAAGCAGAGTGTTGGGGTAAGCAGCCATACGAGGTTGTGCTTCTCGTCAGTCATTGACATCCCCCTCACCAGAAAGATCAGGTGATAATATAGTGATGAAACATAATATGTTATATAAAGGGGCTTCATTGCAGGGGCGTGCTGGCTTATGAAAAGGGCGGTGGATAGTATAGTCATGAGGGCGCCATGCTCCAACCCATTCTCCGCCCCTTCCCCCGCCTATTCTCTGCCCCAACCAAAGGGGGGGGGAAAAAATGAAATGACAAAAATTATCAGTAATGTACCCCTTTCTTAACCACCACCCACATCCAGTAGTAATGCACCCCTTTTTAACCCCAACCCAGTAGTAATACACCTTTTTACCGCCACCCCATCCAAAAGTAATGCACCCCCATACACTGACCATATAGTAGAAGATATCAGCATTACATAGGCACTCTTCAGACCTCACAATTTACATGTGCCACACTTATGGAAAAGGAGAAGAGGAGGAGGAGGTGGAAAAGAAGAAGAGGAGGAAGAGGAGGCTGTAATCTCTCCCCCCCTTGCACAGTATCTCTCCCCCCCCCTTGCACAGTATCTCCATACAATTATACCTAAAACTAAACTGTTGGTAATATGATATAAAAATGTAAAATGAGCGATAAGATTGAATCAAAGGTTTAAAGTTGGGAATGAACCATAAGATAGAAAGGCAATATTAACGAAACACTGTTCATTTTAATAGAGGTTTATTGGTCGGAAAAACATAAATGAAAGAACCTTAGTTAAATTAAATAAACATAACAGGAAACAGTATTTTATGCTCTCTTCACATTTACTCACAGCCAATGAAATTAATGACTTAGTATAGAAAGAACCAATAACTAAAATTAGAGAGTAAGTAATCGGCTCATTTCAGTGCTTGACTGACACAGCTTATTTATGACAACGTCACTGTCTAAAGTGTTCATCAAATCTAATTCTGTCTGCATCAATAGCAATGTTTCCAAATTGTCGTTGCTCAAGGTGGATCTCAATCTAGATTTTACTATCTTAAGCTTTGAAAAGACTCGTTCACAAGACACTTGAGTCATTGGGATCGTCAAGAGTAGCTTATATACATTGAACAGTTCATTGTACAGACGAGAGTACATGTTATAATCAAGTAATACTTTGAATGCACACTTTAAACAAGAATTGCAAGCCTTCGTGCTGCAATTTTCAAATTTGAAGTCCTCATCCTCTTCTTGAATTGAGTTCTCCCTTTCTTCATCATCAGTAGGCAAATCACATTCATTGGGACCTTCTCCTTCATACTCTTCGCTTATCGTTTTCTTACACAAACGGGGCCATAGCTCAGAAAATGACTGTAGTTCTTCAATGAGCTTTCCTTTGTCAAGTCCTGGTAGGATCTCTACAATTCTGTCCAGAGCTGTGGGTGGTAAGGTCTCATTATCTTTAAATCGCTTAGGGTCAAACCAGGCTAAATCCAGGTACAACGTTTTATGTTGGAGAAATCTGTTTTCCATTGTACTGATGAGAGTATCTAAAACATGATAAAATATAGATATTCTAAAGCGATCTAAATCATCGAATGCACTTTTACCAATATCTTCATCATTAGCCTTCTCGCCAGGGCGTTTGGGCACTTTTCTTTTCCGAGTTTCTTTCAGCTCTGTTTCGATAACAATATTTTCCAAATTATCATCGTTTTCGGCTCTTACGTCTAGCTGTTCTGTCATCGCCGATACAAATACAGAAGCAGCTTGTACAGTATTTCAAACTTGCTACGTAGTTCTTTCAGCTTTATGTGGGAGGTTTCAATGAGTCTCCATGCTTGTACAAAATCAAGATTCTTAGTCTGCAAGTAGTCTGACAAGGGTGTGGTTATTTTAAATATCTGGAGAAACAACATAGCTACCAAAATTGTATCAAAACTTGTGAACTTCTTGAGAAGAGCGTTAGCATCATTTCTTGTTTTAGAATTAAAGTCTGGGGAGATAGATATTTTAAACAACGCCACGACCAATTCTAAATAGACGAGATTGGTAGACATAGACGATCTTTCAGTAGTGTTCTCCCTTTCAATCCAATTGTCAATCCTTCCAAATATCTTGGTCGTAGCATTACTACGGCTTCGCCATCTGGTCATCCCAATAACTTCCAGCTTAAAAGCAGAATTTTTGTCAATGAACTTTTGTAGTCTTTTCAGTGACTCCTTCATAAACACTTGAACTTCTTGTAGTATGCTAAAAAATGAGATAGCTGCAATATCACATTGGGCTGTATCAGTGATAACTAAGTTCAGTACATGAGCGAAGCACCAAGTGTGAATGTGGTTTGGGATTAATTGGGATAGTTTTGCAGTCAATCCATTATACTGACCACTCATATTAGACGCTCCATCAAATGCATTAGCAACACAATTATTAATTGGTATGTGAGAGTCTTCTAACACTTGTCTGAGTGACTGAAATAAGTCCTCTCCCGTCGTAGAAACCACACATTTTACTGCTAGCAGCCTTTCTATGACATCAGAACCCTTGACGTAGCGTAGTACGAAAGAACATTGGTCATAACTGGAAACATCTACTGTTGTATCCATAAGAATTGAGAACTGCCCTGCCAATGTCACTTCCTCACATATTTTCCTTAATAATTCTTCTTTTCTAAATTGTAATATCTTTGTTATCGTGTTGTTACTTAAGAATGTTACTTGATCTCCTCTTCCAACTGATTTTTTCATTCCTTTATTTTCCTTGTGTGTCCTGTTCATCAGGTGACATTTACTCTTAGAAGTGATAGTATTTAAATGCTTGTCTAGAATCGGATCATATTTTCTTAACATGAGAACAATTTCTAAAAAGTTCCCGTGGTTCACCGAGTCATCGTCCAAGGAATGAGCGGATTCTATCTTCCCTCTAAAAGGAAGACCTTGCTTCCCTATAAATTTCAAAACATTTATTACGGTTTCTACCACATGTCTCCTCTCTTTTACTTCTTGTCTTCGTTTGGCCATTTGGTTTCCATACATCAAATCTGGCAAGTTTTTTTTTTTTGTCTTTTATTAGCATAAAACAATCAACTGATTCATTGTGAGATTTTGACATTTCATGCTCCTGGACTCTTTGATGGACATGCTTCCAGTCACTGAACCCAGAACAAAATATTGAATTGGAGTTGCTAAATGCAACACAAATGTAACAGAACAGTTTTTTTGTTTTGCAATTATAAGATAACCACTGTCTTGTGAATGTCTGTTTACCACTACTACTTCCTTCCGTTTTAAATACTGATTTTCTGTCTATAAAAGGTAATTCTTTTACATCAGGTTGAACTGGGTGGAATGCTAAGTATAATGGCATATTATGTTCTTGAGGTCTTTTAAAGTAATCCAGGTTTGGTTCTTCTACCATTATTGGCGCATCAATTGAAGTTCCTGGGCTGGAACGCTGACTGGAATGTACAATTGATGGTTCTGGATCTGGACATAATACAACTTCCAGTTCAAATCTTATTAATTTGTTGTTTTCTTCATTGGATAATGGTTCATTATCCTTATTGAAATCCTCCGATGTGGTGGCACGACAGGAGTTTTCATTTTCTAAGGCAGATGGTGACATCGGCGACGAATGTGTTGCCTCACAATCTGTCCGTTTTGATAAGAATGTTGTTATTTTGGTGCATGCTTTAGCTGATTCCTTCAACTGTTTAGTTTTCTTCTCTTTCCTAAACTCATGGCCACTTTTCTTCCTTTTTTTATCATCCATTGTTTCAGTGTTAACGTTCTGTAAAACGCGCAGACGCAGTGTAAGAATCTTCCTGACACTTCCTGTCAGGGTGGATTTGATTTAAATCAAACTGATTTAAATCACGATTTAAATCAGGGGTCGACAAAGTTGCTCAGAATCTAGGAGCCAGCCCAAAAAGTTACAGGGGGACCAGAAGACGCATTACAGGGGGACCAGAAGGCGCAGTCACAGGTTTGCAGGAAGTGAGCAAACAAAAATGCATGAACTTGTATGAGCACAAAATATCTGAATCATAAAATAAATACTGCAATGAATATTATTAAGTAAATGAGATGAACTCTCAATGAGTTATTCAATATTATATGGTAGTTGTTACATGCGAAACTCTGTAAACACAATTTCACATTGTCTGATATAATTTATCAAGTCATGTCATGTGGGAGCTTTTCTATAAGCGAACTTGGGACTTATTTCAAGTAGCTTACAGCAATCCGTATCTGTTTGTAAGATTGGTAAAAAAAATTTTTATTATCTGTTTAATTTGGTTAAACTGTTGACTATATTCTAACGTAAATACAGATTATAATCCACAATCCAGGCACAATCTACAGGTGCAGACACTGACTGTGTGGGTAAATACAGATTAGAATCCACAATCCAGGCACAATCTACAGGTGCAGACACTGACTGTGTGGGTAAATACAGATTATAATCCACAATCCAGGCACAATCTACAGGTGCAGACACTGACTGTGTGGGTAAATACAGATTAGAATCCACAATCCAGGCACTAACGAGCAGCTGGTGGATCGAGATCCCCAATCAACCTCCATATTAATGCTAATGGTCCAAGTAATTAGATTACCAGGACTGCCAACGACAACTTCCATGTGTGGTATAGACTCCAAAATGGTACCTTCTTCACTGGGGCCACCGGCTCTTGTGAAGGACATGCACCTCTACAGTATATACACCTCACAGACCCCACCAATGCACCTCTACAGTATATACACCTCTATATACACCTCACAGCCCCCCCCATGCACCTCTATATACATCACAGCCCCCCCATGCACCTCTACAGTATATACACCTCACAGACCGTGTATATACTGTAGAGGTGCATGGGCCGGGGGCTGTGAGGTGTATACACTGTAGAGGTGCATGATGCACCTCTACAGTGTATACTACACCTCACAGCCCCCCATGCACCTCCACAGTATATACACCTCACAGACCCCACCCATGCACTTCTACAGTATTTACATCTCACAGACCCCCCATGATGCACCTCTCTATATACATCTCACAGCCCCCCAAGCACCTCTACAGTATATACACTTCAAAGACCCCCACCTCTATAATACACCTGACCTCACACAGACAGCCCCTGACTGTGCTTTACAGGGTTCAGCTCCTCAGAGGTGACTCACAGCCGCCTCGCGCTTCCCGCCCTCACACAGGAGAAGTCTCTCCATGGCAACGGGCACAGCGCAGGAGCCCCGCCCACTCCCGTCATGTGACCCTCGCCACTGCTCCCGCAGCCTCTTCCCCGCCCGCCCTCTCGCCGTCTCGCGTCACCGCAGGTCCTTGTCCTCCGTCCTGCGGCGGATGGAGCGCCCACCCCGGATCGGATTCGGAGGCGCCGGCCGAAGGCGCACCGGGACATGTCCCGGTGGGCCAGCACGCCCCTGGGTCTACAGCGCGCCCAGTTCTGTCCGCACAGAGACCCTATCATGATGACAGTGCCACTCACATGGACATTTTGTTGGCCGTGACACAAACTTGGGTGCATCCATTAGAGAAGTCTGTGGG
Organism: Oophaga sylvatica; assembly: GCA_033576555.1. Lineage (NCBI taxonomy): Eukaryota > Metazoa > Chordata > Amphibia > Anura > Dendrobatidae > Oophaga > Oophaga sylvatica. Next base: position 533,678,733 of record JARQOD010000005.1, on the reverse strand, counting down.
GATGTAAAATTATCATATAAATTATACGGATATAAGAAATAAATCTGATTTTGACCTGAATGTAATTCCATCTATTTCAGTGGGTTGGGAAAATATAGGATCAATTCTTTATCATTTCTTTGAATTTGTGAGGTCATTAAAAAAAAGTCGTAAAATGGACGAAGTTTGCGAAACTTCATGTGGATAAAAGTATTGTCTTCCTTTTTGATGTGGGGGACTGTGAAGGTGATCAAACTGGGTGTGGGGCTTTAGGGGCCATCATAGTGTATATGTATAGGGTGCTGTGGGAGTGATCATACTGTGTGGGCAGCCATTATACTGAGTGGGGGGCATAATACTGGGTGGAGGGCATCAACCATATGTAGGAACTGTGGAAGTGATCAAACTGGGTGTGGGGCTTTAGGGGCCATCATAGTGTATGTGTGTATGTGTGCTGTGGGAGTGATCATACTGTGTGGGGATCCATTATACTGAGTGGGGGGCATAATACTGGCTGGAGGGCATCAACTGTATGCGGGGACTGTGGAAGTGATCAAACTTGGTGTGGGACGTTAGGGGCCATCATAGTGATCATATTGTGTGGGAGGTGTTATTCTACGTGCAAGAGTTGTGTTGAGGCCATGAGGGTGTCCCCGGAAATATGATGGCTACAGTGACTGACCAAAACATGGAGTCTATGTGAAATCAGAAAGTGTTATTTGTTACCTAATTTAGTTGCTGTTTAGCTTTGATCGTGTGATGCTGAATCTCTACTCACGGACAAGCCATGACACAGGGTCGTCAGGAGGTCCGGGGTCAGATACCAGGAGGGAACGTCAAGACAAGGGAGTAAGATAAACGGATAGCCAGAGGCCACGTCCGGGGTCAGGTACCTGCAGTCAGAGAGGGTCAACAGCAGAAGGGATAATCCACATGAATGGTCACAACAAATCCTAGGACCGGCAACAAGATCTGAGAATAAGACACAATCAGACACAAAGCCGTGCACACTACAAACAAAGCTAAGCTGCAGCTGACACTAGACCGCTTACAGCTAGCCAGTTAAATAGCTAGCAAATCACCACAGATGGAAGGCACCTGGGGAAACGCCCGCAGGTTTGGCCTGATTGTGCAGGAATAGTTGCTGAACTGCAGTTCCCAGCAGCAGCTGCTACAAAGTGAATGGAGCTCTGAACACTCTGCCCAGGTGGATAGCAGCTCGTCGATGGGGCAGGATGTTGGACCCCCAAAGATCTGATATTGATGACTTTATCTCTAGAGGATAGGTCATCATCAAAGTGGTATACAACTCCTTCAAGGTTAGGGTTATCACGTAATGACTTTGGATGCATGTAAATAGTGGTTAAATTCCAGTATTATGGAGATTCTACCTCATTGAGACTCTGTGAAATGCAAAGTCACGAATGACCCTACGACCATTGTTTAAAGTCTGATGTTGGCTACATCAGCGATGCAGATTTACCATTGTAAGCGCTCCTCGACAGTCACAGAAAACGTGCAAAATTTTGATGCAACTCTGTTCACATTTTCACATCTAGATCTATTTATTATGTGTTTTAGACACTTTTTGTGGCTCATTCAACAAAGTCAGTGGTTTAGAAACGAGGGCGTAGCTCAAAAAATGAGTCGATGTGCACCGCAAAAATTTAGACACAAAACAAGGCAACCAAAAAGTGGTGTAAAGTTAGATAAAAGTGTCCAAATTTATCATCCAACGTCAGACACTGTGATGAAATGTCTAAATAGAAAATCTGCTCCATTGAGTTTGTGGTAATACAGATTTTTACCGGCATCCAAAAAAGAAGCTTCATTACCATCAAAAGTATTTTTTATGATTAAGGACCAAAACGCTTGGGGTTAAAGGGTTAATTCCGCCAGAACTGACCTAACACAAAATATATGGAGCAAATAACACCATCAGATCTCCCAGTGGAGCAATTACAGGGAAACCGCCCAGTTTTACACGGCCAGGGTCTATTTTCGAATAGATGGCTCCAGAATCTGCAGATATCTCATGCATTTCGCACAAAGTTCAAACATGAACCCGGGTCACAAACACTGAATATTTTGGGAGGTCCGATCATTCCATAATCTGAGCTAAATAGCTGGCGCATGGTGATGCAGACATACTTTTACTTAATGACACAACTGCAGTTTTTTTATTGGTTGTGGGATAAGAAACAGAGATAAATTACTTTGTATCTCCAGATATACACATCTTTCCTATATTTGTATCTCCAGTTGAGTTCCAGATTTCTGTGAAATACTGCATTCTTTATTGTGTTGTGGGCGACATCTAGTGGTCACCTCCTGATCTGCAAAGATAAAGAAATCAAGTGTATAAGTGTGTATGTGTGTACAGTATACTGAATCAAGAGGGTAGACCAAGAATTTTACTGGGAATTAAAGAGCTTTGAAGGTGATGGAAGCACACCTAGTGGATTAGCTAAAGGCCATAAATCAGAGAGAGAATCATGGACTGGAGGCGTAGACGCAGCAGAGATGGCACGTGGAACAGTGGAGATGGACATGATAGACTGACACCTTTGAATAGCAGAACAGGTAGTAACTTGGTGTAGCAGAGCCCAATGTGAAAAAAAACATCTAGGAATAACATAGCTGGGATGGCAGATTGGCGCCTTGATGTAGTGGAGTCGAGTGTGTGGACAGCACTATGGGACAGCAAAGCCATTTAGACAGACAAGATCACTGTTTATTATTACTTGAGATGCCGGAGAACAAAAAGCCAGAAAAACGTATCTCTAAAAAGGTATAAATTTATTATTTTACCACATTATAAAAAATTAACAAAATATTTTTTTATTATAACAATATAGTATATATGGATTAATTTACAAAGTGATCCACCAGATTAGTATGATGTATAAAGGACGCACCGGGCACCTACAAAGGACTCAAAATAATGTGTAACGCTGGTAATATATATTATTTCAGATGCTAATACAGAGCCTTTAAATTAGATTTATCCATCACAAAGACCTAGTAATTAGTAAAATGCATTGTGCATCTGCAGCCCATATAGGGGTACTAGAAAGACAGGTCTATTTACATGTGATGCCTATTACAAGGAACGAAAGCTCAATGATATATACATCTATCTTTATAGCCAGCGTTAGCCCAAAGAAATCAATAGAAGTCATATAGTAAAGTTTTCACAGGTTAAATTACCCATTGTAGAAGTAGGGGTGTTTCAGCCACGGAGCGTCCCGGACCCTGACGCACTAACTAACTAACTAACGCTGGCTATAAAGATAGATGTATATATCATTGAGCTTTCGTTCCTTGTAATAGGCATCACATGTAAATAGACCTGTCTTTCTAGTACCCCTATATGGGCTGCAGATGCACAATGCATTTTACTAATTACTAGGTCTTTGTGATGGATAAATCTAATTTAAAGGCTCTGTATTAGCATCTGAAATAATATATATTACCAGCGTTACACATTATTTTGAGTCCTTTGTAGGTGCCCGGTGCGTCCTTTATACATCATACTAATCTGGTGGATCACTTTGTAAATTAATCCATATATACTATATAGTTATAATAAAAAATATTTTGTTAATTTTTTATAATGTGGTACAATAATAAATTTATACCTTTTTTAGAGATACGTTTTTCTGACTTTTTGTTCTCCGGCATTTCATGTGTTAATCTAAGTCTGTATCTAGTTGGAATATACCTGGGTAATTAATTATCAAGTGTTTATTATTACTGTAGTGTGACATCACTGCGTGTTATCTCTATAACGTGACATTACTGTGCTTATTATCCCGCTACTGTGAAATCACTGTACTGTGGTGACATCACCTTGTTTATGATCTTGGCACTGTGACATCAATGTGTTTCTTTCCCCTGTACTGTGACATCACTGTGTGTATTATCCCTGTACTGTGACATCACTGTGTGTATTATCCCTGTACTGTGACCTCACTACATATATTACCCCTGTACTGTGACATCACTGTGTGTATTATCCCTGTACTGTGACATCACTGTGTGTATTATCCCTGTACTGTGACATCACTGTGTGTATTATCCCTGTACTGTGACCTCACTACATGTATTATCCCTGTACTGTGACCTCACTACATGTAATATCCCTGTACTGTGACATCACTGTGTGTATTATCCCTGTACTGTGACATCACTGTGTTTATTATCTCTGTACTGTGACATCACTACATGTATTATCCCTGTACTGTGACATCACTGTGTGTATTATCCCTGTACTGTGACATCACTGTGTTTATTATCTCTGTACTGTGACATCACTACATGTATTATCCCTGTACTGTGACATCACTGTGTGTATTATCCCTGTACTGTGACATCACTGTGTTTAATATCTCTGTACTGTGACATCACTGTGTTTATTATCCCTGTGCTGTGACATCACTACATGTATTATCCCTGTACTGTGACATCACTGTGTGTATTATCCCTGTACTGTGACATCACTGTGTGTATTATCCCTGTACTGTGACATCACTGTGTTCATTATCTCTGTACTGTGACATCACTACATGTATTATCCCTGTACTGTGACATCACTGTGTGTATTATCCCTGTACTGTGACATCACTGTGTGTATTATCCCTGTACTGTGACATCACTGTGTGTATTATCCCTGTACTGTGACATCACTACATGTATTATCCCTGTACTGTGACATCACTGTGTGTATTATCCCTGTACTGTGACATCACTGTGTGTATTATCCCTGTACTGTGACATCACTACATGTATTATCCCTGTACTGTGACATCACTGTGTGTATTATCCCTGTACTGTGACATCACTGTGTGTATTATCCCTGTACTGTGACATCACTGTGTTTATTATCCCTGTACTGTGACATCACTACATGTATTATCCCTGTACTGTGACCTCACTGTGTTTATTATCCCTGTACTGTGACATCACTGTTTATTATCCCTGTACTGTGACCTCACTACATGTATTATCCCTGTACTGTGACCTCACTACATGTAATATCCCTGTACTGTGACATCACTGTGTGTATTATCCCTGTACTGTGACATCACTGTGTTTATTATCTCTGTACTGTGACATCACTACATGTATTATCCCTGTACTGTGACATCACTGTGTGTATTATCCCTGTACTGTGACATCACTGTGTTTATTATCTCTGTACTGTGACATCACTACATGTATTATCCCTGTACTGTGACATCACTGTGTGTATTATCCCTGTACTGTGACATCACTGTGTTTAATATCTCTGTACTGTGACATCACTGTGTTTATTATCCCTGTGCTGTGACATCACTACATGTATTATCCCTGTACTGTGACATCACTGTGTGTATTATCCCTGTACTGTGACATCACTGTGTGTATTATCCCTGTACTGTGACATCACTGTGTTCATTATCTCTGTACTGTGACATCACTACATGTATTATCCCTGTACTGTGACATCACTGTGTGTATTATCCCTGTACTGTGACATCACTGTGTGTATTATCCCTGTACTGTGACATCACTGTGTGTATTATCCCTGTACTGTGACATCACTACATGTATTATCCCTGTACTGTGACATCACTGTGTGTATTATCCCTGTACTGTGACATCACTGTGTGTATTATCCCTGTACTGTGACATCACTACATGTATTATCCCTGTACTGTGACATCACTGTGTGTATTATCCCTGTACTGTGACATCACTGTGTGTATTATCCCTGTACTGTGACATCACTGTGTTTATTATCCCTGTACTGTGACATCACTACATGTATTATCCCTGTACTGTGACCTCACTGTGTTTATTATCCCTGTACTGTGACATCACTGTTTATTATCCATGTACTGTGACATCACTGTGTGTATTATCCCTGTACTGTGACATCACTACATGTATTATCCCTGTACTGTGACATCACTGTGTGTATTATCCCTGTACTGTGACATCACTGTGTGTATTATCCCTGTACTGTGACATCACTGTGTGTATTATCCCTGTACTGTGACATCACTACATGTATTATCCCTGTACTGTGACATCACTGTGTTTATTATCCCTGTACTGTGACATCACTACATGTATTATCCCTGTACTGTGACATCACTGTGTTTATTATCCCTGTACTGTGACATCACTGTGTTTATTATCCCTGTACTGTGACATCACTGTGTTTATTATCCCTGTACTGTGACATCACTGTGTGTATTATCCCTGTACTGTGACATCACAGTGTTTATTATCCCTGTACTGTGACATCACTATGTGTATTATCCCTGTACTGTGACATCACTGTGTTTATTATCCCTGTACTGTGACATCACTGTGTTTATTATCTCTGTACTGTGACATCACTGTGTTTATTATCCCTGTACTGTGACATCACTGTGTTTATTATCTCTGTACTGTGTCATCACTGTTTATTATCCCTGTACTGTGACATCACTGTGTTTATTATCTCTGTACTGTGACATCACTGTGTTTATTATCCCTGTACTGTGACATCACTGTGTTTATTATCCCTGTACTGTGACATCACTGTGTTTATTATCTCTGTACTGTGACATCACTGTGTTTATTATCCCTGTACTGTGACATCACTGTGTTTATTATCTCTGTACTGTGTCATCACTGTTTATTATCCCTGTACTGTGACATCACTGTGTTTATTATCTCTGTACTGTGACATCACTGTGTTTATTATCCCTGTACTGTGACATCACTGTGTTTATTATCCCTGTACTGTGACATCACTGTGTTTATTATCTCTGTACTGTGACATCACTGTGTTTATTATCCCTGTACTGTGACATCACTGTGTTTATTATCTCTGTACTGTGACATCACTGTGTTTATTACCCCTGTACTGTGACATCACTGTGTTTATTATCCCTGTACTGTGACATCACTGTGTTTATTATCCCTGTACTGTGACATCACTGTGTTTATTATCTCTGTACTGTGACATCACTACATGTATTACCCCTGTACTGTGACATCACTGTGTTTATTATTCCTGTACTGTGACATCACTGTGTTTTTTATCTCTGTACTGTGACATCACTACATGTATTACCCCTGTACTGTGACATCACTGTGTGTATTATCCCTGTACTGTGACATCACTGTGTGTATTATCCCTGTACTGTGACATCACTGTGTTTATTATCCCTGTACTGTGACATCACTGTGTGTATTATCCCTGTACTGTGACATCACTGTGTTTATTATCCCTGTACTGTGACATCACTGTGTGTATTATCCCTGTACTGTGACATCACTGTGTTTATTATCCCTGTACTGTGACATCACTGCATGTATTATCCCTGTACTGTGACATCACTGTGTGTATTATCCCTGGACTGTGACATCACTGTGTTTATTATCCCTGTACTGTGACATCACTGTGTTTATTATCCCTGTACTGTGACATCACTGTGTTTATTATCCCAGTACTGTGACATCACTGTGTGTATTATCCCTGTACGGTGACATCACTGTGTGTATTATCCCTGTACTGTGACATCACTGTGTGTATTATCTCTGTACTGTGACATCATTGTGTTTATTATCCCTGTACTGTGACATCACTGTGTGTATTATCCCTGTACTGTGACATCACTGTGTTTATTATCCCTGTACTGTGACATCACTGTGTTTATTATCTCTGTACTGTGACATCACTGTGTTTATTATCCCTGTACTGTGACATCACTGTGTTTATTATCCCTGTACTGTGACATCACTACATGTATTATCCCTGTACTGTGACATCACTGTGTTTATTATCCCTGTACTGTGACATCACTGTGTTTATTATCCCTGTACTGTGATATCACTGTGTTTATTATCTCTGTACTGTGACATCACTGTGTTTATTATCCCTGTACTGTGACATCACTGTGTTTATTATCCCTGTACTGTGATATCACTGTGTTTATTATCTCTGTACTGTGACATCACTGTGTGTATTATCCCTGTACTGTGACATCACTGTGTTTATTATCCCTGTACTGTGACATCACTGTGTTTATTATCTCTGTACTGTGACATCACTGTGTTTATTATCCCTGCACTGTGACATCACTGTGTTTATTATCCCTGGACTGTGATATCACTGTGTGTATTATCCCTGCACTGTGACATCACTGTGTGTATTATCCCTGCACTGTGACATCACTGTGTGTATTATCCCTGTACTGTGACATCACTGTGTTTATTATCCCTGCACTGTGACATCACTGTGTTTATTATCCCTGTACTGTGACATCACTGTGTTTATTATCCCTGCACTGTGACATCACTGTGTTTATTATCCCTGTACTGTGACATCACTGTGTTTATTATCCCAGTACTGTGACATCACTGTGTGTATTATCCCTGTACGGTGACATCACTGTGTTTATTATCCCAGTACTGTGACATCACTGTGTGTATTATCCCTGTACTGTGACATCACTGTGTATTATCCCTGTACTGTGACATCACTGTTTATTATCCCTGTACTGTGACATCACTGTGTGTATTATCCCTGTACTGTGACATCACTGTGTTTATTATCCCAGTACTGTGACATCACTGTGTGTATTATCTCTGTACGGTGACATCACTGTGTTTATTATCCCTGTACTGTGACATCACTGTGTTTATTATCCCTGTACTGTGACATCATTGTGTTTATTATCCCTGTACTGTGACATCACTGTGTGTATTATCCCTGTACGGTGACATCACTGTGTGTATTATCCCAGTACTGTGACATCACTGTGTGTATTATCCCTATACTATGACATCACTGTGTGTATTATCCCTGTACTGTGACATCACTGTGTTTATTATCCCTGTACTGTGACATCACTGTGTGTATTATCCCTGTACTGTGACATCACTGTGTTTATTATCCCTGTACTGTGACATCACTACATGTATTATCCCTGTACTGTGACATCACTACATGTATTATCCCTGTACTGGGACATCACTGTGTTTATTATCCCTATACTATGACATCACTGTGTGTATTATCCCTGTACTGTGACATCACTGTGTTTATTATCCCAGTACTGTGACATCACTGTGTGTATTATCCCTGTACGGTGACATCACTGTGTTTATTATCCCTGTACTGTGACATCACTGTGTGTATTATCCCTGTACTGTGACATCACTGTGTTTATTATCCATGTACTGTGATATCACTGTGTTTATTATCCCTGTACTGTGACATCACTGTGTTTATTATATCTGTACTGTGACATCACTGTGTTTATTATCCCTGTACTGTGACATCACTGTGTTTATTATCCCTGTACTGTGACATCACTGTGTTTATTATCCCTGTACTGTGACATCACTGTGTTTATTATCCCTGTACTGTGACATCACTGTGTTTATTATCTTTTTTATATGGGCACATAATTACTTCGTTATACTCGATGACGGGTTTACTTGTCTTATTGTCTATACTGAAGCTTTTGGAACTATTATTTTTTTGGCATGTTCGGACCATTATAACTTTACTTTCTTTGCTGCTGCTTCATAACTTAATTCTTGTCTTACTGCCAACTGAGATATTTTGTCATATGTTCTCTGGGACTGACAGCAATATCTGGAGATCACATCTAGAATATTAGAATGATTAGTTTATTGCTACAACTCCCTGGCCGGCCGAGCCTTCTCCTCCATCCGTGATATATACATATAAACCCATCAGCCTCTTTCCTTAATGAAATTAATACCGGCTTTTAAAGGAAATCCAGGATCCATTAAGGAACATCTGTAATATCTGCAAATGACGTCATCAATCAGCACGCTTCACGGCTTCCAAACTTTGGGGGGATTTTTTGTTACTTATTAGAGCCAATTAAAGGGATCATTTGCCTTAAAAGCTATTCCTGCTTTCATAGATCCTTGTAATATTAGCAATCAAGGAGGTAATTATATGTTTCTCCCTGAATTAGAATATTAGCCTTGTGACCTTTAAAAGACTACAGGACAATCTCTATTAAAAATGTGCAAAAAGGAAAATATCTTGTTTCCACTTTGAGTTATCATAGGTTAAAGTTACAGGCCACCTGTGAGAAGAGTCCAAGGCTGCGACAAAGTCTTTGGTGACCTGTGGGCAATGCGTGTATTGAAGTCCATTGTTTTTTTGGACGACGGAAAACATAGAGTACATCTTCCCCGTACTAATAATTAATGATACTAAAAAGTGCCACTTGTTGCCCCCACAACAGTACCATCCACTGAAGAGTGCCATCCACTGAACAGTACCATCCACTGAGCAGTGCCATCCACTGAACAGTGCCATCCACTGAAGAGTGCCATCCACTGAACAGTACCATCCACTGAGCAGTGCCATCCACTGAACAGTGCCATCCACTGAACAGTACCATCCACTGAAGAGTGCCATCCACTGAACAGTACCATCCACTGAACAGTACCATCCACTGAGCAGTGCCATCCACTGAACAGTGCCATCCACTGAGCAGTGCCATCCACTGAGCAGTGCCATCCACTGAACAGTGCCATCCACTGAAGAGTGCCATCCACTGAACAGTACCATCCACTGAGCAGTGCCATCCACTGAACAGTGCCATCCACTGAACAGTACCATCCACTGAAGAGTGCCATCCACTGAACAGTACCATCCACTGAACAGTACCATCCACTGAGCAGTGCCATCCACTGAAGAGTGCCATCCACTGAACAGTACCATCCACTGAGCAGTGCCATCCACTGAGCAGTACCATCCACTGAGCAGTGCCATCCACTGAACAGTACCATCCACTGAACAGTACCATCCACTGAACAGTACCATCCACTGAGCAGTGCCATCCACTGAACAGTGCCATCCACTGAACAGTACCATCCACTGAACAGTACCATCCACTGAGCAGTGCCATCCACTGAACAGTGCCATCCACTGAACAGTACCATCCACTGAAGAGTGCCATCCACTGAACAGTACCATCCACTGAGCAGTGCCATCCACTGAGCAGTGCCATCCACTGAACAGTACCATCCACTGAGCAGTGCCATCCACTGAACAGTGCCATCCACTGAGCAGTGCCATCCACTGAAGAGTGCCATCCACTGAACAGTACCATCCACTGAACAGTGCCATCCACTGAGCAGTACCATCCACTGAACAGTACCATCCACTGAACAGTACCATCCACTGAGCAGTACCATCCACTGAGCAGTGCCATCCACTGAAGAGTGCCATACACTGAAGAGTGCCATACACTGAACAGTGCCATACAGTTAAGAGTGCCATCCACTGAGCAGTACCATCCACTGAAGAGTGCCATCCACTGAGCAGTACCATCCACTGAAGAGTGCCATCCACTGAACAGTACCATCCACTGAACAGCACCATCCACTGAACAGCACCATCCACTGAAGAGTGCCATCCACTGAGCAGTACCATCCACTGAACAGCACCATCCACTGAACAGTACCATCCACTGAACAGTGCCATACAGTTAAGAGTGCCATACACTGAACAGTACCATCCACTGAACAGCACCATCCACTGAACAGCACCATCCACTGAAGAGTGCCATCCACTGAACAGTACCATCCACTGAGCAGTGCCATTCACTGAAGAGTGCCATACACTGAACAGTGCCATACAGTTAAGAGTGCCATCCACTGAGCAGTACCATCCACTGAACAGCACCATCCACTGAAGAGTGCCATACACTGAGCAGTGCCATCCACTGAACAGTACCATCCACTGAACAGTACCATCCACTGAACAGTGCCATACACTGAACAGTACCATCCACTGAACAGTGCCATCCACTGAGCAGTGCCATCCACTGAGGAGTGCCATCCACTGAACAGTACCATCCACTGCAGAGTGCCATCCACTGAACAGTACCATCCACTGAGCAGTGCCATCCACTGAACAGTGCCATCCACTGAGCAGTGCCATCCACTGAGGAGTGCCATCCACTGAACAGTACCATCCACTGAGCAGTGCCATCCACTGAGGAGTGCCATCCACTGAGCAGTGCCATACACTGAAGAGTACCATCCACTGAGCAGTGCCATCCACTGAGGAGTGCCATCCACTGAACAGTACCATCCACTGAAGAGTGCCATCCACTGAGGAGTGCCATCCACTGAACAGTACCATCCACTGAGCAGTGCCATCCACTAAGCAGTGCCATCCACTGAACAGTGCCATCCACTGAGCAGTGCCATCCACTGATGAGTGCCATCCACTGAACAGTACCATCCACTGAAGAGTGCCATCCACTGAGGAGTGCCATCCACTGAACAGTACCATCCACTGAAGAGTGCCATCCACTGACCAGTGCCATCCACTGAGCAGTGCCATCCACTGAAGGGTGCCATCCACTGAACAGTGCCATACACTGAGCAGTGCCATCCACTGAAGGGTGCCATCCACTGAACAGTGCCATACAGTGCTGAAATAACAATGCCAACAGTGAAATCTCAAAAAAGTAGACTCTTTAAGATGCAATCTGCTTGACGCAGACTCAACAGAATGGGGGCCCAGGACATGGTATATTATTACAGAATTGGGACATAGGGCAAGGGATGTTATTACAGAATGTGAGCACAGGATGGGGGACATTATTACAGGATAGATGTCAGGGTGTGGGACATTATTACAGGGACCCGTACATCTGACCAACATGCTGGTGAGTGCTCAGGACCAAATTTTGCATCGGTCCCCATAGGACTCTAGTAACGCCAATGCTCAAAGACCAGGCATAGTGTAAGAATCCATGCACGACCTTAGTCAGGAGTCGGTAGCAGGTGTATTACATCAAGAACCAGGCATAGAGTTTAAGAATCAAGACAAGAGCTTAGTTAGGAGTCAGCAAAAAATCCAGTGGTCAAGATAAGAGTCTGAAGTGAGTACCTGGGTTGGGGTAATATCTCAGGTACCAGGAATAGGGTGTAAGAATTAGGCCAGAGCATAGTCAGGAACTGAAGCTAGTGTCAAAACCAGGAGCGACAAAGTAACAATCCAAATGATGGGAACAAGGAGTCAAGAACTCAGGATTTTAAGTTGTGGCCTAGGGGCAAATGTCCAGCGGTGTAACTCCTGAGCCCGAATGTAAAACCTGTAACAAGGTCCCAACCTACAAATGTGGGTGTTGTCTTATATGCCTTGGGTTTGTGGGCTCCTTCATGGGTCAAGGCCTAGACAGGACTGTTGTCTAGATACCTTCAAATGCTTCTCTTGCCTTGCCTATAATTTTTCCATCAAGGGAGCTGCGTGAGGAGGACTTGACTCCTTGTAATGTATGTAGTACAGTTCATATAGCGTCTTGTGCTTGGGTGCGATGAACATACATGAGACACAGGTTTGATATAGAAAAGTCCTGTATTACTTCATACAAGTTGGCAGAAATAGTCACACAGTTTGCAGACACAGAAACAGGAGACACAGCAGGCCAGAGTAATCCAAGCTCAGCAATCACTCTCCAATACAGATTCAGGATCTTCTTCTCTGTTACCGTAAGTCCATGCAAACGTGGGTCTTTCAAAAAGCAGGGTTCAGAGTCCACAAGTGCTTCAGAGTTCCTCAGTAGGAATAGCTGGAGTACAAGGTCCAAGGCTTACAGGAGTCAAGTCACAGGTTCACTGCAGGCTAGATTCTGAAGCACTGATTGCTCAGCTGTGGCTGCTTAAGAAGCAAAGGAGAGAATCAGGGCGGGAACATGCAAGCTGGAAACTCCATTTTGACTGAGGGCAAGATAGCTGCAGCAAGACAGAAAGCAAAATGGCTGACGAACAAACTGAGTTTCAGGAATATATACATAGAACCTTACATTACTCCCCCCTTAAGGACAACCTCCGGATGACCTCAGACCAGGCTTGTGTGGGTACCTCTGATGAAACTGACGGAGCAAGCGAGGAGCATTAACGTTATTGACCGGTTCCCATGAGTTGTCCTCCACTGGGTAGCCCTGCCACTTAATCAGATATTGTAACTGATTTCTATACAACCTGGAATCTAAAATCCTTTCCACCACAAATTCTTCCTGACCATCGACTAGCACTGGGTCAGGGCAAGGAGAAGAACGTCCAGGAAACGTATTGGGTGTCGCAGCCTTTAGTAGGGATACATGAAAGACAGGGTGGATTCTCATAGTTCTGGGCAGTTGAAGACGACAAGCAACGGCACTTATAATTTTACTGATTTTATAGGGTCCAATGTACTTATGTCCCAACTTAGACGATGGAATCCTTAACTTAAGATTTCTGGTTGACAGCCAGACCAGGTCTCCTACCTTGAAAGCTGGTGCAGGTTTACGAAATTTATCTGCTGCTTTCTTGTACCTTTCCTGAGCCGATTCCAGATTCTCCTTTAGAAGATCCATATTCCTCTGTAAAGACGTGATTCTTTCAGCCACTGCTGGTAAAGGCGTTTCTATGGGAAATCGTGGTAGAATGTTAGGATGATAACCTAGATTAGAGTAAAAAGGAGACTGTTTAGTGGAGGCACTCTGAGAGTTGTTATAAGAGAACTCAGCTAATGGAAGTAGATCCACCCAATCATCCTGTAGGTGGCAGATAAAGCAGCGGAGATACTGCTCCAGGGTTTGATTGGTTCGTTCGGTCTGTCCATTAGTCTGGGGATGAAAAGCAGAAGAAAGGTTTACTTTAATGTCCAATGCTGCACAGAAATTTTGCCAAAACCTAGAAGTGAATTGCACCCCTCGATCCGAAATAACCTCATCCGGTACTCCATGTAAGCGAAACACATCTTTAATCATCAAATCTGATGTCTGTTTTGCAGTGGGTAAGCCGACACAAGGGATAAAATGAGCTGCCTTTGTTAGATGGTCAACCACCACTAGAATGGTGTTCTTCCCCTGAGAGGTTGGTAACTCCACAATGAAGTCCATAGAAATGGATCCCCACGGGCGGGACGGGGTGGGAAGAGGCTGTAACAGACCAGTTGGTGAGGAGCGAGGTGTTTTGCATCTTGCACAGACCTCACATGAAGTGACATAATTCAAAACATCCTTCCTGCAAGTGGGCCACCAAAAGAAACGAGAAAGAAATTCCTGTGTCTTTAGAATTCCTCTATGCCCAGCTATCTTGGAATCGTGAATGAGTTGCAATACTCTCAATCTGACTGTTTCAGGAATATACAGGCGTTGTCCCTGAATCTACACACCATTCTTAAAGACAAGACTTACGTCCCTTGGGGGTTGTGCCAAAAAGGAATCCGCATGGTATGCTTCCTTGATGTCCTTAAGTAGGTCTTGATTATGAATTACTCCTAGGAATCTAGAGTCAGGAAGAATAGTCTTAGGAGTAGTAATTGGACGTGTCTCTGCTGAGTAAATCCTAGAGAGTGCATCAGCCTTTCCATTGCGCGATCCTGGTCTATAAGAGATGATAAAATTAAATTGGTTTAAGAAAAGATTCCAGCGAGCCTGGCGAGGAGTCAGGCACTTAGCCGACCTGATAAACTCAAGGTTACGATGGTCTGTCAGGACGACTATTTGCTGTGCAGCTCCCTGAAGAAGGTGTCTCCATTCTTTGAAGGCGGCAATAATGGCCAACAACTCTCTATTGCCCACATCGTAGTTCCTCTCAGCCGAAGACAACTGCTGGGAAAAGAAGGCACAGGGATGCAAGACATTCTTCTCACCTGTTCTCTGAGAGAGTATAGCTCCAACGGCACAGTCTGAAGCATCCACCTCTATTATGAAGGCAAGCTCGGGGTTGGGATGTACTAGGATAGGTGCAGTGGTAAATTTATCTTTTAGACGGGAAAATGCTTCCTGGGCTTGGGGAGTCCAGGAAAACCTAGACTCTTTCCGGGTAAGTTGAGTGATAGGTGACACTACCTCAGAGAAATTTCTAATGAAACGTCTATAGAAGTTGGCAAACCCGATGAAGCGCTGTACCTCCTTCACATTTCTAGGACTTGGCCAATCCTTGATGGCTTGGGTTTTGCTTCCATCCATACTAATTCCTTGTGTAGACAGTACATACCCCAGAAATTGAATTTCGGTCCTATGGAATTCACACTTTTCAAGTTTGATGTAAAGATGATTTTGTCTTAGACGTTCCAAGACCATTTTCACATGTCCATGATGTTCCTCTGTGGAGTTAGAAAAAATTAGAATATCATCCAAATAAATTACCACGAATGTATCTAGGAGATCCCTGAAGATGTCATTCACCAAGTGTTGGAAAGTGGCTGGGGCGGTACTCAGACCAAAAGGCATAACTAGATATTCAAAGTGTCCATAGCGTGACCTGAATGCAGTCTTCCATTCATCCCCAGGTCTAATACGGACTAAGTTATAGGCCCCACGAAGATCTAGTTTAGAAAAAATTTTGGCATGTCGCACTCTCTCCAATAACTCAGGTATTAAAGGCAATGGATAACGGTTTCTAATAGTAACCTTATTGAGTTCCCTATAGTCTACGCATGGTCTCAGAGATCCATCTTTCTTCTTTACAAATAAGATGGGTGCACCTGCAGGAGATGAAGAGGGGCGTATGAAGCCCTTGGCTAGATTTTCATCTATGTAATCCTTTAAAGCCTTTAGCTCGGGCCCCGCCAGGGGGTAGATCTTACCAAAAGGTATCTCTGCTCCAGGCAATAATTCAATTGGACAATCATATGGACGGTGAGGAGGAAGCTGGTCAGCGTTCTTCTTGTCACATAAATCCACATAGTCCTGGTATACAGCTGGTAGTTCAGGGACTGACATGATTCTTTTAGGAACAGAGCAAGCTGAAACTTTTGGACTCATCTGTTTCTCTGGAAAGTGTAATTGCTTGGTCTCCCAGTTAATGGTAGGATTCTGAGCCTGCAGCCATGGTAGCCCTAGAATAATGGGAAAGTGGGGAGAAGAGATAAGCATAAAGGACAGTTTCTCTTGATGATCTTTACCCATAAGAACCCTCAAAGGCTCTGTTTCCTGATCCACTGGTCCAGAGGTCAGCAGGGAGCCATCCACAGTTTCCATCTGTACTGGAGTAGCCTTCTTCACTGAACGTATTCCCTGTTTCAGAGCAAAGGAGACATCCATAAAATTTCCACTTGCCCCTGAGTCGATCATAGCAGAGCTAGACACCCAAGCTGAGTCAACCCAGAGTTTGATGGAAAGAAAGCAATGAGAATTGTTTTTCTTACAACTCAGCTGGACACCGCTGAGGAAACTTGAAAAATGGCAGCGTTTACACAGTCAACGTCCTCAGAGGTAACGGAGTTTAAGTCCGAGAAATCAAGATCTGTTGCTGCAGATCTCTCTGGAGCCTGAGGCTCGGACCTGACAGATCCCCTCTCGCAACACTCACAATGAATGAGTGCTGCAGTAGTCTTACGAGAACGGCTGGGGCAGTTTATAATGAAGTGCCCTGACTTACCACAATAGAAACATAGATTCTCCTTAAAACGATGTTCCTTGCGTGCATCACTAACCCGTCGTTGTAAAGAGTCTACCTGCATGGGTTCAGGTTCAGGTTCCCGTGTAATCCTACTCAAAGGTTCCTTAGCTGGAGAGGAAGGTAGGAAAAGGTTAGTACGATTGCTTTCGAACCATCTCTCTTGCCTGCATTCAGTCAGACGAGTATCAATACGGATGCAGTAGTTAATAAAGTCACCTAACGCAGTGGGAGGGTCGGCACGAGCAAGTTCATCCTTAATCAGTGGAGATAACCCCTTTCGAAAAATAGATTTTTTGGCGGAACTGTCCCAGGTGGTATCAAGGGCCCATCTCCTGAAATCCAAGGCATATTCAGCTACCGAGTGCTTACCTTGGCGCAAAGCTAACATGGCTGCTTCAGCTGTTGCACCTCGATTGGGGTCATCAAACACCTGCCCCATGGCTGAAATAAAATCATCAAGGTGATTCAAACAATCATCCTCAGTCTCAATCAGAGGGTTTGCCCACATTAAAGCCTTGTTGGTAAGCAACATAATTATAGTAAGCACCTTAGATCGTTCAGTGGGAAATTGTGAAGCATGTGCAGAAAAGAAAAGATTGCATTGATTAATAAATCCCCTGAATTTCTCATGTTCACCGCCAAAACGAAAAGGGGGCAACTTGGGAATCCCAGCACTCGGGGCTACGGCAGGAGCCTGGACTCGCCCCTCTAGAACCTCAATCCTGGCTCGCAATTCCTGGGTAGTCTGTCCAACCACTTGCAAATTGTGATTATTGAGGTCCTGTAGATTTGTAAAACGGGTCTTTATATTCTGCAAATCTGCAAGGATATTATCAGTCACTCCGCAAAGTTCCTTTATGTGGGCCTCCATTTTCCAGATCTTTTAAGACAGGATTACTGGAAGAAGAGGAGAGAAAAAAAAACAAACAATAGTGTTCACCTGTGGCAACACTGCAGAGAGAAAAAAAAAAATTAAGGGAACTGCTCACCTGGAATGGTTGTGAGAAGTCACAACCACTATCATCACAGAAAGTTTCAACCAGACATCTGATATCCAGAGTTACAGCAGACAAAAAAGAGAAAAGAAAGGAGAAAAAAAAAAAAAACAATAGTGTTTACCTGTGGTAACACTGCAAAAAAGAAAAAACTTAAGGGAATTGCTCACCTGGAATGGTTGTGAGAAGTCACAACCACTGTCATCACAGAAAGTACAACCGGACGTCTGATATCCACAGTACAGCAGACACAGCCTTCCAGACCCAGCAGACACTAACGTTTTGGCTTCAGAATCTTGTAATGTATGTAGTACAGTTCATATAGCGTCTTGTGCTTGGGTGCGATGAACATACATGAGACACAGGTTTGATATAGAAAAGTCCTGTATTACTTCATACAAGTTGGCAGAAATAGTCACACAGTTTGCAGACACAGAAACAGGAGACACAGCAGGCCAGAGTAATCCAAGCTCAGCAATCACTCTCCAATACAGATTCAGGATCTTCTTCTCTGTTACCGTAAGTCCATGCAAACGTGGGTCTTTCAAAAAGCAGGGTTCAGAGTCCACAAGTGCTTCAGAGTTCCTCAGTAGGAATAGCTGGAGTACAAGGTCCAAGGCTTACAGGAGTCAAGTCACAGGTTCACTGCAGGCTAGATTCTGAAGCACTGATTGCTCAGCTGTGGCTGCTTAAGAAGCAAAGGAGAGAATCAGGGCGGGAACATGCAAGCTGGAAACTCCATTTTGACTGAGGGCAAGATAGCTGCAGCAAGACAGAAAGCAAAATGGCTGACGAACAAACTGAGTTTCAGGAATATATACATAGAACCTTACACTCCTGTATTTTGAGCTGTTGTTTTTGTTGACACCATTTTAGGGCACCTGCCACGTTTTGATCATTTTTCATTGCATTTTTTTCTGAGAAATCAAGCCACTGACAAAACAGCAATTCTGTCATTTTATTACTTTTCTCTATGGCATCAACCATTTGAGTTAATTTATTTTCTATTTTCAAAATTCGGACTTTTACTGATGTAAAAATCCCAAACCTGCTTATTATTATTATTATTGTTTTTTAACTTTTGGGGAGGGCGACTTAAACTTTTATATTTTTTTTAACTTTTTTAATCCATTTTATAATTTTTGCAGGGACTTGAACCCTCTATTGTTTGATCGCTCGCACTATATACTGCAAGAATTGCAATTACTGTATGCAGAAGAAATGAAAATCTTCTAAGGATCCCAGACTGTGGATGGGCTTTATGGGAGCATAAAGATTGCAGAATCCTTGGGTAATTGGGCTTTCGACATGATGCCCCTCATGAGGTCCACGCTACTTAAATACTGTTGACAGATATTTTACTGGTTAAACAGCTGTGATCGGAGCTAGCTCTGGTCACTGCTGCTAGAGGTGGACATCTGCTGTGTATGGAGTGGCCTCAGTTCCTTACACCGGACCATGATGTAGGACGTACCACCACTACCCCCTATGTTGGTATAAGGGGTATTCCATGATGCGAAAGGAGAATTCCATTTTGTTTTCTCAAAACAGCGCCATTCCAAACCTCTTACCAAGCACAGCCATGGACAAGAGTGGCGCTGTTACTGGGGAAAAAAAAAAAGAAACAAACCTTTGTAGTTCTCCTATAAAGAGCCAGAAATGAATCCATTGTGTGGTCTATTCTGGACTGATCCTCAGGTCACATTACGTTTAATGAACCTCAGACAATGAGTTATCCCGAGCCTAATGAGTGACATTCGGAGAGAGTGTCGCCCGGGTTCACGCAACATAAAACCGCTCTTAAGTCAAGTGCTTCGCATGGACTTTATTTTAATATCACATTACTATCTGCTCAGCTATATTCGTCCTCACCCAAGAGCCAAGATGGGAGTATCGAATGCTGCAATATGGAAATTCCTTACTAATATACTCCACAGTATTACTATAGGAGGGCTGACATTCATCCAGCCAAACAAATGAGATTTCCTCGCCAACTGCCTTATAAACTGTGCCGCTCGCTAGGCGACGGGTCTACACAACGGCTCCGAGACCGGTGTCAACTTTCCTTGGACTGAACGATTCTAACTACGGGGTTTTTGGAGCTCGCGGAGGCATCGATCGTTACATCACTGGGGTCAGGGTAATATTTCAATCATTGTCATCCCGACCTATCATCGTGACTGATGGGCCGAGACCATGGCCTGAAACACGGCTTGGAGCCAGCAACCGAAAACCGCACAGGGAAATAACAGGGATTGAAAATGTATTTGCTCGAGACATTTTATTTTGGTCAGATGTTAAAGGCATTAGCCTGCGGTGCATAACGAGGAGCGTTTAGTGGTTTTTAAGATGAGGTGTAAAATACCCTTTCAGAATCTAATACCTCTGATAGCAAAATCAGTGATCTGTCCTGCAAGTCTTCATTCACAATGCTTATTTTTTTTTTGCGATATTTCCTAAAATTGCTGATAGTATCAAGAGCTATCTTTAAAACCAACTGATGTGACTGCATGACCCCCTGGAGGGAGCGAGGGTCTCGCTACTGGTTATACGGACCATCACTATCATTTTCTTTGTCAGGCAGTAGTTGGTAACCAAAACTAGAGAAAAGGAGCTGGATTTTTTGTTCTTAGAGGTGTTTAATATTTGTTTTTTCATACACGTGGCTTTAAGAGCTCAACAATTTCTCTTCCTAGGTTATTCAAAACAAGTTTTCCTTTCACAGGGAATCATTTTTGTTAAAATTTTGTATTTGTATTTTTTTTTCTTTTTTGCTAATAGCAAGAGAAGTGGAAAAAAGGAAGATTTTTAGTTTTCACAATTGTAAAATAAAACATATGATTATAGAAGACAGATGCAATATATTTCAAATTGTATTCTCCTTTCCATAACAATTATTTTTGTATGTTGGAAATGTTTTTTTTTGTTGTTGGTGGCATAGCCGAAAACAACTTTCTTTCTTTCTTTAATTTCTTTCTTTCATTCTTTCTTTTTTTCATCTTTCTTCCCTCCCTCCCATCATGCAATCTTTTCTACCTTATTTCCTTCATTCCTTTCTCTATTCCACCGGTTTTTCCTTCCTGTCTTCCTCCCTTCCTTTTCTCCATCCTCCCTTTTAATTTCTCTCCTTCTTCCCTACCTTCTGCCCTTCCTTATTTCCGTTCTACTTTTCTTCCTTAATTCATCCTACCACTCTGCCTTGCTTCCTTTCTTCCTTCCTCCACCCTTCCTTTTTTCTTCCTCTTCTCTACCTTTCACCCTTCATTTTTTCTTCCTCTTCTCTACCTTTCACCCTTAATTTTTTCTTCCTCTTCTCTACCTTTCACCCTTCTTTTTTTTCTTCCTCTTCTCTACCTTTCACCCTTCCTTTTTTCTTCCGCTTCTCTACCTTTCACCCTTCCTTTTTTCTTCCTCTTCTCTACCTTTCACCCTTACTTCCTTCCTTTTTTCTTCCTCCTCTCTATTTTTCACCCTTCCTTCCTTCCTTTTTTCTTCCTCTTTCTTACCTTTCAACCTTCCTTTCTTCCGTTTTCATCCTCTTCTTTTCCTTTCACCCTTCCTTCCTTCCTTTTTTCTTACTCTTCACTACCTTTCACCCTTCCTTCCTTTTTTCTTCCTCTTTCCTCTTCGCTACCTTTCACCCTTCCTTCCTTCCTTTTTTCTTACTCTTCTCTACCTTTCACCCTTCCTTCCTTTTTTCTTACTCTTCTCTACCTTTCACCCTTCCTTCCTTCCTTTTTTTCTTACTGTTCTCTACCTTTCACCCTTCATTCCTTCCTTCCTTTTTTCTTCCTCTTCTCTACCTTTCACCCTTCATTTCTTCCTTCCTTCCATTTTTTCTTCCACTTCTCTACCTTTCATCCTTCATTCCTTCCTTTCTCCCTTTTTTCCTTTCTTCCTCTCTTCCTTTTCTCCTTCCCGTTCTAATTTCTCTCCTTCCTCCCTACCTTCTGTCCTTCCTTATTTCCTTCCTCCTTTTCTTCCTCCCATCTTTTCCTTCCTTCCTTCCTTCCTCTCATCCCTTATAGCTAAGACTGGCATATGATCCCTAGTAGCAGAGCCAATTCAGTCTCTTGACTGCACTACAGAGTTGATCTGCGCTTGCTAAGACCCAGTAGCTTTTGCTCCTTCCTGATGTGTGGCCCAGCTATGTCAGGCACACATAAATCCAGGAAAATGCACAGGAAGGTAACCGCAAAAGCTTGTTATCCATTCACTTCACTCACACTTTCAGACACACCCACCAGGGGTATAGGAGGTAGTGACACGTAGCAGAGCTCATTCAAGTTTCCTGTCTGAGAAGAGCTCAGATCAGTCAGTTTCCTGTCTTAGGACAGTGCAGTTCAGTGTCAGTCCAGTCTGGACTTGGAGGGAGAGGAGAGAGGACTGAATCCTCGCAGAGCTAGCGTAGCTCACCTGACAAGGAAGTGGAGGCTAGTACGGGTGAAGTGAATCATCCTAGCCTAGTCAGAGCTACCCTTAATCAGTACCTCAACAGAAGCTGAAACAAGGAGGATACTGAGAGCTGCTCAGCGAGCTCTGGAGAAAGCTGACATTTCCATCAAAGCTACAAGTGCTTATGATAAGAGCGAGAGCAGGGCGAAGGGCGCAGTGGAGAAGACAGAGAGAAGTGCTTCAGGTACCAAATTATCTGCACTAATTCACCGGACACCGGGGTCCGAAGCGTTGCTAGAGTTTCAAGCTTAGTAACAAGATAACCGGAGGCTATCTGGACTACAGGTCGCAGAGAGCAGCCCTAAGCGCCAATACGTAAACGGAGTCAGGGAGAACAAGGACTTTTAGCAGGGCCCTGCATAGAGGGACTTTGTTCTTTTCAACATCTGATAGTCAGAGACATAGAAGGCTCCACCACAATGTCGGCCGGGCTTTGCAGCTATTGAGAAAGCTGGAGATTGCAGAGTTAACTTCGCTTCATGCAAGTTTGGACTCAGATATATATGAAGTAAAGGAGGCCTCTAACCTGCTCAACGGTATCCCGAATGTGCATTCTCCACCCCGACCAGCTCCCCGGGACCTGCCTGAACCATCTACCAGTAAAGGTATGAAAAGAAGCTGCATTGTGTGTGACTGAATTCTTAACTACACCCTGCATCATCACCATAGACTTCCAGGGACCAGTCTCACCTGTGGGAGACTTACCACCCAGCTGCCCCATAACATCCCCTGTGAAGATCCTCATATCAGCGCTGGTCCAATTGATCAGATACCACAGGTGGCGTCACGAACTACCTATCCTAATAATCCCCTGTATATATCCCCCATTGTATGAGCGCCCAGGGCCACGGACCGAGTCCTGCTGCCAGTGACAAACCCCATAGACTTTCGTGGGCTCGGTGCCGAGTACCCCATTGCCCTGGTACTTAGTGCGACTCATCTATCTGGCGTCACGAACAGGATCCGAAAGCTTGCAATTGTGAGTCCTGTGTGCCTATATTGAACTGTTTGGTGAAAAAGACTGTTTGCTGTGTTTGGCGCCATAATACCGCCATCTTTACCGCAATATTCGCGCCCTCAGGCGCTGGTGAAGAAGGGGGGCGTACCTGAAAAAGCGCGCTGTTGCCTGGACACGCCCCCAACTCTGACGCGGCGGCAGGTCCTGTGAAACAGGAAGTGAACGCTCTGACATCAGAGCGCCAGCGACAAAGGTCCTGTCTCCACCGCTGTGCCTGCGACGCTGCAGCCTGTGAAAGAGGTAGGCTCAGATTAACCAAGGGGGCATCAACATGTCGCAGCAACCGGCAGACGGAGCGGCCCCAGCCGGTGGCCCCAATAGTCCACCGCTTGGCGTTGTAGCGCAGGATGGAGGGGCAGGCCCCTCACCTAGTCCGGTGGTCCCGCTCATGCCCCTAACGCTCCCATACATGCCAGGAGCGAAGTGGCTCCCCCAGTACAGCGGCGAGCCAGACACCCTGCCAGGGTTTAAACGGAAAATATGTAGTATTTTGGATATGTACTCAATGACTGAGAAGCAAAAAGCTGCTGTGGTAATAGGACAGTTAGCTGGTGCGGCTGAGAGAGAAGTAGAGACTTGGCCCACTGCAGACCAGGAGTCGGTACCTGCGATTCTCTTAAAGCTACAGGCCATCTTTGAGGACCGCACAGAAACGGATCTCCGGATGGCATTTTATCAGTGCTTCCAGAGACCGGGTGACAGTATTAGGGACTACGCCTGCCGACTACAGGGGGCCCTGCGAGCTCTTAAACAGGCTAATCCAACAAGTCCCATTGATGAGAGCCAAATGTTGAAAGAGCAATTCGTGCGGGGACTGAGGTCTCCAGCGGAAGGCAGGACTGTAAACTGGTGGTCCTTAGATCATCCAGATGCCACTTTTGATGCCCTAAAAGACATGGCAATAAAAGGACTGCGACCCTTGGAAAAGCCAGAGGTGGCAAATCAGTATCACCCGGGTGAAGCCACTCTAAAGCCGGCAGTACCCACCTTTTCCCCGCAGGTGGCAGAAGCTACAACGCAGGTGGCGCCCCCTAGTGAGTTGGAATGTCTGCGCTCAGAAGTGCGCCAGCTGACTAAGAACCTGGCCACTGTAATGGATGCCCTGCAACTGCGGAAAGAGGAAGGAGGAAAGATCCTACTAGCCGACTGTCCGGAGGATGTCCCTTGGATGAACCGGAGGAAATGGAGGACGTCGCCTCACCGGAGGAGGACCACGCCACCCCCAGGAGCGACTCCTGATCAACACCATCCTCGCCGGGAGATCATCTGCTACCGCTGCAACCAAAAAGGTCATATGGCTCAGCAATGTCCTTTAAACGAGCCGATCCTGGGTCCAAGGGCCAACACCCAGGAGTAGACTCATCAGGCCCCTTAGATTGGAACCGCAGGTTCGTGGGTGGACGGCCCTACCTGTCCATGATTCTGGACGGGATTGCAATTCCTGCACTGCTGGACACTGGATCACAGGTGACCATAATACCTGATGTCCTTTATAATAAATTTTGGTCAAAGGACAGTCTCCAGCCCCCGAGCCCTGACTTTACAGTGTACGCTTCCAATGGACTCCCTGTTGAAGTACTAGGAGCCAAAAATGTGGACGTAAAAGTGGGCAGAGTGGAGCTGAAGGATCAGGGACTTCTAGTAGTCAGGACTGTAAATGAGGAAAATGGCCTAAATGTGATATTAGGTACTAACATTATCAGTAACTGTCTGGGAGAAGTTGTGTTTTTGCTCCAACAGCTCACTGAAGTTGCCAAGCCAAAGCAGAAGGGAGTGATCCAGAGGGATCCGGGCCCTGATGTGCCAGCAGCAAGCGAAGCTTACAGATGGTGAAATCGGTAATGTACGGGTCACGGACTCGAATCCCATTGTAATACCCCCAATGAGTGAAATGTTAATATGGTGTAGAGCAGCCATAGGTCTGAGGGGACAGAACTACCAAGCAGTAGTAGAGCCCCATCATTCAGAGCACAGACCTACACTCATGACTGCTAGAGGGGTAGTGGAAGTAATAAATGGGAGAGTACCAGTACGACTTCTCAACTGGGGGACGACGAAGTAAATTTACCACGTTATGCCACAGTTGCTAAATTACATGCCGTAGATAACAATTCTATCCTCACAACCGAGTCCTTAGCCTCCCGCCAACCAGCGGAGGATAATGATCCGGCAACCCCGGTAGCGGACTGGTGTCAGCAGCTTCATATAGGGACAGACACCACTTCCGTCCACCAGAAACAGGGGGTACTACGGGTGGTACAAGAGTACGCACAAGTATTTAGCAAACACCCACTCGACTTTGGGACAATTAAGGGAGTACAGCATCATATCCCTACAGGCAGTCATCCTCCCATCAAAGAGCGGTACAGGCCTATACCTCCAGCCCACTATCAGAAAGCTAAGGAAATGCTGCGTGACATGAAGGCAGCCGGGGTGATAAGGGATAGTTGTAGTCCCTGGGCAGCACCTCTAGTTCTAGTTAAGAAAAAGGATGGTAGCATGAGAATGTGTGTAGATTACAGACAAGTCAATCGCATAACACATAAAGATGCATACCCATTACCATGCATAGAGGAATCCTTAGCTGCTCTGAAAACGGCTAACTACTTTTCTACCCTCGACCTTACTAGTGGGTACTGGCAAGTAGCTTTGGCTGAGGAGGATCGGGAGAAAACTGCTTTCACCACCCCAATGGGACTCTGCGAGTTTGACAGAATGCCGTTTGGCCTCAGCAGTGCCCCAGGAACATTCCAGAGAGTGATGGAGAGCTGTCTAGGACATCTTAACTTTGAAACCGTGTTGCTGTATCTGGACGACGTGATTGTGTACTCCAAGACATATGAAGATCATCTGAAGCACCTGGCAGAGGTATTCGAGTCCCTGTCCAAGTATGGGATGAAACTGAAGCCCTCCAAATGCCATCTGCTCAAACGAAAGGTACAGTACTTGGGACATATTGTCAGTTCCGAAGGAGTAGCGCCGGACCCCGAGAAGGTCACAGCCATCCAGAAATGGCCGGAGCTGAAGAATCTAAAGGAGGTGCGTCAGTTCTTGGGACTAACAGGTTACTACAGGAGGTTTGTAAAAGATTACACCAAGAAGGCGGCGCCTTTGCAGGACCTCCTGGTCGGACAACCTCTCAAGAGCAGAAACTCTCCATTCAATTGGGGTAAAGAACAAGCTGAGGCATTCAAAGAGATGAAAGAGATCCTGACCGGCGATGAAATCTTAGCCTACCCAGATTACAGCCAACCGTTCCTGCTGTACACCGATGCCAGCAACGAGGGATTGGGAGCGGTCCTCAGTCAGAAGCAGAATGGCCAAGAAAAAGTCATCGCATATGCCAGCAGAAAGCTCAGGCCAACTGAGAGAAACCCCGAAAACTATAGCAGCTTCAAACTGGAGTTCCTAGCGCTGGTCTGGGCCATTACCGAAAGATTCAAACATTACCTTGCCTCCAACAAGTTCACTGCGTACACAGACAACAACCCCTTGACGCACCTTGAAACAGCCAAGCTGGGAGCCATGGAGCAACGTTGGATGGCTCGGCTGTCAAACTATCAGTTTACCATCAAGTACAGAGCGGGCCGTAAAAATGCTAACGCGGACGCCTTGTCCAGAATGCCGCATGAATCCGACACGGAGGAAGAATCAGATGATCTGGAAGAAATCGAGCTACCTGCGTTCCACCGAAATGGGATGGTCCAAGAGCAACGAGTCTACAGAAAGCGGTGTGGTGAGATGTTGAACCCTTTACCTCATCACAACTGGAAGGAAACTCAGGACAGCAATCCCGTGGTCAGCCGTGTCAAGGAGCTGATAAGACAGGAAGGTTCTTCCTTGGAGAAAGATGCACCCATACCAGCAAAGCTCCTGTGGAATGAGAGAAGCCGGTTGTTCATCTACCGAGAGAAGTTGTGCAGGAGATACGTCGACCCAAGGACCCATGAGATGGTTTGGCAAATAGTGGTCCCCAGAGCAGACATCCAAATGGTGCTAGAAGCCTACCACGATCAAGCGGGGCACTTTGGCTGGAAAAAGCTGGAGACCCTGTTGAGGTGTCGGTTCTACTGGGTAGGGATGCGCAGCTCCATCGAGAAGTGGTGCCGGAACTGTGGACCCTGTGGTCTCAGACGAAAAGACTATCATAGTCAGAGAGCACCCTTGCAGCCTATCCGGACGACTCGTCCCCTGGAGATCGTAGCATTGGATCACGTCAAGTTGTCCCCAAGCAGGTCAGGATACTCATATGCCCTGACCATGGTGGATCACTATTCCAGGTTTCTGGTGGTCGCCCCTGTCAAAGATCTGACAGCAGAGACAGCAGCCAAGATCTTCCAAGCAAGTTTCTGCAGACCACACGGATATCCAGAGCGGGTACTGACTGATCGAGGTCCAGCCTTTGAAGCTGAACTGTTTCAGGAATTCTGTCAATTGTATGGATGTAAAAAGATCAGAACAACACCATACCACCCTCAGACCAACGGCCTTTGTGAAAAGATGAATCACATTGTCATGGATTTACTGAAAACTGTACCACTGGAAGAAAGAAATCGGTGGCCTGACTTGCTACCTGACCTGGTTGACTTGTACAACCACATACCAGTAAGCTCCACCAACTGCACTCCAGCCTACCTTATGAGAGCAAGACCGGGAAGGCTGCCAATGGATTTGGAGCTGGGTGTGGTAGAACCAGAGGCTGATGACAACGCTGAAGATTGGGACACAACTCGACAAGAACAGTACAGGAGAGTACAAGCCTGCGTGGAAGACAGTCTCAATAAAGCAAGAGAAAAACAAGAGAAGAACTATAACAAAAATGCTCCCGCTACGCCTTTTATGCCTGGAGAAATGGTGCTCAAAAGGAAAAGAAGAATGCACAAGTTGGATGATCAGTGGGAACAGGAGCCATATGTCGTGCAAAATTCCAATTTTGATAACAGAAAGACCTGTACCATCAGCAAGGATGGAGGAAAAACGACTGCAACTGTGTCTAGAGATCATCTAAAGTTGTGTCCTGGCCCATTAAAGCTTCGTGAGGAAGAACCTGTTGTCCTTCAGAAAGAGAGTAATGAAGCAGTCATACATACGGATTTGGGAGATTTACCTGCAGATTGGCCCAGATTGGGAGACGCTGTAATTATTCCTGTGCTGCAGTTTTATCAACCGCAAGAGGAGTCTCTACATCCAGTCATACCAATTGTGCCAGTTGACCAAGTTCCAGAAGGACCTATTCCGGCAGACCCTCAACTATTGGGATCCCAAGCAGCGGAACCACAAGAGGCAGCACCACAAGAAGTGGAGTCCCCTGGTGAAGCAGTACCGCCTCGCCCAGTTGCTAGCATGCTTGCCAGGTCCCTAGAGAGGTGGAGTCGTATCTATAGTTTGCCGTTACGCAGAACAGAAAGGTTAGAGACTACTATACCTGACGCTACCCCACGTAGGTCAGAACGTATCACTAAAGGAAAACTACCTATTCGCTATCAGGAGTAGTCCTAGTAAACTAGTCTAGCAAGACCCAGACAGGGTTTATTGTCACTGACAAATTGTATAAAGTTTGAAAAAGTATTAATGTAATTATTTGAAATGTGTCTTTTCTCATGCATGGACTGCGTGGCTGTGGACTGTGCCAGCCCAAGAACTTGCTTTGTAAATAGTTGCACTACGGTGCCCTATCTTGGTTTTACACGAAACCATTACTAATTACCTCTGAAGAAAAACCCGTATGGTGTGGCCTAGAGTGAGGTCTGCAGTCAGAAGTCCTGCAGCCCACCCAGGACCCACGTGGGAGGTTTTTGGTGCGGGTCCTCCACAAGAATATTATCTTGTATTTATGGAAATGTTTTAATACTTTGATACTTTTGTATTTTTCTAATGTACAAATTGTAACGTTCAAGAAGTCTTACCTCCCGGATGGGAAGAGTTAAAATGTTGTTGTTTATATGCAAACCAAAAATGT
The DNA here is from genome assembly GCA_033576555.1 of Oophaga sylvatica. Classification (NCBI taxonomy): domain Eukaryota; kingdom Metazoa; phylum Chordata; class Amphibia; order Anura; family Dendrobatidae; genus Oophaga; species Oophaga sylvatica. The sequence goes on along the minus strand of JARQOD010000005.1, from coordinate 533,648,885 downwards.
TTCTTTTTCTCTTTTACAGCCCGGGAGTGCTGTGTTTAACCAAGGGGGGATGTGTGGCCCAGCTATGTCAGGCACACATAAATCCAGGAAAATGCACAGGAAGGTAACCGCAAAAGCTTGTTATCCATTCACTTCACTCACACTTTCAGACACACCCACCAGGGGTATAGGAGGTAGTGACACGTAGCAGAGCTCATTCAAGTTTCCTGTCTGAGAAGAGCTCAGATCAGTCAGTTTCCTGTCTTAGGACAGTGCAGTTCAGTGTCAGTCCAGTCTGGACTTGGAGGGAGAGGAGAGAGGACTGAATCCTCGCAGAGCTAGCGTAGCTCACCTGACAAGGAAGTGGAGGCTAGTACGGGTGAAGTGAATCATCCTAGCCTAGTCAGAGCTACCCTTAATCAGTACCTCAACAGAAGCTGAAACAAGGAGGATACTGAGAGCTGCTCAGCGAGCTCTGGAGAAAGCTGACATTTCCATCAAAGCTACAAGTGCTTATGATAAGAGCGAGAGCAGGGCGAAGGGCGCAGTGGAGAAGACAGAGAGAAGTGCTTCAGGTACCAAATTATCTGCACTAATTCACCGGACACCGGGGTCCGAAGCGTTGCTAGAGTTTCAAGCTTAGTAACAAGATAACCGGAGGCTATCTGGACTACAGGTCGCAGAGAGCAGCCCTAAGCGCCAATACGTAAACGGAGTCAGGGAGAACAAGGACTTTTAGCAGGGCCCTGCATAGAGGGACTTTGTTCTTTTCAACATCTGATAGTCAGAGACATAGAAGGCTCCACCACAACGTCGGCCGGGCTTTGCAGCTATTGAGAAAGCTGGAGATTGCAGAGTTAACTTCGCTTCATGCAAGTTTGGACTCAGATATATATGAAGTAAAGGAGGCCTCTAACCTGCTCAGCGGTATCCCGAATGTGCATTCTCCACCCCGACCAGCTCCGCGGGACCTGCCTGAACCATCTACCAGTAAAGGTATGAAAAGAAGCTGCATTGTGTGTGACTGAATTCTTAACTACACCCTGCATCATCACCATAGACTTCCAGGGACCAGTCTCACCTGTGGGAGACTTACCACCCAGCTGCCCCATAACATCCCCTGTGAAGATCCTCATAGCAGCGCTGGTCCAATTGATCAGATACCACAGGTGGCGTCACGAACTACCTATCCTAATAATCCCCTGTATATATCCCCCATTGTATGAGCGCCCAGGGCCACGGACCGAGTCCTGCTGCCAGTGACAAACCCCATAGACTTTCGTGGGCTCGGTGCCGAGTACCCCATTGCCCTGGTACTTAGTGCGACTCACTTACACCCAGAGATCACATGATCACTGAGACTGGAGTAGAAAGCACAATTACTGCTTCCTATACTACATGCACTCCTCTCTGTCAGTGCATACATGTACACAATCATCAGGAAGGCAGAGATGGTGAGAAACCTTCTCTGCCTTCTCTATTGGAGTCCGGTCAGCTCTGCCAGCCGGCTCCCCTCTCCTGCTGCTGCACTATCTCTATGCATCTGTTGACGGCAATTCATTTTAAAACATCATTGTAGAGTCATATGTGGACCACCCTCACATTTTAAGTCAATATATTTAAGTAGTTAAAGGGATATTGGGCACAATTAAAAAAAATATTTATATACAGTATATAGTAATTTTACACTCATTATGCTAACATTTTCATAAAAATCAGAAAATTCTATAAGATCCAGATTTTTTTTTTGAATAACTACCTGCTTAAAAAAGCTAATGAGTTATCATGTGAGTATTGGATACCACTGGAAAATTGTGGGGCTGGGTGACTAAGAAGGGTGTAGATGAGGCAGTCGCACCTGAGCTCTTTTATCTATGGGGGACCACAGACCCTTCTGCCACATAAGAAAACATAAAAAATACAATAAATGATACATGAAGGATAGGGGTACCATGCTACAAATTGGAAATAAAGCTCCTGGAGCTCTGATTTACACATTTCCCTACAGTATAAAATAACATAAAATCCCACTTTTACATTTTTACTTTTCACATTGATTTTCTGCAGCTCACTTGTCAGTTTGGCTGTGTAGACTGGGACAAGATGAGCAGAGTCATCTCATTATCATAAGAAGGTGGATAAGGTAATGCCAGCTCTATTGTACAGCTGTAGGATGTGTATACAGTATATACTCTGTATGCAGTCACTCCATGGTCTTAGGGGGGAGGTGCTGTACGTCACCTCCTATAGACTGTTATAGCCTATGACATTTCTCTGTCAATTAACTACCATTCATTTCAGTTGCCAAAAAGCACACACCTCCTATCACAACACATACTGGTAGTCACACATATTGGTAAATTCAGAACACTTAAGCACCCCTGGCCCACCAACCCCCTAGGAATGGCTGGCACCACCCCCGAAGATCAATTATGGACAGTGCAGTTATGATGTATACTGGAGCGCACTCACAGAGGGAAGGGGAATGTGAAGTTTTGCAATCTCCTAACTGACACTTCAGCAGGTCATTTAGCAGATGTAATATCAGACATTGTTTTAACGTTTTTAATGTAAGGGGCCTCCCATGGAGAAATGATCCCTTTAAAAAGGTTTTAAAATAAGTATATATTTCTTACTTAGTGACAAATAGGTTGTGTATTTCGGCCATATGTTGATGGCAGCTGCTCCATCAGTGGTATATTCGGTTACATCATGCCTCATCCTTACTGAAAGGCATTTGTCATTTGTGTAAATGATGAATTATTATGAATCCTCCAATAAAGTTTTTGTGAACCATTGAAAAATTTAGACAGAAGGATAGAGCTTTCATTTTGCAAGTAGGTGCGGGTCAGTTTTATTTTTTGTTAGAAAAATAGAAGATTGATAATGGCTAACATGTTGCACAGCTTCTGTATCCACACCTTTGCAGTAGAAAACTTCACAGAGCAGCATGGGATAACAAGCTTTTACTTCTATCATCATGAGGTAAAGGAAGAATGCACAGTCATTTCAGCATTGCATCAGGAAACAGGAACAAAATGAAAGTGAAACTACAAGTGAGACTATTTCTTATACAGTACATTAAACAGAAGGAAACGTTACACAACATAGCCATCTATTGTCAGGTCAGCATAAAGTCCTCCTTTTACTTATAATAAGTCCTGATCTGTTGCATATGCCAACACCCTTTCTCAACAATAAGGACTTATTCAATCAAACCCAACTTTTTTATTAGTCTCTCATGTTTATCAGCATTCAACGCCTTCGTGAAAATGTCTGCTGTCATTTCTTCAGTAGGGCAATACTCCAACTTCAAGACTCCTTGATCCTGATGATCTCTCAAGAAATGATATTTCACATCAATATGCTTGGTTCTTGGATTGACTCTTTCCATTTGAGCAAGAACAAGACATCCTTGATTGTCCTCTTTTAGTTTTGTTGGTTCCAATTGTGGTTGTCCTAGGTCTGTCAACAATTGTCTTAACCACAGTACTTCTTGACTCGCATGTGCTGCTACAACATGTTCTGCTTCTGTTGAAGACAGTGTCACAATTGACTGTTTCTTACTTGTCCAACTTATTGGTCCAACTGAGAGAAAAAAAATATGTCCACTGGTAGATCTTCTGTCAGTTGGATCTCCAGCCCAATCTGCATCAACATATCCTGTTAAAATGCAATTATCACCTGTGGGTAATTTCAGCTTAACATTGCTAGTTCCTTTCAAATAACGTATTACTCTCTTCACGGCATTCCAATCAGCTTTATTTGGTTTTGATACCTTTCTACTCAGGATTCCTACTGCTGCTGCAATGTGTAAGGTTCTTTGTCTCTGTTGACATGTTCCTTGAAACTCAGTTTTCCGTCGGCCATTTTGCTTTCTGTCTTTCTGCAGCTCTTGCCCTCAGTTAATATGGAGTTTCCAGTTTTCATGTTCCCGCCCTGATTCTTCCCTCTTGCTTCTTAAGCAGCCTCAGCTGAACAATCAGTGCTCCTGAATCAAGCCTCAGTCAGTCTGTGACCTGACTCCTGGAAGCCTTGGACTTGTACTCCAGCTATTCCCTACTGAGGAACCTTGGAACACTTTTGGACTCTGGAAACCTGCTGTTTGGTGAATCCATGTTTGCAGAGGAATTACGGTACAGAGAAGAGATCCTGAACCTGCTTTGGAGATTTATTGTAGTGCTTGAAGTTACTCTGGCCTGCTGTGTCTCCTGTCGCTGTTCCTGCAAACTGTGTGAACTTTTCAGCATGCTTGTATGAAGTAATACAAGTCATTTCATTTCAACCTATGTCTCCTGTGTTTTCCTCGCACCCAAGCACAAGACGCTATAGGAACTGTACACTATACATGACAAGATTCAGGAGCCAATGTTTAGTGTCTGCTGGGTCTGGGAAAGCCGTGTCTGCTGTGACTGTGGATATCAGATGTCCGTTTAATACCTTATGTGATGACAGTGGTTGTGACTTCTCACAACCATTCCAGGTGAGCGCATTCCCTTAAAATTTTACTCTGGAGTGTTACCACAGGTAAACACTATTGTTTTTTTTGTTTTTTTTTTCCTTTCCTCTTCTCCTTCCAGCACCTCTGCCTTAAAAGATCTGGAAGATGGAGGCCCGCATAAAGGAACTTTGCGGAGTGACTGATACAATCCTTTCAGATGTACAGACTTTAAAAACCCGTTTTGCAAGCCTACAGGACCTCACTAATCATAATTTGCAAGTGTTTGGACAGACTACCCAGGAATTGCGAGCCAGGATTGAGGCTCTAGGAACGAGCCCAGGCTCCTGCCATAACCCCAAGTTCTGGGATCCCCAAATTACCTCCTTTTTGTTTTGGCGGTGAACGTGAGAAATTCAGGGGATTTATTAATCAATGCAATTTATTTTTTTCTGCACATGCTTCACAATTTCCCACTGAACGATCCAAAGTGCTTACTATAATCATGTTGCTTACCAATAAGGCTTTGATGTGGGCAAACCTGTTATGTTTCGGTAGCTGAGGAGTGCAAGTAAAAAAGGCAATACAACAGAGCAGTTGGAATCTATGAGATTGCAGTACCCTGACTAACCACCACAACTAGAGGCAGCCGTGGAGCGTTCCTACGTTGGTCCTAGACGCCTCGTCACAGCCTGAGAAACTAACTACACCTAAAGATAGATATAGGAAAGCTATCTCCCCCGGAGCAGAACCCCAAAGAACATAGAAAGCCCCCAAACATGTAATGGCGGTTAGACAAGATGAAATACTGACACAGAAAGAAAATAGTATGAGCAAACGCTGGGGCCCAAACTATCTAAATAGAAAAGGATAGGAAGGGTACTTACTGCAATCCCAGAAAACCCTGAAAAGCACCAACTCTACTAATTTCAAAATCACCTGAGATCACACGACCTCTACCACCTAAATTAGTTCTCTGGTGTAACAAAATCAAAACAGCAGCCACTGAAAAAACTGGAAAAAGCAAAAGTACAAAACTCAGTGGCTGAACCAAACTGAGAGGGCAAAAGCCCCGGAGGGGACCCTGAAGGCCCCCAAAGAAGTGCAGGACAAAATGCAAAAATATAGCACAAACAAAAAAGAAGAAAATGTCTTATCTGTTAGCAGGAGATGCAGACACGACACAGCAGGCTACAAGGGAAACTGGAATAAAGGATTCAGACCAGAACAATTGATCACCGGCAACCCTGATGGGAAAATGACTCCCTTATATAAGACCAGTCAGTAACACCTGATTCCCAGTCCTCACAATCTTCACTAGCACCGCTTGTAACCACCAGAGGGAGCCTCTGCTCAGAACTCATCTCAAACCCATTCACAACAGTACCCCCCCCTTGAGGAGGGGTCACCGAACCCTCATTTGAGCAACCAGGTCAGTCAGGATGAGTTCTATGATAAGCACGGATAAGTCTCCTAGCATGGATGTCCGAAGCAAACACCCAAGAATTGTCTTCCTGACCATAACCTCTCCATTTAACCAAATACTGGAGTTTCCGTCTAGAAAAACGAGAATCCAATATTTTCTCAACCACATACTCCAGATTGCCCTCAACCAAAACAAGGTCAGGAGGCACAGCAGCAGGAACCACTGGCTCAACAAACCTCTTCAACAAGGACTTGTGGAACACGTTATGGATCGTAAATGTCCCTGGAAGAAGCAAACGAAAAGAAACAGGATTAATAATCTCCATGATCTTATAAGGTCCAATGAACCTAGGCTTAAATTTAGGAGATGCTACTCTCATAGGAATATTCTTTGAGGACAACCAGACCAAGTCCCCCACTTTAAACCGAGGACCATCAGTCCTATGCCGGTTAGCAAACCGCTGGGCCTTCTCCTGAGAGAGGGACAACCTCTCCACTACCTGGTCCCAATTCTGCTGCATACGCTCCACAACAGAGTCAACACCTGGACAGACAGAAGCCTCCGTCTGTCCCGAAGAAAATCGAGGGTGAAACCCAGAATTACAGAAAAACGGAGACATCAAAGTGGCAGAGCTAGCCCTATTATTAAGAGCAAACTCAGCCAAAGGCAAAAAAGAGACCCAGTCATCCTGATCAGCAGACACAAAGCATCTTAGATAAGTCTCCAATGTCTGGTTTGTTCTCTCAGTTTGACCATTGGTCTGAGGATGAAATGCCGAGGAGAAAGACAATTGAACACCCAGTTTAGAACAAAAAGTCCTCCAAAATCTGGAAACAAACTGGACTCCTCTGTCAGACACAATGTTCTCAGGAATGCCGTGTAAACGAACCACGTGCTGAAGGAACAACGGCACCAATTCAGAGGAGGAAGGCAACTTAGGTAATGGCACAAGATGTATCATTTTGGAAAACCTATCACAAATTACCCAGATGGTGGTCATTCTCTGAGAAACAGGAAGATCGGAAATGAAATCCATAGAGATATGGGTCCATGGTCTCTTGGGCACAGGCAATGGCATCAACAAACCACTAGAGCGAGAGCAAGGCTTGGAGCGAGAGCAAGTCCCGCAGGACTGCACAAATTCCCTGACATCACGAGACAAGGTAGGCCACCAAAAGGACCGACTAACCAAGTCTCTGGTACCAAAAATTCCGGGATGCCCAGCCAATGCGGAACAATGAATCTCAGACATCACACTCTTTTTCCATTGGTCCGGGACAAACAATTTTCCAACAGGGCAGCGCTCGGGCCTATCCTCCTGACACCCCTCCAGAGCAAGTCTCAAATTGGGCGAGATGGCGGAAAGAACTACACCCTCTTTCAAAATTACAGAAGGATCAGATAACTCAGGAGAGTCCGCAAGGAAACTCCTCGAGAGGGCATCCGCCTTAACATTCTTAGTGCCAGGAAGAAAGGAAACCACAAAATTAAAACGTGTGAAAAACAAGGCCCACCTGGCCTGTCTAGGATTGAGTCGCTTGGCAGATTCCAGATAGACCAGATTCTTATGGTCCGTAAGGACCACCACCTGATGTTTGGCTCCCTCCAGCCAATGTCTCCACTCTTCAAAAGCCCACTTCATGGCCAATAACTCCCGATTACCCACGTCATAATTACGTTCAGTAGGAGAAAATTTTAGAGAGAAAAAGGCACAAGGGTTACTTTTAGAGGTCTCTGGATCTTTTTGGGACAAAACGGCACCTGCCCCAATTTCAGAGGCATCAACCTCCACCTGAAATGGCAGAGAAACATCAGGCTGCCGTAGAACAGGAGCAGAAGTGAATCTCTGCTTAAGTTCCTGAAATGCAGAGACTGCCTCAGGAGGCCAATTCACCACATCAGAACCCTTTCTGGTCAAATCAGTTAATGGTTTAACAATAACCGAGAAATTACCAATAAATTTACGATAAAAATTGGTAAAACCCAAAAATCTCTGAAGAGCCTTTAATGAAGTAGGTTGGACCCAATCACAGATGGCCTGAACCTTGACCGGGTCCATTTCAATAACAGATGGGGACAAAATGAATCCCAGAAATGAGATCCTCTGTACGCCAAAAAGACACTTTGATCCCTTCACATACAGAGCATTCTCTCTCAAAATCTGGAATACAGTTCGGACATGTTTCACATGAGAGTCCCAGTCATTAGAAAAAATCAAGATATCATCCAAATAAACAATCAGAAATTTGTCCACAAAATCCCTGAAAATATCATTCATGAAGGATTGGAAGACGGAAGGAGCATTAGTGAGCCCAAAGGGCATCACTAGATACTCAAAATGCCCTTCAGGGGTATTGAATGCCGTCTTCCATTCATCCCCGTGCTTAATGCGAATAAGGTTATACGCCCCCCTGAGGTCAAGCTTGGTAAACCAAGTAGTGTTTTTCACCCTGGAAAACAGGTCAGAAATCAAGGGTAACGGGTATTGATATTTCACAGTAATATTGTTCAAGAGACGATAATCAATACACGGCCTTAATGAACCATCTTTTTTGGCCACAAAGAAAAAACCGGCACCTAAGGGTGAAGAGGATGGTCTGATATGACCCTTCTCCAATGATTCCTTGATATAAGACCGCATAGCGTCATGTTCAGGTACAGACAAGTTAAAAAGGCGACCTTTAGGGAATTTACTACCCGGCACTAATTCAATAGCGCAGTCATAGCTCCTATGGGGAGGCAAGGATGCAGATTTACTTTCGCTAAACACATCAGAAAAATCAATCAAAAAGTCAGGAACATCCTGAGCCTGGGGGAGGCAGAAAAAACAGGAGTGTTGGTATTAACACATTGGCAGCCCCAACTGGTTACAGACACAGATTTCCAATCCAAAACAGGATTATGAGACTGTAACCAAGGGAAACCCAGCACGATAATGTCATGCAGATTATATAGAACCAAAAATTTGCAGCACTTCTGGTGATCAGGTTCAACCCTCATTATCACCTGAGTAGAAAACTGGGGTTTATTCTCAGCCAAAGGGTAGAATCGATCCCCAGTAGGGGAATAGACTTCTGTAGGGGTATCAAGGGAAACCCACAACGTTTAGCAAAATCATAATCCATCAGGTTAATAGCTGCTCCAGAATCAACGAAAGCCTGAGCAGAAAATGAGGACAGAGAGCATATCAGAGTGACAGTTAATAAAAACTTAGTCTGAACACTACCCAAAACAACTGAGCGTGCAAAACGTCTTCCCCGCTTAGGGCAGACTGAAATAGCATGAGAGGCATCACCACAGTAGAAACATAACCCATTGCGCTTTCGAAACTCATGACGCTGTGCCCCAGACACCACTCTATCACATTGCATGGTTCAGAAGCTGGTTCACAAGGCAACACCATTCCACGCATACTTCTCCGCTCACGCAAACGTCTGTCAATTTGAATCGCTAATGACATAGAATCATTGAGACCAGAGGGGACAGGGAATCCCACCATAACATCCTTTACATTATCTGACAGACCCTTCCGGAAAAGGGCCGCCAAAGCGTCGTCATTCCATTTGGTCAGGACTGCCCACCTACGAATCTCTGACAGTATAACTCAGCGTCATCAAGCCCCTGATTTAATGCCAACAAGGCTTTTTCAGCTTGATCAGTGACATTAGGCTCATCGTACAATAACCCCAAAGCCTGAAAAAATGCATCAACATCACTCAAAACAGGATCCCCAGGTATCAGGGAAAAAGCCCAATCCTGAGGATCCTGAGAGAGATGATAATTTGAACCTGCTGCGCTGCGTTTCCAGAGGACTTAGATTTTAAGGCAAAAAACAATTTACAATTATTTTTGAAATTCTGAAACTTAGCTCGATCCCCTAAAAACAAATCTGGCATGGGGATCCTAGGTTCCACAACAGGCAACCTAGCAAGATATGCAGCAATACTCTGAACCTCAGTGGCAAGCTGATCCACACGGCCAGACAACTGTGCAAACTCCATTGGGAGAAAAGATCCTCCCCAGCACCCAGAGATACAGAGGGAAAAAAAAAAAAAAATGCAACAAACAGAAAAATATCTCTGACAACTCTGACAACCTTTTTTCTTTCACAATATTTTTTCCCTTCTGTGAGTACCATACAATTTTCAATTTTTTGAGGCCGGTGATACTGTTATGTTTCGGTAGCTGAGGAGTGCAAGTAAAAAATGCAATACAACAGAGCAGTTGGAATCTATGAGATTGCAGTACCCTGACTAACCACCACAACTAGAGGCAGCCGTGGAGCGTTCCTACATTGGTCCTAGACGCCTCGTCACAGCCTGAGAAACTAACTACACCTAAAGATAGATATAGGAAAGCTATCTGCCCCGGAGCAGAACCCCAAAGAACATAGAAAGCCCCCAAACATGTAATGGCGGTTAGACAAGATGAAATACTGACACAGAAAGAAAATAGTATGAGCAAACGCTGGGGCCCAAACTATCTAAATAGAAAAGGATAGGAAGGGTACTTACTGCAATCCCAGAAAACCCTGAAAAGCACCAACTCTACTAATTTCAAAATCACCTGAGATCACACGACCTCTACCACCTAAATTAGTTCTCTGGTGTAACAAAATCAAAACAGCAGCCACTGAAAAAACTGGAAAAAGCAAAAGTACAAAACTCAGTGGCTGAACCAAACTGAGAGGGCAAAAGCCCCCGCAGGGGACCCTGAAGGCCCCCACAGAAGTGCAGGACAAAATGCAAAAATATAGCACAAACAAAAAAGAAGAAAATGTCTTATCTGTTAGCAGGAGATGCAGACATGACACAGCAGGCTACAAGGGAAACTGGAATAAAGGATTCAGACCAGAACAATTGATCACCGGCAACCCTTATGGGAAAATGACTCCCTTATATAAGACCAGTCAGTAACACCTGATTCCCAGTCCTCACAATCTTCACTAGCACCGCTTGTAACCACCAGAGGGAGCCTCTGCTCAGAACTCATCTCAAACCCATTCACAACACAAACCCTCTGATTGAGACTGAGGATGATTGTTTGAATCACCTTGATGCTTTTATTTCAGCCATGGGGCAGGTGTTTGATGACCCCAATCGAGGTGCAACAGCTGAAGCAGCCATGTTAACTTTGCGCCAAGGTAAGCGTTCAGTAGCCGAATATGCCCTGGATTTCAGGAGATGGGCTCTTGATACCACTTGGGACACTTCCGCTAAAAAAATCTATTTTTCGGAAAAGGTTGTCTCCACTGATTAAGGATGAACTTGCTCGTGCCGACCCTCCCACTGCTTTAGGTGACTTTATTAACTATTGTATCCGTATTGATGCTCGTCTGACTGAACGCAGACAAGAGAGATGGTTCGAAAATAATCGCACTAACCTTTTACTACCTCCCTCCTCAGCTAAGGAACCTTTGAGTAGGATCACAAGGGAACCAGAACCTGAACCCATGCAGGTGGACTCTCTACAAAGACGGGTTAGTGATGCACGCAAAGAACATCGTATAAAGGAAAATCTATGTTTCTACTGTGGTAAGTCAGGGCACTTCATTATAAACTGCCCCAGCCGTTCTCGTAAGACTACTGCAGCAGTCATTCACTGTGAGTGTTGCGAGAGGAGCTCTGTCATGTCCGAGCCTCAGGCTCCAGAGAGATCTGCTGCAAGAGATCTTGATTTGTGGACGATGACGGTATAAACGCTGCAATTTTTCAAGTTTCCTCAGCGGTGTCCCAGCTGAGTTGTAAAAGAAACAATTCTCATTGCTTCCTTTCCATCAAACTCTGGGTTGACTCAGTCTGGGTGTCTAGCTCTGCTATGATCGACTCAGGAGCAAGTGGAAATTTTATGGATATCTCCTTTGCTCTGAAACAGGGGATACGTTCAGTGAAGAAGGCTACTCCAGTACAGATGGAGACTGTGGATGGCTCTCTACTGACTTCTGGACCAGTGGATCAAGAAACAGAGCCTTTGAGGGTCCTTATGGGTAAAGATCATCAGGAGAAAATGTCTTTTTTGCTTATCTCTTCTCCCCACTTTCCCATCATTCTAGGGCTACCATGGCTGCAGGCGCAGAATCCTACGATTAACTGGGAGACCAAGGAATTACACTTTCCGGAGAAACAGATGAGTCAAGTAGTTTCAGCTTGCTCTGTTCCTAAAGGAACCATGTCAGTCCCTGAACTACCAGCTGTATACCAGGACTATGACGATTTATGTGACAAGAAGAACGCTGATCAGCTTCCTCCTCACCGTCCATATGATTGTCCAATTGAATTATTACCCGGAGCCGAGATACCTTTTGGTAAGATCTACCCCCTAGCGGGGCCCGAGCTAAAAGCTTTGAAGGATTATATAGACGAAAATTTAGCCAAGGGCTTCATACGCCCCTCTTCATCTCCCGCAGGTGCACCCATCTTCTTTGTGAAGAAGAAAGATGGATCTCTGAGACCCTGCATAGACTATAGGGAACTCAATAAGGTTACTATTAGAAACCGTTATCCATTGCCTTTAATCCCTGAGTTGTTGGAGAGAGTGCGGCATGCCAAAATTTTCTCTAAACTGGATCTCCGTGGGGCCTATAACTTGGTCCGTATCAGACCTGGGGATGAATGGAAGACTGCTTTCAGGTCACGCTGACACTTTGAATATCTAGTTATGCCTTTTGGTCTGAGTACCACCCCAGCCACTTTCCAACACTTCGTGAATGATATCTTCAGGGATCTCCTAGATACATTTGTGGTGATTTATCTGGATGATATTCTAATTTTTTCTAACTCCACAGAGGAACATCATGGACATGTGAGAATGGTCTTAGAACGCCTAAGACAAAACCATCTCTACATCAAACTTGAAAAATGTGAATTCCATAGGACCGAAATTCAATTTCTGGGGTATGTACTATCTACGCAAGGGATTAGTATGGATGGAAGCAAGACCCAAGCCATCAAGGATTGGCCAATTCCTGGAAATGTGAAGGAGGTGCAGCGTTTCATCGGGTTTGCCAACTTCTATAGACGTTTCATTAAGAATTTTTCTGAGGTAGTGTCACCTATCACCCAACTTACCCGGAAACAGTCTAGGTTCTCCTGGACCCCGCAAGCTCAGGAAGCATTTTCCTGTTTAAAGGATAAATTTACCACCGCACCTATCTTAGTACATCCCAACCCCGAGCTTGCCTTCATAATAGAGGTGGATGCTTCAGACTGTGCCGTTGGAGCTATACTCTCTCAGAGAACAGATGAGAAGAATGTCTTGCATCCCTGTGCCTTCTTTTCCCAGCAGTTGTCTTCGGCTGAGAGGAACTACGATGTGGGCAATAGAGAATTGTTGGCCATTATTGCCACCTTCAAGGAATGGAGACACCTTCTTCAGGGAGCTGCACAGCAAATAGTCGTCCTGACAGACCATCGTAACCTTGAATTTATCAGGTCGGCTAAGTGCCTGACTCCTCGCCAGGCTCGCTGGAATCTTTTCCTAAACCAATTTAATTTTGTCATTTCTTATAGACCAGGATCGCGCAATGGAAAGGCTGATGCACTCTCTAGGATTCATTCAGCAGAGACACGTCCACTTACTCCTCCTAAGACTATTCTTCCTGACTCTAGATTCCTGGGAGTGATTCATAATCAAGACCTACTTAAGGACATCAAGGAAGCATACCATGCGGATTCTTTGTTGGCTCAACCCCCAAGGGATGTAAGTCTTGTCTTTAAGAATGGTGTGTGGATTCAGGGACAACGTCTGTATATACCTGAAACAGTCAGATTGAGAGTATTGCAACTCATTCACGATTCCAAGATAGCCGGGCATAGGGGAATTCTAAAGACACAAGAATTTCTTTCTCGTTTCTTTTGGTGGCCCACTTACAGGAAAGATGTCTTAAACTATGTCACTTCATGTGAAGTCTGTGCAAGATGCAAAACACCTCGCTCCTCACCAACTGGTCTGTTGCAACCTCTTCCCACTCCGTCCCGCCCGTGGGGATCCATTTCTATGGACTTCATTGTGGAGTTACCAACCTCTCAAGGGAAGAACACCATTCTAGTGGTGGTTGACCGTCTAACAAAGGCAGCTCATTTTATCCCTTGTGTCGGCTTACCCACTGCAAAACAGACATCAGACTTGATGATTAAGAATGTGTTTCGCTTACATGGAGTACCGGATGAGGTCATTTCGGATCGAGGGTGCAATTCACTTCAAGGTTTTGGCAAAATTTCTGTGCAGCATTGGACATTAAAGTAAACCTTTCTTCTGCTTTTCATCCCCAGACTAATGGACAGACAGAACGAACCAATCAGACCCTGGAGCAGTATCTCCGCTGTTTTATCTGCCACCTACAGGATGATTGGGTGGATCTACTTCCACTGGCTGAGTTCTCTTATAACAACTCTCAGAGCGCCTCCACTAAGCAGTCTCCTTTTTACTCCAATCTAGGTTATCATCCTAACATTCTTCCTCGATTTCCCATAGATACGCCCTTGCCGGCAGTGGCTGAAAGAATCACTTCTTTACAAAAGAATATGGATCTTCTAAAGGAAAATCTAGAATTGGCTCAGGAAAGGTACAAGAAAGCAGCAGATAAATTTCGTAAACCTGCACCAGCTTTCAAGGTAGGAGATTTGGTCTGGCTGTCAACCAGAAATCTTAAATTAAAGATTCCATCGTCTAAATTGGGACATAAGTACATTGGACCTTATAAGATCAATAAGATTATAAGTGCTGTTGCTTGTCGTCTTCAACTACCCAGAACTATGAGAATCCACCCTGTCTTTCATGTATCCCTACTAAAGGCTGCAACACCCAATACGTTTCCTGGACGTTCTTCTCCTTGCCCTGACCCAGTGCTGGTTGATGGTCAGGAAGAATTTATGGTGGAAAGGATTCTAGATTCCAGGTTGTACAGAAATCAGTTGCAATATTTGATTAAATGGCAGGGCTACCCAGTGGAGGACAACTCATGGGAACCAGTCAATAATGTAAATGCTCCTCGCCTGCTCCGCCAGTTTCATCAGAGGTACCCTGACAAGCCTGGTCTGAGGTCATCCGGAGGTTGTCCCAAAGGGGGGGAGTAATGTAAGGTTCTTTGTCTCTGTTGACATGTTCCTTGAAACTCAGTTTTCCGTCGGCCATTTTGCTTTCTGTCTTTCTGCAGCTCTTGCCCTCAGTTAATATGGAGTTTCCAGTTTTCATGTTCCCGCCCTGATTCTTCCCTCTTGCTTCTTAAGCAGCCTCAGCTGAACAATCAGTGCTCCTGAATCAAGCCTCAGTCAGTCTGTGACCTGACTCCTGGAAGCCTTGGACTTGTACTCCAGCTATTCCCTACTGAGGAACCTTGGAACACTTTTGGACTCTGGAAACCTGCTGTTTGGTGAATCCATGTTTGCAGAGGAATTACGGTACAGAGAAGAGATCCTGAACCTGCTTTGGAGATTTATTGTAGTGCTTAAAGTTACTCTGGCCTGCTGTGTCTCCTGTCGCTGTTCCTGCAAACTGTGTGAACTTTTCAGCATGCTTGTATGAAGTAATACAAGTCATTTCATTTCAACCTATGTCTCCTGTGTTTTCCTCGCACCCAAGTACAAGACGCTATAGGAACTGTACACTATATATGACACAATGTCTGGTCTTGTAACGGTCTAGATACAGTAGTTTTCCTATTGCTGTTCTGTATTCTTCATTGTTTGGTAGCATATTCTTTTCACTGTTCATCTCTTTGAGATAATTAGTTTCCATTGGAGACTTTACTGTTTTTGCATCCTTTAGTCCAAATTTTTCTGTTATGTCTTGAATCATGTGATTTTGATTCAGTAGGAAACTTCTGTCTTCTTCTCTTTCTATCTGTATTCCTAGGTACTGTTTTACATTTCCTAAGTCTTTGATTTCAAAATGTTGTTTCAGGCTTTTTAGAATGTTTTCTTTATCCCTTTCTTGTTTAAAACAAATCAAAATGTTGTCTACATATATGAGTACATAAATCCATCTATTACTCAGCCTTTTTGTGTACAAGCATGGATCAACTTTGCTTCTTTGAAATTTTTCATTTGTTAGTACTTCCGTGATTTTGTCATTCCACGCTTTAGCTGCTTGCTTTAAACCATATATGCTTTTCTGTAGTTTACAAACTTTGTTTGGATTTCTTTCATCTTTGAATCCTGGAGGTTGTTCCATGTAAATGTCTTCTGTTAAATCTCCATTCAAAAAAGCTGTCTTTACATCCAGATGTCTTAGTTCCATCTTTTCCATTGCTGCAACTGTAAGTAAAGTTCTTATTGTAGTGTGTTTGACAACTGGATCAAATGTTTCATCATAGTCTTCTCCATATTTTTGAGAATACCCTTTAGCTACGAGTCTTGCTAGATATCTTTCAGGTGTGCCATCTGTTTGGTATTTTGCATAAAAATCCATTTACATCCTATGGCTTTTCTTCCTTCTGGCAAATCTGTTAGTGTCCATGTATTTGAATCATGCA
>JARQOD010000005.1:533470117-533632471 GCA_033576555.1 Oophaga sylvatica | reverse complement strand
TGTATTAAGGTGTTATCAGTCACTGTACAGGAGGAGGAGGTGAGCTGGTGACATCACCTATTGTGAATGGTGGATCCTGTGTTATTTTTATTTTAGATGTGTTATCAGTCATTGTACAGGGAGGAGGTGAGCTGTGACATCACCTATTGTGAATGGTGGATCCTGTGTTATCTACTGTATATAGTGGTGCTATCAGTCATTGTACGGGAGGAGGAGGTGAGCTGTGACATCACCTTTTTGTGAATGGGGATCCTGTGTTATCTACTGTATATAAAAGGTGATATCAGTCATTGTACAGGAGGAGGAGGAGGTGAGCTGTACATTACCTATTGTGAATGGTGAATCCTGTGTTATCTACTGTATATAGAGATGTTATCATCATTCTACAGGAGGAGGAGGGGAGCTGTGACATCACCTATTGTGAATGATGGATCTGGTGTTATCTACTGTATATAGAGGTGTTATCAGTTCACTGTACAGGAGGAGGAGGTGACTGTGACATCACCTTTTGTGAATGGTGGATCCTGTGTTATCTACTATATATAGATGTGTTATCAGTCATTGTACAGGAGGAGGAGGTGACTGTGACATCACCTATTGTGAATGGTGGATCCTGTGTTATCTACTATATATAGATGTGTTATCAGTCATTGTACAGGAGGAGGAGGTGAGCTGTGACATCACCTATTGTGAATGGTGGATCCTGTGTTATCTACTATATATAGAGGTGTTATCAGTCATTGTACAGGAGGAGGGGGACGTGAGCTATGATATCACCTCTTGTGATTGGTGGACCCTGTTTATCTACTGTATATAGGTGTTATCAGTCATTGTACAGGGGAGGTGAGCTGTGAAAATCACCTATTGTGAATAGTGGATCCGTGGTTATCTACTGTATATAGAGGTGATATCAGTCATTGTACAGGAGGAGGAGGTGAGCTGTGAATCACCTATTGTAATGGGGGATCCTGTGTTATCTACTATATATAGATGTGTTATCAGTCATTGTACGGGAGGAGAGGTGAGCTGTAACAACACCTATTGTGAATGGAAGATCCTTAATTATCTACTGTATATAGAGGGTTATCAGTCATTGTACAGGAGGAGGAGGTGAGCGTGATATCACCT
The DNA here is from genome assembly GCA_033576555.1 of Oophaga sylvatica. NCBI lineage: Eukaryota > Metazoa > Chordata > Amphibia > Anura > Dendrobatidae > Oophaga > Oophaga sylvatica. The sequence continues at coordinate 533,631,343 of JARQOD010000005.1, read as the reverse complement.
CTTGGATTGGTGGACCCTGTGTTATCTACTGTATATCGAGGTGTTACCAGTCATTGTACAGGAGGGGGGGTGAGCTGTGACATCACCTATTGTGATGGTGGCTCCTTTGTAATCTACTGTATATTGAGGTGTTTATCAGTCATTGTACAGTAGGTGAAGGGAGCTTTTGATATCACCTATGTGAATGGTGGATCATGTGTTATCTACCTGTTTATAGGGGTGTTATCAGTCATTGTACAGGAGGAGGAGGTGAGCTGTGACATCACCTATTGAATGGTGGATCCTGTGTAATCTACTGTATATTGAGGTGTTATCAGACATTGTACAGTAGGTGAAGGTAGCTGTGACATCTTTTCTGAATGGTAGATCCTGTTTTTATCTACTGTATATCGAGGTGTTATCAGTCATTGTACAGGAGGAGGAGGTGAGCTGTGATATCACCTATTGTGAATGGTGGATCCTGTGTAATCTACTGTATATTGAGGTGTTATCAGACATTGTACAGTAGGTGAAGGTGAGCTGTGACATCTTTTCTGAATGGTAGATCCTGTGCTATCTACTGTATATAGATGTGTTATCAGTCATTGTACAGGAGGAGGAGGTGAGCTGTGTCATCACCTATTGTGAATGGTGGATCCTGTGTTATCTACTGTATATAGAGGTATTGTCACTCATAGTACAGAAGGAGGAGGTGAGCTGTGACATCACCTATTGTGAATGGTGGATCCTGTGTTATCTACTGTATATAGAGGTGTTATCAGTCATTGTACAGGAGGAGGAGGTGAGCTGTGACATCACCTATTGTGAATGGTGGATCCTATGTAATCTATTGTATATAGATGTGTTATCAGTCATTGTACAGGAGGGGAGCTGTGACATCACCTATTGTGAATGGTGGATCCTATGTAATCTACTGTATATAGAGGTATTCTCACTCATAGTACAGAAGGAGGAGATGAGTCGTGATGTCTCGACCCGCACCACAATTGTGGGTTACCAGAGCAATGGGGTACTCAGAGCCGAGCCCATGGAAGTCTATGGGGTTGTCACAGGTAGCGCTGGCTCGGTCTGTGGCCCTGGCGGTCAGGCGTATGTTGGGGGTATATTTACAGGGGATAGGTATATATACAGTTCGTGACGCCACCTGTAGTTCTCTGATCACTAAGACCAGCGCTGCTGTAGATCTCTGAGGGGATGGTGTGGCAGCTAGTTGTCGGGTCCCCTACAGGTGGGACTCTTCCCTCAGGTCGATAGTTATGGTGGGGTTGTGCAGGGATGCAATCAAATAACTCAGTCTCACACATAGAAGCTTCTTTCCATACCTTTTACTTCAAGTTGTTCAGGCAGGTCCCAGGGAGGCTGTTCGGGTGGATGAATGCACGTAGCGGTAACAGTTGAGCAGGTTACAGGCCTCCTTCTCTTTCCAAATGATGAGTGAGTCCAAGTTTGCCTGTAGCTAAGTTAACTCTATAGTTTTCAGCTTTTCCCACTAGCTGTACTGCCCGGTCAGTTTTGTGATAGAGCCTTATAAGTGGTGAACTAAGTACTTTCTTTTGCCGCGCGCCGGACTCAGAAGTCTTGTTCTCCTGACTCGGTTACGTACTGGCACTCTAAGGGCGGCTTTCTGCAACCTAAGGTCCAGTAAGACTCTGGCTTTTCTATCACTATGCCTGGAGCTATAGTGACGCTTCGGTCCCCAGTGACCGGTGACAATGTGCAGGATAATCCGATCCTTAAGGCACTTCTGAATCCTTCCCACTATGCCCTTCGCCCTGCTTCTGCTTTCAATGTAGCACTGAAGCGTGAAGATAGAAAGTCAGTTTTCTTCCTTGGTCTCACTGAGTAACTCTCAGTTTCCTCAAAGTTCAGACTGAGTAAAAGGTAACTCTGACTAGACTCGGGATGATAACTAGTCATCCGTTACTAGACTCCACTTCGTTGAATTGACAGGAACTAATCTTCTGCTCACCCAGAGCTCTGACAGGAATCCTCACTGTCTGAGAAGAACTAGCCCTGACTGCTCTGTACGATGACAGGAAGCTAGACTGACTCTCTCCTGTGCTACACGTCACTCCCCTATACACCCTGTGGGTGTGTCTGAAGTGTAAGTGAGTGTCAAGCTTTAACTGTTACCTTACTGTGCATTCTCCAGATCCTGTGTTTTTTTACATACCAGGGCTACACATTCCCCTTGGTAAAATACAGCACTCCCGGGCTGTGAAATATAAGAAGAAAGACATTTTGTTTTCCATTTAAACAAGTAACATTTTAAACTCTTCCCATCAGGGAGGTACGGATTTCTTGAACGTTGCATTATAACAATAGGCATAGAAAAATACAAAATACTAAATAGACATTTTCATGTAAATAGATGACAATATTCTTGTGAAGGACCCGCACCAAACCTTCAACGTGGGTCCTGGGTGGGCTGCAGGACATCTGAATGCAGACCTCGCTCAATGCCTCACCATACGGGTTTTATGTTCAGAGGTAGGTGTGCTGGTAGAGAATGCACAAAGTGCAACTATATACAAGATCAGTTCTTGGGCTGGCTCAGTCCTCAGCCTCAGAGTCCATCATGAAACATTTTCAAGTAATTTACATATCATAACAATACTTTATACAATTATCCATACTTAGTAAACTAGTTTGCTAGGACTACTTTTGATAACGAATAGGTATCTTCCCTTTCGTTGTACGTTCTGATCTACGTGGAGTAGCTTCAGGTATATTAACCTCTAACCCAACTGTTCTACGTAACAGCAAACTATAGAACTGCCTCAATCTTTCTATGGATCTGGCAAGCGTACTGATGGCTGGGCGGTGTGAGTCAGCTTCACCAGGGGTTCCCATAGCATGGGGCGCTGCTTCCGATGATTCTTCCTCTTGAGGTTCCGCAGGTTGGGGTGCTGCTGGAGTAGGTAACTCCTGAACTGGCTCAACTGGCACCATGGGCACAACTGGAGGTAGAACTTCCTCTTGTGGCTGATAAAATTGCAACACCGGAATTATTACAGCATCTCCCAGTCTCGGCCAATCTGCAGGGAAATCTCCCAGATCCGTGTGTATGACCTCTTCTTTTCTTTCTTCTTGATTGATGACAGAGTTCTCTTCACGAAACTTTAAGGGTTCTGGACACAATTTCAAATGGTCTCTGGACACAGTGGATGTTGTTCTTCCTCCGTCCTTACTGATGATACAAACTTTTCTATTGTCATATTTGGAATCTTGTACGACGTAGGGTTCTTGCTCCCACTGGTTATCCAATTTGTGCATTTTCCTTTTCCTTTTCAATACCACTTCTCCAGGCATCAAAGGCTTGGCAGGAGCATTCCTGTTGTAAATATCTTCCTGTTTTTCCCGTACCTTGTTGAGACTTTCTTCTACACAGACTTGCACTCTTCTGTATTGCTCTTGCCGATTGATGTCCCAGTTTTCAATAGCGTCATCTGCCTCTGGTTCTACCACTCCAAGTTCTAAATCCATTGGTAGTCTTCCGGGCCTTGCTCTCATAAGATAGGCTGGAGTGCAGTTAGTGGAACTTACAGGTATATGGTTATACAAGTCAACCAAATCAGGTAGTAAGTCCGGCCATCGATTTCTGTCTTCCAACGGTATGGATTTCAACAAATCAAGGACAATGTGGTTCATTTTCTCGCAAAGACCGTTGGTTTGAGGATGGTATGGTGTTGTTCTAATTTTTTACACCCATACATGTGACAGAATTCCTTGAATAGATCAGCTTCGAAAGCAGGTCCTTGATCGGTTAATACTTGCTCCGGATACCCATGCGGTCTGCAGAAGCTTGCTTGAAAGGTTTTTGCTGCCGTCACTGCTGTCTGATCCTTAACTGGTACAACCACCAGAAATCTAGAGTAATGGTCCACCATGGTCAAGGCGTATGAGTATCCAGATCTACTTGGCGACAGTTTGACGTGGTCCAGGGCCACAATCTCCAAGGGACGAGTCGTCCGGATAGGCTGCAGGGGTGCCCTCTGACTACCGTAGTCCTTTCTTCTGAGACCACAGGGTCCACAGTTCCGACACCACCTCTCAATGGAGCTGCGCATCCCTACCCAGTAGAACCGGCACCTCAACAGGGTCTCCAGCTTTCTCCAGCCAAAGTGTCCTGCTTGATCATGGTATGCTTCCAACACCATTTGGACGTCTGCCTTGGGGACCACTATTTGCCAGACCATCTCGTGGGTCCTGGGATTGACGTATCTCCTGCACAACTTCTCACGGTATAGGAATAACCTGCTTCTTCGTTCCACAGGAGCTTTGCTGACATAGGTGCATCTTTTTCCAAGGAGGAACCTTCCTGTCTTAACAACTCCTTGATACGGCTGACCACTGGATCGCTGTCCTGAGTCTCTTTCCAGCTGTGATGGGGTAAAGGATTTAACGTTGCACCATACTGCTTTCTGTAGACTCGATGCTCGTGGACTACCCCATTTCGATGGAACGCAGGTAGCTCAATTTCTTCCAGGTCGTCCGATTCTTCCTCCGTGTCAGAGTCATGCGGCATTCGGGACAATGCGTCAGCATTAGCATTCTTTCGGCCTGCCCGGTACTTGATAGTAAACTGGTAATTAGACAACCGAGCCATCCAACGCTGCTCCATGGCGCCCAACTTGGCCGTTTCCAGGTGCGTTAGCGGGTTGTTGTCTGTGTACGCCGTGAACTTGTTGGAGGCCAGGTAGTGCTTAAATCTTTCAGTAATGGCCCAGACCAGCGCCAGAAACTCCAGCTTGAAGCTGCTATAATTTTCCGGATTCCTCTCAGTTGGCCTGAGTTTTCTGCTGGCATAAGCGATGACTTTTTCTTGGCCATTCTGCTTCTGACTGAGAACTGCTCCTAAACCTTCATTACTAGCATCGGTGTACAGCAGGAACGGTTGGCTGTAATCAGGATACGTCAAGATCTCATCGCCTGTAAGGATCTCTTTCATCTTTTGGAATGCTTCAGCCTGTTCCTTACCCCAATTGAAGGGAGGATTTCTGCTCTTTAGGGATTGGCCTACTAGGAGGTCCTGTAGAGGCGCTGCCTTCTTCGTGTAATCTTTCACGAACCTTCTGTAGTAACCCGTTAGTCCCAGGAACTGTCGCACTTCCTTGAGGTTCTTCGGCTCCGGCCACTTCTGGATGGCAGTGACTTTCTCTGGGTCCGGCGCTACTCCTTCCGAACTGACGATGTGCCCCAAATATTGTACCTTCTGTTTGAGTAGATGGCATTTTGAGGTTTCAACTTCATCCCGTACCTGGACAGGGACTCAAATACTTCTGCCAGGTGCTTCAGATGGTCCTCATATGTCTTGGAGTACACGATGACGTCGTCTAAGTATAGCAGCACGGTTTCAAAATTGAGATGTCCCAGGCAGTTCTCCATCACTCTCTGAAATGTTCCTGGGGCACTGCTGAGCCCAAACGGCATTCTGTCGAACTCACAGAGCCCCATTGGGGTGGTGAAAGCCGTTTTCTCACGATCCTCCTCAGCCACAGCCACTTGCCAGTATCCACTAGTCAGATCAAGGGTAGAAAAGTAGTTAGCCGTTTTCAGAGCAGCTAATGACTCCTCTATACGTGGTAACGGGTATGCATCCTTGTGTGTTATGCGGTTCACCTGCCTGTAATCCACACACATTCTCAAGCTACCATCTTTCTTTCTAACCAGGACTAGAGGTGCTGCCCAGGGACTACAACTATCCCTGATTACTCCGGCTTCTTTCATATCTCGCAACATTTCCTTAGCCTTCTGATAATGGGCTGGGGGTATAGGCCTATACCGCTCTTTGATGGGAGGATGACTGCCTGTAGGGATATGATGTTGTACTCCCTTAATTATCCCAAAATCAAGTGGATTCTTGCTAAATACTTGGGCGTACTCTTGCACCACCCGTAATACCCCTTGCTTCTGGTGAGCAGGAGTGGTGTCCGTCCCAACATGGAGTTGCTGACACCATTCCGCCACCTGAGTTGCCGGGTCATTGTCCTCCGCTATTTGGCGGGAGTCGAAGGACTCAGCCGGGAGAATAGAATTATTGTCAACAGCATGTAGTTTAGCAATGGTTGCATAACGGGGTAAGTTTACCTCATCATCTCCCAGTTGAGAAGCCGTACCGGTACTCTTCCATTCACCACTTCCACTACTCCCCTAGCAGTCATAAGTGTAGGTCTATGTTCTGAATGGTGGGGTTCTACTACAGTTTGGTAATTCTGTCCTCTCAGACCTATGGCTGCCCTGCACCAGATTATCATTTCACTCATTGGGGGTATCACAATGGGATTCGAGTCAGTGACCCGTACATTACCAATTTCGCCGTCTGTAAGCTTCGCTTGCTGCTGACACACCAGGGCCCGGATCTCTCTTTGGATTACTCCTTTCTGCCTTGGTCGGGCAATCTCAGCGAGCTGTTGGAGTAAGAACACAACTTCTCCCAAACAATTACTAATAATGTTAGTACCCAAAATTATATTTAAACCGTTCTCCTCATTTACAGTCTTTACTACCAGAAGCCCCTGGTCTTTCAACTCCTCTCTGCCCACTTTCACATCTACACATTTTGTCCCGAGTACTTCTACAGGAAGACCATTAGAAGCATACACGGTAAAGTCAGGGCTCGGGGGTTTAAGACTGTCCATTGACCAGAACTTAGTATATAGGGCATCAGGTATTAGGGTCACCTGAGACCCCAGTGTCTAACAATGCCGGAACAGCAATACCATCTAGAATGATAGACAGGTAGGGTCGTCCACCCACATACCTGCGGTTCCAGTCTAGGGGGCCTGACGGGTCTCCTCCTGGGTGTTGGCCCTCGGACCCAGGTTCTGCCCGTTTAAAGGACACTGTGGAGACATATGACCTTTCCGGTTGCATCGGTAACAGGTGATCTCCCGACGAGGAGGGTGTTGATCAGAGGTCGCTCCTGGGGGTGGCGTTGTCCTCCTCCGGGGGGGCGACGTCTTCCTTCTTCTCCGGTTCATCCACGGGACGTCTTCTGGGCAATCAGCTAATAAGATCTTCCCTTCTTCCTCTTTCCGCAGCTGCAGGGCACTCATCACAGCAGCCAGATTTTTAGTCAGCTGGCGCACCTCTGAGCGCAGACAGTCCAATTCACTAGGGGGTGTCGCCTGCGTTTTGGTTTCTGCCACTAGCGGGGAAAAGGGGGGTACTGCCGGTTCCAGAGTGACTTCACCCTGATGATGTTGGGTTGCCACTTCAGGTTTGCCCAGGGGTCGCAGCCCTTTTATTGCCATGTCCTTTAGGGCATCAAAGGTAGCATCAGGATGATCTAAAGACCACCAATTCACAGTTCTGCGTTCCGCTTGGGACCTCAGTCCCTGCACAAATTGTTCTTTCAGCATCTTATTTTCATCAATGACACTTATGGTATTAACCTGCTTGAGGGCTCTCAGGGCCCCTTGTAGTCGGCAGGCATAGTCCCTTATGCTGTCACTTGGTTGCTGTGAACAGTTATAGAATGCCATCCGGAGATCTGTTTCGGTGCGATCTTCAAAAATGGCCTGTAACTTTAAGAGGATTGCAGGCACCAACTCCTGGTCCGTGGTAGCCCAAGTCTCCACTTCTCTCTCAGCAGCGCCAGTTAGCTGCCCTATTAATACTGCAGCTTTTTGCCTCTCAGACATAGAGTACATTTCTAGGACACTGCATATCTTCCGTTTGAATCCTGCTAAAGTGCCTGGCTCGCCGCTGTACTGGGGAAGCCATTTCGCCCCAGGCATATATGGAAGCGTTAGTGGCATGAGCGGGACCACCGGACTGAGTGCTGGGCCTGCGCCCCCATCTGGCGCTACAACGCCACGCGGTGCGGAGTCGGGTCCTCCGGCTGGGGCCGCACTGTCGGCCGGTTGTTGCAACATATTAGCGCCCCCTTGGTTAAACGGAGCCTACCGATTTCAGAAGCTGCTATTTCCCAGGCACAGCAGTAGGAACAGGACCTTCGTCGCAGGCGCTCTGATGTCAGAGCGTCCACTTCCTGTCGCAGGACCTGCCGCTGAGTCAGAGCCGGGGGCGTGTCCAAGACTTTGCGCGCTCTTTCAGGTACGCCCACCTTCTTCTCCAGCGCCTCAGGGCGCGAATATGGCGGCAAATATGGCGGTATTTGGCGCCAAACAATAGCAACAGTCTTTTTCACCAAAACACTCCACAGGCACACAGGGCTCGCAATTCTGCAAGTTTCGGATCCTGTTCGTGACGCCAAGTTTTTGTCTCGACCCGCACCACAATTGTGGGTTACCAGAGCAATGGGGTACTCAGAGCCGAGCCCATGGAAGTCTATGGGGTTGTCACAGGTAGCGCTGGCTCGGTCTGTGGCCCTGGCGGTTAGGCGTATGTTGGGGGGGAATATTTACAGGGGATAGGTATATATACAGTTCGTGACGCCACCTGTAGTTTCCTGATCACTAAGACCAGCGCTGCTGTAGATCTCTGAGGGGATGGTGAGGCAGCTAGATGTCGGGTCCCCTACAGGTGGGACTCTTCCCTCAAGTCGATAGTTATGGTGGGGTTGTGCAGGGATGCAATCAAATAACTCAGTCTCACACATAGAAGCTTCTTTCCATACCTTTTACTTCAAGTTGTTCAGGCAGGTCCCAGGGAGGCTGTTCGGGGTGGATGAATGCACGTAGCGGTAACAGTTGAGCAGGTTACAGGCCTCCTTCTCTTTCCAAATGATGAGTGAGTCCAAGCTTGCCTGTAGCTAAGTTAACTCTATAGTTTTCAGCTTTTTCCACTAGCTGTACTGCCCGGTCAGTTTTGTGATAGAGCCTTATAAGTGGTGAACTAAGTACTTTCTTTTGCCGCGCGCCGGACTCAGAAGTCTTGTTCTCCTGACTCGGTTACGTACTGGCACTCTAAGGGCGGCTTTCTGCAACCTAAGGTCCAGTAAGACTCTGGCTTTTCTATCACTATGCCTGGAGCTATAGTGACGCTTCGGTCCCCAGTGACCGGTGACAATGTGCAGGATAATCCGATCCTTAAGGCACTTCTGAATCCTTCCCACTATGCCCTTCGCCCTGCTTCTGCTTTCAATGTAGCACTGAAGCGTGAAGATAGAAAGTCAGTTTTCTTCCTTGGTCTCACTGAGTAACTCTCAGTTTCCTCAAAGTTCAGACTGAGTAAAAGGTAACTCTGACTAGACTCGGGATGATAACTAGTCATCCGTTACTAGACTCCACTTCGTTGAATTGACAGGAACTAATCTTCTGCTCACCCAGAGCTCTGACAGGAATCCTCACTGTCTGAGAAGAACTAGCCCTGACTGCTCTGTACGATGACAGGAAGCTAGACTGACTCTCTCCTGTGCTACACGTCACTCCCCTATACACCCCTGTGGGTGTGTCTGAAGTGTAAGTGAGTGTCAAGCTTTAACTGTTACCTTACTGTGCATTCTCCAGATCCTGTGTTTTTTTACATACCAGGGCTACACAGTGACATCACCTGTTGTGAATGGTTGATCATGTGTTATCAATGCGTAGAGTTATTAACTGTCAATGGAATCCTGACTGTAATGATAATGAGACTTATGAAAAGTCTTCTGTAAACAAAACAGGAAGTATGATTCAAAAAATTCCAACAGTGAAGCGCTGAAAAAATTGAAAGATTTCTATTTTTTTAATACAGATCCAGATATAAAAATCTAAAAATAAACATCCGCAAAAAAAATATAAACTTCCTTCTCACCCCCACTGGGGGTGGTCTTTGTTGTCCTTTCTCATTCTCGGGTCCTCTACCAGAGGCCTGGGAGTTTGAGGGTTCTGCGCAGGATCTTAGCTCAGAGAGCTCAGATGTTGCTCCTGGGATCTGTTGTAGCCGTTCTTCCAACTTAGGGGTCACTGCTCCAAGTGCTCCTATCACCTCTTGAATCACTGTTGCCTTCACCTTCCACATCTTCTCCAGTTGTCCTTTGAGGCCCTGGTATTTCTCCAGCTTCTCATATTCCTTCTTTCTGATGTTGCTGTCACTTGGCACTGCAACATTTTTATTATATATATTCAGGTAAGACAAAAACTGATTTAATAAATAGGCCATTTTCTCATTATACATTGTTTTAAGTTTCCCCTACAAATTAGACGAAGATCAGACAAACTTCCCAGTTTTATTGGAACTGGACAACTGTCTCATGTGTATGGGGTCATCCGGACTGTCCCTCATAGGTGACATTAATGGAGATAAGGATTGGGCAAACACAAAATCCTTTTGCTTTCAGGGGAGATAAGCCCCTGCCGGAAGTGGACACTTTTGCCTACACAACTCCATAGGGCACAATGCGAGGAGATCAGTGCCATAAAGCAGGCAGGAGAGCGGGGCTGACTCTGATGGAAGACCCTGCAGCTGATCTGAGGTCTGCTCTTCTGCTCCTGATCAGCATGAATGTCTCTGTGGTCAGTTTCATGTTGAGTGATCATTTCAGCAGCTGAGTTCACTTACAGACTTGATGGGTCGTATGACCACAAACTTACACAATCTGTACTGTACATACACCGCTCAGGGGAAGGGAGAGCACATAACATGCACTATTCTGTGTGCACCATCAACATTCCAGGAACAAAAGAAAGAAGGAAGAGAGAGACAGAGAGAAGGAAAGGAAGAGAGAGAAAGAGAGAGACAGAACAAAACAGAGAGAAAGAGACAAGAGAAGGAAAGGAAGAGAGAGAACGAAACAGACAGAGAGAAAGAGAGAGAAGGAAAGGAAGAGAGACAGAGAGAGACAGAACAAAACAGAGAGAAAGAGACAAGATAGAAAGAGAAGGAAAGGAAGAGAGAGAGAGAAGGAAAGGAAGAGAGAGAGAAAGAGAGAGAGAACGAAACAGACAGAGAGAAAGAGACAGAGAGAGAGAAGGAAAGGAAGAGAGACAGAGAGAGACAGAACAAAACAGAGAAAGAGACAAGAGAGAAAGAGACAGAGAGAGAGAGAAGGAAAGGAAGAGAAACAGAGAGAGACAGAATAAAACAGAGAGAAAGAGACAGAGAGAAGGAAAGGAAGAGAGACAGAGAGAGACAGAGCAAAACAGAGAGAAAGAGACAAGAGAAGGAAAGGAAGAGAGAGAGAACGAAACAGACAGAGAGAAAGAGAGAGAAAGAGAGAGAAGGAAAGGAAGAGAGACAGAGAGAGACAGAACAAAACAGAGAGAAAGAGACAAGAGAGAAAGAGAAGGAAAGGAAGAGAGAGAGAAGGAAAGGAAGAGAGACAGAACAAAACAGAGAGAAAGAGACAAGAGAGAACGAGAAAGAGAGAGAGAACAAAACAGACAGAGAGAAACAGAGGATGAAATAAACAGAAAGAGAGACAGAACGAAACAGACAGAGAGAAAGACGAGAGAGAAAGAGAGAGAGAAATAGACAGAACGAAACAGAGAGAAAGAGACAAGAAAGAGAAAGAGAGAGAGAAAGAGGATGAAATAAACAGAAAGAGAGAGACAGAAGGAAAGGAAAGGAAGAGAGAGACAGAGAGAAAGAGATAGAGAGAGAAGGAAAGCAAGACAGAGAGAAAGAGACAAGAGAGAGACAGAAAGAGAGAGCGACAGAGAGAGGATGAAATAAACAGAGAGAAAGAAGGAAAGGAAGAGAGAGAGAAAGAGACAAGAGAGAGGATGAAATAAACAGAAAGAGAAGGAAAGGAAGAGAGACATAGAGAGACAGAACAAAACAGAGAGAAAGAGACAAGAGAGAGACAGAAAGTGAGAGACAGAGAGAGGATGAATAAACAGAAAGAGAGAGAAGGAAAGGAAGAGACACAGAGAGAGACAGAAGGAAACAGAGAGACAGAGAGAAAGAGAGAGACAGAGAGAAAGAGAGACAGAGAGAAGGAAAGGAAGAGAGAGAAGGAAAATAAGAGAGAGACAGAACAAAACAGACAGAGAAAGAGTCAAGAGAGACAGAGAGAGAGAGAGAAAGAAACAAGAGAGAGAGAGAAGGAAAGGAAGAGACAGAGAGAGACAGAAGGAAACAGAGAGAAAGAGACAAGAGAGAGACAGAGAAAGAGAGACAGAGAGAAGGAAAGGAAGGGAGAGAGACAGAACGAAACAGAGAGAAAGAGACACGAGAGAGAGAAAGAGAGATAGAACGAAACAGAGAGAAAGAGACAAGAGAGAGAGAAAGAGAGATAGAACGAAACAGAGAAAGAGACAAGAGAGAGAGAAGAGAGATAGACGAAACAGAGAGAAAGAGACAGAGAGAGACAGAGAGAGAGAGAGAGAAGGAAAGGAAGAGAGAGACGGAGAGACAGAACGAAACAAAGAAAAAGAGACAAGAGAGAGATAGAGAGAAAGAGAAGGAAAGGAATAGAGACAGGGAGAAAGAGACAGAGAGAGGATGAAATAAACAGAAAGAGAGAGAGAAGGGAAGGAAGAGAGAGAGAAAGAGAGAGACAGAACGAAACAGAGAGAAAGAGACAAGAGAGAGAAGGAAAGAAAGAGAGAGAGAAAGAAAGAGAGAGACAGAACGAAACAGAGAAAGAGATAAGAGAGAGACAGAGAGAAAGAGAAAGAGAAGGATAGGAAGAGAGAGAGAAAGAGAGGGACAGAATGAAACAGAGAAAGGGACAAGAGACAGCGAGAGAAAGAGAGAGAAGGAAAGGAAGAGAGACAGAGAGAAACAGAACGAAACAGACAGAAAGAGAATGAAATACAAAGGGAAATAGAGAAGGAAAGAGAAACAGAATGAAACAGAGAGACAGAGAGAGAAAGAGGGACAATGACAATTGCAAAGGAACAAGCTCACCTGAGAGACAGAAAGAAAGAGACAAAACGAAATAAATAGACAGAAAGAGAGACAGAGAGAGAATGAACTAAACAGGAACAGAGAGAGAAGGAAGAGAGAGAGAAAGAGAGAGAAAAGGGAAGGAAGGAAAAAACAGAAAAAAGAAAGAAAGAAAGAAAGGAAGAAAGAAAGAAAAAGAAAAAACAAAAGAAGAGATTAGACAGGTAGAGATATAGATTAATAGATAAATATGGAAGGCAGAAAGATTAAATAGATAGATAATAGATAGCTAAATAGATAGACAGACAGATAGATAGATAGATAGATAGATAGATAGATAGATAGATGATAGATAGATAGATAGATAGATAGATAGATAGATAGATAGACAGAAGATAGATAGAGAGATAATAGATAGATAGATAGATAGATAGATAGATAGATAGATAGATAGATAGATAGATAGATAGATAGATAGAAGATAGATAACAGTCCAAAGAAAGAAACAGCACCCATTCAGATGGGTGAAAAAAGAGCTACTTTATTGAGCCCATTGATGCAACGTTTCGGTTCAAAGTGTGAACCTTTTTCACACTTTGAACCGAAACGTTGCATCAATGGGCTCAATAAAGTAGCTCTTTTTTCACCCATCTGAATGGAGTGCTGTTTCTTTCTTTGGACTATTATATTGCAAGGTTTGGTATTTGCCTGTTGGAACTTGTGCACCCGGATTTCTTGCTTTTTTCTTTTTTGTGCTGTTCTAATTTCTTTTTTCTAGATAGATAGATAATAGATCAATAGATAAAAAAACAGATAATAGATAGATAGATAGAGAGATAGATAGATAATAGATAGGAGAAGAGGATAGAGTAGATAGATAGATAGATAGATAGATAGATAGATAGATACAGATTACATCGTTTCCAGCAGTGATGTATCAGTCCATCGCTCCGATGTGTGACAGTCGGTGACTCCTCTCTCTGCTCACGGTGTCTCCGGTCCCGGCTGTTCACACTGTAATGAGCGCCAGTCAGTCCCGGGCCCCGGACTCTGATGTCATCCTGCTTAATAAATAGTATTATTTTACAGATTAAGTATTAAAACAAATATTATGTGTGGCCCAGCTGCGCAAGGCACACATGTCTCCTGGAAAATGTACAAGAAGGTAACTGTAAAGCCTGATATTCATTCACATCACACACACTTCTCAGCATTGCCACTAGAGGCATTTCAGACTATTTAGTAGTGTGACGTAGCAATAGTGAGTGATTCAAGTTCCTGTCTTTGGACAGAGAGGTTCGTTTTAGTTTCTGTTTCAGTCAGAGACAGACGGAAGGAGAGGAGAGTTCAGTCTTGGAGGGAGAGGATTGAAGACTGATTCCTGAAGGAGCTCAGATAGTTCATTATACAGACGTGGAGGCTGGTACGAGTAGACGGACTTACTCTAGCCTAGTCAGAACTACAATCAGAACTGCTATCTCAGAACAAGCTGCCTGTGTTCCTAGGAAAGTGGAAAGTGACTCTCAGAGCTACAGCGTGTATACAGTCTGACGAAGCGTCCTGTGAGCTGCTCTGGACAGAGTTCTGTGAAGGAAAGAAGGAAGGGAACTACTGCAGTTATACCAACGAGGCAACTGAGAACAGGTCAGTGAGCTCTGAAGGAAAGCTGACCACTACACTCACTGCTACTCGTGCTTATGTTAAGGGCGAGAGCAGGGCGACAGGCGAGTGGAGAAAGGAAGAGTGACTTCGGTGACAGATCACCTTCACTCAGTTTAACCGGACACCGGGTCCGAAGCATTGCTAGTACTTCACGTCTAGTGATAGAAAACCGGAGGCCTTGCTGGACTTCAAGTCGCAGAAGGTAGCCCCAAGTGCCGATACGTAACCGGGGTCAGGCAGAACAGGAGTCTGGCAGGTACCGCCACATAGACTTAGTTCTCGTCACTAGAAGACTCCACCACAATGTTGGCCGGGTGCAGTAGTTGCTATTGAAAGAGTTGCACTTGACTTTATGCAAGTTTGTACTCACACACATTACAAGGATAAAGGAGGCCCTTAACCTGCTCAACAGTTTTCCTGAATGTGCATTCTCCAACCTGACCAGCTTCCCGGGACATACCTGCAACATCTACAAGTAAAGGTATGGAAAGAGACTGCGTTGTGTGTGACTGAATTCTTATCTGCACCCTGCATCACCACCATAGACTTTGAGGGACCAGTCCCACCTGTGGGGGACTTAACACCTAGCTGCCATAACATCCCCTCAGAGATCTACCCTGCAGCGCTGGTCAATCAGATCAGAAACCACAGGTGGCGTCACGAACTATAACTACAATCCCCTGTAAATATTCCCCCCTTGCATGACCGCCAGGGCCACGGACCGAGCTCTGCTGCCAGTGACATTCCCCATAGACTTCCATGGGCTCTGTTCCGAGTACCCCATAGCCCTGGTACCCCCAATGTGGTGCGCGTCATCTCTGGCGTCACGAACAGGATTCGAAGCTTGCAAATTGTGAGTCCTGTGTGCCTATTGAACTGTTTTGTGCAAAAAGACTGTGTGCAGTTTTTGGTGATTTTTGGCGCCATTGTCCGCCATTTTTGCCGCCATATTCGCGCCCTGAGGCGCTGGTGAAGAAGGTGGGCGTGCATTTGTGGGCGTACCTGAAAAAGCGCGCTGATTCCTGGACACGCCCCCAACGATGACGCGGCGGCAGGTCCTGTGGAGAGCTTCAGTGAACGCTCTGACATCAGAGGCCAGCGACTCAGGTCCTGTCTGCACCGCTGTGTCTGTAGAGCTGCAGCCTTTGGAGAAGGTAGGCTCTGATTAACTAGGGGGGCGCAAACATGTCGCAGCAGCCAGCAGACAGCGCGGCCCCGGCTGGCGCCCCCAATGATTTACCACTTGGCGTTGTAGCGCAGGATGGAAATGTAGGCCCCTCACCTGGTCCTGTGGTCCCGCTCATACCGCTAACGCTCCCATACATGCCTGGAGCGAAGTGGCTCCCTCAGTACAGCGGCGAGCCAGACACCCTGTCAGGGTTCAAACGGAAAATATGCAGTATAATGGACATGTACCCAATGACAGAGAAGCAAAGAGCTGCTGTGGTAATAGGGCAGTTAGCTGGTGCTGCAGAAAGGGAAGTAGAGACTTGGACCATTGCAGACCAG
The DNA here is from genome assembly GCA_033576555.1 of Oophaga sylvatica. Taxonomy (NCBI): domain Eukaryota; kingdom Metazoa; phylum Chordata; class Amphibia; order Anura; family Dendrobatidae; genus Oophaga; species Oophaga sylvatica. Next base: position 533,615,452 of record JARQOD010000005.1, on the reverse strand, counting down.
GAGTCGGTGCCTGCGATTCTCTTAAAGCTACAGGCTATCTTTGAGGACCGCACAGAAACGGATCTCCGGATGGAGTTTTACCAATGCTCTCAGAGACCAGATGACAGTATTAGGGACTATGCCTGCCGACTACAGGGGGCCCTGCGAGCTCTCAAACAGGTTAACCCTATAAGTGCCATTGATGAAAGCAAAATGCTGAAGGAACAGTTTGTACGGGGACTGAGGTCCCAAGAGGAGGGCAGGACTGTGAACTGGTGGTCCTTGGATCATCCTGATGCAACCTTTGATGCCCTTAAAGATATGGCTATAAAAGGACTGCGGCCCTGGAAAAGCCTGAGGTGGCAACTCAATATCACCCGGGGGAAGCCACTCTAAAGCCGGCAGTATCCACCTTTTCCCCGCTGGTAGCAGAAGCCAAAACGCAGGTGGCGCCCCCTACTGAGTTGGACTGTCTGCGCTCAGAAGTGCGCCAGCTGACTAGAAACCTGGCCACTGTAATGAGTGCCCTGCAACTGCGGAAGGAAGAAGGAGGAAAGATCCTGCTAGCCGACTGCCCAGAGGATGTCCCTTGGATGAATCGGAGGAAATGGAGGACGTCGCCTCACCGGAGGAGGACAACGCCACCCTCAGGAGCGACCCCTGATCAGCACCATCCTCGCCGAGAGATCATCTGCTACCGTTGCAACAGAAAAGGTCATCTGGCCCAACAGTGTCCTTTAAACGAGCAGATCCTGGGTCCGAGGGCCAACACCCAGGAGTAGACTCATCAGGCCCCTTAGACTGGAACCGCAGGTTTGTGGGAGGAAGACCCTACCTGTCCATCATCCTGGAGGGATCGCAATCCCTGCACTGCTGGATACTGGATCTCAGGTGACCATCATACCTGATGTCCTTTATAATAAGTTTTGGTCCATGGACAGCCTCCAGCCCCCGAGCCCTGACTTTGCGGTGTACGCCTCTAATGGTCTCCCTGTTGAAATAATCGGAGCCAAAAGCGTGGACGTAAAGGTGGGCAGAGTGGAGCTGAAGGATCAGGGACTCTTAGTAGTAAAGACTGTAAATGAGGAAAATGGCTTAAATGTGGTTTTAGGTACTAACATAATTAGTAACTGTCTGGGAGAAGTTGTGTTTTTGCTCCAACAGCTCGCTGAAGTTGCCAAGCCAAAGCAAAAGGGAGTGATCCAGAGGGAGATCCGGGCCCTGATGTGCCAGCAGCAAGCGAAGCTTACAGATGGTGAAATTGGTAATGTACGGGTAACGGACCCGAACCCCATTATGATACCCCAATGAGTGAAATGCTACTATGTGTGTAGAGCAGCAATAGGTCTGAGAGGACAGAACTACCAAGCAGTAGTAGAGCCCCATCGTTCAGAGCACAGACCTACACTCTTGACTGCTAGAGGGGTAGTGGAAGTAAGAAATGGGAGAGTACCAGTACGACTTCTCAACTGGGGAGAAGATGAAGTAAATTTACCATGTTATGCCACTGTTGCTAAATTGCATACCGTAGATAACAACTCTATTCTTACAGCCGAGTCCTTAGCCTCCCGCCAACCAGCGGAGGATAATGACCGGCAACCCAGGTGGCGGATTGGTGTCAGCAGCTCCATGTCGGGACAGACACCACTTCCGCCCACCAGAAACAGGGAGTACTACGGGTGGTACAGGAGTACGCGCAGGTATTTAGCAAACACCCACTTGACTTTGGGACAATTAAGGGAGTACAGCATCATATCCCTACAGGCAGTCATCCTCCCATCAAAGAGCGGTACAGGCCTATACCTCCAGCACACTATCAGAAAGCTAAGGAAATGTTGCGTGACATGAAGGAAGCCGGGGTGATAAGGGATAGTTGTAGTCCCTGGGCAGCACCTCTAGTCCTAGTTAAGTAAAAGGATGGAAGCATGAGAATGTGTGTAGATTACAGACAAGTAAATTGCATAACACATAAAGATGCATACCCATTACCACGCATTGAGGAATCCTTAGCTGCCTTGAAAACTGCTAACTACTTTTCCACCCTCGACCTCACTAGTGGGTACTGGCAAGTAGCTGTGGCTGAGGAGGATCGGGAGAAGACAGCTTTCACCACCCCAATGGGACTCTGTGAGTTTGACAGAATGCCGTTTGGACTCAGCAGTGCCCCGGGAACATTCCAGAGAGTGATGGAGAGCTGCCTGGGACATCTCAACTTTGAAACCGTGTTGCTGTACCTGGACGACGTAATTGTGTACTCCAAGACGTATGAGGATCATCTGAAGCACCTGGCATAGGTATTCGAGTCACTGTCCAAGTATGGGATGAAACTGAAGCCCTCTAAATGCCATCTGCTCAAACGAAAGGTACAGTACTTGGGACATATTGTCAGCTCAGAAGGAGTAGCGCCGGACCCCGAGAAGGTCACGGCCATCCAGAAATGGCCGGAGCCGAAGAATCTCAAGGAGGTGCGCCAGTTCCTGGGACTGACAGGTTACTACCGGAGGTTTGTAAAAGACTACACCAAGAAAGCAGAGCCTCTGCAGGACCTCCTGGTAGGACAACCCCTCAAGAGCAGAAATCCTCCATTCCACTGGGGTAAAGAACAAGCTGAGGCATTCAAAGAGATGAAAGAGATCCTGACAGGCGATGAAATCTTGGCCTACCCTGATTACAGCCAACCGTTCCTGCTGTACACTGATGCCAGTAACGAAGGATTGGGAGCTGTCCTCAGTCAGAAGCAGAATGGCCAAGAAAAAGTCATTGCATATGCAAGCAGGAAGCTCCGGCCAACTGAGAGAAACCCAGAAAACTATAGCAGCTTCAAGTTGGAGTTCCTGGCGCTGGTCTGGGCCATTACAGAAAGATTCAAGCATTACCTAGCCTCCAGCAAGTTCACTGCGTACACAGACAATAACCCCTTGACACACCTTGAAACAGCCAAGCTGGGAGCCATGGAGCAACGTTGGATGGCTCGGCTGTCGAACTATCAATTTACCATCAAGTACAGGGCGGGCCGTAAAAATGCCAACGCTGACGCCTTGTCCAGAATGCCGCATGAATCCGACACGGAGGAAGAATCGGATGACCTGGAAGAGATTGAGCTACCTGCATTCCACAAAAATGGGATGATCCATGAGCAACGAGCCTACAGGAAGCGGTGTGGTAAGACGTTAAACCCTTTACCTCATCACAGCTGGAAGGAGACTCAGGACAGCGATCCAGTGGTCAGCCGTATCAAGGAGCTGATAAGACAGGAAGGTTCCTCCTTGGAGAAAGATGCACCTATACCAGCAAAGCTCCTGTGGAACGAGAGAAGCCGGTTGTTCATCTACCGTGAGAAGTTGTGCAGGAGATACGTCGACCCAAGGACCCATGAGATGGTTTGGCAGATAGTGGTACCTAGGGCAGACATCCAAATGGTGTTAGCAGCCTACCACGATCAAGCGGGACACTTTGGCTGGAAAAAGCTGGAGAACCTGTTGAAGTGTCGGTTCTACTGGGTAGGGATGCGCAGCTCCATCGAGAAGTGGTGCCGGAACTGTGGACCCTGTGGCCTCAGACGAAAAGATTACTGTAGTCAGAAGGCACCCCTGCAGCCTATCCAGACGACTCGTCCCTTGGAGATCGTGGCATTGGACCATGTCAAGTTGTCACCAAGCAGGTCGGGATACTCATATGCCCTGACCATGGTGGATCACTATTCCAAATTTCTGGTGGTCGCCCCTGTCAAAGATCTGACAGCAGAGACAGCAGCAAAGACCTTCCAAGCGAGTTTCTGCAGACCACACGGATATCCGGAGCAGGTGTTAACTGATCAAGGTCCTGCCTTTGAAGCTGAACTGTTTAAGGAATTCTGTCACATGTATGGGTGTAAGAAGATCAGAACAACACCGTACCACCCTCAAACCAATGGCCTTTGTGAAAAGATGAATCACATTGTCATTGATTTACTGAAATCTGTACCACTGGAAGAAAGAAATCGGTGGCCAGACTTGTTACCTGACCTGGTCGACCTGTACAACCACATACCGGTAAGTTCCACCAACTGCACTCCAGCCTACCTTATGCGAGCAAGACCAGGAAAGCTGCCAATGGATTTGGAACTTGGTGTGGTAGAACCAGAGGCTGATGACACTGCTGAAGATTGGGACACGATGTGTTGAGCGATATTGCTCGATATCTAAAAATATCGCATCGAAATTGTATCGCCGATAGCACTAAATATCGTCGATATCCGATTTCGATACCGGAAGTCCCATGTAAGTCTATGGGAACAAAATATCGCAACAAAAAAAAACCTTTCTTTCGTTGTAAACACAAAATATACACACATAGAATACATATATATATATATATATACATGTCATTGTGACATATATATATACATATATTTATAGTTTATACACTTCTACATAGTAAAATCGACTCTAATTCAATTGCCGGGTAAAGACGTGACATACCCCATAGAAGTCGACGGGCTCGGTGCCGAGTACCCCGAAAACCTCTGGCTCTGTGCGACTCAACTTGGGCGTCACAAACAGGATTCTGTAGCTCGCTATAAGCGAGTCCTGTGTGCCTGAATTGCACTGGTTTTGTGCTTGAGAATTGCTAAAATCATCAGAGAATGTATTTGCCATTTTTCCGCCATATCTGCGTCACGACGAGGCACTGGTGAAGAAGAAGGGCGTGCTCTTCGTGGGTGTCACTCACTCAGTGGCGTGAAAACGATGGCCGCCCACTGTAAATGGTACTGCAATGTAACATCGTGCCCCACAGCTCTGGAGTTCCGCCTCCTCATCCTCCTCAGTGTGAGGAGGTCCGCCTCCCTACAAAAGAGGGGCCCTCTCCAGATATGACACATGTGACTTGGCAGAGATGGCTAATGGACACGACGAGCAGAAGTGGGAAGGGATGGAGCAGTCAGAGCTCTCCCCCACGGAAGCGACCCGATCGCCACAGAATCACCGTTGGGCACCCGGCCTGTAAACCCTCCTACGCTGCAGGAAGCGGCGGATACCCTAAGAGGCCTGGCCCGGCACCGGGAGGAGGTCGCCAGGATGGAAGCCAGCTGGCGTGCCCTAAAAATAAACTTGGAGCGGCGCCAATCCCTCTTACCTGAAGTGTCTGTACCGGAAGGTGAGGCACCCGTTATAGTAGAGGAGCCCTTGCAATGTGATCCGGTTGACGTTGTCGCAGTGGAGGCACCCGTTCCTGCAAAAACCGCAGCACCGTCAGCAGCACCCCAGATCCCGCTGTCTGCCCCGGTCGCTGAGACAGAAGAAGCGACACCCGTCCTCATGGAGGAGGCCGCGCAGGCACCAGAGCACTACCTGCCTGTACCGGAGCCCGACTGTCATCTGTTTAGAGCCGCTGCTTCCTCCGCAGGGAGCACCGCCAGGACTGGGGGGCGACAGGAGAGCTGCCGCAAACCGGACACTGTAAGCTGCAGTGGAGTGGTGGAGACATGGAGCAGCTGGTGGAGGAGAATTACAACCGGCGTCAGGAGGAAGAGTGGAGACGTTGGGAGCGGGAAGCAGAGCGACAAAGGGAGCAGCGAGAAACCCTAAAACTTCGCCAACGTCACCTGGAGAAGGACCGGGCAGATAAGGACCGGATGAGAAAGGATAAAGGAACCCTGAGTGAGCCGCGGCGTAAGGGTGCAGTACGGAGCTTTAAATTGAAAGGTGGGTGGGGCTTCATCAAGGAGCCTGGACTTTATTTAGAAGTCTTTGTGACCCGGCGGGACGTGGAGGCTCACCTCCCAGAAGGACACCCGGGGAGGGACCTGTTGCCAGGAGACTTGGTGACTTACACCCGACACTGGGGTTACAATGGGTGGTACACCCTAAATGTTACCAGGTGCGACCCCTACTCCCCAGTGTGTCAGGAACCTGTGAGACCCTCGAAGCCTTCAGCCTCCCACATCCAGGCCTCTGCGAAAGTGCCCACCCACGCCGTAAATCTCCCCAGCCTCCCTCAGTGGTCTCCTCAGCAGCCCCAGCTATGGACATGATAAGTATAGCTGGCCCGTACCCGGCGCCTGTTAGGCCCCCTGGGGTTCGTACAGTCCGTGACATAGGGCTCCAGACCCGGAGAGAGATGAAAGAGGTGGCCACACAGACCCAGATAGCGGGTCACGACTTGACTGTACAGGCCACACGACGTCATCAGGTCCTGGTGGTCCTTGGTGTCTCGGATGTTTGGCAAGCACCAGAAGAGTACCAGGTGGTACCTGTAACACCCCTGCCAAAGAAGTCTAAATAACCCGGACAGGGTCCCTGTATGTAAATAAATAGTTAAATTGTTTATGTACCCGGACGGGTGAATGTTCCAAAAAAATTTTTTTAATTTAATAAAAAATAAAAAAGCACAGTTTTCATTTCTTTTATTACTGTCTCATCCTGCTGCGACGCCATCGATCTCCTGTAAAAAATGAAAAAAAAAAAAGTATACCACCTGACCGACGCAGTCCATAGTAACGAGTGTCCCACGACGATCCAGCTCTGCTACATCAGAATGACAGGCAGAGCCTGTCATCCCGGCGCAGCACAGCTGATTACCTGCTTCCCCGGCGGGTGACGTCATCGGACTGACTGCTTTACGGCCGGGATTACCCTGCAGTCACTGCAGTTATCGCGAAAAAACTGCATGTGACCGCCAGGGAGAAGATAATGGCGGCCATCAAGCAGTCCAGGACGTGACCGCCGGAGATCTTCTGCCAGGTAAGTGCCGCTGACTCCTGACAGACCCGACCGACGGACACTCACAGTGACAGTGACAAATCCGATTCGGTATTCGATAAGACGAAAATATCGAAACGAATTATCGAAAGGCCGATAGAGCTAATATCGGCCGATAGCCGATATTTGCATTATCGTATCGCTCAACACTAGACACGAACCGACAGGAACAGTACAGGAGAGTACAAGCCTGCGTGGAAGATAGTCTCAATAAAGTAAGGGAAAAGCAAGAGAAGAACTACAACAAAAGTGCGCCAGCTAAGCCTTTTATGCCTGGAGAAATTGTGCTAAAAAGAAAAAGAAGAATGCACAAATTGGATGATCAGTGGGAACAGGAGCCGTATGTCGTGCAAAATTCCAAATTTGATAACAGAAAAACCTGTACCATTAGCAAGGATGGAGGAAAAACGACTGCAACTGTGTCTAGAGATCATCTAAAGTTGTGTCCGGACCCATTAAAGCTTCGTGAGGAAGAACCTGTTGTTAATCAGGAAGAGAGTGATGAAGCGGTCATACATACAGATTTGGGAGATTTACCTGCAGATTGGCCCAGAGTGGGAGAAGCTGTAATCATTCCTGTGCTGCAGTTTTATCAACCTCAAGAAGAATCTCTACATCCAGTCGCACCAATTGTGCCAGTAGAGTCAGTTCCAGGAGGACCTGTTCCGGCAGAACCTCAACCAGTGGAACCCCAAGAAGCAGCACCACAAGAAGTGGAATCCCCTGGCGGAGCAGAACCGCATCGCCCAGTCGCTAGCATGCTTGCCAGATCCCTAGAGAGGTGGAGTCGTATTTACAGTTTGCCGGCACGCAGAACAGATAGGCTAGAAACTACTATACCTGACACCACACCACGTAGGTCAGTACGTACAATGAAGGGAAGGTTACCTATTCGGTACCAAGAGTAGTCCTAGCAAACTAGTCTAGAATGACCCAGACAGGGTTTACTTAATTGTACAAAGTTATGAAGAGAATTGCATTTTGTTGAGAAAGTTATATGATGATAATGTTTACATGCTAATGTGATTTTACTTGAAATGTGTTTTCATATGCAAAGGACTGCGTGGCTGTGGACTGTGCCAGCCCAAAAACTTTCATTGTAATAGTTCGCACTTCGGTGCCCCATTTTGGTTTTACATAAAGCCTAAACTACCTCTGAAGAAAAACCCATATGGTGTGGCCTAGAGTGAGGTCTGCAGCTCAGAAGTCCTGCAGCCCACCCAGGACCCACGTGGGAGGTTTTTGGTGTGGGTCCTCCACAAGAATTTTGTCTTATACTATGTATTTATTGAAAAGTATTTTGATAATTTTCTACTGATCTATGTACAAATTGTAACGTTTAAGAGTCCTTACCTCCCGCAAGGGATGAGTTATTATGTTGATGTTATATGCAAAACAAAAATGTTTTTCTTTTATATTTCAGCCCGGGAGTGCTGAGTTTAACTAGGGGGGGATGTGTGGCCCAGCTGCGCAAGGCACACATGTCTCCTGGAAAATGCACAAGAAGGTAACTGTAAAGCCTGATATTTATTCACATCACACACACTTCTCTACACTGCCACTAGAGGCATTTCAGACTATTTAGTAGTGTGACGTAGCAATAGTGAGTGATTCAAGTTCCTGTCTTTGGACAGAGAGGTTCGTTTTAGTTTCTGTTTCAGTCAGAGACAGACGGAAGGAGAGGAGAGTTCAGTCTTGGAGGGAGAGGATTGAAGACTGATTCCTGAAGGAGCTCAGATAGTTCATTATACAGACGTGGAGGCTGGTACGAGTAGACGGACTTACTCTAGCCTAGTCAGAACTACAATCAGAACTGCTATCTCAGAACAAGCTGCCTGTGTTCCTAGGAAAGTGGAAAGTGACTCTCGGAGCTACAGCGTGTATACAGTCTGACGAAGCGTCCTGTGAGCTGCTCTGGACAGAGTTCTGTGAAGGAAAGAAGGAAGGGAACTACTGCTGTTATACCAACGAGGCAACTGAGAACAGGTCAGTGAGCTCTGAAGGAAAGCTGACCACTACACTCACTGCTACTCGTGCTTATGTTAAGGGCGAGAGCAGGGCGACAGGCGAGTGGAGAAAGGAAGAGTGACTTCGGTGACAGATCACCTTCACTCAGTTTAACCGGACACCGGGTCCGAAGCATTGCTAGTACTTCACGTCTAGTGATAGAAAACCGGAGGCCTTGCTGGACTTCAAGTCGCAGAAGGTAGCCCCAAGTGCCGATACGTAACCGGGGTCAGGCAGAACAGGAGTCTGGCAGGTACCGCCACATAGACTTAGTTCTCGTCACTAGAAGGCTCCACCACAATGTTGGCCGGGCGCAGTAGTTGCTATTGAAAGAGTTGCACTTGACTTTATGCAAGTTTGTACTCACACACATTACAAGGAGAAAGGAGGCCTCTAACCTGCTCAACAGTTTTCCTGAATGTGCATTCTCCAACCTGACCAGCTTCCCGGGACGTACCTGCAACATCTACAAGTAAAGGTACGGAAAGAGACTGCATTGTGTGTGACTGAATTCTTATCTGCACCCTGCATCACCACCATAGACTTTGAGGGACCAGTCCCACCTGTGGGGGACTTAACACCTAGCTGCCATAACATCCCCTCAGAGATCTACCCTGCAGCGCTGGTCAATCAGATCAGAAACCACAGGTGGCGTCACGAACTATAACTACAATCCCTGTAAATATTCCCCCCATTGTATGAGCGCCCAGGGCCACGGACCGAGCTCTGCTGCCAGTGACATTCCCCATAGACTTCCATGGGCTCGGTTCCGAGTACCCCATAGCCCTGGTACCACCAATGTGGTGCGCGTCAATTACATATCCTGACACAAATCAGTAAGAATAAGAGCCGGGCGCAGGCGGCTCACACCCCATCAATCACCCAGTACACCGCCCTGTGCTCAGCGACTCCAAGTACTTCCCACTGTTTGTAATGACAGAACCAGGGACATATATATATATATGTATAGGTGTGTATATATGTAAAGGATGATGGTATGAGACAGATACATTCTATATGAATGTGTCCCTTATATGCAGTGTGTGCAGTAATACTGTATGTGCCCCTCTGTATGTACTATACACTGTGTGCATTGTATGGATGGATTGTATATACAGTTTTGTGTGCAATGTGTGTCCTGTCTGTATTATACCCACTGTCCAGCTCCTCTATATCAGGGTTCCCCAACTCCAGTCCTCAAGGCCCACCAACAGATCATGTTTTCAGGATTTCCTTTGTATTGCACAGCTGAGGCAATTATCACCTGAGCAATACAAAGGAAATCCTGAAAACATGATCTGTTGGTGGGCCTTGAGGACTGGAGTTGGGGAACCCTGCTCTATATGACTTGCACTGGGTGCAGTATGAGTCCTGTATGTGTTATACCACTGTCCAGCTCCTCTATATGACTTGCGCTGGGTGCAGTATGAGTCCTGTATGTGTTATACCCACTGTCCAGCTCCTCTATATGACTTGCACTGGGTGCAGTATGAGTCCTGTATGTGTTATACCCACTGTCCAGCTCCTCTATATGACTTGCACTGGGTGCAGTATGAGTCCTGTATGTGATTATACCCACTGTCCAGCTCCTCTATATGACTTGCACTGTGTACAGTATGAGTCCTGTATGTATTATACCCACTGTCCAGCTCCTCTATATGACTTGCACTGGGTGCAGTATGGTCCTGTATGTGTTATACCCACTGTCCAGCTCCTCTATATGACTTGCACTGGTGCAGTATGTGTCCTGTATGTGTTATACCCACTGTCCAGCTCCTCTATATGACTTGCACTGGGTCAGTATGAGTCCTGTATGTTTATACCCACTGTCCAGCTCCTCTATATGACTTGCACTGGTACAGTATGTGTCCTGTATGTTTATACCCACTGTCCAGCTCCTCTATATGACTTGCACTGGTGCAGTATGTGTCCTGTATGTGTTATACCCACTGTCCAGCTCCTCTATATGACTTGCACTGGTCAGTATGTGTCCTGTATGTATTATACCCACTGTCCAGCTCCTCTATATGACTTGCACTGGGTCAGTATGTGTCCTGTATGTTTATACCCACTGTCCAGCTCCTCTATATGACTTGCACTGGGTGCAGTATGTGTCCTGTATGTATTATACCCACTGTCCAGCTCTCTATATGACTTGCACTGGTCGTATGTGTCCTGTATGTATTATACCCACTGTCCAGTCTTATATGACTTGATGGTAGTATGGTCCTGTTGTTTACCACTGTCAGCTCTTATATGATTGCACTGGTACAGATTGTCCTGTATGTTTAACCATGTCCAGCTTCTAATGATTCACTGGGTCAGTAGGTCCTGTTTTTACCATGTCCGCTCCTCTAATGATTCACTGGTACAGTATGTGTCTGTATGTTATACCATGTCAGTCCTATATGCTTGCATGGTAGTATGGTCCTGTATGTTTATACACTGTCCAGCTCTCTATATGACTTGCTGGGTAGTATGGTTGTATGTTTATACCACTGTCCAGCTCTCTATATGACTGCATGGTCAGTATGTGTCCTGTTGTTTATACCCTGTCCAGCTCCTCTATATGACTTCACTGGTACAGTATGTGTCTGTATGTTTATACCCACTGTCCGCTCTTCTATATGACTTCACTGGGTCAGTATGTGTCCTGTATGGTTATACCCACTGTCAGCTCTTATATGACTTGCACTGGTACAGTATGTGTCTGTATGTTTATACCACTGTCCAGCTCTCTATATGACTTGCACTGGGTCAGTATGTGTCTGTATGTTTAACCACTGTCCAGCTCCTCATATGACTTGCACTGGGTCAGTATGTGTCTGTATGTGTTATACCCACTGTCCAGCTCTCTATATGACTTCACTGGGTCAGTATGTGTCCTGTATGTATTATACCCACTGTCCAGCTCTTCTTATGACTTGCACTGGTAAGTATGGTCCTGTATGTTTATACCACTGTCCAGCTCTCTATATGACTTGCACTGGTCAGTATGTGTCCTGTATGTGTTATACCACTGTCCAGCTCTCTATATGACTTGCACTGGTGCAGTATGTGTCCTGTATGTTTATACCCATGTCCAGCTCCTCTATATGACTTCACTGGTACGTATGTGTCCTGTATGTTTTACCACTGTCCAGCTCCTTATATGACTTGCACTGGTCAGTATGGTCTGTATGGTTATACCATGTCAGCTCTTCTATATGACTTCACTGGGTCAGTATGTGTCTGTTGTTTATACCCTGTCCAGCTCTCTATATGACTTGCACTGGTCAGTATGTGTCCTGTATGTATTTACCCACTGTCCGCTCCTCTATTGACTTGCACTGGTCGTATGTGTCCTGATGGTTATACCACTGTCAGCTCCTCTATATGACTTGCACTGGGTCAGTATGTGTCCTGTTGTTTATACCACTGTCAGCTCTCTATATGACTTGCACTGGTACAGTATGTGTCCTGTATGTGTTATACCACTGTCAGCTCTCTATATGACTTGCACTGGGTGCAGTATGTCCTGTATGTTTATACCACTGTCCAGCTCCTCTATATGACTTGCACTGGTCAGTATGTGTCCTGTTGTTATACCCACTGTCCAGCTCCTCTATATGACTTGCACTGGGTCAGTATGTGTCCTGTTGTGTTATACCACTGTCCAGCTCTCTATATGACTTCACTGGTCAGTATGGTCCTGTTGTTTATACCCCTGTCCAGCTCTCTATATGACTTGCACTGGGTCAGTATGTGTCCTGTATGTTTATACCACTGTCCAGCTCCTCTTATGACTTGCACTGGTCAGTATGTGTCTGTATGTTTATACCACTGTCCAGCTCTCTATATGACTTGCACTGGGTCAGTATGTGTCCTGTTGTTTATACCACTGTCCAGCTCTTATATGACTTCACTGGGTACAGTATGTGTCCTGTATGTTTATCCCACTGTCCAGCTCCTCTATAGACTTGCACTGGGTCAGTATGTGTCCTGTATGTGTTATACCACTGTCCAGCTCTCTATACTTGCACTGGTCAGTTGGTCCGTTGTTATACCACTGTCCAGCTCCTCTATATACTCATGTACAGTATGGTCCTGTAGATATCACGTCCCCCTCTATTGACTTCACTGGGTGCAGTATAGTCCTGTATGTATTATACCACTGCCAGTCTCATAGACTTGACTGGTACAGTAGTGTCTGTATGTTTATACCACTGTCCAGCTCCTCTATATGACTCACTGGTCAGTATGGTCCTGTATGTTTATACCACTGTCCAGCTCCTTATATGACTGCCTGGGTAGTATGTGTCTGTTGTATATACCACTGTCCAGCTCTTCTATATGACTTGCACTGTCAGTATGTGTCCTGTATGTTATAACCACTGTCCAGCTCCTCTATATGATTGCACTGGGTATAGTATGGTCCTGTTGTATTATACCACTGTCCAGCTCTCTAATGACTTGCACTGGGTCAGTATGTGCCTGTATGTTTTACCACGTCCAGCTCCTCTATATGACTTGCACTGGGTAGTATGTGTCCTGTATGTATTATACCACTGTCAGCTCTTCTATATGACTTGCATGGTAAGTATGGTCCTGTTGTATTATACCCACTGTCCAGTCTCTATATGACTTGCACTGGTGCAGTATGTGTCCTGTATGTATTATACCCACTGTCAGCTCTTCTATATGACTTGCACTGGGTAGTATTGTCCTGTATGTATTATACCCACTGTCCAGCTCTTCTATATGACTTGCATGGTATAGTATGTGTCCTGTATGTATATACCACTGTCCAGCCCCTATTGACTTGCACTGGTACAGTATGTGTCCTGTATGTATTATACCACTGTCCAGCTCCTCTATATGACTTGCACTGGTTAGTATGTGTCCTGTATGTATATACCACTGTCCAGCTCTTATATGACTTGCACTGGGTAAGTATGTGTCCTGTATGTTTATACCACTGTCCAGCTCTTCTATATGACTTGCATGGGTCAGTATGTGTCCTGTATGTATTATACCCACTGTCAGCTCCTCTAATGACTTGCACTGGGTACAGTATGGTCCTGTATGTATTTACCACTGTCAGCTCTTCTATATTCAGGTAGAGTGCCGTTGTTACCATGTCACTCTAATGATTGACTGGGTGTATGTGTCTGTATTTTACCCATCAGTTTATTACTAGTGCGTATGTTTATACATGCAGCCCCTTACTTGCCTGTACAGATTGTCCTGTATGTTTTCCATGTAGCTCTCATATCTTGCAGGTCAATATGTGTCCTGTATGTGTTAACCTGTCCAGCTCTCTATATACTCACTGGTGCAGTATGAGTCCTGTATGTATTACCCCTGTCCAGTCTCTTATGACTGCACTGGGTACAGTATGTGCCTGTATGTATTATACCCTGTAGTCTTATAACTTGCACTGTGTCATAATGCCTGTATGTTTTCCACTGTCGTTTATCACTTCATCTTAAATGTTCCTGTTGTATTATGTAACCACTGTCCTCTTTATTGACTTGCTGGGTAGTGGTCCTGTATGTGTTATACCCACTGTCCAGCTCCTCTATATGACTTGCACTGGTGCAGTATGTGTCCTGTATGTTTATACCCACTGTCCAGCTCTTCTATATGACTTGCACTGGGCAGTATGTGTCCTGTATGTGTTATACCCACTGTCCAGCTCCTCTATATGACTTGCACTGGGTACAGTATGTGTCCTGTATGTGTTATACCCACTGTCCAGCTCCTCTATATGACTTGCACTGGGTACAGTATGTGTCCTGTATGTGTTATACCCACTGTCCAGCTCCTCTTATATGACTTTCACTGTGTACAGTATGTGTCCTGTATGTGTGTCGACCCGCCACCACAATTGTGGGTTACCAGGGCAATGGGGTACTCAGAGCCGAGCCCGTAGAAGTCTATGGGATTGTCACAGGTAGCTGTGGCTCGGTCTGTGGCCCTGGCGGTCTGGGTATGTTGGGGATATATTTACAGGGGTAGATTTATATACAGTTCGGACGCCACTGTAGTATTCTGTAATTTATACAGCGCTGCTGTAGATCTCTGAGGGGATGGTGAGGCAGCTAGATGTCGGGTCCCCTACAGGTGGGACTGGTCCCTCAAAGTCTATGTGAGTAGTGAAGTCGAGTGCGGTTAAAGAACACAGTCTCACACGGTCAGCGTCTTTCCATACCTTTACTTGCAAAGATGATAAGGCAGGTCCCAGGGAGGCTGATCCAAGGAGAGTGTATCTTGAGACGGCAGCTGGACAAGTTAGGGGCCTCCTTTATCTCCAATATGACGAGTGCAACTAGCATGAAGCGTAGTTCCCTCAATTCCCCAGCTAGTCTTTAGCTGTACCTGCCCAGTCAGCTTAGTGTTAGGGGCCTTCCTGTGAAGGAGCTGAATTCTTACGTGGTCCTGCAGAACTCCAAATCTTCACTCCCCCTGACCCCAGTTACGTACTGACTATAAGGGGCTTGTCTGCCGCGACCTAGGGTCCGGTAGATTCCTGGTTTTCCTGTCACCGTGCCTGAAACAACAGTGACCCTTCGGTCCCCAGTGACGGTTGCAACGTGCTGGACTTCTGCAATCCTGTAGCACTAATCCTATAATCCACTTGCCTTTCGCCTTGTCCACGCTGGTAACATAAGCACTCAAAACTAGCCAAGGGTCGAGCAGTCACTTCTTTCCTTTTCCTTCCAATGAAGTTAGCCACAGATGCTCAGTTTCACAGGCAGGAGCACGTCTCTGAACCTGATACCGTCCTCTAGACGGGATGCTGAAGACTTTCTGTGCTAATACTTCTTCCTTCCTCAGTGTGTGTTGTGAAGGTGATACAGCTCTGACTAGACTAAGGTGTATTCCAAACACCTATACCAGACTCCACGATATGAACTGGGATGAAGCAGGCTAGACTCTTTCCTCCCTCCAAACGTCTTCTCACCAAGAAGTCTAGACTCTATCCACACGTCCTCACTGTCCAAAGACAGGAACAAGACTAATCACTCTAACACCTACTACCTTGACCACTCCCTCTAGAGTATACTCCACTACCCTAGGGGTGTGTCTAGTGTGTGTCGAGTGAATGAATATTGAGCATTGAACTACCGTCTCGCCATACACTCTCCAGGGTACTGCGTGTGCCTACCACCAGGGCTACACATTCCCCCATGGTAAACGACAGCACTCCCGGGCTGTGAAATACAAAAGACATTTTGTTTATGCAATAACAATAACAATAACATCTTCCCATCCGGGAGGTGAGAACACCTTGAACGTTACAAACTTTATAGAAAAATACAAATAGTATCAAATAGCATTCAATGAATAAATATACAATATACTTGTGAAGGACCCGCACCAAACCTTCAACGTGGGTCCTGGGTGGGCTGCAGGACGTCCGATTGCAGACCTCACTCAGTGCCACACCATACGGGTTTTGTTTTTCAGAGGTAGTTATGATGGTTTTTGTAAAACCAAGATAGGGCACCGGAGCGCAACTATGTACAAGAAAGTTCTGGGTTAGCATAGTCCTTAACCTCCAAGTCCATTTATAAAGAAAAACACATTATATTAAATCACATTATAAAAGTGCAAACTGTTTATCATTTATCATCTATCATTTACCAATTACCCAGCCGGGCATTCTATAATTAGAAATATATATTCACTATATATAACCTGTGCAAAACTTTTTCAAAACATTTTAAAACTTTTTGCTTTCTACTTGTGGTAGATCCGATAGGGATCTCACCAACTCTTTACTATTTATTCATCTTCTAATAATACACCTTCCACTACATCTTTCACCCCGGGGGCTGAATGATGCAATGAGCCCTAGATCCCAAGACCAGCAAATCATGTGCTGCGATCAGGGTCTGGTCGCGACAGTTCTGGTGCGAACCTCTAGGGGCGCAACGGGTATACTCTCTCCGCGTGACACCGATTGCGTCTCCATCACAGTCAACGATATAGACCGCGTCAGGGTTTGCGATCTGGAATGGGTCGCATGTGGCGATGTGGAGGTGGCTTTAACTTGCGATGAACTCTGGGTCGCTAGTTGCGATGACTTTACAGGGGGCGATGCTGGGGCACGGCCGGATGCTGCTTGAACTGGGACGGGGACGCTGCGGTAATGGTGACGGTACCTGGTCTGGGACGGGGTCGCGGACGATGGCGACGTTCAGGGCATACCATCCCTTCATTCCCCAATGCCGCGTATAGGTGACTATATCTCCGTTTGCTAAGTCCCTCCCGGGATGACCTTGCGGCAGGTGAGATTCACGTCACGCCTGCTGACGAAGACCGCTGGGTAGAGGCCCGGTTCACGGATAAAAGCCCCAGCCCTTCCGGAGCTGGAACTCAGCCACACACCCCCGCCGCCGCGGTTCCCGTAAGGTACCTTTGTCGCGACGGACAGTCTCCTTATCAGCAATCAGCTCGGCATATTGTCGCTGGCGGTTCTTCTGAGCTTCCCGCTCTTCCTCCTGCTGACGCCTCTTCTCTCCTCACGACTCCGCCATTCTTGTTCCCACTGGGCGGTATAGGCGACGTCATCCAGGCGCGCCATTTCGTCCCAGTCCACATCTGGTAGTGACGGACAGGACCCCTCCGGTGTCCCTGCCGGGGACCGATAATCTGCTGCGGCCTCTTGGCCGGGCGGGCGTTCCGGGATTGGCTGTACCTCCTCAACCTCCTCCGCTTCCACCGCTTCACCAGTGGGATCGGGAACGGTACTTTCGGGGGCAGCCTCCGGTTGCTCCTTTCGCCTTGAGCAGCAGACTCTTCGGTATTTGGAATCGTGGGGGTTCGTTGAGGGGAGAGGACGCCGTGCTCGTTAGTTGCCACTTCAGCAGGTTACATCGGCGTCTCTCAATCTCCTCCAGTCCAGGTTGGAACATCTTCTTTAGGAGTGCGTTCTCCTCCTGGATCTCCAGCAACGCCTGTTGCAGGTGCAGGATCGCATAAGACTCCGATGCCGATGGCAGCTTGGCGGGGGCACGGGGCCTGCCTTCCTCCGCTGCCCCACTCGGCTGCACACGTCCTGCCTCCATCATGTTCCAGAAGATTCTCTCTTTCTTCCTGCGGAGACATCCGGTCTCTTCCGTGGAGGTGGGGTTTGCGTCTCCTCCTCCTCGCAGGGAAGGTGAAGAGGAGGCGGACCTCCTTTGCTGTAGGGCAGGACCGCATGTTGTAGTAGCACTTTGAGAGGGCAGGCATTTTCTTCGCGCCACAGGGGGGTAGACGCCCACGAAGGTACGCCCACCTTCTTCTCCAGCGCCTGAGGGCGCGAATATGGCGACAAAAATGGCGATTTTGGCGCCAAAAGTGCAAACAGTCCTTTTCACAAAAACAGTTCCTTAGGCACACAGGGCTCGCAATTCCGCGAGTTTCGTATCCTGTTCGTGACGCCAAATTTTTGTGTCGACCCGCCACCACAATTGTGGGTTACCAGGGCAATGGGGGTACTCAGAGCCGAGCCCGTAGAAGTCTATGGGATTGTCACAGGTAGCTGTGGCTCGGTCTGTGGCCCTGGCGGTCTGGCGTATGTTGGGGATATATTTACAGGGGATAGATTTATATACAGTTCGTGACGCCACCTGTAGTATTCTGGTTAATTTATACCAGCGCTGCTGTAGATCTCTGAGGGGATGGTGAGGCAGCTAGATGTCGGGTCCCCTACAGGTGGGACTGGTCCCTCAAAGTCTATGTGAGTAGTGAAGTCGAGTGCGGTTAAAGAACACAGTCTCACACGGTCAGCGTCTTTCCATACCTTTACTTGCAAGATGATAAGGCAGGTCCCAGGGAGGCTGATCCAAGGAGAGTGTATCTTGAGACGGCAGCTGGACAAGTTAGGGGCCTCCTTTATCTCCAATATGACGAGTGCAACTAGCATGAAGCGTAGTTCCCTCAATTCCCCAGCTAGTCTTTAGCTGTACCTGCCCAGTCAGCTTAGTGTTAGGGGCCTTCCTGTGAAGGAGCTGAATTCTTACGTGGTCCTGCAGAACTCCAAAGTCTTCACTCCCCCTGACCCCAGTTACGTACTGACTATAAGGGGCTTGTCTGCCGCGACCTAGGGTCCGGTAGATTCCTGGTTTTCCTGTCACCGTGCCGAAAAAACAGTGACCCTTCGGTCCCCAGTGACCGGTTGCAACGTGCTGGACTTCTGCAATCCTGTAGCACTAATCCTATAATCCACTTGCCTTTCGCCTTGTCCACGCTGGTAACATAAGCACTCAAAACTAGCCAAGGTCGAGCAGTCACTTCTTTCCTTTTCCTTCCAATGAAGTTAGCCACAGATGCTCAGTTATCACAGGCAGGAGCACGTCTCTGAACCTGATACCGTCCTCTAGACAGGGATGCTGAAGACTTTCCGTGCTAATACTTCTTCCTTCCTCAGTGTGTGTTGTGAAGGTGATACAGCTCTGACTAGACTAAGGTGTATTCCAAACACCTATACCAGACTCCACGATATGAACTGGGATGAAGCAGGCTAGACTCTTTCCTCCCTCCAAACGTCTTCTCACCAAGAAGTCTAGACTCTACTCCACACGTCCTCACTGTCCAAAGACAGGAACAAGACTAAATCACTCTAACACCTACTACCTTGACCACTCCCTCTAGAGTATACTCCACTACCCTAGGGGTGTGGTCTAGTGTGTGTCGAGTGAATGAATATTGAGCATTGAACTACCGTCTCGCCATACACTCTCCAGGGTACTGCGTGTGCCTACCACCAGGGCTACACATATGTGTTATACCCACTGTCCAGCTCCTCTATATGACTTGCAACTGTGTACAGTATGTGTCCTGTATGTGTTATACCACTGTCCAGCTCCTCTATATGACTTGCACTGTGTACAGTATGTGTCCTGTATGTGTTAACCCACTGTCCAGCTCCTCTATATGACTTGCACTGTGTACAGTATGTGTCCTGTATGTGTTATACCCACTGTCCAGCTCCTCTATATGACTTGCACTGTGTACAGTATGTGTCCTGTATGTGTTATACCCACTGTCCAGCTCCTCTATATGACTTGCACTGTGTACAGTATGTGTCCTGTATGTGTTTATACCCACTGTCCAGCTCCTCTATATGACTTTCACTGTGTACAGTAATGTGTCCTGTAGTGTTATACCCACTGTCCAGCTCCTCTATATGACTTGCACTGGGTGCAGTATGTGTCCTGTATGTGTTATACACCACTGTCCAGCTCCTCTATATGACTTGCACTGGGTGCAGTATGAGTCCTGTATGTATTATACCCACTGTCCAGCTCCTCTATATGACTTGCACTGTGTACAGTATGTGTCCTGTATGTATTTATACCCACTGTCCAGCTCCTCTATATGACTTGCACTGGGTACAGTATGTGTCCCTGTATGTGTTATACCCACTGTCCAGCTCCTCTATATGACTTTCACTGTGTACAGTATGTGTCCTGTATGTGTTTATACCCACTGTCCAGCTCCTCTATATGACTTGCACTGTGTACAGTATGTGTCCTGTATGTGTTATACCCACTGTCCAGCTCCTCTATATGACTTGCACTGTGTACAGTATGTGTCCTGTATGTGTTATACCCACTGTCCAGCTCCTCTATATGACTTTCACTGTGTACAGTATGTGTCCTGTATGTGTTATACCCACTGTCCAGCTCCTCTATATGACTTGCACTGTGTACAGTATGTGTCCTGTATGGTTATACCCACTGTCCAGCTCCTCTATATGACTTGCACTGTGTAAAGTATGTGTCCTGTATGTGTTATACCCACTGTCCAGCTCCTCTATATGACTTTCACTGTGTACAGTATGTGTCCTGTATGTGTTATAACCCACTGTCCACTCCCTCTATATGACTTGCACTGTGTACAGTATGTGTCCTGTATGTGTTATACCCACTGTCCAGCTCCTCTATATGACTTGCACTGTGTACAGTATGTGTCCTGTATGTGTTATAACCCACTGTCCAGCTCCTCTATATACTTGCACTGTGTACAGTATGTGTCCTGTATGTGTTTACCCACTGTCCAGCTCCTCTATATGGCTTGCACTGTGTACAGTATGTGTCCTGTATGTATTATACCCCTGTCCAGCTCCTCTATATGACTTGCACTGGGTACAGTATGTGTCCTGTATGTATTATACCCACTATCCAGCTCCTCTATATGACTTGCACTGGGTACAGTATGTGTCCGTATGTATTATACCCACTGTCCAGCTCCTCTATATGACTTGCACTGGTACAGTATGTGTCCTGTATGTATTATACCCACTGTCCAGCTCCTCTATATGACTTGCACTGGGTACAGTATGTGTCCTGTATGTATTATACCCACTGTCCAGCTCCTCTATATGACTTGCACTGGGTTACAGTATGTGTCCTGTATGTATTATACCCACTGTCCAGCTCCTCTATATGACTTGCACTGGGTACAGTATGTGTCCTGTATGTATTATACCCACTGTCCAGCTCCTCTATATGACTTGCACTGGGTGCAGTATGTGTCCTGTATGTGTTATACCCACTGTCCAGCTCCTCTATATGACTTGCACTGGGTGCAGTATGTGTCCTGTATGTATTATACCCACTGTCCAGCTCTTCTATATGACTTGCACTGGTACAGTATGTGTCCTGTATGTATTATACCCACTGTCCAGCTCCTCTATATGACTTGCACTGGGTACAGTATGTGTCCTGTATGTATTATACCCACTGTCCAGCTCCTCTATATGACTTGCACTGGGTGCAGTATGTGTCCTGTATGTGTTATACCCACTGTCCAGCTCCTCTATATGACTTGCACTGGGTGCAGTATGTGTCCGTATGTATTATACCCACTGTCCAGCTCCTCTATATGACTTGCACTGGGTGCAGTATGAGTCCTGTCTGTCCTCTTCCCTGCAGACATGTGACTGTATGAATGGAGAATATTCAGCTGAGGAGGTGACAGTAGCTGCTGTCATGAGTTTTATGATTTGCCAGGAGACATTTCATAAAGTCGCTCTTGCTTTATTGCTCCTGTCCACAGCCTGAAAAAGACATTTCCCTGCTCTGCTCTCCGCACACAGGAGGGGCTCAGGCACTGTCGGGGGGCTACTGCTACATTTATGTATCACATTATATAGTTAGTATGGGGGTTTTTTTACTGCAAAACTTAATTGTAGAGTAAATGAAGAAAGTATCTGCCCTGCGACATCATAATGTACCATGTACAGAGTCATGATCCAGTGTGTACAGCATAGTATTACACTGGTATTTATGTTATTATTATACTATTGTTATATTATTATTATTATTTATTATTATTATTATTTTTATTATTATTATTATTATTATTTTTATTGCATAATACTAGTAATAAATATATCATGATGTGTAAGAAGTAGAAAATTCTGATGATTATTATTAAATTTCATGTTTAGGGTTTAGTTAATACTTTTTATGAGATTTTCATCCCATTTTCATTATTATTAGTTTACAATCAACGCAAAAAAAGTGTATATATATTATTGTTGTTATTATTATTGAAAAGTATTAGAAAACTAATCTAATGCAACTTTGCATAAATCTTATCAATAACTATA
Organism: Oophaga sylvatica; assembly: GCA_033576555.1. Lineage (NCBI taxonomy): Eukaryota > Metazoa > Chordata > Amphibia > Anura > Dendrobatidae > Oophaga > Oophaga sylvatica. The sequence continues at coordinate 533,593,135 of JARQOD010000005.1, read as the reverse complement.
ATATTTTAGATTTTGCTAAGACTTGAGTTTCTGTCAAAATGCAATAAAATGTTTTATGATGCTATAGTATTATTATTATTGTTATTATATTATTATTATTATTATTTGTTTGTCTGTTTCGTGTTTAATAGACACAAATAGGTAAAATCTCTGTCCACCTCTAGTTGATCTCCAGTTCCCAGTGCACCTTGCTAGCATTCATCTCGATGTGCTGTAGAACTACAAGCACCAGGATTTCAGAGAAACATCAAGCTTGCTACACTTCTCTGGAAAGTCAATCTGTGACAGTCCTGTGGTTCCCTATGTACCTTATGTGAGAGCTGCGCGGAATCCTCCTGTATAACGCGATTATCTCTGCGTTTATTATTAATATTCAGCAATCAGCCCCAAAACAAGGACTCTGCTTGCTGCCATCTGGGTTATTGAAAATAATATCGTTTCCATCATTCTAATCTTTCTTTCTATCTATCCATCCATCTATCCTTTTATCTAACTTTCTATCTATCCATCATTCTAGCTATCTATCGATCTCATTTCTAGCTATTTATCCATCTATATATAGGGATAGATAAATAGATATTCTATCCAACGTCCATATCTTTCTATGTATTTATCGTATGGCTTTTTCTCTGCTCCTTTTATATCTATTTTCTATCTATTATGTATCTCTGTCTATTTATCTATCTATTATCTATTATGTATCTATCTATGTATTTATTATCTATTATTTCTCTCTCTCTATCTATCATCTATCTTCTAATCTTTCTGCATTTCATATCTATCTATTACTCTATTCATCTGTGTACCTCTCCATTATCTTTCCCTTTCATATCTATCTATTATCTACTTTTGTATCTATCTATTATCTATCCATCTATTATGTATCTCTATCTATCTCTCTATCTATTATGTATCTATCTATCTATTTATCATCTATTATCTATCTAGCTATTATCTATCTCTATCTATCATCTATCTCTAATCTTTCTGCATTTCATATCTATTACTCTATTTATCTGTGTACCTCTCCATTATCTTTCCCTTTCATATCTATCTATCTATCTATCTATCTATCTATCTATCTATCTATCTATCTATCTATTTATTCTCTATCCAACTTTCATATCTATCCATTTATCTTATTAATCTTTCTGCATGTTGCATCTATTAATGTATTTCTCTTCCTCTCTATTTTCTCTCCTTTCCATCCTTATCTCTCTAGCTTCTCTTTATCCATTTATCTATCTTTCTCCTGTGTATTTATCAGAGTTCTCATTATTATCTATTTTCTGTCTGCTCTCTTATGGCTGTGATATCAGTTGTTCTTTGTGTTACACAATGTACTCACATGATCTTGGAGAGCCATAATAAATCTTTTATTTACAGTACTTTCAGTGCATGGTGCAGGCTGATGATGATGATGATGATGATGATGATGATATGGACATTACAGGGGCTTCACATTTTGTAGGAGAAATCTGACAGAAGGACACACTGGGGGCACAGAGCAGGGGCATTCACCTGTCCTCTGGTTGCACCGATATTCCTCACCTACATCCCAGCCCCATTAGACAAGTCAGTGACACTGCTGCTAATCCAGAAGGACTGTGGAACTACAACTCTCATCATGTTCTGTTTGTCAAAGGTTACTAAGAGCTGCTAAGAGTCATTCCACAACTGTAAAATCCAAATTAATCTTCGCTTTACAGTACCATGTCGATAAAAATCAGGTAAAATTCGGCATTTATTTCTGGGGTCAGTTTTCTAATATCTAGCACATAATCTGCATGCGACAAATACAGATCCCTAAGAAGAAGCCCTAGTTTGCTGATTTATTTTTCCTGATTCTCTCTGTCACATTTGTTTTTGCTCTTCTCTGTCGTTCATTTATATTAATGATCCTCTTGGGCACATTTCGTTGGTTATTTGAGATCTTGGGGCCCTGGAGAATATGACATTTCATAAACACTAAAAAAAAACGATACAAACTTGTTATTAAAATTTAGAATATTGTCCAATTTGATAGAAAATTCAGAAATTCGCTTACACAAAATTGCCTCCAATTTGAGGTCACTGCAGCAATTTGGGGGGTCAATAATAACCTATTTATGAGTCATTCGCTCATAGGGATCGTTTAAAGCCCACAATAAAAGTGCAGTCGCAGATTGCGCTGTATAGAGGGGGAGACTTGTGGTGGGTGCAGACTTTTTACAGCCAGAGTTTATGTCCTTGTCACCACTGACTTTTCTCCAGTGGTGGTCAGTGATGATCCAGCCCATACGTCTTCACAGTGTGTCCCCTGCAGAGGAGAATATGACCAGTCTGTCACTTAATGTCCTATCATTAGAGAGGGGCTCTGTGGACTGGGGGTCTCTGGGGAAGGGGCAGCCTGCTGTGTGGAGAGGTCGGTGGTGGAGGAGGATCTGATCACACTGGTCTGCTGAGGCTCAGAGCTTCCACCTTCAGTCCTTTCAGTGTCACTGGGCATCATGTCCAGCAGGTCAGAGTCACTGGAGTCACTGTCCCCATCGGATCTGTAGGGACTATTGCTCCTGTCTATGTCCACTTCTCCAGTGCAGGGGGCTTCACTCTTCTCACTGTCTTCCTTCTCTTTGTCCTTTTGTGCTTGCGCCTCTTTTGAATGTCTCCACTTCATGCGCCTATTCTGGAACCAGACCTTCACCTAAAAATAAATGCAATCATTAAAATAAATCCTTTTGCTGCATCGATCAATTTTTTTTTTCTGGTTGCAACTTTCCTGCAGGTGCATCAAGAATTCCAAGCTTGAATACAATATTAGCAAGCAGATCTGTAGGTCTCAGCATAACAACTACAACTCCCAGCACGCCCATTGAGCCTTGTGAAAGCTGGAGTTTTGGGAGACAGCAGGTGCCTTACATCAAGCAGGCTCTGGCACTGGGATGAACCTCACAGTACAATGCTGGCAGCCCTGGTGTGTGTCTCATTGTGTGATAAGATCTCCAGGCTGCAATCACTGCCCAAGGAAGATAAACTCAACCCAATAGGAACCATTACTGGGCTAAATATGTCAAAAAATTGTCCCCAGGAGAATAAGACAATTGCATTGCTGTAAATAGAGTTTATAAATAACTGGATGGGAAGTGTCTCTAGTGATTGCAAACTGTCCTCAATGGAAGAAAGAGTGGGCATGGGGGACATCTTGTAACCAAAACATTAAGGAAATCCCCTCTGCAGATGTTGTACTAAGATCTCAGAATAGGGTCACCTTCTAGAACTTGATCACTTCTTAAATGGATGGACAACAACTTATAATGTGCTCACGATTACTTTGATTTTTCTTAACTGTGCCCCTCTTCAAGAATAAGGTTACCCCCTATGATATTCTATAGAAATGTCTATTTCTGCCTCTTCTTTAGTTATCATCCCCATGTAAAAGGGTTTCCTCTCTTATGGACCATCTGCAGGAATGGGGCTGTCTGGTTAAATGGTGACACCTCTGCTTTAATAGGGTCCCCACTTTATAAAGATGTTGCCCCTGCAAAAAAAAAATAGGGTTCTCTACCATACAACGTTCACAGCCTGGGAGAATCTGGGAATGATAGAATCTCTGCAGTAATGAAGTCACATTTTTATAAAGATTTTACCCCTGCAGGAAAGGGGAAAAGTGAGGTCACCCCCTTTTATTTTTCCTACAGAAATGGGGTCTCCTCTTAGAGCAATGCCCCCTTGTGACTTTTTTACTACCCATACTGTTATACAGGTCCTTCTCAAAAAATTAGCATATAGTGCTAAATTTCATTATTTTCCATAATGTAATGATTAAAATTAAACTTTCACATATTTTAGATTCATTACACACCAACTGAAATTTTTCAGGTCTTTTATTGTTTTAATACTGATGATTTTGGCATACAGCTCATGAAAACCCAAAAATCCTGTCTCAAAAAATTAGCATATCAAGAAAAGGTTCTCTAAACGGGCTATTACCCTAATCTTCTGAATCAACTAATTAACTCTAAACACATGCAAAAGATTCCTGAGGCTTTTAAAAACTCCCTGCCTGGTTCATTACTCAAAACCGCCATCATGGGTAAGACTGCCGACCTGACTGATGTCCAGAAGGCCATCATTGACACCCTCAAGCAAGAGGGTAAGACCCAGAAAGAAATTTCTCAACAAATAGGCTGTTCCCAGAGTGCTGTATCAAGGCACCTCAATGGGAAGTCTGTTGGAAGGAAACAATGTGGCAGAAAACGCTGTACAACGAGAAGAGGTGACCGGACCCTGAGGAAGATTGTGGAGAAGGACCGATTCCAGACCTTGGGGGACCTGCGGAAGCAGTGGACTGAGTCTGGAGTAGAAAAATCCAGAGCCACCGTGCACAGGCGTGTGCAGGAAATGGCCTACAGGTGCCGCATTCCCCAGGTAAAGCCACTTTTGAACCAGAAACAGCGGCAGAAGCGCCTGACCTGGGCTACAGAGAAGCAGCACTGGACTGTTGCTAAGTGGTCCCAAGTACTTTTTTCTGATGAAAGCAAATTTTGCATGTCATTCGGAAATCAAGGTGCCAGAGTCTGGAGGAAGACTGGGGAGAAGGAAATGCCAAAATGCCTGAAGTCCAGTGTCAAGTACCCACAGTCAGTGATGGTGTGGGGTGCCATGTCAGCTGCTGGTGTTGGTCAACTGTGTTTCAAGGGCAGGGTCAATGCAGCTAGCTATCAGGAGATTTTGGAGCACTTCATGCTTCCATCGAAATTCATTTTTCAGCACGACCTGGCACCTGCTCACAGTGCCAAAACCACTGGTAAATGGTTTACTGACCATGGTATTACTGTGCTCAATTGGCCTGCCAACTCTCCTGACCTGAACCCCATAGAGAATCTGTGGGATATTGTGAAGAGAAAGTTGAGAGACGCAAGACCCAACACTCTGGATGAGCTTAAGGCCGCTATCGAAGCATCCTGGGCCTCCATAACACCTCAGCAGTGTCACAGGCTGATTGCCTCCATGCCACGCCGCATTGAAGCAGTTATTTCTGCAAAAGGATTCCCGACCAAGTATTGAGTGCATAACTGAACATTATTATTTGATGGTTTTTTTTTATTTTGTTTTAAACACTTTTATTTTATTGGACGGATGAAATATGCTAATTTTTTGAGACAGGATTTTTGGGTTTTCATGAGCTGTATGCCAAAATCATCAGTATTAAAACAATAAAAGACCTGAAAAATTTCAGTTGGTGTGTAATGAATCTAAAATATATGAAAGTTTAATTGTAATCATTACATTATGGAAAATAATGAAATTTAGCACTATATGCTAATTTTTTGAGAAGGACCTGTAAATAGGGGTCAGCTATTCCCCTTCCCCTCCATTACAGATATACCCTCCCAGTATCAGAGCTGCAGTAAAGATTGGGGTCACTATTTATAGGGTGAATCTCGGAAAGCAGAAGCGCACTTGTTGTTATTTTGGGGAGGGGAGCTGGATGGACGGTTCCCCTTCTGCTCCCTGGATTATGGTTTCCCATCACATTGACTCCGCATTGAGCAACACTGAGACTTCTCCGCCGGAGACTTTCAATTCGTTTTGTGCCCAAACCATAAAGTTGCTTCACTGCGACCACAAGTGCAGGAGATCCGCTCAATCCAGCGCTTATTCCTCCTCTCATCTCATCAACCCGGCTACAACGCGCAAAACCTGATTTCACTTCCCCTCAATAGAGAATTTCACAAGAGATGAGACAGAAAAGCTTCTATTTCCAAGTAACAGTCGCTTCATCACAGCGCAGACCCCGCTATTCCGCCATTTCCCTATAACTGTAACTGCATGATAGCAACTGAACAGTCAGAATATCATCACCACCAGAGAGACAGACAGAAAGAGACAGACAGAGACAGACAGACAGAGAGAGAGACAGAGAGAGAGAGACAGACAGAAAGAGACAGACAGAGACAGACATAGAGAGAGACAGAGAGAAAGACAGAGAGACAGAGGGAGAGACAGACAGAAAGAGACAGACAGAGGGAGAGAGACAGACATAGAGAGAAAGAGAGAGACAGACATAGAGAGAAAGAGACAGACATAGAGAGAAAGAGAGAGACAGACATAGAGAGAAAGAGACAGAGGGAAAGACAGACAGAAAGAGACAGACAGAGGGAGAGAGACAGACAGAGAGAAAGAGACAGAGAGACAGAGGGAGAGACAGACAGAAAGAGACAGACAGAGGGAGAGAGACAGACATAGAGAGAAAGAGAGACAGACATAGAGAGAAAGAGACACAGAGGGAGAGAGACAGACAGAGAGAGGAGACAGACAGAGAGACAGAGGGAGAGAGACAGGCATAGAGAGAAAGAGACAGACAGAGAGAGCGACAGGAGAGACAGACAGAGGGAGAGAGACAAAGAGAAAAAGAGAGAAAGAGACAGAACGAAATAAACAGACAAACGGTGACAGAGGGAGAGAGGGAAAAGAAAGAAAGAAAGAAAGAAAGAAAGAAAGAAAGAAAGAAAGAAAGAAAGAAAGAAAGAAAGAAAGAAAGAAAGAAAGAAAGAGAAAGAAAGAATGAAATGGATAGATAATATGAGAGAAGAATGAAAGAAAGAAACAGATATGAGATAGATAGATGATAGATAATGAGAGAAAAGTAAGAAAAAAAAATGAAGGAAAGAAGTAAGTAACAAAAATAATTATCTGAGAGAGAGATATAGATAAATAGATAGATAATAAATAGATAGATAATAGATAGATATGAGATAGATATGAGATAAATAGATAGATATGAGAGAGATAGATAGATAGATAGATAGATAGATAAGATAGATAGATAGATAGATAGATAGATATGAGATAGATAGATAGATAGATAGATAATAGATAGATAGATAGATAATAGATAGATAGATAGATAGATATGAGATACATAGATAGATATGAGATAGATAGATAGATATGAGATAGATAGATAGATAGATAGATAGATAGATAGATAGATAGATAGATAGATAGATGATGAGATAGATAGATAGATAATAGATAGATAATAGATAATAGATAGATAGATAATAATAGATAGATAGATAGATAGATAGATAGATAGATAGATAGATAGATAGATAGATAGATAGATAGAGAATATGATAGATAGATAGATAGATAGATAGATAGATAGATAGATAGATAGATAGATAATGAGATAGATAGATAGATAGATAGATAGATAGATAGATAGATAGATAGATAGATAGAAATGAATAGATAGATAGATAGATTAGATAGATAGATAGATAGATAGATAGATAGATAATAGATAGATAGATAGATAGATAGATAGATAGATAGATAGATAGATAGATAGATAGATAGATAGATAGATAGATATGAGATAGATAGATAAGATAGATAGATAGATAGATAGATAGATAGATAGATAGATAGATAGATAGAGAAGATAAGATAGATAGATAGATAGATAGATAGATAGATATAGATAGATAGATAGATAGATAGATAATAATAGATAGATAGATAATAGATAATATATAGATAATATAATAGATAGATAATATAAAGATAGATGATAAAGATAGATAAATAATAGAATAAAAATTAGAGGAAAAAAAAAAAAAAAAAGGAGAGAGAAAGAGACAAATATGACTCAGATAGACAGAGATGATAGATTAGGTTTTCTGTACAGATCGCCCCTTCCTCATCCCTCCATGTAACAGTTCGGGATTCTTCTTTCTCTTTGATCTGACATTAACCCTTCGCTGTCTCCTCCTCAGGCTGCACTCGGTGCCATCTTCTCACCTGGGCATCAGTGAGCCCCAGCATGGCTGCCAGCTGCTTTCGGTCAGGCTTGGTCACATACTTCTGCACCTCAAACCTCTTCTCCAGCCCTTTCCTCTGCAGATTGGAGAACACCGCTCTGGACCAGGATCTCTTCCTCTTGTAGGTCTGGGGCATGGTGTCCTTGGTGAGCACTGCATAGGGCCCTGGAAGAAGAGCACCAGCAGAGTCAGTGAGGGGCCCAGACTGCCATCCTCTGTACAGAGGGGACACAGGATAACACAAGCAGCACACTGTGACCCCGGGCCCTGATGTCATAACTCAGAGCTCCAATGGAACATGAAATAATGCAGAAAATAGGTCAATAATATTACAAAATAATTCCACAGAAATATTCAAATTGTGACTTTTATGTAAAAAAAAATTAAAATCTGTGCCAGGGTGAGGGCTGACAGTGTGAGGATTACTCTCAGGTGGAAATATCTATAACCATATAGAAGGTGGGACATAGACAAATAATTGATTAATAGCTGATGCAAATATGTTAATCAATCAGACCTAATTATTGGCTTTCACTGTAATAATTACTTCATGGATACAATGTAACAGACTTTTTATCTAAGGTAGTAGTAATCCTACAGGAGGCTGTGAAGTCTGCAAAAGAGTAGGACTGTGTATAAAGGGTTAATTAATAGGTAACTTTTTCTTACTACTACTTGTATTATTACTGATGATAAGAGGGAAAGTAGTACCTGGGAAGGTGTCCTGGAACTGCTGCTGCACTGAGCTCCTCTGGTGTGTGTTTAGCTGCCCCAGGATTGTGGAGGTCTCTGTAAGGGGCTCTAGGGAGGCGAAGAACTGTCCGGCTGTGACTGCATGTGGGGGGCAAGGACCCCTGACTGGCGGCCTGAGCTGATTAATGAGGTCAGATCTGTGGTCAGAAAGGACAGAGCTCTGTTATAGGCTAATATTATGTATGTAACCACTGAGCCTCCTTAAAATAGCAGCCTGATATATGTCACATATTATGCATGTAACCACTGAGCCTCCTTAAAATAACAGTCTCATCTATGTCACATCTTCTGGCTGTAACTACAACAGCCACATAAATGTAAAATGTCCAGTATGTACCTACTGAGCCTCCTAAACCCAACACAACCCCCATATAAGTAACATGTTATGAGTGTGATCACTGAGCCCCCAAATCTAACCCACCCCTTTTAAAGCAACATATTGTGTGTATAACAATTGGGTCCCCAAAACTAATCCTTACATGTAAGTACCATCTGAATGTTTTTAATTAATGTAACCACTTAACCCCCTTATGTGCAGGCAACTACTGAACATCATTATGTGTTAGTAACCACTGAACCCCCTTATGTGTTGGTAACCACTGAACCTCCATATATGCAATAACCACTTAACCCCCTTATGTGCAGGTAACTACTGAACATCATTATGTGTTAGTAACCACTGATCCCCCTTATGTGTTGGTAACCACTGAACCTCCATATATGCAATAACCACTTAACCCCCTTTTGTGCAGGTAACTACTGAACATCATTATGTGTTAGTAACCACTGAACCCCCTTATGTGTTGGTAACCACTGAACCTCCATATATGCAATAACTACTTAACCCCCTTATGTGCAGGTAACTACTGAACATCATTATGTGTTAGTAACCACTGAACCCCCTTATGTGTTTGTAACCACTGAACCTCCATATATGCAATAACTACTTAACCCCCTTATGTGCAGGTAAACTAATCTTAGATGACCCCCTTATGTAGTGTAACCACTGAACCCCATATATGCATAACTCTACCCTATGCAGGTAACTACTGAGCCCCCTTATGTGCAGGTAACTACTGAACCCCCTTATGTGCAGGTAACTACTGAGCCCCTACCTCTATATGTGCAGGTAACCACTAAGTCACCTAGCTCTAAGTTCTCCAGCCCTTTGTATTTCTACAGAAATGTCAGCTGTACTTCTATGCTTTGTACTTATGTGAGGAGGATGATGATGATGTTTAAGTTATTTGAGTGTAAAATTCAGTAAATGTAATAGATATTGTAAACTGACATAAAGATCAATATTTGCTTTTAAAGTCTTAGATTTTTTATTATTTTTTTTTATTAATAACCAGAAACCAAAACCCATGAGACTATAATAATAGCAACTTCCACAAGGTAATCAATTACTAGAATTATTACAAACCCGTAATAATAACCGGAGTAGTAATAAAGTATAAAATGACAGCAAAAATAATAGTAATAAAAAGTAACGAAAAGTGTATAAATAATATTCAATGACTATCAGAAACTACTCAGGGACGTGACTGGGTCTTACTCAGTAATATTCTCTATGACTATGATGACTTTAGCGATTTTTATTCCCAGAGGAATCAGAAACCAACAAAAATCGCAGGGAAATCTCTGTAACTTCCTCAGTTATTACCTTTTATTTTAACTAAATCTAATTGAAAGTACCGAGATCCCACAGGAATACACAGGATAAGGGTTAAAAAAGTGATCACCTTATGAGGGACCCTTCATTATAGGGACGGGATTTATGGAGGCAGATTATATTAAAACACAGTATTAATATGTTTTTATTTTTATTTTATATTATTTTACATGAATCAATGATAAGGTTTCTTAATGTGTATCTATAATGTTATATATATTATATAATATATATATATATATATATATATATATATATATATATATATACATATGGAATATATAATAAAATATACCAAGCGCTATCAATGATAATAGTCTCTTAATGTGTATCCATAATGCTTTATTCAGTACAGGTATACACACACGAATAATATATATATATAATATATATATATATATAACTATATAATATATATATATATATATATATAATATATATAATATATTATAATATATTATAATAACTATATAACTCACAAAATAAAGTAGTACGAATTATCAATGATAACTATGTATGGGCTAATTATCTTTCTGATTTTCATTAGGGATTATTATTACTGATATTACAGTATTCTCACTATTCTTATTATCACATTACTACTCTACTCTATTACTATTATTTATTAGAACTCTCCACTGTTCAGTGCAGGATTATTCCGTCTCATCGTCTAAAGTATTAACATTTCCTTTTTATTTTCATCGTTTTCCTTCAAGAATTATTCACTTGTAGGTATGAAACAACATCAGACTCAGTAGTGACATTGTCACTCACTGATGAGCTCTCAGTAGGATAAATGGATATTGTTTGCTTTAAAATTAACTTAAATATATATGTATAGGACAATAGGATATATATATATATATATATATATATATATATATATAATATTTGTTACATGGCTGCAGAACACTCTTTAGTGTATATGCACATGTACATAATGTATGTAGTTTCCTCCCAAATATATGAACATTTGTACAATTGCTCAACAGTATTTATTGATTTAATGTTACTTCTTTTTTCTTTCCTTGTGCGTTTTACATATAATGCTATAAATTGGTGACCACTCAGTTTTTACAGATGTAGCTGAGCTGAATTTGTCATTTTAAATATTTGTTACAATGTCATAAGCGTATTGTTATGTGCAATATGAGACAAGCTCTGCTACATCTGCGAATACAGAAACCACTGCATGTACAGAAGGGACAGGTAGAGCTGCTGTCACCTGAATCTATGAGTATAGTTTATATAGTCTGATGTCGCTCCAACATGGGGAGCAGATAGGCAATATTATAGGTCTATGTACATAGATAGATAATAGATAGAAAATAGACAGATAATAAGAACGATATGAGAGAGAGCTGATAGATAGAAATTATAATGTTGACCACATGGGATACGAATATAATATTTGTATAATATTTGTTAATTTGCTATAGTGTATATTCTCCCACTATATGATGTATGATGCATACATTTACATACAGGAATATATATATATATAGTTTTGGTGGTCACCTGCATATAGAAATACATCTACATATAATAATATAATAATGAGATACCCAGGTGTCATCTGAGTGTGTGGATAAAGTTTTCATGCTTTAATCACCCCTCACTATATACTATATTTCATATACTATGCTGTTTTGTGATGTGAGGAGCTGCTAGCACCATGCTTTTCTCCTGTCACAGTTGTCACTATTTCCTATTCACTATATACTGTATGATCTATATTATGTAGTGTTATGATGTGAGGTTCTACTGTCATATTTTGTTCCTGACACCGCTGTCACTATATACTATGCAGTGCTGTGGTGTGAGGAGCTGCTGTCACCATGCTTTGCTCTTGTCACTATATACTGTATACCAGGCAGTGTTGTAATGTGAGGAGCTGCTGTCACCATGCTTTGCTCCTGTCACTATATATTATATACTATGCAGTGCAGTGCTGTGAGGAGCTGCTGTCACCATGCTGTGAGGAGCTGCTGTCACCATGCTTTGCTCCTGTCACTATATACTGTATACCAGGCAGTGTTGTGATGTGAGGAGCTGCTGTCACCATGCTTTGCTCATGTCTCTATATACTGTATACCAGGCAGTATTATGGTGTGAGGAGCTGCTGTCATTATGATGTGAGAAGCTGCTGTCACCATGGTTTGCTTGGCTCCTGTTACTATATACTATACAGTGCTGTGAGGAGCTGGGGCGGACACAGACAGAAGAGGGCCCCTGTGCAAAAAAAATATATGGGCCCTTTGCAGCCCAATAGCTCATCATAATGGACAATTTCGCCTGTTTTGGAAGTAGAAATGGGCCCCTTACCTCTTGGGCCCCTGTGCGGCTGCACAGGTTGCACCAATGATATGTCCACCCCTGGCGAGGAGCTGCTGTCAGTCACCATGCTGTGAGGAGCTGCTGTCACCATGCTTTGCTCCTGTCACTGTATACTATATACTATGCAGTGCAGTGCTGTGAGGAGCTGCTGTCACCATGCTTTGCTCCTGTCACTGTATACTATATACTATGCAGTGCTGTGAGGAGCTGCTGTCACCATGCAGTGAGGAGCTGCTGTCACCATACTTTGCTCCTGTCACTGTATACTATATGCTATGCAGTGCAGTGAGGAGCTGCTGTCACCATGCAGTGAGGAGCTGCTGTCACCATACTTTGCTCCTGTCACTGTATACTATATACTATGCAGTGCTGTGAGGAGCTGCTGTCACCATGCAGTGAGGAGCTGCTGTCACCATACTTTGCTCCTGTCACTGTATACTATATACTATATGCTATGCAGTGCAGTGAGGAGCTGCTGTCACCATGCAGTGAGGAGCTGCTGTCACCATACTTTGCTCCTGTCACTGTATACTATATACTATGCAGTGCGGCAGTGAGGAGCTGCTGTCACCATGCAGTGAGGAGCTGCTGTCACCATACTTTGCTCCTGTCACTGTATACTATATACTATGCAGTGCAGTGAGGAGCTGCTGTCACCATACTTTGCTCCTGTCACTGTATACTATATACTATGCAGTGCAGTGAGGAGCTGCTGTCACCATGCAGTGAGGAGCTGCTGTCACCATACTTTGCTCCTGTCACTGTATACTATATACTATGCAGTGCAGTGCAGTGAGGAGCTGCTGTCACCATGCAGTGAGGAGCTGCTGTCACCATACTTTGCTCCTGTCACTGTATACTATATACTATGCAGTGCAGTGAGGAGCTGCTGTCACCATACTTTGCTCCTGTCACTGTATACTATATACTATGCAGTGCAGTGAGGAGCTGCTGTCACCATGCAGTGAGGAGCTACTGTCACCATGCTTTGCTCCTGTCACAGCTGTCACCATACAATCATCGTGTAATCACCTCTGAGTGTGTTTCCTTCTTTCACCTTAGGATCAAACTCTGTGGATAAGATCCGATCAATCCCGAATTTGAGGTCTTTGCTGGAGGGGGCCGGCTGGGAGCTGCCATGTTGTATCCGGGGGCTGCTGCTGCACATGGCCCTGTGATAGGGGGACAGCGGAGAGAGCCTGTGGTGGAAAGCAGCAGCAGAGTCTGGGGTGACGGGGGTCGGTCTGAGGGGGACCCTGCCTGCTGGTACTGTGCAGGGTGGATGATCCCCAGGTGGGCTGCTGCTGCAGTCAGGCCGGAGGAGCCCGGGGGGCTGTCAGGATCCCCAACATGTAAGATGTCAGCGATGCAAAACGAGGGCTTCTTCCCGGGGTCTAGTGGGGGAATCCGGCGCCCCCTGCTGCGCCCCCCGAGCAATAGGCAGACCAGAGATTGAAGTGAGAGGCTGCATAGAAGGGGGCCAGCCCGGCGGTGTACATCTTCCAGCCGGGGCTCTGCAGATGCTGGTCGCCCTCTTCTTGGTGTCACTAGTCCTGAATACTCGAGATCGAGGGCTCCGGGCTACAGGGGCGCACAGCAGTCCGGGGTCCCGCCCTGCTCCACCTTCTGTCCCTGGTATAGAAATATGGAGGACTCTAAACTCCGAGATGTAGAGTGTGGAGGACTGGAAACTCCTGGATCATGAGGACGGCTCCCCTAAATGCGGATTGGCCCCCAGCAGTCCCGGGTGAGGTGCACAGCTCGGGCAGCGCTGCGAAAAGTTTGGCTGAAACTTTGGAACTTTGCACAGTACCAGAGTTCTCACCCTCCTCTGTGATTGGCCGCAAGCCCAGCCAATCAGCGCAGGTTCTCCCTTTTCACTTTAGCCACGCCCACCACAGTGTATTTTCTATGGAGCTTTAACCTAATAAATCAGCCCCCTGTCAACCAGCAGCCAATCACAGAAGCCCATGTCCTGGGTCACCAACTGGAGGGTTCAAAATAATGAGAGGCCTGAGGGCTTGTTACATTGTATCCGGCAATAATGGAGCTGATCTGCATATTATTATTATTATTATTAGTAGTAGTATTTTATTACTATTATTATTATTTTATTATTATTATTAGTTTATTATTATTATTAGTTTATTATTATTTATTATTATTATTAATATTTTATTATTATTATTAGTTTATTATTATTATATTATTATTATTTATTATTATTTATTATTATTATTATTATTATTTTATTATTATTATTTTTATTATTATTATTATTATTATTATTATTATTATTTTATTATGTAGACTTCTATCAGAGCATCATCAGTAGCACACTATTATAATCCGCTCTGGACAATCATCAGTATTTATTAACACTCTCCGTCCCTGGATTGTTATGTGACTGTCGCTCTTGTGTGACCGCTCACTGATCACTGTCATTAATGACAGATTGAATTCATTGAATTCTTAATTTTTCAAAATGCTGATGACATGTAATCACTTTATTTAGTGGTGATTTATTTAATTTTTTTACATAATCCGAGTTAGTACAAAGAAATAATTAGTAATGTAATCTTAGGAAGTTTGGACATAAAACAAATCATCAGTGGAAGATGGGAAATGCCAGGAAGGAAAACTATTAATTTCTTCATGAATTGTGTTATCTATCTGAAATAGAAAATAGTTTTTATCATTCCAGATCCAGTTATCATCTACATCATATCTATCTATCTATCTATCTATCTATCTATCTATCTATCTATCTATCTATTATCTATCTATCTATCTATCTATCTATTATCTATCTATCTATCTATCTATCTATCTATCTATCTATTATCTATCTATCTATCTATTATCTATCTATCTCTTATCTATTATCTATCTATTATCTATCTATTATCTATCTATCTATTATCTATTATCTATCTATCTATTATCTATCTATCTATTATCTATCTATCTATCTATCTATCTATCACTATCTATTATCTATCTATCTATCTATATTTTAAGTCCCATCAATTTGTTACAATTATGTATCATTTTCCACGAATGAATATAATAAAATATATAAATATTTAATAATTAGTCAGATGGAAATCTCCGGACAGCTGGGCCCTGTGTATCATCGTTCAGAGCTGCAGTTTGCGCCGCGCTCTCCGCAGAAGTGTCGCATCCACTTGTCGCCTGTCGCTGCGGCTGGTGGTCGGGTGCAGATCATCGTCCCGCAGTGAGCAGCAGCCGAACAATGGCTGATCGCGGCTCATCCTGTTTGTCCTCCCTCCGAGCTCTGAGAATGAGCGGATTTTCCTTCTCTTCTATATTTAGCGCCGCTGCGATATTTTAAGCAGCAGTCAGCGCTGATTATTTCTTCCGGAGAAGGAACATAATAACAGGACTCCCCTTCTAATGATCCCGCGGTTTCCTTTCCTAATATCTGGCGGCTTTATCTTCTGCAGCAACTTGCGCTGGTGACGCAAATCCGCCCCGAAGTGCGCCCGAAATAGCGCAGGAGGGAAACCGTGATCTGCCCGGTGTGGAGAGAAGAGAGAGAGAAGAAGGAGAGGAGGAAGAAGAAGAGAGGAGGAGAAGAAGAAGAGAGAGAAGAAGAAGGAGGAGGAGAAGAAGAAGAAGAGAAGAAGAAGAAGAAGAAGAAGAAGAAAGAAGAAGAAGAAGAAGAAGAAGAAGAAGAAGAAGAAGGAGGAGAAGAAGAAGAAGGAGGAGGAGAAGAAGAAGGAGAGAGAAGAAGAAGAAGGAGGAGAGAAGAAGAAGAGAAGAAGAAGAGAGAGAGAAGGAAAGAAGAGAGAGGAGAGAGGAGAGAAGAAGGAGAGAAGAAGAAGAAGGAGGAGGAGAAGAAGAAGAAGGAGGAGAAAAAGAAGAAGGAGAAGGAGAAGAAGAAGGAGAAGAAGGAGAAGAAGAAGAAGAAGAAGGAGAAGGAGAAGAAGAAGAAGGAGAATAAGAAGAAGAAGGAGAAGAAGGAGAAGAAGAAGGAGAAGAAGGAGAATAAGAGGGAGAAGAAGGAAGAAGAAGAAGGAGAAGGAGAAGAAGGAGAAGAAGAAGAAGAAGAAGGAGAATAAGAAGAAGGAGAAGAAGAAGGAGAAGGAGGAGAAGAAGAAGAAGGAGAAGAAGGAGGAGAAAAAGAAGAAGGAGAAGAAGAAGAAGGAGAAGAAGGAGGAGAAAAAGGAGAAGTAGAAAAGGAGAAGAAGGAGGAGAAGAAGAAGAAGGAGGAGAAAAAGAAGAAGGCGAAGAAGAAGAAGGAGAAGAAGAAGAAGGATATGATGATGATGATGATGATGATGACAAATCAAGAATTCTTCAAGAACAATAATAAATAAGAAGATTCACTTCTCTGATTTCTCACCGCTTCTAGCAGATTCATTGTATAATATGATATATTATTTTACATTGTATTATATTACATTATATTACATTATATTATATTATATTACATTATATTGTGTTATTTTATATTATCAGATATTTCACTTTTGAATATTAGATTATTGTATGGAAGATAATGTTATAGAAAACAAAACTGAATATTGTTACAGTCTATTACTGTAAATCATGTTCTATCTATTCCCGGACGCTTTATTGTGTTTATTTTCTTTAGCCGCAGATCATTCGTTCTTATTAAAGTGGAATATTGTTGGAATTTAGTTGCAATTGCAGAAGTGAAAAAGAGAAAATTTACAACAAAACAGAAGTGCAAAAAAAATGTGAAATACTGCAATAAAAATCGTGATATAATATAATAATCACCGAAAACTTTCCAGATGTATAAACACTCATGGATGGAAAGATAGATAGATAATAGATGATAGATAGATAATAGATAGATAATAGATAGATAGGTAAATAGATAGATAATAGATGATAGATAATAGATAGATAATAGATAGATAATAGATAGATAATAGATAGATAGGTAGATAGATAGATAATAGATAATAGATGATAGATAGATAATAGATAGATAATAGATAGGTAGATAGATAGATAGATAATAGATAATAGATGATAGATAGATAATAGATAGATAATAGATATATAATAGATAGATAGGTAGATAGATAGAGAGATAATAGATAATAGATGATAGATAGATAATAGATAGATAATAGATAGGTAATAAATAGATAGATAGATAACAGATAATAGATAGCTAGATATATAATAGATAGTTGATAGATAATAAATAGATAGATAATAGATAGTAGATTTCTAGCATTTTTTAGTTTGTTTAAGATAAATCTACTCACTTGATATCGATCATAGAATCTATCCACCGATTTTATCTATCTATAAGATTACACACATTTTTACATATGTGCATAGACAGACAAATGGATTGATCAATGGACGAATAGATAATTTGTATTTTTGAGTCTATTATGTATTTGTTCTATCTATCTATCTATCTATCTATCTATCTATCTATCTATCTATCTATCTATCTATCTATCTCTCATCTATCTGTCTATGAACAGACACACTTACTTCTTCTGCACACATGACACATTTGCTGTATTTCTGACCATTTCTGATAGATAATAATTGCCGGGAATCTCCCTGATGAGAGGGATAATGATGAGTGGCTGCACAGTGTGTACATTTCACACCACAATTCATATATACAGAATAGATCTATCATAGTCAGTAATGTATCCAGTTATATATATATATATATATATATATATATATATATATATATATATATATATATATATATATATATGAGCAGGACTGTGAAGATGGAGCAACACAGTAAACATAAGTATACATCTATACTATATGTATATTTATAGCTATATATATATATTTTTTTTTTTAAGTCTCATATATATGTATTTATATTTATACACATGATAACATAGCAGCATATTTCATGTTTCCTCCATTGCTTTTCTTTGATATTAACACTACGGAAAGTTATTATTTCTCCCTTTAACTTTTGCATAAATCCTTTTATCAATGATAATATTACTTTAGGATAATTAATAAGATTATTGAACAGAGTAATATATAGAATGGAAGTGTGGATATACTAAATGTATCACAAGCATTGCCTCATATAGCAGAACTACAGATCTCAGCAAGTCCTCATGTACTCTCAGTACTACAGGCAGCTGTCTGCGTGCATCATTAGGCATGAGGCCTCTGTATAGTCAGATTCTTATGGCTGTGTGAGTCCCTGGCCCTATAAATGTGCGGCATTACCCGTATATAACGGTACAGGGCTGTGCTGTACAGGGGTGCAGGCTGCAGGGTGCTGCATGGAGTCAGCTCTGGGCGCCACCTGCGCAGGGAGCAGATAGGTTGTGCTCTGGCGCCATCTAGCGTTGTGATGGAGAGATAGCAGCACAGTTCACACAGAGCTTCTGTTGAGATTTGGTAGATTTTCATATGTAAAGTTTTACTTTCTCACTTCTTCTCTTACTCTTCTTTTATTAGGAGAATAGTAAATATAATTGAGATGGAGTAAGCTCTTTGTACCAACACTGGCTCAAACTGACCCAAAAACTGTTGCACTTCGCTGCTTTGTGCAAGGTTATATTTTCAATTTGCTATGGTCAATAACCAGTCAGTGACTGGGAGCCATCATTGATCACCTCCAGGGGGCGATAACGTGTCCTGATCATGTGATGGACACACAGCTCTGTGCACACGTTGCAGTATTTCAGCATTTTTGTTCTATTCAGATTTGTCTCAAAACCTGAAGGACTTCCTAGAACCAGCAAAGTGATTGAGAATCCTGAAGTTTCATGCAGTAGCAGTCGGCTTCCAACCTGCCTCTCTATTGGGTAATGGGATAACAATTCTCCGATCTACTGATTGCTGCGGGTCCCAGCGATGGGACATCGACCAATCAGCAAGTTACTTGTTTTCATTGGAAAACACCTAATAATATTTTTGCCACTCTAGACCACCAGGAATGTTATAATTAACCCTTCTAATACTATGGACTATCAGGAATATTAGCAAAAACCTATTTACTAATTTACACCACTAGGGATATTATCATTAACCTCTCTACTATTGTAGACCTATTGTAGACCACCAAGATTTGCCACTTTGCTATTCTAGACCACCAGAGATGTTGCCATTAATCATTTTACTACACTATACCACCAGGGATCTTATTAATTAACCTTCTATTAATCCAGATTACAAAGAATGTTATCTTTAACCTCTGTACTTTTCTACACCACCAGGGATTTTATCATTAATCTCGTTTCTACTCTAGTCCACCAGGGATGTTATCATTAAAGTGGTTTTTCTGGGCTGTAGGCAAGTTTTTGGCAGCCACTTTCAGATTGTGACAGTGTGCAATGAACACAGGATGAGGTGGTCTTGAGGTGGTCCTCATGCCATTGGGACACTCAGTGATGCTTCAGACTACTAAAACCTGTATTGGTGAGTTTGCAAACTAAAAAAAACCCATAAAAATCATAGAATCTCTAACAAAATAGTTGTACACTAGGACGGAGTAATCCTATGGCTGCATATACATTAGATGGGAGAATACTCGGGACCACAGAACAGGAGAAGGACGGGGGATTCTGGTTACAAGTAAGCTGAGCAGCAGCGCTCAATGTCAGGCAGCAGCCGCAAAAGCAAACAAGATTTTAGGATGTATAAAAAGAAAAATAAAATCCCGTGATCCCAATGTATTGTTACCCCATTATAAATCACTGATGAGGCCACATCTAGAATATGGGATCCAGTTTTGGGTTTGTCTTCCAGGTGAGTACGCAGGATTTTTTAAGGCGTGGAGCACAACCAGGATTGCATAGTAAATGTGAATACATACACACAAACATACTGTATACATACACACACTGCATACACTCACACGCACATACACTGGAAACACTCACTGTATAGATACACAAGCTCCATATACATTTACATACACATACTGTATACACACACATACTTTATACTTCCACACACACTGCATACACTGCAAACACTCACTGTATACATACACAAGCTCTGTATACATTCACATACACATACTGTACACACACACGTACTTTTTACTTCCACACACACTGCATTCACTCACACACACATACACTGTAAACACTCACTGTATACATACACAAGCGCTGTATACATTCACACATAGACTGTATACATACACAAGCGCTGTATACATTCACACATAGACTGTATACATACACAAGCGCTGTATACATACACCCATAGACTGTATACATACACAAGCGCTGTATACATTCACACAAAGACTGTATACACGCACATACTTTATACTTCCACACACACTGCATACATTCACACACACATAGACTGTATACATACACAAGCTCTGTATACATACACACATAGACTGTATACATACACAAGCTCTGTATACATACACACATAGACTGTATACATACACAAGCGCTGTATACATTCACACATAGACTGTATACATACACAAGCTCTGTATACATACACACATAGACTGTATACATACACAAGCTCTGTATACATTCACACATAGACTGTATACATACACAAGCTCTGTATACATACACAACATAAGAACTGTATACATACACAAGCTCTGTATACATACACACATAGACTAGTATACATACACAAGCTCTGTATACATACACACATAGACTGTATACATACACAAGCTCTGTATACATACACACATAGACTGTATACATACACAAGCGCTGTATAATACACACATAGACTGTATACATACACAAGCTCTGTATACATACACACATAGACTGTATACATACACAAGCTCTGTATACATACACACATAGACTGTATACATACACAAGCTCTGTATACATACACACATAGACTTATACATACACAAGCGCTGTATACATACACACATAGACTGTATACATACACAAGCCTGTATACATACACACATAGACTGTATACATACACAAGCTCTGTATACATACACACATAGACTGTATACATACACAAGCGCTGTATAATACACACATAGACTGTATACATACACAAGCTCTGTATTACATTACACACATAGACTGTATACATACACAAGCTCTGTATACATTCACACATAGACTGTATACATACACAAGCTCTGTATACATACACACATAGACTGTATACATACACAAGCTCTGTATACATTACACACATAGACTGTATACATACACAAGCTCTGTATACATACACACATAGACTGTATACATACACAAGCTCTGTATACATACACACATAGACTTATACATACACAAGCTCTGTATACATACACACATAGACTGTATACATACACAAGCTCTGTATACATACACACATAGACTGTATACATACACAAGCTCTGTATACATACACACATAGACTGTATACATACACAAGCTCTGTATATATACACACATAGACTGTATACATACACAAGCTCTGTATACATACACACATAGACTGTATACATACACAAGCTCTGTATACATACACACATAGACTGTATACATACACAAGCTCTGTATACATACACACATAGACTTATACATACACAAGCTCTGTATACATACACACATAGACTGTATACATACACAAGCTCTGTATACATACACACATAGACTGTATACATACACAAGCTCTGTATACATACACACATAGACTATATACATACACAAGCTCTGTATACATACACACATAGACTGTATACATACACAAGCGCTGTATACATACACACATAGACTGTATACATACACAAGCTCTGTATATATACACACATAGACTGTATACATACACAAGCTCTGTATACATACACACATAGACTATATACATACACAAGCTCTGTATACATACACACATAGACTGTATACATACACAAGCGCTGTATACATTCACACATAGACTGTATACATACACAAGCTCTGTATACATACACACATAGACTGTATACATACACAAGCTCTGTATATATACACACATAGACTGTATACATACACAAGCTCTGTATACATACACACATAGACTATATACATACACAAGCTCTGTATACATACACACATAGACTGTATACATACACAAGCGCTGTATACATTCACACATAGACTGTATACATACACAAGCTCTGTATACATACACACATAGACTGTATACATACACAAGCGCTGTATACATACACACATAGACTGTATACATACACAAGCGCTGTATATATACACACATAGACTGTATACATACACAAGCTCTGTATACATACACACATAGACTGTATACATACACAAGCGCTGTATATATACACACATAGACTGTATACATACACAAGCTCTGTATATATACACACATAGACTGTATACATACACAAGCTCTGTATACATACACACATAGACTGTATACATACACAAGCGCTGTATATATACACACATAGACTGTATACATACACAAGCGCTGTATACATACACACATAGACTGTATACATACACAAGCGCTGTATATATACACACATAGACTGTATACATACACAAGCGCTGTATACATACACACATAGACTGTATACATACACAAGCTCTGTATACATACACACATAGACTGTATACATACACAAGCGCTGTATACATTCACATACACATACTGTATACACGCACATACTTTATACTTCCACACACACTGCATACATTCACACACACATACACTGTATACATACACACATAGACTGTATACATACACAAGCGCTGTATACATACACACATAGACTGTATACATACACAAGCGCTGTATACATTCACATACATTGACTGTATACATACACAAGCTCCGTATACATTCACACACACATACTGTATACACGAACATACTTTATACTCAGGGGTGGACATATCACTGATGCAACCTGTGCGGTCACACAGGGGCCCAAGAGGTAGGGGGCCCATTTCTATCTTCAAAACAGGTGCAATTTTGCATTATTAGGACACATACTGTATACTCAGGGGTGGACATATCATTGATGCAACCTGTATACACTGTATACACCCACACATTTATATATACACACTGTATACATTCTATACATTCACATGCACATACTGTATACATTCACTCACATGCACACGTAAGTTGTATGCACAGAAATACTGTGTACATACACACACGACACACAAAGTATACATACACATACTGTATACACACAATGTATATATGCACACGCACAGAATGTATACATTCACACACATACACACTGTATACATGCACACACATACAGTATACATTTATATACACACATACACGGTATCCCTTCACACACACATACAGTGGACTCGGAAAGTATTCAGACCTCATTACATTTTCCACTCTTTGTTTCATTGCAGCCATATGGTAAATTCAAAAAAGTTCATTTCTTTCTCATTAATGTACACTCTGCACCCCATCTTCACTGAAAAAAAAAATTTTTTAGAAATTTTGGCAAATTTATTGATACAAGGGCGTTTTGTCATTATCACTTACATACCTTTAGCATTTTAGATGTCTGACTTTTCTACGTCTATTTTTATGTTTTTACTGATTATGTTAGACAATGAAGAATATATTTTATTATTGATTTTGAGCCTTACCCATTTCTACACAGGCATTCTTATATACTTAAAAATCAAACAACAGAACATGCTATTTAACCCCTCTCTGACATTAGACGTACTATCCCGTCCATAAAACCCGTGCCATTCTGACCATGGACGGGATAGTACGTCATAGGCGATTAGCTGCGCTCCCGGAGGGAGCGCAGCTAATCGCCGCCGGGTGTCAGCTGATTATCACAGCTGACACCCGTGACTGTGTGTCAGGAGCGGTCACGGACCGCTCCCGGCACATTAACCCCTTGCACACCGCGATCAAACATGATCGCGGTGTACTGGGGCACAGGGGAGGATCGCGCAGGCAGGGGGCTCCCTGCGCGCCCCCCTGAGACCCTCAGACCAGCGCGATGTGATCGCGCTGCTCTGAGGGCTTCCTCCCTCCCAGGACCCGGATCCAAGATGGCGCTGGGGTCCTGGAGGGAGGCGGCTTCCTCAGTGCCTGCCGAGAGCAGGCATGAGGAAGCGTCCTGCACTGCCTGTCACATCGCTGGTGTGACAGAGTGCTGTGCACACTGTCACACCAGCGATCTGATGAAATACAGTGATGTCCCACCCTGGGACAAAGTAAAAAAGTAAAAAAAAGTAAAAATAAACATGTGTAAAAAAAAATCCAAAAAAAAAAAAAAAAAAAAAAAAAAAATTCCCCAATAAATTCATTACTTATTGTAAATAAAAAAAATAAAACAATAAAAGTACACATATATGGTATCGCCGCGTCCGTAACGACCCCCCCTATAAAACTGTCCCACTAGTTAACCCCTTTTGTGAACCCCTTAAAAAATAAAAATAAAAACGAAGCAAAAAATCAGTGCTTTATCATCATACCACTGAACAAAAAGTGGAATAACACGCGATCAAAAAGACGGATATAAATAAACATGGTACCGCTGAAAACGTCATCTTGTCCCGCAAAAAACGAGCCATCACACAGCATCATGAGCGAAAAAATAAAAAAGTTATAGCTCGCAGAATAAAGCGATGCAAAAATAATTATTTTTTATATAAAATTGTTTTTATTCTATAAAAGCGCAAAAACATAAAAAAATTATATAAATGAGGTATCGCCATAATCGTACTGACCCGAAGAATAAAACTGCTTTATCGATTTTACCACACGCGGAACAATAAAAACGCCTCACCCAAAAGAAATTCATGAATTGCTGATTTTTGTTCATTCTAACCTCCCAAAAATCGAAATAAAAAGCGATCAAAAAATGTCACGTGCTCAAAAATGGTACCAATAAAAGCGTCACCTCGTCCCGCAAAAATTAAGACCTCACATGACATTGTGGGCCAAAATATGCAAAAATTATAGCTCTCAAAATGTGGCGATGCAAAAAACTACTTTTTGCAATAAAAAGCGTCTTTTAGCGTGACAGCTGCCAATCATAAAAACCGCTATAAATAGTAAATCAAACCCCCCTTTATCACCCCCTTAGTTAGGGAAAAAATAATAAAATAAAAAATGTATTTATTTCCATTTTCCCATTAGGGTTAGGGTTAGGGTTTCGGCTAAAGTTAGGGTTAGGGTTGGCGCTAAAGTTAGGATTAGGGTTAGAGTTAGGATTAGGGTTAGGGTTGGGATTAGGGTTGGGACTATGGTTAGGGGTGTGTTGGGGTTAGGGTTGGAGTTAGAATTGGGGGGTTTCCGCTGTTTAGGCACATCAGGGGCTCTCCAAATGTGACATGGCGTCTGATCTCCATTCCAGCCAATTCTGCGTTGAAAAAGTCAAACGGTGTTCCTTCACTTCTGAGCTCTGCCATGCGTCCAAACAGTAGTTTATCCCCACATATGGGGTATCAGCGTACTCTGGACCCCAAGAGTTATTGTGAAATTTGTCCTATTTCTTCTGTTACCCTTGGGAAAATAAAAAACTGGGGGCGAAAATATTATTTTTGTAAAAAAAATAAGATTTTTTTGTTTTTACGGCTGTACATTATAAACTTCTGTGAAGCACTTGGGGCTTCATAGCGCTCACCACACATCTAAATAAGTTCCTTGTGGGGTCTATTTTCCAAAATGGGGTCACTTGTTGGGGATTTCCACTGTTTAGGCGCATCAGGGGCTCTCCAAATGCGACATGACGCCCCCAGACCATTCCATCAAAGTCTGCAATCCAAAACGTCACTACTTCCCTTTCCGAGCCCTGACATGCGCCCATACAGTAGTTTTCTCCCACATATTGGGTATCAGCGTACTCAGGACAAATTGGACAACAACTTTTGGGGTCCAATTTCTCCTGTTACCCTTGTGAAAATAAAATATTGGGGGCGAAAAAATCATTTTTGTAAAAAAAAAAAGGATTTTTTATTTTTACGGCTGTGCGTTATAAACTTCTGTGAAGCACTTCGGGGTTCAAAGTGCTCACCACACATCTAGGTAAGTTCCTTGTGAGGTCTATTTTCCAAAATGGGGTCACTTGTGGGGGGTTTCCACTGTTTAGGCGCATCAGGGGCTCTACAAATGCGACATGACGCCCCCAGACCATTCCATCAAAGTCTGCAATCCAAAACGTCACTACTTCCCTTTCCGAGCCCTGACATGCGCCCATACAGTAGTTTTCTCCCACATATTGGGTATCAGCGTACTCAGGACAAATTGGACAACAACTTTTGGGGTCCAATTTCTCCTGTTACCCTTGTGAAAATAAAATATTGGGGGCGAAAAAATCATTTTTGTAAAAAAAAAAAGGATTTTTTATTTTTACGGCTGTGCGTTATAAACTTCTGTGAAGCACTTCGGGGTTCAAAGTGCTCACCACACATCTAGATAAGTTCCTTGTGGGGTATATTTTCCAAAATGGGGTCACTTGTGGGGGTTTCCACTGTTTAGGCGTATCAGGGGCTCTCCAAATGCGACATGACGCCCCCAGACCATTCCATCAAAGTCTGCAATCCAAAACGTCACTACTTCCCTTCCGAGCCCTGACGTGCACCCATACAGTAGTTTTCTCCTACATATTGGGTATCAGCGTACTCAGGACAAATTGGACAACAACTTTTGGGTTCCAATTTCTTCTGTTACCCTTGTGAAAATAAAATATTGGGGCGAAAAAATCATTTTTGTAAAAAAAAAAAAAGGATTTTTTATTTTAAGGCTGTACGTTATAAACTTTAGTGAAACACCTGGGGGTTCAAAGTTCTCACCACACATCTAGATAAGTTCCTTGAGGGGTCTAGTTTCCAAAATGGTGTCATTTGTGGGGGTTTCCACTGTTTAGGCAGATCAGGAGCTCTCCAAACACGACATGGCGTCCAGCCAATTCTGCGTTGAAAAAGTGAGATGGCGCTCCTTCCCTTCCAAACTCTGCCATGCACCCAAACAGTGGTATACCCCCACATATGGGGTATCAGTGTACTCAGGACAAATTGCACAATAACTTTTGGAGTCTTGTTACCCTTGGAAAAATAAAAATTGGGGTGAAAAGATCATTTTTGTGGAAAAAATATGATTTTTAAATTTTACGGCTCTACGTTATAAACTTGTGTGAAGCACTTGAGGGTTCAAATTGCTCACCAAAGATCTAGATAAGTTCCTTAGGGGGTCTAGTTTCCCAAATGGGGTCATTTGTGGGGGGTTTCCACTGTTTAGGCACATCAGGGGCTCTCCAAATGCAACATGGCATCCAATCTCAATTCCAGCCAATTTTGGTTGGAAAAAGTCAAATGGTGCTCCTTCCCTTCCGAGCTCTGCCGTGCGCCCAAACAGTGGTTCCCCCCCACATATGGGGCATCAGCGTACTCAGGACAAATTGGACAACAACTTATGTGGTCCAATTTCTCCTGATACCCTTGGGAAAATAAAAAATTAGTGACTAAAAGATAATTTTTGTGGGAAAAAAATAGGATTTTTTATTTTCATGCCCGGGCATTATAAACTTGTGTGAAGCACTTGGGGTTCAAAGTGCTCACCAAATATCTAGATAAGTTCCTTAGGGGTCTAGTTTCCAAAATGGGGTCACTTGTGGGGGATTTCCACTGTTTAGGCTCATCTGGGGCACTGCAAACGGAAACATGACCCCCATCAACGTCTGCATTCCAAAACGTTACTACTTCCTTTCCAAGCCCTGCCGTGCGCCCAAACAGTTTTCCACCCCCACATATGGGGTATCAGCGTACTCAGGACAAATTGGACAACAACTTTTGGGGTCCAATTTCCTTGGGAAAATCAAAAATTTAAGACTAAAAAATCATTTTTGTGGAATTTTTTTTTTTTTTTTTCACACCCAGGCATTATAAACTTTTGTGAAACACTTGGGGGTTCAAAGTGCTCACAACAGATCTAGATAAGTACCTTAGGGGGTCTAGTTTCCAAAATGGTGTCACTTGTGGGGGGTTTCCACTGTTTAGGCGCATCAGAGGTTCTCCAAGCGCGACATGGCGTCCAATCTCAACTCCAGCCAATTTTAGTTTGAAAAAGTCAAACGGCGCTCCTTCCCTTACGAGCTCTGCCGTGTGCCCAAACAGTGGTTTTCCCCCACATATGGGGTATTGGCGTACTCAGGAGAAATTGCATAACAACCTTATCTGTCCATTTTCTCCTTTTACCCTTGTGAAAATAAAAAAAAAGTTTGTAAAAGATCATTTTTGTGGCTAAAAAGTTAAATATTCATTTTTTCCTTCCACGTTGCTTTAGTTCCTGTGAAGCACCTGAAGGGTTAATAAACTTCTTGAATGTGGTTTTGAGTACCTTGAGGGGTGCAGTTTTTAGAATGGTGTCACTTTTGGGTATTTTCTGTCATGTAGACCCCTCAAAGTGACTTCAAATGTGAGGTGGTCCCTAAAAAAAATGGCTTTGTAAATTTTGTTGTAAAAATGAGAAATCGCTGGTCAACTTTTAACCCTTATAACTTCCTAACAAAAAAAAAATTTTGATTCCAAAATTGTGCTGATGTAAAGTAGACATGTGGGAAATGTTATTTCTTAACTATTTTGTGTTACATATTTCTCTGTTTTAAGGGAATAAAAATTCAAAGTTTGAAAATTGCTAAATTTTCAAAATTTTCGCCATATTTGCGTATTTTTCAAAAATAAACGCAAGTTATATGGAAGAAATTTTACCACTAACATGAAGTACAATATGTCACGAGAAAACAATCTCAGAATCGCGAAGATCCGTTGAAGCGTTCCGGAGTTATAACCTCATAAAGAGACAGTGGTCAGAATTGTAAAAATTGTCCCGGTCATTAACGTGCAAACCACCCTTGGGGGTGAAGGGGTTAAAAAATAAAAATAAAATAAATAAAAATAAAAATACAAAATTCCACAAATTTAAGAATTAAAAATCGAAATTTACTAAGAACAAAAAAGACAACGATAAAAAACACAAATAATATACAAATAAAACAAAACTACAAATGAAATAAAAGAAATTCTACAGACTGAATAAAAAATCAAAGTCGCTTTTTTTTCTACAATCCAAGACTGCTGACGCTAAACGGGTCACACAGTTGGCGCTTTATTGACAGGACGCCTGCGTACTTATGTAGTCCATACAACGACACCAGATGGAAAGATGTAGATTTTTTTTATTTGTTCTAATATAAAGGCTCATTTCTCCAATTCTCTTTTTTTTTTTTTGTGAGTCAACTGATGAAGTGCTGAAGCGTTCAGTCCCGGAGCAGCCAAAAAAAAAAAAACTTTCTGCCGGGCCGGCCGGCGTTGTATGAAGAATCGAGGACTGTGTTCAATCTCTAAATGCCTATTTTTACACCTTCTGTTTTTTCCTCGTTTGACGTTATTAATCACCGTTCCGCCAAAGGCCTATTGTTTAGCTCTCGCGGAAGAATGTTGTTATATTGACTGCTTGTGCGTCAACTTCGCTCTCTCTGGAACTGCATTTGGATGAAATTAGATAATTTCCATTAGCAGAACATGTATTATTATTCCCCAATGCCAGATTGAAAAGCGAGCCAAGATGACTATTTCTGACTTGTGTTCACCTCAGGAAGGAACTTTCTCGACTTTAATGGGATTTTTTTTGCTATTGTTGCTTCGCCTTCTGTTTGACAGGATGCCAGCGGAACTTAAAATTGTTTGGAAAGCTGCGTAATATAGAACAGCGCACAAAGCCCTCCACTCCGGCACATTCCTGTATAATGTTTATACCCCCCCACCTTCCAAAAAAAAAGTTATATATTGTTCTTGGCCGAAAATAAACTAGTAACAGAGGCACAAACATGGGCTCCTTTCTCGCTGTGTTTAATGCTCCTTGCCAGCTGCAATGAATTACTTGCAGGACAAATTAATCTTGCGCGGCTCACAGTCGTATTTGTACGTGTAAATACTATATATATTGTTCAACTTTTTGAAAAATTAAAAAAAAAAGTAGAGATTTTTTTTTTGCTTTCTCAGCAACTGAGAGCAGCGGGGAGTGGAGAAGGGGTCACCGTTTCTCGTGCACATGTTAAAAATGTCCTTGGCTCAAGTACTTGAGTATTGTGGTCTCAATAAACAGGTCTGTTAGAAAGCTATTAAATGGGGAAGGGGGAGTACAGAGTGCGTAAAACAGCAGTAAATTAAAATAACTCACTTTAAAGGCATAGTGCTACATATAGAGACGTGTAGAATCAGTGTCGGACTGGGGTGCCCAAAGGCCCACCAGCAACCAACTCCCGGGTCCAAATTTTATGCTACTTGCAAATAGGATATTATCCTCAATCACAAATTTATATAACCATGAACGGGTCAGATTATTAAATGAATAAGATGCCGCCTTTATCTGTACATAGTGATTCTAGTATATTGTGCCAAGTACTGCTCGTGGTGGCCCACCGGAGGATTCTCCTGTTCTCCTGCTGGCCAGTCCAAGCCTGTATAGAATAGACGCATACTCGACATGCGCATAGATGGAAAAGTTTTGGGGCTATAGATTAGGGACCATTGGATGGTAAGAAAATAAAACATTTTGGATGGAAATTGCATGTTTAGTATTTAGAAATCTAGAGTAAAGTAATCATGACTTGTTTTGTCAGGGTCGTCCAATATTATAGGAGTCAGAGATTAAAAAGAAGAAAGGGTCAATTCAGGAAATATCAGACACAAGCCACAGACAAAATTGGAGCTGAATTAAAAAAAAAAATCCAAAAAGTGACCAGAAATCAGAAATAAAGAAACAAAATGGTTTTAAGTCATCTCAGCGAAATATCAAAGGACATATCATCGATTCAAATGGATGGACAAGGTCTACCAGCTGTGGTACACCAAAGGGGATCTTGCTGGATGGGAGATATATTTCTTCTAGCAGACTGAAGTTTGCTCAGGATTTTCCATGATCACAAGGACCTGTGATGAGGTCATAGTCACGTGATCAGGTCAGCTGATGTATACCTCACCTGAGGGTGTGGACTAGGCCTATTTAACAGGAAGCTGTGGGAGTATGTGGGGTGGAAGGAAGGAGTTTGGCTGGAGTCAGCCTGGAAGCTTGTTTTTGTTACAGTGTGTCAGTGTGCACCAGGAAGCGAGTACCAGACCACCCGGGAATGGCACCTGGCGGTCTCTGCTGTCCTGCAGCCGCTTAGTTAAGCCCGTCCCAAGCAACGGTGAGTCTGGCACCAGTGGTTCTCCAAACTGGAGTGATTTATGTTTTGCTTTGATTTTGTTATCTGGACTTTTTGTTGAACCCGTTATTAAAACCACTGAACTTTGAACAGAACGCCTGTGTGTATGCCTCATTACTGCGGCCCGGCCCCTGCCTACCAGAGCGGATCCCTACAATTGGTGGAGAATGCGGGCATACGCAGTGAGGTCAGGCTGTATTTTTTTGTGGATGTTTTTTTTTTCTCTGCATGACAGTAAATGTCCTGGGTGAAGAAAGTGACGCAAAACCCGGTGGATAGCTGTCCGGAGATGGAGGGCACAGTAAAAATGCTTGTGGAGGCCATGCGACAGCAGCAGCTGGCTATGCAGCAGCAACAGGAAACCAATAGTCTTCTGATGCAGCACATCGCAGTGCCGCAGACAGCAGGAGCTGCCCGGGGATACCAGGATGTCTGGAAAGCGATGCGTACAGCGATCCCAAAGATGGAGCAATCAGAT
The DNA here is from genome assembly GCA_033576555.1 of Oophaga sylvatica. NCBI lineage: Eukaryota > Metazoa > Chordata > Amphibia > Anura > Dendrobatidae > Oophaga > Oophaga sylvatica. The sequence goes on along the minus strand of JARQOD010000005.1, from coordinate 533,560,916 downwards.
GACGTCGAGGTGTACCTGGAGATGTTTGAAGGCGTGGCTAAGAGGGAGAGACTGCCCCTGGACCAGTGGGCCGAGATCGTGGCTCCGTTTTTGGCTCCAGGACCCGCGAAAGCCTATAGGGACCTACCCCCCGAGCATCAGACGGACTACGAGATCGTCAAGGGTGAGATACTCGCACGTCTTGGGGTAAATGTGTTAGTCCGGGCCCAGCGGGTATACCAGTGGAAGTTTTCCCCTTCTGAACCAGCTCGGTCCCAGTATTATGACTTGATACACCTGATGGAAAAGTGGTTGCAGCCGGAGGTGTTGTCACCCCGTGCTATGCTGGATCGTATAGTGACTGATAAATTCTGGAGGACTTTGCCCCACACCCTGCAAACCTGGGTTGGACAGGCAGCCCCTACTGATGGTCTCCAAATGGTAGACCTCATTGAAAGATATGGGGCTACCAAGGAGATACAGGGAGAAACTACCCGGAAGGTACTGAGTAAATTCCCCAAACCTTCACCCGCCGTTCGGCGAGCAGAGACTCGGAAGGCCGCCCAAGACACGTCTGGGGACGAAAGAGGCCCCTTAATCTGTTGGCGGTGCCAAGAACCAGGACATGTGAGAGCTGATTGCCCCACCTGACTGAGCCCATGGACACAAACTATGGGTACTATCAGTCTCACTATGCCGAACACATGTGTGCAGTGGGCAAACCAGAGGGACCCAGTATGAACCATTTGTGTAAAGTGGAGGTGGAGGGTAACCCTGCTGTGGCTCTTCTGGACTCAGGGAGTCTCGTGACCCTAATACGAGCCAGCCACGTCCAAATCAGCGAGTATACTGGTCGGAAAATGGGTGTATTGTGTATACATGGGGACCTAAAACATTATCCTACCGCCCTGGTGATGATCAAGACGCCAGCGGGGAGGAGGTGCCACGAGGTGGGGGTGGTGGTTAATTTGCATTATGAGGTAATAATGGGGAGAGATTTTCCGTTATTTTCTGTGCTTTGGCCTGTAATTACCCCTCCCACGGAACAGTCGCCTGCACCAGTGGCAACCAGGTTGCCTTCTCCAGAAATCGGGCATGAACCTGGTCGCCCAGAGGAATATGTGCTGGTGGTAGGAGTACCTTTGCCTTCGGTGGAGGAGGAAAACCTCTCTCCTATAGAAGTGTTAGCTGGGGAGATGGAAGATTTGCAACCGGGACCGGAATTGTCAGACTTAAATGTGACAGGTGACAATTTTGGTACGGAGCAACTCCGGGACCCTACGTTGGCTCGAGCTCGGGAAAATGTACTGGTTGTCAATGGGGAACCCCAACAACCCGGGGCAGCTACAGTATTTCCCCGATTCGAGCTGAACCAAGATTTGCTGTATCGGGTTGAAAAAGTACGTGGGGAAATTGTCGAGCAATTGCTGGTACCCCAGTCGTATCGTAAGTTGGTAATGGACCTAGCGCATGCGCATGTACTGGGGCAGGGCCGGCTCCAGGTTTTTATGGGCCCCGGGCGAAAGAGCCTCAGTGGGCCCCTTTAACACAGACCACGATTCATGATGCACAGATACAGCAGAGAAATATGGGTATAGTACAATGCCAAACACTTCACTTCTTCCATTACATGACTAATATCTATTGTAAATTGTACAATATCTCAAAAACCGCCAAATCCTCACAGCGCACAGAACAGACTGGACAGTACAGTCCTCCATACAATATTATGGGCACCACAGTCTCCCCCTCATCACCCATATAATACCCCATGCAGGATGTCACCCCTCATATAATGCTCCATACAGAATACTGGACCCAAAATAATGCTCCATACAGGATACTGGTCCCCATATAATGCTCCATACAGGATACTGGTCCCCATATAATGCTCCATACAGGATACTGATCCCCATATAATGCTCCATACAAAATATGGAGCTCTCCTCTGCGCTGTACTGCGTTCTGCACTGTTACGGCTCAGGAAAGGGCGCTGTGGAAAGACTCCCCATTATCATCATGATTTCCTCCTCATCATCATCATTGCCTCCTTATCATCATCATTGTCTCCCCATCATCTTCATGGCCTCCCCATTATCATCAATGCCTGCCCATCATTATCATCTCCTCCCCATCATCATCAATGCCTGCCCATCATCATCATCTCCTCCCCATCATCAATGCCTGCCCATTATCATCAATGCCTGCCCATCATCATCATCTCCTCCCCATCATCATCAATGCCTGCCCATCATCATCATCTCCTCCTCCCCATCATCAATGCCTGCCCATTATCATCAATGCCTGCCCATCATCATCATCTCCTCCCCATCATCATCAATGCCTGCCCATCATCATCATCTCCTCCCCATCATCAATGCCTGCCCATTATCATCATGGCCTCCCCATCATCATCAATGCCTGCTCATTATCATCATCTTCTCCCCATCATCATCATGGCCTCCCCATTATCATCAATGCCTGCCCATCATCATCTTCTCCCTATCATCAATGCCTGCCCATTATCATCAATGCCTGCCCATTATCATCATCTTCTCCCCATCATCATCATCAATGCCTCCCCATTATCAGCAATGCCTGCCCATCATCACACACAGACAGCACACAAGCACTCTCTCACATACATACACACACACATACACACACAAAGCACCGCACTACATACACACAGACACACACACGTCTTACCTGTCCGGCGTCCCTGCGCTCTGTGCCACAGCCGGCCGCTGAATGATGACGTCATTCAGCGGCCGGCTGTGAGAGGAAGCGCCCCCTGGAGCCCGGAGCTGCGGCAGCGGAGGCACGGGAGAGGTAAGTATTGTGCCAGCTGATGCCGGGGCCCTGAGCAAGCGGGGGGGGCCAGTGGCGGCACTGACACCGCTCTCCTCCGCTAACGGGCGCGGGGGTGCCAGACTGCGAGTGGGCCCCCCCGCCTGCTCAGGGCCCCGGCACTTGCCCGGGTGTGCCGGGTGCTGACGCCGGCCCTGTACTGGGGGGACATCTGGGTCAAAAGAAAACCCTAGACCGAATTCTACAAAGGTTTTACTGGCTAGGGGTCTATGAAGAAGTTAAACGGTATTGTAACTCTTGTCCCGTGTGCCAGGTAACCAGTCCGCAGCCTCATTTTCGGAGTCCCTTAGTACAATTACCAATTATAGAGGTCCCGTTTGAGAGAATAGCCATGGATCTGGTGGGGCCTGTTAATAAATCAGCGAGGGGTCACCAACATATCCTCGTAGTTTTAGATTATGCTACCAGGTATCCTGAGGCTATTCCCCTGCGCCACACCTCTGCCAAACTTATTGCAAAAGAACTCATGGGTATGTTCTCTCGGGTGGGAATCCCTCAAGAAATCTTAACAGACCAGGGGACCCCCTTTATGTCAAAAATCATGAAGGAACTCGGCCACTTGTTGAGTGTTAAACAGTTGCGCACATCGGTCTATCATCCTCAAACAGACGGGTTGGTAGAAAGGTTCAATAAGACCCTGAAGAATATGTTGAAAAAAGCTGTCTCTAAGGATGGTAAGGACTGGGATCTCTTGTTGCCATACCTGATGTTTGCAGTGCAGGAGGTGCCCCAGGCATCTACGGGGTTCTCGCCCTTCGAACTATTATATGGCAGACATCCCCGTGGCTTACTCGATATAGCTAAAGAGACCTGGGAAAACCAACCAACTCCCCACAAAAGTGTGATAGAACATGTGGCCAAAATGCAAGAGAGAATGGAGACAGTCCTACCATTAGTCCGAGAACATATGGAAGCAGCACAAAGGTCACAGAGGCAGGTCTATAACCGGGAGGCACGGGTAAGGTCCTTTAACCCTGGGGATCGGGTGTTGGTACTTGTGCCTACAGTGGATAGCAAGTTCCTTGCAAGGTGGCAGGGACCCTACGAGATTATGGAGAAGGTGGGTCCCGTAAACTATAAAGTACACCAACCAGGGCGAAGAAAGCCAGAACAGGTATACCATGTGAATCTGCTCAAACCATGGAAAGACAGAGACCCTCTTGGTGAGGCTTGTCCACTGCCTGCATTTCCAGTAGACAGGGCTCCCTTGCCTCAGGAGAAGGCAAGAGAAGTCCTCTCCGCCGTCAAAATAGCAGACACTTTGTCTCCTAGACAAGTTCAGGAGGTCCGAGAGTTTGTTAGCCGAAATACCGATGTTTTCTCAGAGCTCCCTGGCCGTACCTCCCTAATCCAACATGACATTGTCACGGAGCCACAGGCCAAAGTCCGATTAAAGCCGTATCGGGTGCCTGAGGCCCGGCGACAAGCCATCTCGGAAGAGGTAAAGAAGATGCTGCAGTTGGGGGTTATTGAAGAGTCCCAGAGTGAGTGGGCCAGCCCAATAGTCCTAATACCAAAACCAGATGGGACACTAAGGTTCTGTAATGACTTCAGAAAACTGAATGAAATTTCTAAATTTGACGCCTACCCCATGCCCCGGGTCGATGAGTTAATAGAGCGGTTTGGGCAGGCCCGGTATTTTTCAGTCATTGACCTCACAAAAGGGTATTGGCAGGTGCCCTAACAAAAGCAGCGAGAGAGAAAACGGCTTTTGTAACACCCCAGGGACTGTTCCAGTATATAGTCCTACCCTTCGGGTTGCATGGCGCTCCAGCGACTTTCCAGAGGTTAATGGACGTTGTTCTTCGTCCTCATCGCCGATATGCCGCGGCCTATCTGGACGATATTGTGGTGTACAGTACAGACTGGGAAAGTCACTTAGCCAAGGTACAGGCGGTGATTGATTCTCTGCGACAAGCAGGGCTAACTGCCAACCCAAAGAAGTGTTCCATAGGGTTGGAGGAAGCTCGGTACCTGGGGTATGTGATTGGGAGAGGAGTTATCAAACCTCAAATAAACAAAGTGGAGGCAATCCAAAACTGGCCCCGTCCCCTCACCACAAAACAAATGAAAGGGTTTTTGGGGTTAGTGGGATATTACCGGCGGTTTATTCCCAATTTTGCAACCCTGTCGGCGCCGTTAACTGACTGCCTGAAAGGGAGGAAGTCAGTAATGGTGCGCTGGAATGATCAGATTGAAGAAGCGTTTGCAAAACTAAAAGGGGCACTGTGTGGGTCACCAGTTCTGATCACACCCGACTTCAAAAGAGAATTTATTGTCCAGACTGATGCGTCAGAGGTAGGTCTGGGTGCCGTGCTGTCTCAGGAGGTTAACAGGGAGGAGCATCCCATTAGTTTCCTGAGTCGAAAGCTTACTCCAGCTGAAACCAGATACAGCATTGTAGAGAGAGAGTGCCTGGCCATCAAATGGGCACTGGAGTCATTGCGCTACTATCTGTTGGGGAGAACGTTTCGGTTGGTAACTGATCATTCCCCTCTGACTTGGATGAGTCAAGCCAAAGAGAGAAATGCACGAGTCACCAGGTGGTTTCTGTCCCTGCAAAATTTCAAATTTTCAGTAGAACATCGGGCAGGCAAATTACAGGGGAACGCAGATGCACTGTCCAGAGTTCACTGTATGTCATGTGTCCACCCTCCTAAGGTTGAACAAAGGGGGGAGGTATGTGGTACACCAAAGGGGATCTTGCTGGATGGGAGATATATTTCTTCTAGCAGACTGAAGTTTGCTCAGGATTTTCCATGATCACAAGGACCTGTGATGAGGTCATAGTCACGTGATCAGGTCAGCTGATGTATACCTCACCTGAGGGTGTGGACTAGGCCTATTTAACAGGAAGCTGTGGGGGTATGTGGGGTGGAAGGAAGGAGTTTGGCTGGAGTCAGCCTGGAAGCTTGTTTTTGCTACAGTGTGTCAGTGTGCACCAGGAAGCGAGTACCAGACCACCCGGAATGGCACCTGGCGGTCTCTGCTGTCCTGCAGCCGCTTAGTTAAGCCCGTCCCAAGCAAGGGTGAGTCTGGGACCAGTGGTTCTCCAAACTGGAGTGATTTATGTTTTGCTTTGATTTTGTTATCTGGACTTTTTGTTGAACCCGTTATTAAAACCACTGAACTTTGAAACAAAAGCCTGTGTGTATGCCTCATTACTGCGGCCCAGCCCCTGCCTACCAGAGCGGATCCCTACACAGCGCAAGGGGCCCGATTTCACAGAGCACTTTGTTCTCCGTTCTGACTCATGAAGAGGGACATTCGCTTTCTGTTCCATCCATCAGGACATCCCATGACGTTATGATTTATAAGGCCAAATTCTTCCACTTTCACATCTATACACCTATGGATATGAGACAACCCCTTCCATGCTGGCTCCAATTAATAAGTTCCTCCCAAGACAATCTATTTAAGACTGACACCCAATCAAAAAGTTCTTCATGACACAGCCCCTTTAAGGCCGGCTGCCAATTAAAATGTTTTTTTTTTTACGAGACAACTCCTTTAAGGCTGGCTTCCTATAAAAAAAAATGTCTTCATGAGATAAACCCTTTAAGGCTGGCTTCCAATTAAACAAGATTAGAGTGTCAGTATTGCGTTGTAGTATCCGTCTGTCCGGGACCAATAACATCAATTTCAAATTTCAAAAAAAAATTTTGCCTAATATTTCCATTTTGGCAGTGAAAATTTAATGGTTTGAATGGTAAAATCTTACATCTGAACGTTCAAGGGAAGGGCTGGAGCAGCACAGTAAATGCATCTGGTCACAATCAAAGTTGTTTTTTTTCTTTGCCGACCACAAATATACAAAAATTAATTCTCACAACACAAGTCCAATGTCAGATGTAATTCAGCCGTACAGAAGAATGAGAAACGAGCGCGTTATTAATTCATGATTTCATAATTGTGCAATGTTGATGGGAAGAAACAAGCAAACAATTATTATCTGAAATTTGGGGTTATGGAAATAAAGCCAAGAATTTTTCTAATACCTAGGGGTCATTAAACTGACAAAAAGAATGATGTGGGACATCCGAGGTTCTGCTCTATAGTTACTGAAAGTGGGAAATGTGCTTGTAAAGCCATAATAGGGACACGGCAGAAACAGAATGTGACTTTTTCTCCTCTCTTTACTAGAGATGAGTTGATAGATTTGCAGGACTCCAGTCTGGCGTCCAGGTCAGTGGTACCTAGCATCTAGGCAGGAGGCTCATGAATCTCTTACCTTCCGACATCTCTGGCGAGGCATTTCATTTGTCACCCACTGGTGCAATGTCATCTGTGCGACCCACTCTGGAGATAATGTCTGTTGCCAGAGACTAAAGCCCCCGTCACACACAGTGATCTCACTAGCGAGATCGCTGCTGAGTCACTAGTTTTCTGACGCAACAGCAATCTCTCCAGCGATATCGCTGTGTGTGACATTCAGCGACGATCAGCCCCCCTGCCGGGTATCGCTGATTGTCGCTGAATGTCCTGGACTTTTTTTTGATCTCCTGCTGGCTAGCACGCATTGCTGCGTGTGGCAGGCAGGAGACCAGCAATCAACTGGTAACCAAGGTACACATCGGGTTTCCAGGCGTCGGGCAGCGCCTGGAAACCCGATGTGGACTTTGGATATCAGCGCGCTGCTGCAGGGGAGCTGGTAACCAAGGTACCCATTGGGTTTCCAGGTGCCGCGCAGCACCTGGAAACCTGATGTGTACCTTGGTTACCAGCTTCCTGCACCAGCGGGCTGGTATCCAACGTACACTGCGGGTAACTAAGCGACGTTACCCGCAGTGTTGCTGTCCTGATCGCTGCCAGAGCTGCCTGTTTGGCAGCTCACCAGCGATCATGTAGTGACACACCAGAGATCTTGACAAGTGCATATCATTGTCGGGATCGCTGGTGTGTCGCTATGTGTGAAGGGGCCCTTAGGAAGATTGAGCAGACAGTGTGTGTGTGTGTGTGTGTGTTGTGTGTTGTGTGTGTGTGTGTGACAGCCAGAGGTTGTTTATGGTCTTACTTTCCTTTATTCTGTCTCAGTTGCAGATGGCCTGTTTCAGTTGTAGAGGCCCTGTGTCAGTTGTAGAGGGCTTGTGTCAGTTGCAGAGGGCCTGCGTCAGTTGCAGAGGGCCTGCGTCACTAGTAGAGGGCCTGTGTCAGTTGCAGATGGCCTGTGTCAGTTGCAGAGGGCTTGTGTCAGTTGTAGAGGGCATGTGTCAGTTGCAGAGGGCCTGCGTCAGTTGCAGAGGGTCTGTGTCAGTTGTAGAGGGCCTGCGTCAGTTGCAGATGGCCTGTGTCAGTTGCAGAGGGCCTGTGTCAGTTGTAGAGGGCCTGCGTCAGTTGCAGAGGGTTTGTGTCAGTTGTAGAGGGCCTGTGTCAGTTGTAGAGTGCTTGTGTCAGTTGCAGAGTGCTTGTGTCAGTTGCAGAGGGCCTGAGTCAGTTGCAGATGGCCTGCGTCAGTTGTAGAGGGCCTGCGTCAGTTGTAGAGTGCTTGTGTCAGTTGCAGAGGGCCTGCGTCAGTTGCAGAGGGTCTGTGTCAGTTGTAGAGGGCCTGTGTCAGTTGTAGAGTGCTTGTGTCAGTTGCAGAGTGCCTGCGTCAGTTGCAGAGGGTCTGTGTCAGTTACAGATGGCCTGCGTCACTAGTAGAGGGCCTGTGTCAGTTGCAGAGGGCTTGTGTCAGTTGTAGAGGGCTTGTGTCAGTTGCAGAGGGCCTGCGTCAGTTGCAGATGGCCTGCGTCAGTTGTAGAGGGCCTGCGTCAGTTGTAGAGTGCTTGTGTCAGTTGCAGAGGGTCTGCGTCAGTTGTAGAGTGCTTGTGTCAGTTGCAGAGGGCCTGCATCAGTTGCAGAGGGTCTGTGTCAGTTGTAGAGGGCCTGTGTCAGTTGTAGAGTGCTTGTGTCAGTTGCAGAGTGCTTGTGTCAGTTGCAGAGGGCCTGCGTCAGTTGCAGATGGCCTGTGTCAGTTGCAGAGGGCTTGTGTCAGATGCAGAGGGCCTGTGTCAGTTGTAGAGGGCTTGTGTCAGTTGCAGAGGGCCTGTGTCAGTTGTAGAGGGCTTGTGTCAGATGCATAGTGCCTGCGTCAGTTGCATAGGGTCTGTGTCAGTTGTAGAGGGCCTGCGTCAGTTGCAGATGGCCTGTGTCAGTTTGTAGAGTGCTTGTGTCAGTTGCAGATGGCCTGCGTCAGTTGTAAAGGGCCTGCGTCAGTTGTAGAGTGCTTGTGTCAGTTGCAGAGGGCCTGCGTCAGTTGTAGAGGGCTTGTGTCAGATGCAGAGGGCCTGTGTAAGTTGTAGAGGGCTTGTGTCAGATGCAGAGTGCCTGCGTCAGTTGCATAGGGTCTGTGTCAGTTGTAGAGGGCCTGCGTCAGTTGCAGATGGCCTGTGTCAGTTGCAGAGGGCTTGTGTCAGTTGTAGAGGGTTTGTGTAAGTTGTAGAGGGCTTGTGTCAGTTGCAGCGGACCTGTGTCAGTTGTAGAGTGCTTTTGTCAGTTGCAGAGGGCCTGTGTCAGTTGTAGAGGGCTTATGTCAGTTGTAGAGGGCTTGTGTCAGTTGCAGAGGGCCTGTGTCAGTTGTAGAGTGCTTGTGTCAGTTGCAGAGGGCTTGTGTCAGTTGTAGAGGGCTTATGTCAGTTGTAGAGGGCTTGTGTCAGTTGCAGCGGACCTGTGTCAGTTGCAGAGAACATTTGTTAGGTGCAGAGGACCTGTGTCAGTTGCAGAGGGCTTGTGTCAGTTGTAGAGGACTTGTGTCAGTTGCAGAGGGACTGTATCAGTTGTAGAGGGCTTGTGTCAGTTGCACAGGGCTTGTGTCAGTTGTAGAGGACTTTTGTCAGTTGCAGCAGACCTGTGTCAGTTGCAGTGAACATGTGTCAGTTGCAGCGGACCTGTATCAGTTTGAGAGAGCCTTTGTCAGTTGTAGAGGACTTCTGTCTATTGTAAAGGGCTTGTGTCAGTTGCAGCGGACATGTGTCAGTTCCAGACGGCTTGTGTCAGTTGCAGCAGAATTGTGTCAGTTGCAGGGAACATGTGTCAGTTGCAGAGGGCCTGCGTCAGTTGCAGAGGGTCTGTGTCAGTTGTAGAGGGCCTGCGTCAGTTGTAGCGTGCTTGTGTCAGTTGCAGAGGGCCTGTGTCAGTTGTAGAGGGCTTGTGTCAGATGCAGAGTGCCTGCATCAGTTGCAGAGGGCCTGCGTCACTAGTAGAGGGCCTGTGTCAGTTGCAGATGGCCTCTGTCAGTTGCAGAGGACTTGTGTCAGTTGTAGAGGGCTTGTGTCAGTTGCAGAGGGCCTGCATCGGTTGCAGAGGGCCTGCGTCAGTTGTAGAGGGCCTGCGTCAGTTGTAGAGTGCTAGTGTCAGTTGCAGAGGGCCTGCGTCAGTTGCAGAGGGTCTGTGTCAGTTGTAGAGGGCCTGCATCAGTTGTAGAGTGCTTGTATCAGTTGCAGAGGGCCTGCGTCAGTTGTAGAGGGCTTGTGTCAGATGCAGAGGGCCTGTGTCAGTTGTAGAGGGCTTGTGTCAGATGCAGAGTGCCTGCGTCAGTTGCATAGGGTCTGTGTCAGTTGTAGAGGGCCTGCGTCAGTTGCAGATGGCCTGTGTCAGTTGCAGAGGGCCTGTGTCAGTTGTAAAGTTCTTGTGTCAGATGCAGAGTGCCTGCATCAGTTGCAGAGGGCCTGCGTCACTAGTAGAGGGCCTGTGTCAGTTGCAGATGGCCTCTGTCAGTTGCAGAGGGCTTGTGTCAGTTGTAGAGGGCTTGTGTCAGTTGCAGAGGGCCTGCATCAGTTGCAGAGGGCCTGCGTCAGTTGTAGAGGGCCTGCGTCAGTTGTAGAGTGCTAGTGTATTGACCCGCACCACAATTGTGGGTTACCAGGGATATGGGATACTCGGAGCAGAGCCTGTAGATTTCTATGGGGAATGTCACTGGTAGCGTGGCTCGTTCCGTGTCCCTGGCGGTCAGGCGTTAAAGGGGTATTTATTTACAGGGGATTTAGTAGATAACAGTTCGTGACGCCACCTGTGGTTGTCTGATCACTAAGACCAGCGCTGCAGTAGATCTCTGAGGGGATGTTGTGGCAGCTAGATGACGGGTCCCCCACAGGTGGGACTGGTCCCTCAAAGTCTATGGTATTAATGATGTAGGGTGCAAATAAATGAATCAGTCTCACACCATCCAGTGTCTTTCCTTACCTTTTACTTGTCAGATGTTTAGGCAGGTCCCAGGGAGGCTGGTCGGGTGGAGGATGTGCTTCGAGATAACAGCTGAACAGGTTAGGGGCCTCCTTTACTTCCAATATTATGAGTCCAACCTGCATAGAGCTAAGTTCACTCCGATTTCTCCAGCTAACTCCTTAGCTGTACTGCCCGGTCAGTTTAGTGGTCGGAGCCTTCCTTTAAGAGAGCTGAGTTCCTACTGTTGTCCTGCATCGACTCAAGGTTCCCACTCTCCCTGACCCCAGTTACGTACCGACACTCCAAGGGCTGCTTTCTGTGACCTAAGGTCCAGTAAGACTCTGGTTTTTCTACCACTACGCCTGAAGCTGTAGTGACACTTCGGTCCCCAGTGACCGGTGAACAATGTGCAGGATAGTCCAATCCTTAAGGCACTGCTATAACTTCTTCCACTGCGCCCTTCGCCCTGTTCGCGCTTGTAGCATAAGCACTCCACACTTCCTAAGGTAATGCAAGTCAATCCCTTCTTGCTTCTTCCTTGGAGCTCGCTAACAGATGCTCAGTATTCTTCTAGTTCAGGAGCACGTCGACTGAACTTCACTGTCCTTGGGACAGGCGACTGAAGTTTCTGCTGCTAACTCTTCTTTCTTCAAACTGTCTGTCTGACTTTAGCTCACCCAGAGCTCTGACAGGAAATGCAATCTGCTCTCCTCTCCTCCTGCACAGACTGCACACTGGTGGAAACTGACTCCTCTGTCCGAAGACAGGAAACTGACTAACTGCTACATACCCTATGGGTGTGTCCAAGTGTGTGGTGGAGTGAATGGTTATTAAGCATTAAACTGTTACCTCTCCGCACATCCTCCAGGGTACTGTGTGTGCCTTCACACCAGGGCTACACATTCCCCCATGGTAAAATACAGCACTCCCGGGCTGTGAAATACAAGAAGACATTTTGTTTTGTATTAACAATAAACATGAAACTCATCCCATCCGGGAGGTAAGAATTTCTTAAACGTTGCATTCAAACATTAGACATAGAAAAATACAAAACATACTTTCCATAAATATATCATATCAACAATATTCTTGTGAAGGACCCGCACCAAACCTTCAACGTGGGTCCTGGGTGGGCTGCAGGACATCTGAATGCAGACCTCGCTCAGTGCCACACCACACGGGTTTTATATTCAGAGGTAATAATTGTGCTGTGGTTTCATGTAAAACCAATATAATGCACCGAAGTGCAACTATATACAAAGATAAGTTCTGGGCTGGCACAGTCCTCAGCCTCAAAGTCCATGACATAATAAAAGACACATATTGGTAACTTCTGAAACTCACATTATACTTCTCACGGTATTTACCCAACCAGGGTATTCTATATGTAAAACTATGCAATCAACTTTTTCAAATTTTCACTCTGGTACCCAGCCGGGCATTCTACTCATTATATATAAAACTATGTAAACCCTATACATAGCAATAAAGTGCCAAACAGCAATTATTTCCTTTATCAAAAACTTTTTACATCTTCTTAGTTGCGGCAAACCCTGTCTGGGTCCTACCGTTCTTCACATTTTCTTGCTAACTTCAGTTACACTTTCCATCCCGGGGGCTGGAACAATGCGATGCTCTTTAGAGCACATGACAAATAGGTCGTGACCTGCTATCCAAGTCTGAGTAGCGACTGTTTTCATCCTCACTACGGTCCCATCGGGTGACTCCATCATGTAGGACGCAAGCGGTATCTCCGAAGGTGTCGCTGTTGGTGCCGCTATATCCGGCGGTGCAAATTGCGATTTGGAATGAGTCGTAGCTTGTGTCTTGGTACGAGGCACTGGCAGAGTAGAATATGCAGGGGGCGCTTCCAACTGTGACGTACGTTCATGGGGCGATGCCGGGGCACGGCCTGGTGCAGCGGGAGCTCGGGACTGTGACGCGCTGGCAATGGTGACGTTACCTGCGTCGGGGACGGGGTCTCTGACGACTGCGACATTTAAGGCATACCATCCTTTCATACCCCAGTGCCGTGTATAGGTTACTATGTCCCCATTGATTAGGTCCCTCCCGGGATGGCCGATGGGCAGGTGGGATTCTAAGTCCCTGTGACTGACAAAGACCCCTGGGTAGAGGCCCGGTTCTCTAATGAAGCCCAGCCCTTCCGGAGCTGGAACTCTGTCACACACCCCTGCCGCCGCGGTTCCCTTAGAGTACCTTTTTCCCGGCGGACACTTTCCTTATCCGCAATCAGCTGCTCGTACTGCCGCTGCCGATTCCGCTGCACTTCCCGCTCTTCCTCCTGCCGGCGTCGCTGTTCCTCTTCGCGACGCTGCCACTCACGTTCCCACTGGGCGGCGTAGGCGACGTCATCCAGGCGCGCCATCTCATCCCAGTCGACGTCTGGTAATGATGGACAGGACCCCTCCGGTGTCCCTACCGGGGATCGATCATCTGCTGCGGCCTCCTGGCCGGGCGGGCGTTCCGGAACTGGCGGTACCTCCTCAACCTCCTTCGCTTCCACCGCTCCATCGGTAGGATCAGGGTCAGTCCTTTTGGGAGTAGCCTCCGGTTGCTCCTTAGCCTTGGGCAGCAGAAGTTTTGGTAATTCAAATCGTGGAGGGTCGTCGAGGGGAGAGAGCACCGCGTCCCACAGCCGCCGCTGTATCTGGTTACGCCGGCGTCTCTCGATCTCCTCCATGCCAGGTTGTTGCAAGATCATCTTCTTTAACCTTGCATTTTCCTCTCCAATCTCCAGCAAGGCTTGCTGCAGGTGCAGGACCACAGATGGTTCTGGTTCCAGTGGCAGCTTGGCTGGGGAACGGGGCCTGCCTTCCACCGCTTCCCTGCTCGGCTGCACACATCCTGCCTCCATCATGTTCCAGAACACTCTCTCTTCTTCTACAGAGCCGTCCGGTCTCTTCCGTGGAGGCGGGGTTTGCGTCTCCTCCTCTTCGCAGGGAAGGTGAAGAGGAGGCGGACCTCCTTTGCTGTAGGGCAGGATCGCATATTGTAATAGCACTTTGAGAGGGCAGGCATTCTCTTCGCGCCACAGGGGGGCACACGCCCACGAATCCACGCCCACCTTCTTCTCCAGCGCCTGAGGGCGCGAATTTGGCGGCAAAATGGCGGATTTTAGCGCCAAAAATAGCAAACAGTCCTTTTTCACAAAAACACCTCCACAGGCATACAGGGCTCGCAATTTTGCGAGTTTCGCATCCTGTTCGTGACGCCAAGTTGTATTGACCCGCACCACAATTGTGGGTTACCAGGGATATGGGATACTCGAGCAGAGCCTGTAGATTTCTATGGGGAATGTCACTGGTAGCGTGGCTCGTTCCGTGTCCCTGGCGGTCAGGCGTTAAAGGGGTATTTATTTACAGGGGATTTAGTAGATAACAGTTCGTGACGCCACCTGTGGTTGTCTGATCACTAAGACCAGCGCTGCAATAGATCTCTGAGGGGATGTTGTGGCAGCTAGATGACGGGTCCCCCACAGGTGGGACTGGTCCCTCAAAGTCTATGGTATTAATGATGTAGGGTGCAAATAAATGAATCAGTCTCACACCATCCAGTGTCTTTCCATACCTTTTACTTGTCAGATGTTTAGGCAGGTCCCAGGGAGGCTGGTCGGGTGGAGGATGTGCTTCGAGATAACAGCTGAACAGGTTAGGGGCCTCCTTTACTTCCAATATTATGAGTCCAACCTGCATAGAGCTAAGTTCACTCCGATTTCTCCAGCTAACTCCTTAGCTGTACTGCCCGGTCAGTTTAGTGGTCGGAGCCTTCCTTTAAGAGAGCTGAGTTCCTACTGTTGTCCTGCATCGACTCAAGGTTCCCACTCTCCCTGACCCCAGTTACGTACCGACACTCCAAGGGCTGCTTTCTGTGACCTAAGGTCCAGTAAGACTCTGGTTTTTCTACCACTACGCCTGAAGCTGTAGTGACACTTCGGTCCCCAGTGACCGGTGAACAATGTGCAGGATAGTCCAATCCTTGAGGCACTGCTATAACTTCTTCCACTGCGCCCTTCGCCCTGTTCGCGCTTGTAGCATAAGCACTCCACACTTCCTAAGGTAATGCAAGTCAATCCCTTCTTGCTTCTTCCTTGGAGCTCGCTAACAGATGCTCAGTATTCTTCTAGTTCAGGAGCACGTCGACTGAACTTCACTGTCCTTGGGACAGGCGACTGAAGTTTCTGCTGCTAACTCTTCTTTCTTCAAACTGTCTGTCTGACTTTAGCTCACCCAGAGCTCTGACAGGAAATGCAATCTGCTCTCCTCTCCTCCTGCACAGACTGCACACTGGTGGAAACTGACTCCTCTGTCCGAAGACAGGAAACTGACTAACTGCTACATACCCTATGGGTGTGTCCAAGTGTGTGGTGGAGTGAATGGTTATTAAGCATTAAACTGTTACCTCTCCGCACATCCTCCAGGGTACTGTGTGTGCCTTCACACCAGGGCTACACACTAGTGTCAGTTGCAGAGGGCCTGCGTCAGTTGCAGAGGGTCTGTGTCAGTTGTAGAGGGCCTGCATCAGTTGTAGAGTGCTTGTATCAGTTGCAGAGGGCCTGCGTCAGTTGTAGAGGGCTTGTGTCAGATGCAGAGGGCCTGTGTCAGTTGTAGAGGGCTTGTGTCAGATGCAGAGTGCCTGCGTCAGTTGCATAGGGTCTGTGTCAGTTGTAGAGGGCCTGCGTCAGTTGCAGATGGCCTGTGTCAGTTGCAGAGGGCCTGTGTCAGTTGTAAAGTTCTTGTGTCAGTTGCAGAGGGCTTGTGTCAGTTGTAGAGGGTTTGTGTAAGTTGTAGAGGGCTTGTGTCAGTTGCAGCGGACCTGTGTCAGTTGTAGAGTGCTTTTGTCAGTTGCAATGGCCTGTGTCAGTTGTAGAGTGCTTGTGTCAGTTGCAGAGGGCCTGTGTCAGTTGTAGAGGGCTTATGTCAGTTGTAGAGGGCTTGTGTCAGTTGCAGCGGACCTGTGTCAGTTGCAGAGAACATTTGTTAGGTGCAGAGAGCCTGTGTCAGTTGCAGAGGGCTTGTATCAGTTGTAGAGTGCTTGTGTCAGTTACAGAGGCCCTGTGTCAGTTGCAGAGGGCTTGTGTCAGTTGTAGAGGACTTGTGTCAGTTGCAGAGGGACTGTATCAGTTGTAGGGGGCTTGTGTCAGTTGCAGAGGGCTTGTGTCAGTTGTAGAGTGCTTGTGTCAGTTACAGAGGCCCTGTGTCAGTTGCAGAGGGCTTGTGTCAGTTGTAGAGGACTTGTGTCAGTTGCAGAGGGACTGTATCAGTTGCAGCAGACCTGTGTCAGTTGCAGGGAACATGTGTCAGTTGCAGCGGGCCTGTATCAGTTTGAGAGAGCCTTTGTCAGTTGTAGAGGACTTCTGTCTATTGTAAAGGGCTTGTGTCAGTTGCAGCGGACATGTGTCAGTTGCAGACGACTTATTTCAGTTGCAGCAGACCTGTGTCAGTTGCAGGTAACATGTGCCAGTTGCAGAGGACTTCTGTCTATTGTAGAGGGCTTGTATCAGTTGTAGAGGGCCTGTGTCAGTTGCAGGGAACATGTGTCAGTTGCCGAGGACTTCTGTCTATTGTAGAGGGCTTGTATCAGTTGTAGAGGGCCTGTGTCAGTTGCAGGGAACATGTGTCAGTTGCAGAGGACTTCTGTCTATTGTAGAGGGCTTGTATCAGTTGTAGAGGGCCTGTGTCAGTTGCAGGGAACATGTGTCAGTTGCAGAGGACCAACATAATTGTGTCCCATCCAAATAAGAAGCGTATGTAATCTTGCCAGGTTGGGCATTTGATCATTTTTCAAGAAAAAGGAAGGAGATGCGCCAGTCATGGTGGGAGATGGGCGTATTGGGGGCCACCAGTAGCCCACCTCAGCCAATAGTGACGGACCCATTTAATATAATATGCGGCTTTAGGTGGGATCAACAAACATATAGAGTACCCATTAAAGTTTTTGAAAGTTGCATTGAAAGGTCTGTGGGTTGTGGTTTTTGCAGCTGTAACTGGTGTCCTTTGTCCGCCTTCTGGTTTAGTTCTTTATGGACATTTCATCGATGGCTCTGTATTAATATATCTCTGTCTCATGACTATGATATACGAGGTACTACGGTCACAAGGAGACACTAATAATAATACAAATAATAATAACATGATGGAAAATACAGACATATAAAGCACAATGTCGGCACCGCGCACGTCTCGCCTGACGTCAGTAAATAATCCACATATTCACAGATATCAGTAATCTTAGTCACATCCCCATGTTAATGCAGGGGTATTGTTTCCTACCGCTTTCATTCCAAGATAATTGGTGTTAGCCCATAACATACAACCATGGACATAATTAGAGAGACCAACAGCGCCCCCGTCCCCCACATTGGTATAAATACATTGACAGCAAAGTCATTAATGACCATTATTAATTCCTGCAATTCCTGACATTCTGATTCCGTAAGATTATCTCCAATAAGGGCTCCAAGTCTCAGCTGTTCCTGGGACTAAAGTACTAATTAGACAAATGGACCCGGTATAACAGAGGGATCAAGTTATTACCACACATGGAAAGGTCAGAAGGAAGGGAGAAAGCGAGGTGGTGGTGGAGCATGCTGCTATAACCTGGGCATCTCCTGTATATGATTATATATGTACAGCTGCTATAACCTGGGAATATCCTGTATATAATTATATATGTACAGCTGGTATAACCTGGGCATCTCCTGTATATAATTATATATTTACAGCTGGTATAACCTGAGTCTCTCCTGTATATAATTGTATATGTACAGCCGGTATAACCTGGGTCTCTCCTGTATATAATTATATATGTATAAGCTGGTATAACATGGGTATCTTCTGTATATAATCATATATGTACAGCTGGTATAACCTGGGAATATCCTGTATATAATTATATATGTACAGCTGGTATAACCTGGGCATCTCCGGTATATAATTATGTATGTACAGCTGGTATAACCTGGGTCTCTCCTGTATATAATTGTATATGTACAGCCGGTATAACCTGGGTCTCTCCTGTATATAATTATATATGTATAAGCTGGTATAACATGGATATCTTCTGTATATAATCATATATGTACAGCTGGTATAACCTGGGTATCGCCTGTATATAATTATATATGTACAGCCGATATAACCCGGGCATCTCCTGAATATAATTGTATATGTACAGCTGGTATAACATGGGCATCTCCTGTATATAATTATATATGTACAGCCGGTATAACCTGGGCATCTCCTGAATATAATTGTATATGTACAGCCGGTATAACCTGGGCATCTCCTGTATATAATTGTTTATGTACAGCTGGTATAACATGGGTATCTTCTGTATATAATCATATATGTACAGCTGGTATAACCTGGGTATCGCCTGTATATAATTATATATGTACAGCCGATATAACCTGGGCATCTCCTGAATATAATTGTATATGTACAGCTGGTATAACATGGGCATCTCCTGTATATAATTATATATGCACAACTGGTAAATGTGATAGATTACAGTCATGTAGACCATGCTGGCAAAGCAGTTGCAGAACTGTTCATTGGACCAGTAACATACCAAACCAAACTCCTATACAGTGTTGTGAAAAAGTGTTTACCCCCTTCCTCAATATTAGACAAGGAAAAAATCCAAACCTACAGGGCCCTGTGTGAAAACATAAGTTAACTGTAGCTTATCACATCTTTAGGAAGAGTTAAAATTTCCTAGCCACTCCCAGGCCTGATTACAGCCACACTCGTTCTCAATCAAGAAATCTTCTTCTTCTTCTTTATTTTTTTTATATAGCGCTAACAAATTCCGCAGCGCTTTACAGTTTGCACACATTATCGTCGCTGTCCCCGATGGGGCTCACAATCTAGATTCCCTATCTGTATGTTTTTGGAGTGTGGGAGGAAACCGGAGAGAAAACCCACGCAAACACGGGGAGAACATACAAACTCCTTGCAGATGTTGTCCTAGGTGGGATTTGAACCCAGGACTCCAGCGCTGCAAGGCTGTAGTGCTATCCACTGAGCCACCGTGCTGCCCAAGAAATCATTTAAATAGAACCTGCCTGACAACATAAAGTAGACCAAAAGACTCCCAAAACCTAGACATCATGTCAATACCCAAAGAAATTCTGGAACAAATGAGAAACAAAGCAATTGAGATCTATCAGTCTGGAAATAGTTATAAAGCCATTTCTAAAGCTTTGGGACTCGAGCAAACCACAGTGAGAGCCATTAATCACAAATGGGAAACACATTGAATAGTGGTGAAACGTCCCAGGAGTGGCCGGCATATTAAAATTGCCCCAAAATGCAGTGACGACTCATCCAAGAGGTCACAAAAGACCCCACATCAACATCCAAAGAACTGCAGGCCTCACTTGGCTCAGTTAAGGTCAATGTTCATGACTCCACCATAAGAAAAAGACTGGGCAAAATGGCTAGCATGGCAGAGTTCCAAGACGAAAACCACTGCTGAGCAAAAAGAACATAAAGGCTCTTCACAGTTTTGCCAGAAGACATCTTGATGATCCCCAAGACTTTTGGGAGAATACTCCGTGGACTGACGAGACAAAAGTTAAACTTTTGAAAGTGTATATCCCATTACATCTGGCGTAGATGTAACACAGCATTTCAGAAAAGGAACATCATACCAACAGTAAAATATGGTGATAGTAGTCTGATGGTCTGGGGCTGTTTTGCTACTTCAGGACCTAGAAGACTTGCTGTGGTAAATGGAACCATAAATTCTGTTGTCTACCAAAAAATCCAGAAGGAGAATGTCCGGCCATCTGTTTGTGACCTCAAGCTGAAATGCACTTGGGTTATGTAGCAGGACAATTATGGAAACACACCAGCAAGTCAACCTCTGACTGGCTTAAGAAAAACAAAATTGATACTTTGGAGTGGCCTAGTCAAAGTCCTGACCTTAATCCGATTGAGATGCTGTGGAATGACCTTAAAAAGGCGGATCATGTTCGGAAACCTCCAATGTGGTTGAATTACAATGAATTACAACAATTGTGCAATGATGAGTGGGCCAAAATTCCTCCACAGTGTTGTAAGACTCATTGCCAGCTATTGTAAAGTCTTGATTGCAGTTGCTGCTAAGGGTGGGCCAACCAGTTATTAGGTGTAGGGGGCAATCACTTTTCACACGGGGTCCTGTAGGTTTGGATTTCTTTTAACCTTCATTTATAAACTGCATTTTTGTGATTACTTGTGTTATCTTTGTCTAATATTTACATTTGTTTGTTGATCAGAAACATTTAAATGTGACAAACATGCAAAAGAATAGGAAATCAAGAAGGGGCAAACACTTTTTCAATTCACACCACTGTATGTCCAACTCTCTTCCTTAAAATCATCATCTTACAAAGTGAACTACACATCCTGAAGGTCTAATAATATCTCAGCTTCTTGTCACTTGCAGTCTTTCTCCTGTTTGTGAAATATCAATGGGACCAGAAATGGGTTAATTAGGGCAAAGTTTCAAAGTATGTATTATAGTCAATAAATATCTGGAGCTATTGCTAGCAACACGGACAGTTCCAGACTCAAGAAACCACATGCAGGATGTTTATCAGGTGTATCTCTCTCTCTTCCTGGTACCATGTAGACTTTGTTGTTTTAACAGGCTTCTAATTTTTCCAGGTCTCAAACTTATTGCTGTATGTTTAGCAGAAACACTAAGTGACCACAGGCTGCACTGCTATCTATGAGGATATTTTCTGCTTAAATATCCCAAAGGCATTCTTCTTCACAGGCATGATGTGCTGTATGTAGATATATTTTTAAAAATCCAGGACATTATTGGTAAAAATATTTTTAGGAAAATTACTGAAAATATCAATAAAAACTTCTTTTAAGATGGACTATGAGGCGCACTTTTCAGCAAGAAAATTCTTGATAAAAAGTATGTGCAGTCGTTCTCGATCACTGAGAGAATTATGCAGCGACACAGTTCTCTCTCCTCTCTCCTCTTGTTCAGTGCAGGGAGGAGAGAAAGCAAACTGGGACCTGTATATTATTAAGGCTGCATGGATAATGCCTGGCATTGCTCATTCATGTGACTCGGAGGAACTTCAAGATGTGATAGCATATATGTTCATGGGAGGAACTTCAAAATGTGGTAGTTTGTGTTGATGTAGCAGAGCATTGTGCCTATGTATGTATCAGAAGTGTGTATGTACATATAGCAAAGCTGTGTGTGTGTACGCAGGAAACTGTGTGTGAGTGTGTAGAGCTATGGATGCATGTAGCAGAGTTGCAGAGTTGTGTGCATGTATCAGAATTATGTGTGCATGTTGCCGAACAGCTTGTGTGTATATACCGCAGACCTGAGTGAGCATGCACTGTGCATACAGTGGTGTTGTGTATATGTGTGAGTTGCAGAATATGTGCATGATATAACACTATACATGTACATTGTTCATCATAAATGTCTACACCCCCTTGGAAAAGTAAGATTTTAATCCATAACTCACTGAAAACAAGAACAATTTCCTAAATTTTGACAGGACTGAGTTGCATATAACATTTTTTAAACCCGTAACATGACAGTAACATTAATAATATATACTCGAGTATAACAAAACCTGAGTATAAGCCGAGGCACCTAATTTTACCACAGAAAAATGGGAAAACATATTGACTCGAGTATAAGCCTGGTATGCATTGTTCCCCCATCCCTATTCTGTTATGCACAGCCCCCTCAGCCCCATCCTGGTATGCATGGCCCCCTCATCCCTATCCTGGTATACATGGCCCCCTCATTCCTATCCTGGTATGCATGGCCCCTCATCCCTATCCTGGTATGCATGCCCCCTTTATTCCTATACTGGTATGCATGGCTCCTCATTCCAATCCTTGGTCTACATGGCTCCTCATCCCTATCCTTGTATGCCTTGCTCCTCATCGCTATCCTGGTATGCATGGCTCCTCATTCCTATCCTGGTCTGCATGGCTCCTCATCCCTATCCTGGTATGCATGATTCTTCATCCCTATCCTGGTCTGCATGGCTCCTAATTTCTATCCTTGTATGCATGGCTCCTCAACCGTATCCTGGTATGCATGACTCCTCATCCCTATCCTTGTATGCATGGTTCTTCATCCCTATCCTGGTCTGCATGGCTCCTCATTTCTATCCTGGTATGCATGGCTCTTCATCCCTATCCTGGTCTGCATGGCTCCTCATTTCTATCCTGGTATGCATGGCTCTTCATCCCTATTCTGATATGCATGGCTCCTCACCCCTATCCTGGTCTGCATGGCTCTTCATCTTTAGTCTGGTATGCATTGCTCTTCATCTCTATCCTTTTCTGCATGGCTCCTCATCCCTATCCTTGTATTCATGGCTTCTCATCCCTATTCTGATTTGCATGGCTCCTCATTTCTATCCTTGTATGCATGGCTTCTCAACCGTATCCTGGTATGCATGACTCCTCATCCCTATCCTTGTATGCATGGTTCTTCATCCCTATCCTGGTCTGCATGGCTCCTCATTTCTATCCTGGTATGCATGGCTCTTCATCCCTATCCTGGTCTGCATGTGTGGCGCCCTGAGGGTCCAGTCGCCACAGAGATGCTGCATTGCACCCAGCGGTGTGGCACCTGACTCTCAGGTAAGGAGGAAGTATTCCATTGACTTCAACCACTGCATCGATCACACACCATGCTAGCTGAGTGCAGGCGGACCCTTCGGAAGGATGGTCTGACTCAGGCTGGTTAGAACAGGGTGTAGCTAGTTGGGTGGGTGGAGTTTAGGCAGCATTAGGCTGCGTGTGAGATTAGAGAATCCAGTTTGAGACAGGCAGTCAGTGTGTGGGTACTGGACTGTCCTGCTGCTCCTCTGAGTCCATCTCAGGGAGCCTTGCTGAGGAGAGAGAAAGGGTCCAGGGCGAGACAGCAATTGAGGCTGTGCCCCATCCTGAACAGGAGGACCAGGCGAACATCGGGGATTGGTCCCTAGACTAGTGGGAAAGTTCAGCTCCACTAGTAACACCGAGAACAGTGGGTCTCCTCAAGGGGCCACTAGCCACCATAACTCACCAGGAGGAAGCTTAGGGGCAAGTACGTCCAGGACTTCCGTACTGGGTGGCCTTGTAACCCACTTCCAGTCCAGACTGGTAACTGAAAGGGCCCAATACTTCCTCGTCCAAGGGCTCTGTGGTGGCGGGGTGCATGGAAGTCAGGAGTGTAGCATCTAGTGAAGAAGCCGGAAAGGAACATACTGAAAGGGGAGTCTTTGGAAGTGCGACTAACTTACCTGAGGGTTGCTGGACCACTCTCTTGGAGGACACAGCGCCCGGCTGACATCTGTATGTACAACAGACTGTGAGTAAAAACCCTGAAACTGCAACAGAACTGTTTCCTGATTGTTCCAGCGACGCACACTCCCCTCTGCTACATCTCTCCTGCACCATTACTACACCTTTCATCTATCTGCCCTGGAAGGACTCCGTCTCGCCTGTGGGAGACTTAACAACTAGCTGCACAACACCATCCATTCCAGAGGACCTGCACAGCAGCGCTGGTCAACCTGACCAGGTACTACAGGTGGCGTCACGACAAACTACACGAACACTAATCCCCTGTAAATAATATCCCACATTTATGGGTGAGCGCCCAGGGCCACGGACCGAGCCGTGGCTGCCCGTGACATACCCCATAGAAGTCGATGGGCTCGGTGCCGAGTACCCCACGGCCCTGGCGGGCGGCTCACATGGCTCCTCATTTCTATCCTGGTATGCATAGCTCTTCATCCCTATTCTGATATGCATGGCTCCTCACCCTATCCTGGTCTGCATGGCTCTTCATCTCTAGCCTGGTATGCATGGCTCTTCATCCCTCCCTGGTCTGCATGGCTCCTCATCCCTATCCTTGTATTCATGGCTCCTCATCCCTATCCTGATTTGCATGGCTCCTCATTTCTATCCTTGTATGCATGGCTCTTCATCTCTATCCTGGTATGCATGGCTCTTCATCCCTATTCTCGTATGCATGGCTCCTCACCCCTATCCTGGTCTGCATGGCTCTTTATCCCTATCCTTGTAGGCATGGCTCTTCATCCCTATCCTGGTATGCATGGCTCTTCATCTCTAGCCTGGTATGAATGGCTCTTCATCCCTATCCTGGTCTGCATGGCTCTTTATCCCTATCCTTGTAGGCATGGCTCTTCATCCCTATCCTGGTCTGCATGGCTCCTCATTCCTATCTTTGTATGCATGGCTCCTCATTGCTATCCTGGTATACATGGCCCTCAGCAGAAAAACTTAAAAAAAATAAACCATCCTACTTACCGTCCCTGCGCTCGTTCGCAACTTCTTGTTCCGATGCCAGCTGCTGCAGTGACGGGGCGATCATGCCCATGGGTGTGGAGGGCAGTGCATATTCACTCGCTTACGTATCGGGCACACGTGATTGCCCAGCAGCTGCAGGAAGCCGGCGGCTGCGACTACTGTGCCCGCTATTGAAGAGAAATGAATATTGAAGAGCAGTGAATATTTATTTCTCTTTAGCAGTGGGCACAGGCTTTAGCCGCAGCAGCCAGCTCCCGCCTCCTGTGACCAGCTGCTCCCGCCGCTGCCGCTCCGTCTTCTGGTACCCACACTCGAGTATAAGCTGAGGGGGCTTTTTCAGCACAAAAAATATGCTGAAAAACTTGGCTTATACTCGAGTATATAAGGTAACTTTCATTTCAAAATCTTCAGTTTTAATCAAATAAATTGATGCAAAAAATGAGTACACCCCACATCAAAAACTACTACATCTAGTATTTTGTATGACCGCCATGATTTTCAAGGACAGCACCAAGTCTTCTACGCCTGGAATGAACAAGTTGGAGACATATTGCAATATCTATATTTTTCCATTCTTCAAGAACGAGCTCATTTAGAATCTGGATGATGGATGGAGAGTGATTACAACTTGTCTCTTCAGAATTCCTCATAGTTGCTTGGTTGGGTCAGATCAGGAGACACTAAATTACTTTCATCCTGGTTTTCTTCAGAAATGTAAGAGTGACTTTAGATGTGTGTTTTGGACCATTGTCATATTGGAATGCTTACATACCCCGGCAGAATTTTTGCTTTCTTTGCCTTTTTCATAGAATATGAATAACACCAAAA
This sequence comes from Oophaga sylvatica, assembly GCA_033576555.1. Classification (NCBI taxonomy): domain Eukaryota; kingdom Metazoa; phylum Chordata; class Amphibia; order Anura; family Dendrobatidae; genus Oophaga; species Oophaga sylvatica. Next base: position 533,535,774 of record JARQOD010000005.1, on the reverse strand, counting down.
CTTTTTCTCCACTCATGGTTAGTGGTTGGGTGAAGCCATTTATAGTCAAACTACTGTGTTCTCTCTTTTTAAACCATGATGACAACCCAAAACATCCAAATGACCCTGATAAAAAGTTTACATACCCATTTTTTAATACCATGTATTGCCCCCTCTAACATCAATGACAGCTTGAAGTATTTTGTGGTAGTTGTGGATGAGGTTCTTTATTTTCTCAGATGGTATAGCTGCCCACTCTTCTTGGCAAAAAGCCTCCAGTTCCTGTAAATTCCCGGCTGTCTAGCATGAACTGCGTGCTTGAGATCTCCCCAGAGTGGCTCAATGATATATTGAGGTCAGGAGACTGAGATGGCCACTCCAGAACCTTCACTTTGTTCTGCTGTAGCCAATAACGGGTCGACTTGGCTTTGTGTTTTGGATCGTTGTCATGTTGTAACGTCCAAGTACGTCCCATGCGCAGCTTCTGGGCTGATTAGTGCAAATTTGCCACCAGTATTTGCTGATAAGATGATGCTTTCATGTTTCCTTCAACTTTGACCAAGTTTCCTGTGGCTTTGTAGCTCACGCATCCCCAAAACATCAGTGATCCACCTCCGTGCTTTGCAGTAGGAATGGTGTTCCTTTCATCATAGGCCTTGTTGTTGACCTCTCTCCAAATGTAACGTTTATGGTTGTGGCCAAAAAGTTCAATTTTGGTCTCATCACTCCAAATTACCTTGTTCCAGACGTTTTGAGGCTTGTCTCTGTGCTGTTTTGCGTATTGTAGGCGAGATACTTTGTGGCATTTGCACAATAATGGCTTTCTACTGGCGACTCGACCATGCAGCCCATTTTTCTTCAAGTGCCTCCTTATTGTGCATCTTGAAACAGCCGCACCGCTAGTTTTCAGAGTCCGGTATTTCAGCTGATGTTATTTGTGGGTTTTTCTTTGCATCCCAAACAATTTTCCTGGCAGTTGTGGACAACATTTTTGTTGGTCTACCTGAAGTGGTTTTGTTTTTACAGAGCCCGATTTTCCATTTATTAATCACAACTTGAACGCTGCTGATTCCTTTGATACCTTTTTGTATAATTTTCCTGTTTTATACAGTTCAACTACCTTTTCCCCGTACATTCATTGACAATTCTTTTGCTTTCCCCATGACTCACAGTCCAGAAATGTCAGTGGCTGGATGAAAGATTCAAGAGTGTGTCTGGTTCCCAGAAACTCACTCAGCTTTTATGCATACACACTGATTATAAGCAAACAGGTCATAAGTGAGGATGATTCCTTTTTGTATCATTTTCCTGTTTTATACAGTTCAACTACCTTTTCCCCGTAAATTCATTGACAATTCTTTTGCTTTCCCCATGACTCACAGTCCAGAAACATCAGTGGCTGGATGAAAGATTCAAGAGTCTGTCTGGTTCCCAGAAACTCACTCAGCTTTTATGCACACACATTGATTACAAGCAAACAGGTCACAAGTGAGGATGTTTCCTTTAGTAGCCATTCAAACCCATTTGTGTCAACTTCTGTACATGTTATCAGGCCAAAATCACCAGGGTATGTGAACTTTTGATCAGGGTCATTTGGATGTTTTGGGTTGTCATTATGATTTAAAAAGAGAAAACACAGTAGTTTGACAATAAATGGCTTCACTGAACCACTAACCATGAGTTGGTGTTATCATTCATATTCTCTGAAAAAAAGGCCAAGAAAGTAAAAAATTCTGCCGGGGTGTGTAAACTTTTAAGCACAACTGTATACTGAACATGTGTAGTGCTTTGGAGCCCATTATTATTGACTCCGTCCGGCCCTGAAAACTATTAACCTTGCTCCCTCCCTCTTTGGATATAGGTTGCGGTGTAGGAGCAATGGTGGGGACTACATGAGACATTTGGGGCACACAGAACTCATATTTTCAGCTATTTGGCACACGGCGCATCATTTAATCAGAGTCATATGAACTGAAAAGAAAACACAATTTCCCAGAGTAAATAACATTTTTCCCTTTTATGAGAATCTTCTTATTATTTGAACTAAAAATATATTTAAATAAAAAAATGCTGATGCTGTAAGTATCTTGGCAAAATATGATCTCTGGGGACGGAAGAAATAAAAGCTAATGAATATTAACGCGTGAGCTGTCAGAGCCTGTGGGTCCTCCGCTTCATGAAACATCTTACATTTCTTCTATGTGAACTTCTTGGCTTAAAGTTTCCCTTTGGTCAGGAATTTGGACAGATGTTGGCAAAAACTAGCAGAAAAGTAGTAGCATTACGTAGGACTTATAGTGCAGCAGAAAAGAAACAGTGACGGCATCAGCTCTGCTATATCCGGATCTATGGCCGGTGACTTATTCTTATCATATATTTCTATGGTGCTAAATTGATCGGTCGTGTCCCATCCGTGTCTCAGACTATATACGATAGGCTTCACCAAGAAACCAGTCCATGAAGGATTTCCTTACAGTATGATTATAAACTACATATGATTAGATGGGGTACAATCTCTTGACACCCCCTGCATTGCCAAAAAAGAGGGACCGCAAATCTCTATTCTCAGCCAATCATGTGTGGTATCTCTCCATTGAAATGAATTGTAGACAGAATGAGTGAATCAGTATTTCCAACCTTCCAATGCATCTCTTTGGAAAAAGGGAGACCATATTGCTCTGCAAGGGATTGCCCACCCTTGTTTTCAATAATGATGAGGATCCCATGTTGCAGATTTCAGCTTTCAGCAGAATCGTCAAATTTTGGAAGAATGGTTTTATGTGGGACAAATAGCAAGAATTATCTTCATAATCAAAAACATGAAGGATAGAGGAAAGAACCGGCATAGACAATACTGACAATAAATTCTAGAGAGGAACTACATGCATATTAACAAGATGTAAGAGTTAACAAAGAGCCATCGTCAGGTTTCCTTTTGCCGAGTGTGATTTGGAAACCCTGGACACCAGTGAAACATGTGATGTAGTGACAATGTCTTTCCTCATACTAAGGGTACTGCTTGTTTTCAATAATGATGGGGATCCCATGTTGCAGATTTCAGCTTTCAGCAGAATCATCACCTTTTGGAAGAATGGTTTAAGGTGGGACATATAGCAAGAATTATCTTCATAATCAACATGGAAGATACAGAAAAGAATCAGCACAGAAAATTCTGAAAGGTCACACAATACAATCTAGAGAGGAACTACACACATAAAAAATAGCAAGAGTTAGCACAGTGCCATTGTGAGGTTTTGAGGGTAATTTGGAAACCCTGAACGCCAAGGAAACATGTGATGTAGTGACCATGACTTTCCTCACACTTACGGTACTTGGAGACCGGTGGCATTGGTCTGTGATGGAGGGGACAAGCAAGGAAGAAGGAGCGGCCATTATAGTTAATAACAGAAAGTACTTTACTGAGGTAGAAGTTGAAGAGACATAATGAATAAACAGCATCAGACTGGAAGGTATTCACATTTGGCATTGACAGAATTTTAATATTATTATTTATTATTATAGCGCCATTTATTCCATGGCGCTTTACATGTGAAAAGGGGTGTACATAATAAAAACGAGTACAGTAATCTTAAACTACATGAGTCATCGATTGGTACAGGAGGAGAGAGGACCCTGCCACCGAGGGCTCACAATCTACAAGGATGGGTGAGGATACAGTAGATGAGGGCAGAGCTGGTCGTGCAGCGGTATGGTGGAATGAGGGTTGCTGTAGGTTGTAGGCTTGTCTAAAGAAGTAGGAAACCTCATACAGATGATTATATATATTATATATAGCAGTATTTTACATTTCATTCTTAATGCAATCTCACAAATCCATTTTAGCAAAATACATCTTACCACTTCCCCACAACGGCAGCAGCAGCTACCTTTCCAGATGTTCCCACGCAGCAAGACATAGAATATCTTCTCTAAATCTTCCACACTAGGTTGGCACCTCGCAATCCATCACTGTCTCAGGACTACCAGTAGCTCCACTCCACCGTTGTTCCCAGGTTTGGGCCTCTGCCAGATCCCACTAAACTGTACTCACTTTCAGAATAATGCTCCCGCCACATTCTTGCTGCCCACTGTTGCAGTAGACTTAGATATCGGTCTGTTGCTACTTGGGCTGTAACTACAGTCACTCTGGGGTACTAGGCCTCTACAGCCCTTTATATAGCTGAAGCCCCTCCTTGAACTTCACGCTAGTTTTTAACCCTCGACTTACCAAAATTGATTCATACACCATCTGTTGTCCTTTCAACATAGTCTGGCAGCATAAGCCTGCAGCTGTTCTATACTCCTACATCTCAGAGTCCACATCACTTGGTGGAGTAAGAAAGCAGAAACAACCCAGGTAACGTTAATATAGTTCTTACCTGTTAGCTGTTGCCATATTCTCAGGATTCAAAGAAGATGAAAATATGGGGAGTTCTTTGGCTGATCCTCATGGGGAGCAATAGAAGTCAATTATCATTTCCTTTTCTGGCTAAAAGTATAGTGGTCACGGAGCAAAAAAGGCATTACTCATTTTTCCACCTGTGACGTTTTTCTGATAATAGTGACTGGCATCTATTAGTCATAGAGGACAGAAAAAGCATTTCTTGCCTTGATGGATCAGGTTGGTCCATTGATTACAAGGCTAGCCCAAGACATCGACAAAATACAGTTTATTGTTGAGGGTACTATTATCGTCAGGGGGACCCTTCTAAGAAATAGAGGATGCTTAATTTGCAAATGACCCTTTCAATTGGTAATTTCCAAAATACTAAGTTGTACCCTAGTCATCCCCTATCTGATAAGACCCCAGTAATACTGAGAATGTGACTTTGCTGAGACCCTTCTTGAATGAAGCAAAAGTGCATATGCTTGACCTCTGCTCCAATTATTGTCTATGGGACTGGCAGAGAAAATCGTGCACATCACTTGACTGTTTCCAAACTTTCCATAAACAATAAATGGAGCGGAGATCGAGCATGCGCATTTCAGCTCCAATGAAAATGGAGCTCAGTAGATCCCGATTCCAGGGCTCCAATGACCCATTCTAAGGATCATTAGGTGTTCAATTGGATGGACCCTCAGCGATCCTTAAAGTGTTTCCATGGGACAGGTGAAATCTTGTTGATTAGTGGGGGTCTCACTGACTGGCAGAACAGGAAACTTTTATGCCAGCAGTGTGCATGCCCAACCGCCACTCAACTTATTCCTTATGGGGATGCCGAGCGCTGCACTAGACTTTTCCCAGCAGCCTCATAGAGAATGAGAGAGTGGTGGCCGGGCGTCTGAAGTTATGCTCTAATTTGTAATATGGATAATAGTGTCCAGTTGGGAACAAAAATTCTCTTTTCTGCCGATCGGTGCCGGTCCCAGCAGTTGTACTCCTATCGATCATCAAGTTGTCACCATCCCATGGATTGGAGATAACTTGTTTATGCTCGACAGCACTTTAAAGTTATCCCCTATCCTATGGATAAGGGATACTTTCTATTTTGGGAATAGCCCTAAAAAGTTAATCAAAAACTCCTACAAATGCGTAAAACTAGTTAGGTTTCCTAGTTAGTAACGATATAACTATGTTGTTCTTGAGAAATAGATTCTACCTAACAAATTTTAACAAATGGATTCTACCCTACAAATTTTCTGCATCCTTCATGGAAGGTTTCTTTAAGAGTCTGTGTGATTTCTTCTTAAATGGTAGAACCAGACAGGGAATTTGGATGTGAAAACCCCTGAGATTACGCCTATAAAACAGAAGGTAACTACTTCAGCAGAACAGTATGAGCCATGGATATGTCATCATCCAACGTGGTCTAATTTACCGGTTAAAATTATATATTTTTCAAGGGTCAATTGCCTCTGACCAATTCTGAGTATTTTTCTCACCATTGTTATTATTTCCTTTATTTTATGCATTTTATAAATAACTTGCTATATAAAGGGGATCTCCGCTTTGGACAATCCCTACTTGGTAGATGTGTCCTTGACAATACGCTGATCACATCGTGTGCCCCGTGATCAGCTGTAATCTGTGGGAAAACCTGGCAGTTCTTCATTTCCATGTAGCGCCACCACAGGAAAAACAAAGAATTACACATCATCCAAACACTATGAAACCAATCACAAATTCTGTCCAAGAGATGATTGGACACATTATACCAAATAATTGTACTGATACCAGACACTCCACATACTACTCTTATAGAGAATGGCTGCAGTTATGGTACATGACCTCTTTAAATGTGATGACCATGTATATACAGCAGTCTCAGTGTCACCTTTGTGATGTATATACAGCAGTCTCAGTGTCACCTTTGTGGTGCATATACAGCAGTCTCAGAGTACCATATGAGATATATACAGCAGTCTCAGTGTCTTCTTTGTGATGTATATACAGCAGTCTCAAGGTCTATTATGTGATGTGTGTAGAGGAGTCTTATAATATTATATGTGATATACTGATATACAGCAGTCTCATTGTATCCTATGTGATGTACAGTTGAAACCAGAAGTTTGCATACACTATATATAAAGACACATCTGCATGTTTTTCTCAATATCTGACGTGAAATCAGAATAAACCTTTCACGTTTTAGGTCAATCAGGATTACCATAACTATTAAGAATAACGAGAGAGAATGTTTTAAGGCATTTTATTACTTACTGCAAAGTCTAAATTTTCCATCCATTTCATTAGTATTTGATACCATTGCCCTTAAGTGAATGATTTGGGTCCGACGTTTGGGATCTCCTTCCACAAGCTTCTTACAATAGTTGGTCAGAATTAGGGCCCATTCCTCCTAACAAAACTGGTGCAACTGATCCAGGTTTGTAGGTCGCCTTGCTCGCACCGGCACTTTTAGCTTTGCCCATAAATTGTCAGTAGGAATGAGATCAGGGCTTTGTGACGGCCACTCCAAAACATTGACTTTGTTATTTTTAAGCCACTTTGTTACCATTTTCGCAGTACACTTTGGGTCATTGTCCATTTGGAAGACCCATTTCCGCCCAAGCTTTAACTTCCTGGCTGATGTCTTGAGATGTTTCTTCAGTATTGACACATAATATTTTCTCATGATGCCATCTATTTTGTGAAGTGCACCAGTCTCTCCTGCAGCAAAACAACCCCACAACATGATGCTGTCACCGCCATGTTTCACAGTGGGGATGGTGTTCTTAGGCTTCCAATATATACAGTATCCTCTGTGCTTGGTGCAAACTGAGTTTAGTTAGTGCAGGCTGAGTAACCTATAAACATTCAAGAGCAAACCTCAGTATAACTTACAGAATGGCCCTAGCAGGGCACTCCCCACTGTGGATGCAGCAGTCTCAGCGTCTCCTATGTGATGTATATACAGCAGTATCAGTGTCACCTTTGAGATGTATATACAGCAGTCTCAGTGTCATTATACCCAAATGTAACGATGGTCATTATACCCAAAAAGTTCAATTTTAGTTTCATCAGACCACAGGACAAGTCTTCAAAAATTTAAGTCTTTGTTCCTGTGTGCATTTGCAAACATTAAGGCCTCTTTCACACATCCGTCTTTTTGTATCAGGCATGATTCGTCGAACACCTGAAGGGACGGATCCAGCACTGAAATAAAAAAACTGATGCAACGAATCCGGTTTTTTGCTGGATCCGACCTGAACTTTTGAACCCAGAAAAAGAGGGTTTCTGATGCCCGGAGACACTGGAAAATGTTAGTAGTAGTAGTAGTAGTAGTAGTAGTAGTAGTAGTAGTCCTTGATTTCCAGAATCCGGATCAGACTTTTGCCGGTTTGCACAAAAGTCTGATCCGGTTCCATTGACTTCTATTGTTTCCGACCGCCTGATGAACCGCTTCAGGCACATCAGGTGACTCCGTCAAAAAAAAAAAACGTTACATGCTCCGTTTTGTCCGGCCGCCGGAATGTACATTTCCGCCGGATCCGGACAAAAACGGATACAATGCAATGACATCCGGCGCTAATGAAAGTCAATGGTTTTACCAACACGCCGGATCATGCCTGATACAAAAAGACGGATGTGTGAAAGAGGCCTTATCTGGCATTTTAATGTTTCTTTTGGCGTAATGACTTCTTCCTGGCAGAGTGGCCTTTCAGCCCATGTTGATACAGTACTTGTTTCACTGTGGATAGTGACACAATCTTACCAGCTTCCACCATCATCTTCACAAGGTCTTTTGCTTTTGTCCTTGGGTGGATATGCACATGCGGACCAAAGCACGTTCTGTGATACAGAACCTGTCTTCTTTCTGAGCTGTATGATGGCTGGACATTTCCATCATGTTTGTACTTGCACATAATTGTTTGTATAGATGAACGAGGCACCTTCAAGTATCTTGAGGTATATTGAAATTGTACCCAAGGATGAGCCAAACTTCGCCTAGTCCACAATTCTATTCCTGATATCTTGGCTGATTTCTTTAGACTTTCCCATGATGCTACACAAAGAAGCCGTGTGTTTCAGGTGTACGGTAAAATATATCCACAGAAGCTTCCAAACATATGACATCATCATATGGGCAGTCCAGAATTGTTTATAGGCATAGTAATCTTAGTGTATGTGAAAAGGGAAGTGCCCCAGGTTGTACATTTATACCGTATATACACATGTATAAGCCGACCCCCTTAATTTTGCCACAAAAAACTGGGAAAACTTATTGACTCGTGTATAAGCCTAGGGTGGAAAATGATTATGCCCCATATGCTCCATAGATTATGCCCCCATATGTTCCACAGATTATGCCCCCATATGCTCCACAGATTATTCCCCCATATGTTCCACAGATTATGCCCCCATATGCTCCACAGATTATTCCCCCATATGTTCCACAGATTATGCCCCATATGCTCCACAGATTATGCCCCCATATGTTGCACAGATTATGCCCCATATGCTCCACAGATTATGCTCCATAGTATAGGTCCTTTATGATGCCACGCTGCTGCAAAAGAAAAAAAAATTACATACCTCTCATCGCTGGGGGCCAGGTGCCGGTGTCCTGAGCAGGCGGAGACACCGGCACGCTATGTGGGACAGGTGCCGGTGTCACCGCTCGCTCAGAACCCCGGCACCTGAGATATTTACCTGTCACCGGAACGGTCTACAGCTGCGCTGCTCCCTCTTCCGGGTCCTCGGCAGTGAATGATCAGGCAGAGGGCGCGGCCCGCACTAACTACATCATCGCGCCCTCTGCCTGAACATTCACAGCCAGAGGAGTCAGACAAGGAGGTCGGAGCAGCACGCAGCGGTGGACCGGGGGACAGGTAAATATCGCTATACCTTCCTACAGCGGTCACGTTGTACCGCTCATTAAAGTCATGAATATATGCATATTCATGACTTTTATGAGCGGTACCATGTGACCACTGCAGGAAGGAGCCGGAGATCGTGGGAGAAGCAGGGGGCTACAGAGACGCGCCGGCGGAGGGGTGAGTATGATCCGACTCCCCCGCTCCCCCTTCCCTCGCTGACCCCCATATGTGACCCGCGTATAAGCTGAGAGGGGGACTTTCAGCCCTAAAAAATGGGCTGAAAATCTCGGCTTATACGCGAGTATATATGGTATATGTATTTGCATGCTAGCCACGCATTCAAATATATTTCCCTTTACAGTATGTAAACTTTTGACTTTGCAGTAATGAAAAAACGTCTTAAACATTCTCTCTCTCTCATTATTCTGGCATCTGGCAAATATTAATAATTATGGCAATCCTAATTGACCTAAAACTAGAAAGATTTATTTGGATTTCATGACAGATATATATACTATATATATATACAGCAGCATCGGTGTATCCTGTGTGATGTATATACAGCAGTTCCAGTGCTTCCTATGTGATGTATATACAGCATTCTCAGTGTATCTAATGTGATGTATATACAGCAGTCTCAGTGTGTCATATGTGATATATATGCAGCAGTCGCAGTGTAGCCTATGTGATATATACAGCAGTCTCAGTGTGTTATATGATGTATAAACTGGATAGCATGATGTGATGTATACAGTAGTCACAGTGTCTCCTATGTGATGTATATATATCACTGAGTCTTAATATCTACTATGTGATATATACACCAGTCTCAGTGTATCATATGAGATATATACACAGCAGTCTCAGGGTCTCCTATGTGACTTAGCAGTGTCAGCCATTAAATACAATGATTTCCCATATGGAATTCTATGTATAATAAGGTTACAAAACTCATGCAATGAATTACAACACCTAAAATATGCAGGGATATACAAGGCATACCAATACCATTCATAAATGTATCATTTATATGTAGTATCACAAAAGCATAGTGCATAATAGCATTATACATTATTTAAACCAAATATATATATATATATATATATATACTACTGTGAACTATTACTAGACAAGTGCTATCATAAGGATTGTGGAGATGGTACTGATAACGAGGCTAATCTGCGATATTTGTAGTTAATGTGTTACTGTCTTGCATATCATTCAGTAGAATATATAACTCAATTGACATGAAGGGTATCTAGCCATGATAATATACAAGAAATTAGAGCCATTAGGATACATATGTATGGATACTTACAAAATAAAAGGTGGTTTGGTGCCTGCACTGCTGCCCCAACACGCATTTTTTCATCAGGTGTATCAGTGTAAGTGTATAGTATTTGATATACATACAGCAGTCTCAGTGTCTCCTATATGATGCATATACAGCAGTCTCAGTGTCTCCTATATGATGCATATACAGCTGTCTCGATATCTCCTTTGTGATGTATATACAGCAGTCTCAGTGTCTCTTATGCGATGTATAAAGAGCAGTCTCATTGTATCATATGTGATATATACAGCAGTCACAATGTATCCTATGTGATGTATATACAGGAATCTCAGAGTCTCCTTTGTGATGTATAAACAGCAGTCTCAGTGTCTATTATGTGATGTATTTAGAGCAGTCTCAGTGTATCATGTGTGATGTATATACAGCATTCTCAGTGAATCTTATGTGATGTATGCATGACAGTCACAGTGTATGATATGTGATATATACACTGCAGTTGCAGTGTATCCTATGTTATATATACAGTAGTCTCAGTGTCTTATATGATATATACAGCATATTTTCAATATGATGTGATGTATACAGGAGTCTCAGGGTTTCCTATATGATCTATATACTGCAGTCTCAGTGTATCCTATTTGATGTAGCAGTATCAGAGTATCTTATGTGATATATATTACAGACATTCCACTGCTTGAGTTCTATAAATGTAATGCATAAATGTAACTCTTTAACAGGTGCTCCAAACATAAGTCCAGGTAGTGGACTAAGGTGATTAATAGGAACAATCATTTCACCCATCTCACAATTGCTATGGGACCTGGGAGACTAATTTTAAAGCTGGCACCATGTCCCATCTTTGAGGAGTATATATATATATATAGTAACACTCCTAGTATAGTGCTGTATACAGGAGTCACAGTCTTTCCTGTATGATGTATATACAGCAGTCACAATGTCTCCTATGTGATGTATATACAGAATTCTCAGTGTATCCAATGTCATGTATAAACAGCAGTCTAAGTGTATCCTATGTGATATATACAGCAGTCTAGGTGTCTCCTATGTGATGTATATACAGCAGTCTCTGAGTCTCCTATGAGATGTATACACAGCTGTCTCAGTGTATCCTATGTGATATATACAGCAGTCTAGGTGTCTCCTATGTGATGTATATACAGCAGTCACAGTCTTTTCTAAGTGAAATATATACAGCAGTCACAGTGTATCCTATATGATATAAACAGCAGTCTAGGTATCTCCTATGTGATGTACAGTACAGATCAAAAGTTTGGACACACCTTCTCATTCAAAGATTGTTCTGTATTTTCATGACGATGAAAATTGTACATTCACACTGAAGGCATCAAAACTATGAATCAACACATGTGGAATTATATACTTAACAAAAAAGTGTGAAACAACTGAAAATATGTCTTATATTCTAGGTTCTTCAAAGTAGCCACCTTTTGCTTTGATGACTGCTTTGCACACAAGAAACAATAGCTTTCAGAAGAAATACTGGCATGTTATTCAGCCAAGTGTCCATCACATGACCAGATTATCTTCCTTGCTATCAATGTTTCTATTAACCGACAGCAAGCAGAGATCTTGAAAATTAATTAAGAATTGACTGAAAGTAAATTAGAAATGTTTATTATGTTTTGAAACTATTATACCTCTGTATATGAGGGAAGCCTAAGAGTCTGTCATAGGGTTATATAAAAGGGTTTTCAGCGCCGCGGTACAGTCGCTAAAACCCACAAATGTCGACTCCTACTGTTTACAGGGAGTTTAAATCATTGGAACAATTACTGCTGATAAAAATTGCTACATTGGATAACCTTTATAAACAGTCAATAACTATAATAGTCTACTGGCTCTGAAACGTCCTCTCCTTATATAAACAGCCATGAATATGAATCGGAGCAGCTGTTAACATGATTTTCCCTGAGAGCTTCGGAAATGGCTGGATGGAGAGCAGGAATTTCAGCCTGCGCGCTAACAGCTGGGATTCTATTCTTCGCCTTTCTCTGGGGTTTTATGGACAGGCGGGATCCATAGTACAGTATTTATGGTATGGGACACGATAATGTCTAAAATGAATTAAATTAATAGAGTGAAAGTCAAAGCACCAAGCAAACGGAGATCCAGGAAGAAAAAGCAATATATTTGGCGCGAATGGTGGCGTAACTTTCGCCGCTCACGATCCTCCATTTACTACTGCAAGCACTACTGTGGAAATAAAAAACCCAGCGGTGACCCTGGGGCGTGGTACTATGTACCACATACAGTGGTTGGTACCAGGATAGAGCTAATGGTCCAGCATTCTATATATGAGCTTATAGTGAAGCTTCATTCTGTACTGATTAACTTCCGTATATATCTCTATGATACAGAGCTCCAAATGCTATGGATAGACTTAAAGATGATCCGTCATCAGGGTAAACATATTAACCTAAAGGCATTGCCATAATGGCGCTGATATTTTGATTTTATACATACTTTTAGTGAAGGAATCCATAGCCTGGTTTTTATAAAATCATCATTATAAGTTTTGGTCTCCGTGCATCGGGGCGGGTCTGTAGGTAGGGTCTTCAGTTCTGCCATGGCCCCTCAGCTGTCTATCTCCTTCCTTATTTAAATTCTGTCCTATCTGCGAGCGGTGCTTGCACAGATTGATCTCTCAATGAGGTTAAATAAAAATGGCACCGGATACGGCGCATGCGCAGATTGATTTTCTGGCAGTCATCCAGAAAATGGCAGGATCCGATGGCTGCGCATGCGCAGATTGAGATCTCTGCTCAACAAAGAGTCGAGATCTCAATCTGTGCACATGCTGCCACCGGCGACATTTTTCCAAAGACTGACAAAAGGTCAATCTATGCATGGCTTTAGGTTAATATGTATAACCCTGATGACAGGTTTTCTTTAAACCTCCTTTTTTTTAAAAAAAACTACAGAAAAGCAGTCTTACTGACCTCATTCGTCAAATCATGTGAAATATCTTTTTGATGCACATACCAAACCGATATATCAAGAACCCGCTGCAGCATGCATTGTTCTTGTTCAATGGCTTGCCCACCCTAAACTGAAAGCCTGTCTTTCTGTTTTATCTGTATCCATATTGGCAGACAGGAGAGCAGGAACACAGAGACAAAGACCTGTCCCCACTTCCTTTAGAGAGAAAAAGACCTGCCCTCACTTCCTGTAGAGAGACAGAGGTCCGCCCCCATTTCCTGTAGAGAGTCAGAGGCCCATCCCCACTTCCTGTAGAGAAAAAACCTGTCCCCACTTCCTGCCGAAAGACAAAAAAACGTACCCACTTTCTGTAGACAAAGACCCATCCCCACTTCCTGTAGAGAACAAAGATCCACCACCACTTCCTGTAGAGAGATGAAGACCTGAACCCACTTCCAGCACACAAAGACCTAAACCCACTTATAGAGACAAAGACCAGCCCCTACTTTCTATAGAGTCAAAGAAGTACCCGACTTCCTGTAAAGAGACAATGACCCACCACCACTTTCTGTAGAGAGATGAAGACCTGCCCCCACTTCCTATGTAGACAAATACCTAAACCCACTTCACAGCAAGTCAAAGAACGTGTACTCACTTACTCTAGAGAAAAAAGAGCCAACCTTACCTACAGTAGAGAGGCAAATACCCCACCCCACTTCCTGCAGAGAGAGAAAGACTTCAGTTCCTGTAGAGAGACAAAGACCACTCCTCACTTCCAATGTAGAGACCAAAACCTACACTCACTTCTTGTAGACAGAAAAGCACCCTCTTCCACTTTTTGTAAAAAGACAAAGACCCAACCCCACTTTGTGTAGAGAGACAAATACCTGGCCTAATTCTTTTAGGGAGATAAAGAAGAATGCCCACTTCCTGTAGAGACAATGAAACTCCCCAACTTCCTGCAATACATGTCAGCATCTCAGCTGATGGAGACAGATTACATTTGGGCAACAAGTTACACAGAAGAGAGTAATTTAGTGGTCAGTACTTTCGAGTGATTTTTCCACGGAAGAGGGGGGGGAGAAGACATAATATTTACAAAAAGTGATTTGCAAATTGTACGTTTAGTCATTATCTATTAAATGAGATAGAGTGGTCTGAAAATACATTGACCACTTAAACTTTCCTCCCAACCACACTGGATCATGTGGAATAATCCTAAGTTTGGGGAGCTGTCTCGTTGTCCTGGGAAGTTGGGTGCATGCCGTCATTTTAAGTGTATCCATTTCCTTGGAACATAGGTAAAGTTTAATATAATGATGGAGGAAGTAACCATCAGATCCAAGCTCTACCATTCTGTCTTTGTAAAGACTGAAGGCCTTGCCAGCATCTTCAGGGCATGTGACATTCTCAAGTTACTTGTATGTGGGGCCGAGAGGCATCATACTACTAACTACTAATAATAATAATAATAATACTGTGTGGGAAGCTGTGAGGTCATTATACTGTGTATTGAGGCTGTGCAGGACATTACATTGTATAGGGGCCTGTGAGGGTATCATACTGTGTGGTGGGGCTTTGAGGGTGTCATACTGTAGTGGAAACCTACATTGTGTGTGGTGGGCTATGCAGGCATCATACTATGTTGAGTGCATTAGGGGCGTCATACTATGTGTGAGAGCCCTGTACAGGGCATTATAGTGTGAGAGGCTGTGAGGGCATCATATTGTGTGATGGAGCATTAAATTGTGTGTGTGGGGGCTATGGGAAAACCATAATATTTTAGGGGGATTGTGTGGACATCATAATGTGTGGGGCCAGCAGGTCATAAACATCAAGAACTTGGGACTCCCAAGCTTGGCTCCCACTGTGGCAAGACACCCAGTAAGTGACGCAGGAATAGAATCAGGATTTCAGTCACTATTTTATGCTCCCATCAAATCTGGTAGAGTAATCCTAGAGATGGATTCATTTTAAAATAACAGACCCCATAACCATATGATCCAAGGTCATATTGTAAAACCAGGGTCGGGGGGTGGACTCTTCAGCACTACCTGTACTCACTGCGCTGGCATCTGCTTCATCCATGGGGTATTCCTCATCAGATTCGGAGTTTGTGGAATCTTTCTCCATTTCTTCCTTGGTCAAATCCGGTACTGGGGTCACATCCAACTTGTAAAATTTTTCATCCTCAATCTGTACATTATGGGTCATTGCATTCAGTTTAGCTCTTCCCATGTACTTCATCACCGCTACAGTTTCACTGCCAGATGGGGCAGCGAGATCCTGCGAACTACGCCACATGTAAAACCACGGTCGGGGGGGTGGACTCTTCAGCGCTACCTGTACTCACTGTGCTTGCATCTGCTTCATCCCTGGGGTATTCCTCATCAGATTTGGAGTTCGAAGAATCGGAGTCAGAGCCCAGAATAACTTCAAACAATTCAACTTTATTTTCCTCTGGGCACAGCACGTCCAAGACACCATTAGCACGCTTGACACGGT
This sequence comes from Oophaga sylvatica, assembly GCA_033576555.1. Taxonomy (NCBI): domain Eukaryota; kingdom Metazoa; phylum Chordata; class Amphibia; order Anura; family Dendrobatidae; genus Oophaga; species Oophaga sylvatica. The sequence goes on along the minus strand of JARQOD010000005.1, from coordinate 533,519,777 downwards.
ACCAGCAATACATCTTCTACAGCTTCGCTTCACTTTCTCTGCTACACCAGAATGGACCACAAAGTAAATGCGGGACGAGGAGCCCGATGAAAACGGAACTTCGATCTCTTCCCCTAGAACCGGCTTCTGTCCAGGTACGGAAAAACACATCTACTAGGCCGTCCACCCCTTTCTGGTTACCGTGCACGTGTACTCGCTGGTGGTCCACTCGTCTACTACTTCAGCACTCACACTTCTGCTGAACGTTCCCACAGTGGCTCTTCCACGGCACTACTACTTCATCAGCCCTCAGACTCTGGTTGACGGTCCCACGGGGATTCCGTCACCGGCTTCACTACTGCTGGTACCTTTCGCACTTCACTCTTCGTGTCAGCTACGCAGCTCAGGACCAGGGACATCCGAGCAGTAATAAGGTCCACCCCCGACTGACTATCTCCAGGAAATCCCACCTAGTTCCCGGCTAACACTTCTTCTGCTTAACCCCTTGGTGTCCTACAAATGAGCCCAGACTAAACCATCCTGGTAACTTCCTAACTGGGCCCACTAATATATCCCCCATCTAGTGGCCCTTTCCAATACTACCCTTACCCGACTATGATTACTATACTACAAGTCCCCTCCTCTAATGTTCCCAAAGGATGCACTACCTTACTTTAATCTATGTGAAATGCCATACAGAAGACACTCAAATATGTCACAATAGGATATATAACAATTATATACATATAGCAGCATAAACATTTAAAGGGCTAGGCCCTGACTCTCCTTACATTCCCCTTCCTAAAACCATTGCCGTCCCCGGTTGCTACACATTTTATTAGCAAACGACAAATATACTATGCATTTTTAGAACGTAGACACTTTTAATAATGAGGTAGAAACAAATAAACGTCCACACAAATAAAATCTGCGTACTTGAAAAAACAAAAATGTCCTTCCCCCCTTCCTATGAGGGGAGCACTATACCACAAACTTTCAAAAAACAAGGTCCCGATTGTCAAAGGCTCCTCGTTAAAACGTTGCAAGGTTCCCTACCCTGGGGGATGCAGAACAGTCCCTGTATAATTAATTGCAATCGTGCACTAAAAGGGAAAACAGAGGCCACGGGAGTTCAACGATGCGCATCCCGCACCATATCTATTCCAGAGGGTTTGCCCTCTTCCGGGCACAGGATGACGGCTACTGCAAAGTAACCGCGGGGGCAGTATTCCTTAAAGAACAAGACCCAATCTCCCACCTGCAGGGCCCGTCTGTGTTTGATAGAGGAGGCGTTCACGTAGACCTTGTCTCGAGTGCCCTCCTCCTCGATGAAGCCGCAGCCACGCTCCACATTCGTAAAGACCAGCTGGCCATAGGTGTGGCGGGCTGGCATCACCGCCTCCCCTTCTGGTGGAGGAGCAACCAAATCTTCGGCTCCTTGGCCTTCTTTTGGGCGATAATGTCCGCTATCCAGACTGAAGGATAGCCGGGGGGCGGGGACCCAGGAGGTTCAGGGGACACCTGGCGGGAGCGCGGGTGCTCGGTGGCGCAGACCTTGGGCCTCGTGTTGGTACAGGGGGACAGTGCAGGGGCAACGTTGTCCATCACCGGCAGAGGCTGGGCACACTCACCTCCATTGGCTTCGCCGCTCCGCTCAGGCTGGCTCTCAATTCCACTATATACTGTTGCCAGCGGGAGACCGGGGTCTCTCTGGCTCCGTGACCCCCTCCTCCGCCTCGTCGTCACTTCCGCAACTGGTGTCAGGGGTGTGTTGGAGTTTTTCCTCCCGCTGTCTGGCAGGTACAATGGCCGGGGCCGTTGGTTCCTCAAGGCACATGGCTGGCGGCTCGTCCCGCGGTGCCTCCGCCACGGTCTGCGCTGCGGGCGGATGTATCTCCCGACTGTCGACGGACTCCGGTCCAGCAGGCTAAGGCGTCATGGGCTCCAAAATACCGCCGCTGATCTTCGCTCTGGGTGAGTGCTTGGCATTCCTGCATCTCCTCCCAACTGCGGGTCAGACGCCTGGCCTCTCCTTCCCGTCACCACCGCCACTCCGTACGCCCGATTCCTCTGCAGCTGCACTGGCGCAACGTGTCCGAAGTCCCGTGAGGTACTGACGCCAGACCGCTGCACTCAGTACATTCTGCAGAGCCACTCCCGTTCCAGGGTGTGGCTCTCGCCGGCCTCTCAACCCATTTTCCAGCATTAGGTGGGAAAGGGCGAACACACTCCTCCTTACGGGGGCGGTCAAGACATTGTTGACAGTTCTTGTTTGGCGCCATCCAGACGCTGTCACGGCCACGAAGTGCACCTTGTTGACAAGAACAGTCCATTTTGGCGCCACAATCCTCCATCTTGACGGTCGCCATCTTGAGGTTCGTGGAATCTTTCTCCATTTCTTCCTTGGTCAAATCCGGTACTGGGGTCTTATCCAACTTGTAAAATTTTTCATCCTCGATCTGTACATTACGGGTCACTGCATTCAGTTTAGCTCTTCCCATGTACTTCATCACTTCTACGGTTTCACTGCCAGATGGGGCAGCGAGATCCTGCGAACTACGCCACATGTAAAACCACGGTCCGGGGTGGACTCTTCAGCACTACCTGTAGTCACTGTGCTGGCATCTGCTTCATCCCTGGGGTATTCCTCATCAGATTGAGAGTTCGAAGAATCGGGGTAAGAGCTGAGAATAACTTCAAACAATTCAACTTTATTTTCTCTGGGCACTGCACGTCCAAGACACCATTAGCACGCTTGACACGGTACCAGCAATACATCTTTTACAGCTTCGCTTCACTTTCTCTGCTACACCAGAATGGACCACAAAGTAACTGCGGGACAAGGAGCCCAGTGAAAACGGCACTTCGATCTCTTCCCCTGGAACCGGCTTCTGTCCAGGCACAGGAATACACATCTACTAGGCCGTCCACCCCCTTTTGGTTATCCTTTGCAATACTACACTTACCCCAACTATGATTACAATACTACAAGTTCCCTCCTCTAATGTTCCCAAAGGATGCACTACCTTACCTTAATCTATGTGAAATACCATACAGAAGACACTCAAATACGTCACAATAGGATACATAACAATTATATACATATAGCAGCATAAACATTTAAAGGGCTAGGCCCTGACCCTCCTTACAATATCATCTAACCAGAGCACTAAATTATCAGACCTAAGACCAGACCTCTATATTTATCAAACCTCAGAAGGGTAAATTCATGAGATCCCAGACCAAAGCTATACATTCCTGAGACCTCAGACCAAACAAAATTCAATCAGACCCCTAATAATAATAATTTTTTTTCTATAGCGCCAACATATTCCGCAGCGCTTTACATTATAGAGGGGACTTGTACAGACAATAGACATTACAGCATAACAATAAACACAGATCAAAGTAGATACCAAGAGGAATGAAGGCCCTGCTCGCAAGCTTACAATCTATGAGGAAAAGGGGAGACACAAAAGGTGGATGGTAACAACTGCTTTCATTGTTCGGACCAGCCATAGTGTAAGAATCGGGTGTTCATGTAATGCTGCATGAGCCAGTTAACAGCCAATGTATGTAACAGTACAGACACAGAGGGCTATTAAATGCATAAAGCGGGTGAGAACATGATACGAGGTACCTGATTATGGTAGAAATTTTTTTTGAATGGGCCAACAGGGATAGTTGTTAGGTTAATGCGTTGATTCGGTAAGCGAGTCTGAACAAATGCGTTTTTAGGGCACGTTTAAAACTGTGTGGATTGGGGATTAATCGTATTAACCTGGGTAGTGCATTCCAAAGAATTGGCGCAGCACGTGAAAAGTCTTGGAGACGGGAGTGGGAGGTTCTGATCATTCAGGATGCTAACCTCTGAAATCATTCAGACTTCCAGAACAAACTGCTATATTCATCATACCCTAGAACAGACCTCTAACTTAATTAGGTCCCCAACTAGACCCCAAAATTAGCAGACACCAGACCTCTACACTGTGTTCCAAATTATTATGCAAAAATTGTTTAGGAGTGATAAGGTAAGAATTTTTTTGTTTGTCAGTTAAACTCATTGATGGTGATGTGTGTCAGGGCCAATTGGCAGCGACACCTGTGCTAATTAGTTTGGCAGGTGTGTCCAATGAAAGGCAAGACAACTTAAGAAGGCTGTCCCACTTTATTAAGCAGCCTACATTTTCTGCCAAAATGGGAAAGAAAAAGGATGTGTCGGCTGCTGAGAAGCAACAAATTGTGGAGTGTTTAGGTCAAGGCATGACTACAATCAACATTGCCAAGAGACTTCATCGTGATCATCACACAATCAAAGAAGTATGTAGCTGATTCACAGTACACACGTGTGCGTGCTGATAAGGGAAAATTGAGGACTCTTTCCTACAGGTAATTAGGTCAGGTTAAAAGAGCAGCAGCAAAAAAGCCTTGTCATAGCAGCAGACAAGTTTTTGAAGCTGCTTGTCATGTATAGTGTACAGTTCCTATAGCGTCTTGTGCTTGGGTGCGAGGAAAACACAGGAGACATAGGTTGAAATGAAATGACTTGTATTACTTCATACAAGCATGCTGAAAAGTTCACACAGTTTGCAGGAACAGCGACAGGAGACACAGCAGGCCAGAGTAACTTTAAGCACTACAATAAATCTCCAAAGCAGGTTCAGGATCTCTTCTCTGTACCGTAATTCCTCTGCAAACATGAATTCACCAAACAGCAGGTTTCCAGAGTCCAAAAGTGTTCCAAGGTTCCTCAGTAGGGAATAGCTGGAGTACAAGTCCAAGGCTTCCAGGAGTCAGGTCACAGACTGACTGAGGCTTGATTCAGGAGCACTGATTGTTCAGCTGAGGCTGCTTAAGAAGCAAGAGGGAAGAATCAGGGCGGGAACATGAAAACTGGAAACTCCATATTAACTGAGGGCAAGAGCTGCAGAAAGACACAAAGCAAAATGGCCAACGGAAAACTGAGTTTCAAGGAACATGTCAACAGAGACAAAGAACCTTACATTACTCCCCCTTAGGGACAACCTCCGGATGACCTCAGACCAGGCTTGTCAGGGTACCTCTGATGAAACTGGCGGAGCAGGCGAGGAGCATTTACATTATTGACTGGTTCCCATGAGTTGTCCTCCACTGGGTAGCCCTGCCATTTAATCAAATATTGCAACTGATTTCTGTACAACCTGGAATCTAGAATCCTTTCCACCATAAATTCTTCCTGACCATCGACCAGCACTGGGTCAGGGCAAGGAGAAGAACGTCCAGGAAACGTATTGGGTGTTGCAGCCTTTAGTAGGGATACATGAAAGACAGGGTGGATTCTCATAGTTCTGGGCAGTTGAAGACGACAAGCAACAGCACTTATAATCTTATTGATCTTATAAGGTCCAATGTACTTATGTCCCAATTTAGACGAATGGAATCTTTAATTTAAGATTTCTGGTTGACAGCCAGACCAAATCTCCTACCTTGAAAGCTGGTGCAGGTTTACGAAATTTATCTGCTGCTTTCTTGCACCTTTCCTGAGCCAATTCTAGATTTTCCTTTAGAAGATCCATATTCTTTTGTAAAGAAGTGATTCTTTCAGCCACTGCCGGCAAGGGCGTATCTATGGGAAATCGAGGAAGAATGTTAGGATGATAACCTAGATTGGAGTAAAAAGGAGACTGCTTAGTGGAGGCGCTCTGAGAGTTGTTATAAGAGAACTCAGCCAGTGGAAGTAGATCCACCCAATCATCCTGTAGGTGGCAGATAAAACAGCGGAGATACTGCTCCAGGGTCTGATTGGTTCGTTCTGTCTGTCCATTAGTCTGGGGATGAAAAGCAGAAGAAAGTTTACTTTAATGTCCAATGCTGCACAGAAATTTTGCCAAAACCTTGAAGTGAATTGCACCCCTCGATCCGAAATGACCTCATCCGGTACTCCATGTAAGCGAAACACATTCTTAATCATCAAGTCTGATGTCTGTTTTGCAGTGGGTAAGCCGACACAAGGGATAAAATGAGCTGCCTTTGTTAGACGGTCAACCACCACTAGAATGGTGTTCTTCCCTTGAGAGGTTGTAACTCCACAATGAAGTTCATAGAAATGGATCCCCACGGGCGGGACGGGGTGGGAAGAGGTTGCAACAGACCAGTTGGTGAGGAGCGAGGTGTTTTGCATCTTGCACAGACTTCACATGAAGTGACATAGTTTAAGACATCTTTCCTGTAAGTGGGCCACCAAAAGAAACGAGAAAGAAATTCTTGTGTCTTTAGAATTCCCCTATGCCCGGCTATCTTGGAATCGTGGATGAGTTGCAATACTCTCAATCTGACTGTTTCAGGTATATACAGACGTTGTCCCTGAATCCACACACCATTCTTAAAGACAAGACTTACGTCCCTTGGGGGTTGAGCCAACAAAGAATCCGCATGGTATGCTTCCTTGATGTCCTTAAGTAGGTCTTGATTATGAATCACTCCCAGGAATCTAGAGTCAGGAAGAATAGTCTTAGGAGGAGTAAGTGGACGTGTCTCTGCTGAATGAATCCTAGAGAGTGCATCAGCCTTTCCATTGCGCGATCCTGGTCTATAAGAAATGACAAAATTAACCCCTTAACGACCAAGCCATTTTGTAGGTTAAAGACCAGGCCAATTTTTACATTTCTGACCACTGTCTCTTTATGAGGTTATAACTCTGGAACGCTTCAACGGATCTTGGCGATTCTGAGATTGTTTTCTCGAGACATATTGTACTTCATGATAGTGGTAAAATTTCTTCAATATAACTTGCGTTTATTTATGAAAAAAACAGAAATATGGCAAAAATTTTGAAAATTTTGCAATTTTCAAACTTTTAATTTTTATGCCATTAAATCAGAGAGATATGTCACAAAAATTAGTTAATAAATAACATTTCCCACATGTCTACTTTACATCAGCACAATTTTGGAACCAAATTTTTTTTTTGTTAGGAAGTTATAAGTGTTAAAAGTTGACCAGCAATTTCTCATTTTTCCAACAAAATTTACAAAATCATTTTTTTTAGGGGCCACCTCACATTTGAAGTGAATTTGAGGGGTCAATATGACAGAAAATACCCAAAAGTGACACCATTCTAAAAACTGCACCCCTCAACGTGTTCAAAGCCACATTCAAGAAGTTTATTAACCCTTTAGGTACTTCACAAGAATTGAAGCAATGTGGAAGGAAAAAATTAACATTTAACTTTTTTTCCAAAATTTTTCTTTCGACACAATTTTTTAAAATTTTGTCAAGGGTATCAGTAGAAAATGAACCACAATATTTGTTGTACAATTTCTCCTGAGTACATCGATACCCCATGTGTGGGGGTAAACCACTATTTGGGCGCATGGCAGAGCTCGGAAGGGAAGCAGCGCCATTTGACTTTTTTGGCTGGAATTGAGATTGGACGCCATGTCGTATTTGGAGAGTCCCTGTGTGCCTAAACAGTGGAAACCCCCACAAGTGACCCCATTTTGGAAACTAGACCCCCCAAGTAACTTATCTAAATGTGTTGTGAGAGCTTTTAACCCCCAAGGGCTTCACAGAAGGTTATAACGTAGAGCCGTAAAATTAAAAAATCATGTTTTTTCCACAAAAATGATCTTTTCATCCCAATTTTTATTTTCCAAAGGATAAAAGGACCCCAAAAGTTATTGTGCAATTAGTCCTGAGTACGCTGATACCCCATATGTGGGGGTAAACCACTATTTGGGTGCATGGCAGAGCTCGGAAGGGAAGCAGCGCCATTTGACTTTTTTGGCTGGAATTGAGATTGGACGCCATGTCGCATTTGGAGAGTCCCTGTGTGCCTAAACAGTGGAAACCCCCCACAAGTGACCCCATTTTGGAAACTAGACCCCCCAAGTAACTTATCTAAATGTGTAGTGAGAGCTTTGAACCCCCAAGGGCTTCACAGAAGGTTATAACGTAGAGCCGTAAAATTAAAAATCATGTTTTTTCCACAAAAATGATCTTTTCATCCCAATTTTTATTTTCCAAAGGATAAAAGGACCCCAAAAGTTATTGTGCAATTAGTCCTGAGTACGCTGATACCCCATATGTGAGGGTAAACCACTATTTGGGTGCATGGCAGAGCTCGGAAGGGAAGCAGCGCCATTTGACTTTTTTGGCTGGAATTGAGATTGGACGCCATGTCGTATTTGGAGAGCCCCTGTGTGCCTAAACAGTGGATACCCCCCACAAGTAACCCCATTTTGGAAACTAGACCCCCCAAGGAACTTATCTAGATGTGTGGTGAGAGCTTTGAACCCCCAAGGGCTTCACAGAAGGTTATAACGTAGAGCTGTAAAATTAAAAAATCATATCTTTTCCACTAAAATGATCTTTCCACCCCCAATTTTTATTTCCCAAAGGGTAAAAGGACCCCAAAAGTTATTGTGCAATTTGTCCTGAGTACGCTGATACCCCATATGTGGGGGTAAACCACTATTTGGGCACATGGCAGAGCTCGGAAGGGAAGCAGCGCCATTTGACTTTTTTGGCTGGAATTGTAGATTGGACGCCATGTCGCATTTGGAGAGTTCCTGTGTGCCTAAACAGTGGAAACCCCCCACAAGTGACCCCATTTTGGAAACTAGACCCCCAAGGAACTTATCTAGATGTGTGGTGAAAGCTTTGAACCCCCAAGGGCTTCACAGAAGGTTATAACGTAGAGCAGTAAAATTAAAAAATCATATCTTTTCCACAAAAATGATCTTTCCACCCCCAATTGTTATTTTCGAAAGGGTAACAGGACCCCAAAAGTTATTGTGCAATTTTCCTGAGTATGCTGATACCCCATATGTGGGGGTAAACCACTATTTTGACGCATGGCAGAGCTGGAAAGGGAAGGAGCGCCTTTTTCAAATGAGTCATTCCATGTCAAGTGGACCAGTGGTCCCCACTCGACCTTCTCCGATTTTGCTGAAAATTTATAAGAATGTACATGTATGTTTGAAAAGAGGTTTTGTAAATTTTTAGGGCCAGATCTCAAATACATTGGGCACTGTTGACCTTTCACTGGAGGTTCCCCCAAGCCTGCGGCTTCAGCTAAGAGGATTTTGCAAACTTTGGCACATAGCCATTAGAGTTCTATACTGGCTATGATGCTGAAATTTGGCATACTAGCTCAACTTTTGCTGCTAAACACGATAAAATTATTACCGGCTATGACAAAAGAATATTTCGGCCGCAATTTTGTGTCAAAGTAGCTTGTAAAACGCGTCGCATAAAATTTATGCCAAACTTTGCCCATATATAACTCAAGACCAAAAACCAATAGTAACTGGTGCTTTGCCCTGTACACCAAACATCTACATGACTTTGCATTGCTGCAATATCACGGTCAAACCATATGTATTTGTAGAAATATTCACACCCACATATGATGAAAAACTTAAAAAAAAACAAATTTTACCTATTTTTAGGTCAAATTTCTCAAAAAGGGTACCCCTAAAATATATTAATTCGGATATCATTAGAAAGAGCACATTTTTCTCTACAAGGATCATTGTTTTTTTTTTTTGGAGTCTCTCAGTTTAAGAAAAGAAAAATTCCACTGAACATGGTGTTATTTATTAATAAGCAATGAATGGTAACTGCACTATTCAAACCCTTGCGTTGGTCCATGGTGGTTATACCACAACCAATTCCCTAAGAATTGGTATTATAATCCTATTAAGAATTGTAATAATGCTGTATTTCGAGAATTGGCAGCCCCATTGCCTAGGAGCCATGGCCGATAGCCGTGCAAGGCCAGCCGCGGGCGGTCTCTTTATCGCAGGTTCCGAAGCCTGAGGGTGGGTGTCTTCGCCTAGGATCCCAAGCCTAATATTGGGTATCTTTTGTTGGTTCCCAAGCCATAATGTTCAGTCTAAGAGGTCTGGAATTGTTGCTGAATTTGCAACATAATCGGTTCAGAGAAGCTGTATTGTCGGCCCATTGCTGTTGCAGCTGGTGCTGGAATTATTGCAATGATTGACTGCTCGGGAATCCAGCATGTATCATTTCTCACAGGCCAGTGAAAGAAGCTAGCTGTTCCATGAGGATGCATAAAATGTATTAATGCATCATGGTCGTCGACTGAAATTTCAGAAATATTTCCAATCCACCAGTTCCTATCGTAAATGCAGGCAATGTATTGCCCTGGCTGGAGGTTTGCAATTGGCACAAAAGGCATTTCTGATCTGAAAGATCTATCTACATGGGCAATAAAAGATGATGGGTCATTTGACACCCTTGAAATGCGAATCTTTTTGTCATCAATTGGCACAAACTGGTGATTTTCTCTTGTTCCAGCAATTGTATGTCCATCTTTGAACCTTTCCTCTTGAACTACCCGTATTTCGTCAATTTTTTCTTTTGGAACAAAAAAAAATTTGATTCCATGCAGTTGCTCGTTGCAAAAGTTGAATAAATCCACCGGGGTCAGTATTTGGTTTTCGGTTGGGCGTTGAAGACTGGCACAAGCTGCCAACCTCTTTGCTGTCCCTCCAATCCCATCAAAGGGCGACTTTCCATGACTGGTACCAAAAAAATTACTTTCAGCGCTGATATTGAAATCAGCATTGTGGTGGCACAAGTTGAGAAAATTTTTGAAATTTTTATACTGGGCTGCAGATCCATCGCTGAAGTAGTGGATATGACGAATCCCATAGATGAGAGTCTTGAGATACTCCACAATTACAGTTAAGAAAGTGTGGACTGCAACTGTGTCATGTTGTGAGCAATCACTGATTATGCACAAGCTGATGTTCTGCGCAGCTTCACCATTTAACTCCTTGAAGTAAATTACAAATGGGTGTACTGTAGCTTGACTATTTTCCCAGTGGAAACCTTGAATGGCATCTTGAACAATAAATGAGTAATTTTCAGCAAAGTCCATAAGGATCACAAGCTCTCCAGGTCTCAGATTTTCCTTCAACGATTTCAAATAGCTACTTTGATGCTTGGCGATGTAGTGATGGCTGCAAAGTTTAGAAATTTTCAAAACCAATTCTTCAATGAAATCTTCTATAGTCAGTTGTTTGGTATCAAGCGTGTCTCGATCAGTGTGAATCCATTGTTTGAACTCAATAATATATTCAGGGTCACTGTTGACAAACACATTGACTAGAAATTCTTTTAAAACTTCAGGACCCGGGCATTTATCACAACGGCCAAGCATACAGTCCTTGGATTCAATTCCACAGACCATTTTGCATATGAGCTCTTTGTAGTCATCATTGATTGGGAATGCTGCAAGCTTTAGTTTGACATTTTGGTAAATGGTACACACACAAACGGAATGTGTTCCAGCAGATCCAACGGTTACGCACCACTTTGGCCGAAGCTCACAAAACTTGGAAAATCCAATTTCAGGGCCATTCCGATCCCGATAGGCAACAAACATTTCCTCATATTGCTCAGTAATAGTCGCTTTTGCATCTGCTTTTTTTCTCCTGCTATTGGCACTGATACATAGTCTTTTTTACCAGGGCACATTCAACTGAATTCATCATCCTCAAAAAATGCCTGCACCTTTTTCTTCACTTCCTCAGAAACTTTCTTGCCACACTTGATTCTAGGTAAGGCTAAGATCCAATGTTCACATTTAAGCTTTCGAGCTTGTTTGACCATTCGTTCAGAGACACCGAATTCGTCTGATATAGCCTTAATGGACCAACTTTAGGTGCCAATGTCAAGATTTGGACCTTTTCTGCCCGACTGGACACCTGCAGCTTTTGCTTCAAATCTGCCAAAAGGTGATTGTAATCCAGACACATTTTGCACTGTGCTGTTTTTGTTTGCTCAATGTCTTTCGGCTCAAGCCCTCCAATTGAAGCAATCTTGCTAGAAAATGCATTAATAAATTTTATGCATCCTCATGGACCAGCTAGCTTCTTTCACTGGCCTGTGAGAAATGATACATGCTGGATTCCCAAGCAGTCAATCATTGCAATAATTCCAGCACCAGCTGCAACAGCAATGGGCCGACAATACAGCTTCTCTGAACCGATTATGTTGCAAATTCAGCAACAATTCCAGACCACTTAGACTGAACATTATGGCTTGGGAACCAACAAAAGATACCCAATATTAGGCTTGGGATCCTAGGCAAAGACACCCACCCTCAGGCTTCGGAACCTGCGATAAAGAGACTGCCCGCGGCTGGCCTTGCACGGCTATCGGCCATGGCTCCTAGGCGATGGGGCTGCCAATTCTCGAAAGACAGCATTATTACAATTCTTAATAGGATTATAATACCAATTCTTAGGGAATTGGTTGTGTATAACCACCATGGACCAACGCAAGGGTTTGAATAGTGCAGTTACCATTCATTGCTTATTAATAAATAACTTTTTTATTTTTTCGCTGATGATGCTGTATAGTGGCTTGTTTTTTGCGGGACAAGATGACGTTTTCAGCGGTACCATGATTATTTATATCTGACTTTTTGATCGCGTGTTATTGCACTTTTTCCAAGCGGTATAATGATACCGCTTGGAAAAAGTATAATTTACTACTTTTTTGTGTTTTTTTTTTTACGGCTTTCACTGAAGGGGTTACGAAGGGTTACGCTTTTATAGATGGGATTTTTACCTAACATGTGTATGTTTTTTGTTTTTTTTATTACATAAAAATGTGTATTTTTTAGGGGATTTTTTTTAAATTATTTTTTTATATTTTTTTACAATTTTTTTAAAAAAATGATTTTTTTTAACTTGTCCCTTTATGGGACTTTCACTTTTTTGACTTTTTATTGCAGTTACAATGCATTGCAATGCTCTGGCATTGCAACTATAGTGGAAGCTGCTGTGACAATGATCACAGCAGCTTCCCGTAGCTAAATGACCCGGAGGTTGTCATGACAACCCCCGGGTCATCAAGGCAGAGATCGGCCCCTGCAAATACACTGCAGGGTGCCGATCTGAGGCAGAGGGAGCTCCCGACCCTCTGCCTCCCCCCCTGAGCTCTGCGATCGCGCTCGATCGCAGCAGTCAGGGGGTTAACAGCCAGGGGCGGTGGGGGCTCCGCTCCTGGCTGTCAGTGCAGGAAGCCTGGCCACTGCAGCGCCGGCTCCTGCACTGATCGCGCTGGAGAAGCTGAAATTTCAGCTTCTCCTGCACGATCGCTGCTGTGTTTGGTCAGTCAGATTGACTGACCAAGCACAGCGCTGTAGGTGCGGGGACCGACGGCAAAGGTCCCCGCACCGCTTGCCGTGCCTGTCAGCTGTCTGTGACAGCTGTCGGCACTGATCTACCACTGCGTGTTTACACGCAGTGGTAGATCAAAGCCATGACGTGCAGAATCCGTCCTGGTGCCAGAACTGACACCTTGCCATGACGGACTCTGCACGTCAGTGGACATTAAGGGGTTAAATTGGTTTAGGAAAAGATTCCAGCGAGCCTGGCGAGGAGTCAGGCACTTAGCCGACCTGATAAATTCAAGGTTACGATGGTCTGTCAGGACGACTATTTGCTGTGCAGCTCCCTGAAGAAGGTGTCTCCATTCCTTGAAGGCGGCAATAATGGCCAACAATTCTCTATTGCCCACATCGTAGTTCCTCTCAGCCGAAGACAACTGCTGGTAAAAGAAGGCACAGGGATGCAAGACATTCTTCTCACCTGTTCTCTGAGAGAGTATAGCTCCAACGGCACAGTCTGAAGCATCCACCTCTATTATGAAGGCAAGCTCGGGGTTGGGATGTACTAAGATAGGTGCGGTGGTAAATTTATCCTTTAAACAGGAAAATGCTTCCTGAGCTTGCGGGGTCCAGGAGAACCTAGACTGTTTCCGGGTAAGTTGGGTGATAGGCGACACTACCTCAGAAAAATTCTTAATGAAACGTCTATAGAAGTTGGCAAACCCGATGAAGCGCTGCACCTCCTTCACATTTCTAGGAATTGGCCAATCCTTGATGGCTTGGGTCTTGCTTCCATCCATACTAATCCCTTGCGTAGATAGTACATACCCCAGAAATTGAATTTCGGTCCTATGGAATTCACATTTTTCAAGTTTGATGTAGAGATGGTTTTGTCTTAGGCGTTCTAAGACCATTCTCACATGTCCATTATGTTCCTCTGTGGAGTTAGAAAAAATTAGAATATCATCCAGATAAATCACCACAAATGTATCTAGGAGATCCCTGAAGATATCATTCACGAAGTGTTGGAAAGTGGCTGGGGCGGTACTCAGACCAAAAGGCATAACTAGATATTCAAAGTGTCCATAGCGTGACCTGAAAGCAGTCTTCCATTCATCCCCATGTCTGATACGGACCAAGTTATAGGCCCCACGGAGATCCAGTTTAGAGAAAATTTTGGCATGCCGCACTCTCTCCAACAACTCAGGGATTAAAGGCAATGGATAACGGTTTCTAATAGTAACCTTATTGAGTTCCCTATAGTCTATGCAGGGTCTCAGAGATCCATCTTTCTTCTTCACAAAGAAGATGGGTGCACCTGCGGGAGATGAAGAGGGGCGTATGAAGCCCTTGGCTAAATTTTCGTCTATATAATCCTTCAAAGCTTTTAGCTCGGGCCCCGCTAGGGGGTAGATCTTACCAAAAGGTATCTCGGCTCCGGGTAATAATTCAATTGGACAATCATATGGACGGTGAGGAGGAAGCTGATCAGCGTTCTTCTTGTCACATAAATCGTCATAGTCCTGGTATACAGCTGGTAGTTCAGGGACTGACATGGTTCCTTTAGGAACAGAGCAAGCTGAAACTCCTTGACTCATCTGTTTCTCCGGAAAGTGTAATTCCTTGGTCTCCCAGTTAATCGTAGGATTCTGCGCCTGCAGCCATGGTAGTCCTAGAATGATGGGAAAGTGGGGAGAAGAGATAAGCAAAAAAGACATTTTCTCCTGATGATCCTTACCCATAAGGACCCTCAAAGGCTCTGTTTCTTGATCCACTGGTCCAGAAGTCAGTAGAGAGCCATCCACAGTCTCCATCTGTACTGGAGTAGCCTTCTTCACTGAACGTATCCCCTGTTTCAGAGCAAAGGAGATATCCATAAAATTTCCACTTGCTCCTGAGTCGATCATAGCAGAGCTAGACACCCAGACTGAGTCAACCCAGAGTTTGATGGAAAGGAAGCAATGAGAATTGTTTCTTTTACAACTCAGCTGGGACACCGCTGAGGAAACTTGAAAAATTGCAGCGTTTATACCGTCATCGTCCCCAGAACTAACAGAGTTTAAGTCCGAGAAATCAAGATCTCTTGCAGCAGATCTCTCTGGAGCCTGAGGCTCGGACATGACAGAGCTCCTCTCGCAACACTCACAGTGAATGACTGCTGCAGTAGTCTTACGAGAATGGCTGGGGCAGTTTATAATGAAGTGCCCTGACTTACCACAGTAGAAACATAGATTTTCCTTTATACGATGTTCTTTGCGTGCATCACTAACCCGTCTTTGTAAAGAGTCCACCTGCATGGGTTCAGGTTCTGGTTCCCTTGTGATCCTACTCAAAGGTTCCTTAGCTGAGGAGGGAGGTAGTAAAAGGTTAGTGCGATTATTTTCGAACCATCTCTCTTGTCTGCGTTCAGTCAGACGAGCATCAATACGGATACAATAGTTAATAAAGTCACCTAACGCAGTGGGAGGGTCGGCACGAGCAAGTTCATCCTTAATCAGTGGAGACAACCCTTTCCGAAAAATAGATTTTTTAGCGGAAGTGTCCCAAGTGGTATCAAGAGCCCATCTCCTGAAATCCAGGGCATATTCGGCTACTGAACGCTTACCTTGGCGCAAAGTTAACATGGCTGCTTCAGCTGTTGCACCTCGATTGGGGTCATCAAACACCTGCCCCATGGCTGAAATAAAAGCATCAAGGTGATTCAAACAATCATCCTCAGTCTCAATCAGAGGGTTTGCCCACATCAAAGCCTTATTGGTAAGCAACATGATTATAGTAAGCACTTTGGATCGTTCAGTGGGAAATTGTGAAGCATGTGCAGAGAAAAATAAATTGCATTGATTAATAAATCCCCTGAATTTCTCACGTTCACCGCCAAAACGAAAAGGAGGTAATTTGGGGATCCCAGAACTTGGGGTTATGGCAGGAGCCTGGGCTCGTTCCTCTAGAGCCTCAATCCTGGCTCGCAATTCCTGGGTAGTCTGTCCAAACACTTGCAAATTATGATTAGTGAGGTCCTGTAGGCTTGCAAAATGGGTTTTTAAAGTCTGTACATCTGAAAGGATTGTATCAGTCACTCCGCAAAGTTCCTTTATGCGGGCCTCCATCTTCCAGATCTTTTAAGGCAGAGGTGCTGGAAGGAGAAGAGGAAAGGAAAAAAAAAAACAAAAAAACAAACAATAGTGTTTACCTGTGGTAACACTCCAGAGTAACATTTAAGGGAATGCGCTCACCTGGAATGGTTGTGAGAAGTCACAACCACTGTCATCACATAAGGTATTAAACGGACATCTGATATCCACAGTCACAGCAGACACGGCTTTCCCAGACCCAGCAGACACTAAACATTGGCTCCTGAATCTTGTCATGTATAGTGTACAGTTCCTATAGCGTCTTGTGCTTGGGTGCGAGGAAAACACAGGAGACATAGGTTGAAATGAAATGACTTGTATTACTTCATACAAGCATGCTGAAAAGTTCACACAGTTTGCAGGAACAGCGACAGGAGACACAGCAGGCCAGAGTAACTTTAAGCACTACAATAAATCTCCAAAGCAGGTTCAGGATCTCTTCTCTGTACCGTAATTCCTCTGCAAACATGGATTCACCAAACAGCAGGTTTCCAGAGTCCAAAAGTGTTCCAAGGTTCCTCAGTAGGGAATAGCTGGAGTACAAGTCCAAGGCTTCCAGGAGTCAGGTCACAGACTGACTGAGGCTTGATTCAGGAGCACTGATTGTTCAGCTGAGGCTGCTTAAGAAGCAAGAGGGAAGAATCAGGGCGGGAACATGAAAACTGGAAACTCCATATTAACTGAGGGCAAGAGCTGCAGAAAGACAGAAAGCAAAATGGCCGACGGAAAACTGAGTTTCAAGGAACATGTCAACAGAGACAAAGAACCTTACATTACTCCCCCCTTAGGGACAACCTCCGGATGACCTCAGACCAGGCTTGTCAGGGTACCTCTGATGAAACTGGCGGAGCATGCGAGGAGCATTTACATTATTGACTGGTTCCCATGAGTTGTCCTCCACTGGGTAGCCCTGCCATTTAATCAAATATTGCAACTGATTTCTGTACAACCTGGAATCTAGAATCCTTTCCACCATAAATTCTTCCTGACCATCGACCAGCACTGGGTCAGGGCAAGGAGAAGCAGGTCCAGGAAACGTATTGGGTGTTGCAGCCTTTAGTAGGGATACATGAAAGACAGGGTGGATTCTCATAGTTCTGGGTAGTTGAAGACGACAAGCAACAGCACTTATAATCTTATTGATCTTATAAGGTCCAATGTACTTATGTCCCAATTTAGACGATGGAATCTTTAATTTAAGATTTCTGGTTGACAGCCAGACCAAATCTCCTACCTTGAAAGCTGGTGCAAGTTTACGAAATTTATCTGCTGCTTTCTTGTACCTTTCCTGAGCCAATTCTAGATTTTCCTTTAGAAGATCCATATTCTTTTGTAAAGAAGTGATTCTTTCAGCCACTGCCGGCAAGGGCGTATCTATGGGAAATCGAGGAAGAATGTTAGGATGATAACCTAGATTGGAGTAAAAAGGAGACTGCTTAGTGGAGGCGCTCTGAGAGTTGTTATAAGAGAACTCAGCCAGTGGAAGTAGATCCACCCAATCATCCTGTAGGTGGCAGATAAAACAGCGGAGATACTGCTCCAGGGTCTGATTGGTTCGTTCTGTCTGTCCATTAGTCTGGGGATGAAAAGCAGAAGAAAGGTTTACTTTAATGTCCAATGCTGCACAGAAATTTTGCCAAAACCTTGAAGTGAATTGCACCCCTCGATCCGAAATGACCTCATCCGGTACTCCATGTAAGCGAAACACATTCTTAATCATCAAGTCTGATGTCTGTTTTGCAGTGGGTAAGCCGACACAAGGGATAAAATGAGCTGCCTTTGTTAGACGGTCAACCACCACTAGAATGGTGTTCTTCCCTTGAGAGGTTGTAACTCCACAATGAAGTCCATAGAAATGGATCCCCACGGGCGGGACGGGGTGGGAAGAGGTTGCAACAGACCAGTTGGTGAGGAGCGAGGTGTTTTGCATCTTGCACAGACTTCACATGAAGTGACATAGTTTAAGACATCTTTCCTGTAAATGGGCCACCAAAAGAAACGAGAAAGAAATTCTTGTGTGTTTAGAATTCCCCTATGCCCGGCTATCTTGGAATCGTGGATGAGTTGCAATACTCTCAATCTGACTGTTTCAGGTATATACAGACGCTGTCCCTGAATCCAAACACCATTCTTAAAGACAAGACTTACGTCCCTTGGGGGTTGAGCCAACAAAGAATCCGCATGGTATGCTTCCTTGATGTCCTTAAGTAGGTCTTGATTATGAATCACTCCCAGGAATCTAGAGTCAGGAAGAATAGTCTTAGGAGGAGTAAGTGGACGTGTCTCTGCTGAATGAATCCTAGAGAGTGCATCAGCCTTTCCATTGCGCGATCCTGGTCTATAAGAAATGACAAAATTAAATTGGTTTAGGAAAAGATTCCAGCGAGCCTGGCGAGGAGTCAGGCACTTAGCCGACCTGATAAATTCAAGGTTACGATGGTCTGTCAGGACGACTATTTGCTGTGCAGCTCCCTGAAGAAGGTGTCTCCATTCCTTGAAGGCGGCAATAATGGCCAACAATTCTCTATTGCCCACATCGTAGTTCCTCTCAGCCGAAGACAACTGC
Source organism: Oophaga sylvatica (assembly GCA_033576555.1). NCBI lineage: Eukaryota > Metazoa > Chordata > Amphibia > Anura > Dendrobatidae > Oophaga > Oophaga sylvatica. The sequence goes on along the minus strand of JARQOD010000005.1, from coordinate 533,500,972 downwards.
TGGTAAAAGAAGGCACAGGGATGCAAGACATTCTTCTCACCTGTTCTCTGAGAGAGTATAGCTCCAACGGCACAGTCTGAAGCATCCACCTCTATTATGAAGGCAAGCTCGGGGTTGGGATGTACTAAGATAGGTGCGGTGGTAAATTTATCCTTTAAACAGGAAAATGCTTCCTGAGCTTGCGGGGTCCAGGAGAACCTAGACTGTTTCCGGGTAAGTTGGGTGATAGGTGACACTACCTCAGAAAAATTCTTAATGAAACGTCTATAGAAGTTGGCAAACCAGATTAAACGCTGCACCTCCTTCACATTTCTAGGAATTGGCCAATCCTTGATGGCTTGGGTCTTGCTTCCATCCATACTAATCCCTTGCGTAGATAGTACATACCCCAGAAATTGAATTTCGGTCCTATGGAATTCACATTTTTCAAGTTTGATGTAGAGATGGTTTTGTCTTAGGCGTTCTAAGACCATTCTCACATGTCCATGATGTTCCTCTGTGGAGTTAGAAAGAATTAGAATATCATCCAGATAAATCACCACAAATGTATCTAGGAGATCCCTGAAGATATCATTCACGAAGTGTTGGAAAGTGGCTGGGGCGGTACTCAGACCAAAAGGCATAACTAGATATTCAAAGTGTCCATAGCGTGACCTGAAAGCAGTCTTCCATTCATCCCCAGGTCTGATACGGACCAAGTTATAGGCCCCACGGAGATCCAGTTTAGAGAAAATTTTGGCATGCCGCACTCTCTCCAACAACTCAGGGATTAAAGGCAAAGGATAACGGTTTCTAATAGTAACCTTATTGAGTTCCCTATAGTCTATGCAGGGTCTCAGAGATCCATCTTTCTTCTTCACAAAGAAGATGGGTGCACCTGCGGGAGATGAAGAGGGGCGTATGAAGCCCTTGGCTAAATTTTTGTCTATATAATCCTTCAAAGCTTTTAGCTCGGGCCCCGCTAGGGGGTAGATCTTACCAAAAGGTATCTCGGCTCCGGGTAATAATTCAATTGGACAATCATATGGACGGTGAGGAGGAAGCTGATCAGCGTTCTTCTTGTCACATAAATCGTCATAGTCCTGGTATACAGCTGGTAGTTCAGGGACTGACATGGTTCCTTTAGGAACAGAGCAAGCTGAAACTCCTTGACTCATCTGTTTCTCCGGAAAGTGTAATTCCTTGGTCTCCCAGTTAATCGTAGGATTCTGCGCCTGCAGCCATGGTAGCCCTAGAATGATGGGAAAGTGGGGAGAAGAGATAAGCAAAAAAGACATTTTCTCCTGATGATCTTTACCCATAAGGACCCTCAAAGGCTCTGTTTCTTGATCCACTGGTCCAGAAGTCAGTAGAGAGCCATCCACAGTCTCCATCTGTACTGGAGTAGCCTTCTTCACTGAACGTATCCCCTGTTTCAGAGCAAAGGAGATATCCATAAAATTTCCACTTGCTCCTGAGTCGATCATAGCAGAGCTAGACACCCAGACTGAGTCAACCCAGAGTTTGATGGAAAGGAAGCAATGAGAATTGTTTCTTTTACAACTCAGCTGGGACACCGCTGAGGAAACTTGAAAAATTGCAGCGTTTATACCGTCATCGTCCCCAGAACTAACAGAGTTTAAGTCCGAGAAATCAAGATCTCTTGCAGCAGATCTCTCTGGAGCCTGAGGCTCGGACATGACAGAGCTCCTCTCGCAACACTCACAGTGAATGACTGCTGCAGTAGTCTTACGAGAACGGCTGGGGCAGTTTATAATGAAGTGCCCTGACTTACCACAGTAGAAACATAGATTTTCCTTTATACGATGTTCTTTGTGTGCATCACTAACCCGTCTTTGTAAAGAGTCCACCTGCATGGGTTCAGGTTCTGGTTCCCTTGTGATCCTACTCAAAGGTTCCTTAGCTGAGGAGGGAGGTAGTAAAAGGTTAGTGCGATTATTTTCGAACCATCTCTCTTGTCTGCGTTCAGTCAGACGAGCATCAATACGGATACAATAGTTAATAAAGTCACCTAACGCAGTGGGAGGGTCGGCACGAGCAAGTTCATCCTTAATCAGTGGAGACAACCCTTTCCGAAAAATAGATTTTTTAGCGGAAGTGTCCCAAGTGGTATTAAGAGCCCATCTCCTGAAATCCAGGGCATATTCGGCTACTGAACGCTTACCTTGGCGCAAAGTTAACATGGCTGCTTCAGCTGTTGCACCTCGATTGGGGTCATCAAACACCTGCCCCATGGCTGAAATAAAAGCATCAAGGTGATTCAAACAATCATCCTCAGTCTCAATCAGAGGGTTTGCCCACATCAAAGCCTTATTGGTAAGCAACATGATTATAGTAAGAACTTTGGATCGTTCAGTGGGAAATTGTGAAGCATGTGCAGAGAAAAATAAATTGCATTGATTAATAAATCCCCTGAATTTCTCACGTTCACCGCCAAAACGAAAAGGAGGTAATTTGGGGATCCCAGAACTTGGGGTTATGGCAGGAGCCTGGGCTCGTTCCTCTAGAGCCTCAATCCTGGCTCGCAATTCCTGGGTAGTCTGTCCAAACACTTGCAAATTATGATTAGTGAGGTCCTGTAGGCTTGCAAAACGGGTTTTTAAAGTCTGTACATCTGAAAGGATTGTATCAGTCACTCCGCAAAGTTCCTTTATGCGGGCCTCCATCTTCCAGATCTTTTAAGGCAGAGGTGCTGGAAGGAGAAGAGGAAAGGAAAAAAAAAAACAAAAAAAAAAACAAAAAACAATAGTGTTTACCTGTGGTAACACTCCAGAGTAACATTTAAGGGAATGCGCTCACCTGGAATGGTTGTGAGAAGTCACAACCACTGTCATCACATAAGGTATTAAACGGACATCTGATATCCACAGTCACAGCAGACACGGCTTTCCCAGACCCAGCAGACACTAAACATTGGTTCCTGAATCTTGTCATGTATAGTGTACAGTTCCTATAGCGTCTTGTGCTTGGGTGCGAGGAAAACACAGGAGACATAGGTTGAAATGAAATGACTTGTATTACTTCATACAAGCATGCTGAAAAGTTCACACAGTTTGCAGGAACAGCGACAGGAGACACAGCAGGCCAGAGTAACTTTAAGCACTACAATAAATCTCCAAAGCAGGTTCAGGATCTCTTCTCTGTACCGTAATTCCTCTGCAAACATGGATTCACCAAACAGCAGGTTTCCAGAGTCCAAAAGTGTTCCAAGGTTCCTCAGTAGGGAATAGCTGGAGTACAAGTCCAAGGCTTCCAGGAGTCAGGTCACAGACTGACTGAGGCTTGATTCAGGAGCACTGATTGTTCAGCTGAGGCTGCTTAAGAAGCAAGAGGGAAGAATCAGGGCGGGAACATGAAAACTGGAAACTCCATATTAACTGAGGGCAAGAGCTGCAGAAAGACAGAAAGCAAAATGGCCGACGGAAAACTGAGTTTCAAGGAACATGTCAACAGAGACAAAGAACCTTACACTGCTGGTGCCTCCAACATACCCCGAACAACAAGATGCAGGGTCCTTCAGAGGTTTGCAGCTGTGCGTAAGCCATCCTGTCGACCTCCTCTATCCACTGCACACAAGCAGAAACGGCTCCAGTGATCCAAACAATACACGAAGACTGACTTCAAAACTGTTTTGTTCACCGATGAGTGCCGTGCAACGCTCGATGGTCCAGATGGATGGAGTGGAGGATGGCTGGTTGATGGACACCCCATGCAAACATGGCTACGGCGCCAACAAGGAGGAGATGAAGTAATGTTTTGGGCTAGAATCATGGGGAGAGAGATTGTCGGCCCCTTTAGGATCCCTGAAGGGGTAAAGATGAACTCCATAGTGTATGTTGAGTTTCTCAAACAGCACTTCCTGCCATGGTTCAAGAAGAAGAACCGTGCATTCCGCAGCAAGATCATTTTCATGCGTGATAACGCACCGTCTCATGCTGCACATAACACATCTGCATCTCTGGCAGCCATGGACATAAAAGGGGACAAACTTATGGTGTGGCCCCCATGCTCCCCTGACCTCAACCCCATTGAGAACCTCTGGAGCATCATCAAAAGGAGTTTCTATGATGGCGGGAGGCAGTTCACATCTAAGCAACAGCTCTGGGAGGGTATTCTGTCCTCATGCAAAACAATTGAAGCAGAAACCATCCAAAACCTGACAAATTCAATGGACGAGAGAGTTCAGAAGCTCCTTTCGAACAAGGGGTCCTATGTGCAAATGTAACATCACCTAGAATAAAGTTTTGAGTTGAAAACTGTTTGATTTCAGTTTGTAAGAACCTGCTAATGCTTATAATTTCAAAAATGACCATTTTTTTGTTCTTTATTAAAATGAAAAGGTTGAAAACTCTGCTGTGCATAATAATTTGGAACATGCATTTTGAGTGCAGTTTGAGTGTTTTATTTTTTAAAAAATATACTGTTATCATAGGCAGTTTGTACAAAAACCTTTCAATTGTACTCTAATAGTTATTTGACTGGAAGATTACAATGACTGAAATTCATATAGGTAATTTGGGAAAATCTGAGAAAATATTATTTGCATAATAATTTGGAACACAGTGTAAATTAGATTCAGATCCCATACCTAACCCATAAATTATTAGATCCTATACTAGACAACTAAACTATCAGACCCTTGAACTCATCACACCCCAGACCAAACCCCTAAATTATCAGGCCCCTAAACTCATCAGTCTCCAGATTCAACCCTCAACCCTCAAATTTATTAGGCCCCAGACCAAATTATCAGATTGCATACCAAACCCCTAAATTGTCAGTGTCTAGACCAGAAATCTAAATTATCAAACCTTAAACTTGATCCAACCACAGTCTAGACGCCTAATTTATCAGGCCCCTAAATTCATCATTATCTACATCAGACCCCTAAAATATCAGATTCCACACCAAAACTCTAAATTATCAGATTCCATACAGACCTCTAAATTATCAGACCCCAGATCAGACCTAAGAATTTTAACACCTTAGACCAGACCTTACAAAAATTCACACCCCAGCTCAGACTCAACTATATTTAAGTCTTACTCTTAGGTCTTCTTGGTCTTCTTCGTGTGACGACATTGTGTTATCAACAGCCATAAGACAGGTGGGCCTGTAGTGGTCACTATGGCTGCTATTGGAATAGTTGATGGCCAAGATAAGAAATTCTGAGATGTTTTCATCTTGGATGACATTCTTGGACTTCCTCTATCTTATCAATAGAAGTTCGAAAATCCAAACTATCTAATAAACCTGACACTTTATTAATTCAGCTTAAGCGATACATAAAAAAAAGATGAAATAGGATTTATCACTTTGTCTACAGAGGAACAGACTTTTGTCTCAGGTCTTGGATACACAGATCCCAACCCCGACCCCAAGGAAGAGTTTACAGCTTAATTCCATTCACTGGAAACCAGAACAGTCCTAGTGTTTATCCCATGGATGTAATGTTATATACAAAACCACCAGTGAATCATGCATAACCCTTCCTCAAGCAGAAGGCCGTGTCATCCTCGTTAATAATCCCATAGTTTAACCATGCGGTAGACATAAACTGAGCAGACGGCATAATATACCTCCGTATATTCAGTCATCAGTATTTATGGAGTTTGTCTCCAGCCCTGAGAATGAGCTTTACATTGATTTCATGGCCGATATAATTCACAGAAAACATCAAAGTCCCCAGAAAAAAAAGAAGCAGCGGAATGATTAAAATACCAGTGAGGCATTATGGGTATTTCTGCGGTGGCTTAATGAAGGAATTCTCATTGTGTCTGATTTCCCAAATTTAATTCATTTGTGCTCCAGTGAAAACAGAAAACATTTGTGGTCAGAGGCTGTGTAAACGAACTTAAGACGAGACGGAACCCATCCAATAGTCATTATTATGCTGCGAGCCATGCGTTGTAAGATCTGGTGTTCATAGCTATTATGGGCTGGGGATGGGGGATTCAGATGTTCCAATGAAAAGTTATTACACCTCAAACACAATTTTGGTGGAATCCTTCCCTAGAGGACAACATGCATTTTTGTCATTGGCTAGGACTCTCCACACCTCTTCCACGCCCCGGAGGAGCCTCTTTGACCCACCCTTTATTTTGTTTGAACTCTGGAAGCTCCTGGTATCATACGCAAGAAATCTTGCAGCATTACGGAAGGTTTCAACGTTGCCTGTAAGATTTCCCAACTCTTCTAGTAGTTCGAAGGCTCTCCCCTTTTTAAGAGCCTCCCAAATGGTCCAGAAGAGTGTTCCAACATGCTAAAATAATTATAGGCTATAGGAATATTATCTGTGATTCTCGCAATGTTGCAAAGCTACTACCGCCAGAATCTCCTAGTAGGGGCATTGTGGAAGGCAAATAGGCTAATAGTGGCTAATGTTGGAGACCTCTTGCTAGTTTTTGTGGGCTAGCTCTGCACACTGTAGTATTAGCTGTGGTCTCAGTATACACCACAAAGTATATCACTAACCCTTCGTTAATTCGTGACCACCTCTTACCACCCTTGGCCATGAGGAAGTAATGATGGACTTGGATCATAGACCAGGAAATTATTAAATACTCATCATTGTTCATTATGGTTGTAGATTTTGCCACCTAGCACAGAAGAGTCTGGTGTTTTGTTATGAATTTTTGTTTTGTGATCCTCAGTCCAATTTTCATTTTTGTGATCTTTGGGCCAAATCCTACACAAGTTCTTAGCAACTGATAGAAAAGGGAAAGGGGATGGGACCAATCAATAGATGGAACGCAGGAAAACCACAATATTTAGTATTTAGTTATAATCCTAGGAATAAAGAAAGGAAAGGAATCTATGCATGAGATGGATTAAATAGATTTTTTTTTGGGGGGGAGGAAGGTATAGAAGAGAATATGATAGGATTGGAATGGATTGGGTGTGATAAATAAGATTAGGACAGTGTATAAATTGGATTTAAGAATATACCGAAACTCATAGGATCAATGGGCCCACGCTGGGAAAACTAGCTTGGCATAGACTGAATGGAACTATTACGGTATGAAGAAATGGGATTAAGTTAGGTAAAATAGAATAAAATGGGATGGAATTGAAACTAATGGTATGGGACGAGTTAGACAAATTTGTAATAGCTTATTATAGGTTGAGATTCGACAGGATGAAACAAGATGGAAACATGTAAAAACCAAGGATGAAATTAAAGAATTGGATGGGAGGAGAATGGATGATGTAGCGTAGGATAAGATGGGATGATTTAGGTAAAATAGGATGAAACTGGATGAAAACTACAGATGAAATTAGCATGATAGGATATGATGGGATCACGTATGATGGAAAGGGCTAGTCTGGATGGGAATAGAGTATTACAGCATATACTGATACAGAATAAAATGTCATAGGATAGATTAGGAGAGACATGGACGTATAGAATGAGGCAAGAAGAGAAATAATGGAAAACAAGTATGAAATATATGGGATAGGATGGAATGAGATGGAATCAGGATTTCCAGTTTATCAAAATATCAACAATATTTTTCTCGGACACATTGGAAAACTGTAATAATTGTGACTATAAGTGATATATGAATCACAAAAACTTGCCCAGTTTAAATTATGGTTACACAATTGGGGTTTTATACCACAGAACAATAAATATCACTTTAGTGAAGACCCAAAAATCACACCAATAGATCCCACAGAATGGTATAAAAACAACAAAATCTTTATTACCAATTACAATTATTACATTTAGGAAACTTTCAAAAATTCAAAAAGGGTACATGAACACAATTAAAAGGAGGGACAATAGTTCATAGGAATATAATCAACAGCAGCCATGAAACAATTTCACCTATATCTCCATGAACAAGGAGCAAAGGGTTAATACCCAGGAACTAAGATACCCCTATCGCCAGAGATTTAACCCAGTCCAAGGTGCCTCCAGAAGTAGCAGTGCGAAACGCGCGTCGGGGTAGAGGGACGTCCGTGGAAATTCACAGCAGCCTTGTGGTAAGTTCTCAGAGACTACTGTGTAAGGTTTTTTCTTCCATGTAACTTTTTTGTGGGACACTGAAGGAATATAATTACTCCAATAGTGATGTTATTGATTGTTATGACTATAGTCCTTGGACTGGGTTAAATCACTGGCGATAGGGGTATCTTAGTTCCTGGGTATTAACCCTTTGCTCCTTGTTCATGGAGATATAGGTGAAATTGTTTCATGTGTGCTGTTGATTACATTCCTATGGATTATTGTCCCTCCTTTTAATTGTGTTCATGTACCCTTTTTGAATTTTTGAAAGTTTCCTAAATGTAATAATTGTAATTGGTAATAAAGATTTTGTTATTTTTATACTTCTGTGGGATCTAATGGTGTGATTTTGGGTCTTCACTAAAGTGATATTTATAAGTGATATATGTCTACAGCCCATAATTCTGACATCAGTTACATTCACGGTAAACTATAAAATGATGATGCTTACAGTCAAAATAATCTGTATAAAGTTTCTTCAGCCTAAAAAAAAAAAATGACAGACGCCTTAAATTTTTTTTTTATGGACAGGTCAAAAAAGCGCGCTTTATTTTTACGGACTGCCCTAGAATTTCTTAACAGATGACAACCCTGGATGGAACGAGTTAGGATGGGATACAATTGATTTGGACTGGATTGGTTTGTATAGAATGGGGCAGGATTAATTAGGATTGAATTGAAAGAAATGCGATGAGATAGGATCAGGAATGATGGAAATTATGGATAAAATGAACGGGATAAAATGGATTGAGATGGAATAGCGTAGGACGAGATAAGAGAGGATGGATTGGGATAGAATGGGTGGGATGGCAGTGGACGAAAACTAAGAATGTAATTGATAGAATAGGATGGGGTGTGATGGGATAATATAGGATGGATTGGAAAACAATAGGAGAGGATGGTAAAGGATAAGATAGGAAAGGTTGGGATGGAAAGGGATGGGATAGAACGGAATGACAGAAAATGGAAAGGGGTTGTATGACATAGGTCTGAGATGAGATGATGACGAGATGATGTAGGATGGGATAGGATGGAAAAAAAATGTCATAGGATAGGATCACAATGGAGGGGAAATGAGATACTTTTGTTGTTAAGCCATATTAAGGTTACATTACACTTTCCAATATCCACTAAGAAGTCTTCTGCAAACTCTTTCATGGTCTTCACCATCTTTAACGCCTCTTTTTAACTTACACTTGACACACTGTATATATAACATGGAGCTAGGTAACATTCCTATGTGGAGAATATAATTCATAAAGCAATAAAATTGGTGGAAAGCTTTATAAGCGCTGGATAGTATCACCACCAAATATTTCCGGCCCATTCCTACAGTATTTGGGCTATTCATTACAGCTTTAGTTACGGACTAAGGATAGTATTTTTCCATGAGAGTCTATAAATGGCGGCTGCTTGGTGTTGTACACAAATTTATAACAGGCCATGAAGATAAAAAATGCTTTCATCTGTAAGACATAGCTACAAGAATTAAGACGTCTGAAATGCCTTTTTTGTCTCAGCAGCAAGAATTTCAAGGCTTGTCTCCTCTGGTCAGGCTGGTGTCTTGGAGGAAATGTACTAAGACAGGAACGTAACGCTACCTGTTATCTCTCATGAGGACAGATTGACTGCTTAGAGTTTGTGTCCAAATATGTTGCAGAAAATAATATAAAAGTTACGTGGAACAGGAAAATATACAAAGATATATCTTTTTCAGATGCTCTTTACGATGCCGAATGTAAAAAAAATGGTTTCTTGCTATCTGGAAACCATCAGCAAGCTGGTGATAATGGATCTGTTTTTCTTACTTTTTATCTAAAAGAAGTTAGATTTTGCATTTGCTGCTTTATATTGTTTATATACTATATATGTCACAATTCATTTTTGGATTCATGACAGCTCTGGCTCTGCTTTAATTTAAATGTGATTTTTGCTTTCTTGCCAGCAAGGGTTAATGTCAGTTTCCTTGCTGGCAGCTGCTGTGTTGCTGGTCAGCTGATGTAGGTGGTGACCACTCCCACCATCTTTTAAATAGCCACATGATGCATCAGCTGACTGTTGGCAATAGAGTTTTTCTCTGGAGACCAGCCGATGAGTATGAAGCTCTCTGGTTTCAGCTTGTATCAGCTTCTTGAGGTCCTGGTTCCTATCCTCTGTTGTGTGGAGCTTGCAGTAGAAGCTTGAAAGCTAAGTTTTCTTGTTTTCTGTCTTTGTCTGTCTTGTACTTGTCACTACCTCCTGTGTTTTCACAATCTGCAGTGGTGATGCTAGCATCCTTTCCGGCCAGTGCAGTAGACAGGGTATAGTGAGGTGACAGCTTGGGACTAGGCCTTATGGCGGAGGGGGGGGGAAGGACCCTCATAGGGCTTTAGGGGAGCTTAGTGATAGGTACAGGATATTTTAGGAGGTGACCCATCCCTCATTCCCTATTGTTTGGGACTTCCTCTCCCTTTTTCCAGCTCGTTGTTGGTGTTTGTTGTGCCATCCGCTAGACCAATGCTAGTGGGTTGTGACACTGTATATCACCAATAAATTCTGCACCATTTCACCCAGATTGTCTCTGTACTCACCTGAGCTTATCTGTTATGCCTTTGCCATTCAGGCAGAAATTTATAAGAAGTCTAATAATATAAATGTGAGTTAGCAACATAAGAGGAAACCAAAGTAGCAAAAAAAACAACAAAAACATAAAAATTCCATTTAGATCTTCTAATCAGATTTGAGCCTGTGCGGCAAGGAAACGGAGGTAACCACTACGTACCCCATGTTGCTTCGATTAGGAAACCAACCATATTTTTAGAGATTTGGAGAAACTACCAGAAGGATAAGATACAGAAGAATATACCGTACTCTATGCAGTTGTATTCGTTAGTCCTGGACAACAATGCTAATGACTAAGCCACCAGGTCCTTAGACAAGATAAAGAAACAGAAATGTTAGCAAATTTTAGAAACTGAAGGAACCTTTTCACATGTTTGAAACTATGACTCCAACTTTAAAGGCATTCCTGGAGTTGTTCTTTCCAAACAGCTGTTGGGTAACAAATTGGAGACCATTGGAGAAGAAGGTGTTTCTGGGCTCGATACTGTGAGCAGTTCAGGACTTGACCACATGACAATACCTTGACTGCTCAGTCTACCCTAGATCCCATGTTTTAGTATATTATGTTCTCCTAGTAGAGTCGCAAGCTATTCGGGTCAACACTTCTTAAGTATCCCTCTTACTACTGACTTGAGTCCCTCAATTAATTCCCAATTCAACGCCTTCTGTATTGACCACAAAGGGGTCCATGTGCTCTCCCAATCCAAAGGGTGAGAACCACAACTTTATCCTACTATGATTTTTGGTTTCTAGGACCTATCTAAACAAAAGAGTGGGACTCATATCTGATGAATCCAACATGGAACTTATATTTATAGAAACAAATGGTTGTACATTTTTGGACCAAATCCGTCTCACAAAAAGAAAATTTCATTAACCAATTCCAAGTTGCCAGCAGCTACAAGCTGGAATCCTAAATATAAGCAAATGAGCAAGGAATGGCTTGTGTTCTCGGGATTCGGGAGATGTTACTTTCGTCTCCGTGTTGTCAACTTGTCAAAGAGCATATGTCCAAAATATCTGAGATGGACCAGAGTTTTTCTTCGAAGAGGAAATAACTAAATTCTCCCTATAGGAAAGGGTCTATAGTTTTGTTATTCAAAATGCCCTGATCCAGAAGATTTGGCTACTTTGACACATTCAAAGGTCCCTGTAGCAAAACTCAGATTGTCCCTGCTGAAGAGTAGAGTCCTACTTTCTTAAAGTTATGTTCTTCCTTGAGGAACACAATTTCCTGCTAATTCTACTCAAAATATATCTGTTTAATAAATTTCTATTTTTCCATTGTGACAAATTATATAACTTTGGCTACATGGAGCTTCTACTAAGGAAGACCACTGCATATACTGTACATATATACAGCTAGTATTGAACTCAGTTAAAACCAATCTGTGGTGCCTGCAGTTGACCATTAAGTTATCAAGGAGGATGATATGTGTTTGAACTTCAGAGCTTTGTATTCAAAGGTGGGGCTGGAGTTTTTGAGGACGCAATTACCGCACCTCATGGTCAGTAGATTGTAGATAGTGTGTGTTACAGTCAGGGTGGATTGATTTAAATCACGCCGATTTAAATCAACGATTTAAATCATGATTTAAATCAAATGATTTTTTTCTATTTAAATCAGATCGATTTAAATCGTGATTTTAATCATGATTTAAATCACTGATTTAAATCAAAAGATTTTTTTAATATAAATCACGATTAAAATCTAAAACTTTCAATCATTGTTCAATTAACTCCACACTTCTAGCTTGGTTTCACTTTCTGTAACTTGGTTTCAGTTTCTTTTTCCATTCAGTTGACATGCCCAAACTTGTTGGATAGTCAGTCAGCAGTACTTGGCTGTAGTAACAATCAAACTTCAGAAGTGATCTGCATGAGCCATGGCAGGTCGTAAGAGAGACCCTATTTGGGTTCATTTTGTTGAGATGCCAGCAGAGCTTGGAAAGAAAGGTGGGAGAGCAAAGTGCAAATACTGTCAAAAGGATATCCAAGGACTTGTTTGCCGTTTGAAATCACATTATGAAAACTGCAACCAGAAGGGAAATGAAGATGTTGATAGTGATACAACTAATGTCAATGAACCCCCACAGCTTCTTATGCACCAGGACCCTAGCACTAGTGGTAAGTCTGGCAATTACAACCTATTTTAACAGACGTTTTACTGGGATGGTTAAAGTCTATGAAAAGAAAAATTTCTAGCACTAGTTCTGGAGTATAGAATTTAAATTTATGTTAAGGCAATATTTCACAGAAGATTAACGTTAAGTAAAAATAAAAGAGTGTGTATACGCCTATTTTTTTTTTTATTGTAGGCTACAATTCACTTTTGAAGTCTGCCAAATTGACCATTTTTTAAAAAAACATTTTTAAAACTTTTGTGACATAATTTTTTTCAGTTGCTCTGATATTACTAGTATTACAGCAACTTCACCGGAAACTTGAGTAGCATAACTTTTGAGACAGCCCTTATAGGACGAGGACCATTACATTGTTCAAAAAGTTTGTTTCAAAATATTTTCGTTATATTTCTTCAAATACGCAGTCGAATTATATTTTTAATTACTGTGCTTTCAGGGTCAAATATGGCTTGTGCTGCACGTGACAATCAATATCTGGGTACAACTTCAACAAAGCAGCCCAACAAAAAACTTTGCGTGCAAAGTGTAGAAAAATTCCTCTTAAAGACTACGACGAGCCAGAAAGAACATTTTGATGAATTAATTGCTAAATTCATATTTGCAACCAATTCTTCTTTCCGACTAGTTGAACACCCATTGTTTGTACAAATGATCGAAAGAATAAGACCAGGCTACAAACCACCAAGTAGATTTGATATCTCAGGAAAACATCTTCAGGCTGTATACGACAAAGAAAGAGCGGCTTGTACAAAATATTTGAAAGACAAAGTTGTTCAATTCTGATTGTTTAATAGTGCAAATAAAAATTATTAGGTTTCATAATCATCAACTGTTTTAATATTTTTATTTGTGTAAAATAATTTGATTTGCAAAAAGACAAAGTTTTGCTTGTGTACAACTTGATTAAAAAATCCTATTTAAATCAAAAAAATCCGATTTAAATCAAAAAAATCCGATTTAAATCAAAAAAATCTGATTTTTTTGATTTTTTAAAAAAATCATGATTTTTATCCACCCTGGTTACAGTGCCACTGAGTTCTACAGCACCATCAAAGTTAGAGCAACAAGAGGTCCAGATTCTGGGGTTGGGCCTGACTTGAGAAGAAGAAACCCTGTGAGCTAATAAAATAGTTGCGCACCAGTGAATACACCACCAGACCTGTTTTCAACTGATTGGTTGGGCCTGCTGGATAAAGAGCCCCTAAAGTGAAGTGTCCTTCAAAATACTGAGTGGTTGTGAAGACCCCCGATGACTGCCGATAGTGTGGAGATGACAGAGAGAAATTCTCAGTCTAACATTGTGTCCCTCAGGCAACTGGTAACCATGCCATCATGTCTACCTTTCAACATCAAGTGGCCAATCTAGACAGAGAAAGGTGCCCATAAGATTCCTTTGGTCCATATGAGATGACCTACAATAGTTGGGGCCCCATTTGTGATTTGGCCCATGAGTTTCAAGTTAGAGATTTGGGTGATGACTAGCAATGACCTAACAGTCAGCACCTTTTGATCAGCGGCGTCTTTAGAGTTCGAATTGCGAGACCAGGTAGTATGAAGGCATCTAGTCATCTTGGCACACACCACATAGGGGGAAATAGCTCAGATGCACCTGGGGTCTGGTACCTAATAGGGCCAAAAAAAAATTAGATTATATAAGAAGAGCATCTTACATGGAAGGTTGGGGCCCTGTTACACAGTTTGTATTGGGGCCCAGAAGTTTCAAGTTGCGCCTCTGATATTACATAATCATATATGACAGTACAAGATGCTATTTATTTATGGGCTCAGATTCATCATTTGCATCAGAAATCCCAAAGCTTCAGTGATCCCATCCAACAAAAAATAAAGGGTTAGTCTCAACAACACTAAAGCTTCAAATAGCTAAGTGCTTGTAAAAATGAGCAACATTGCAATTTACTTGTTATTAAAAGGGGTTTTCTGGCCATAGAGTGACTGTAGACTTGTGAATCCTCATATCGCACTCACTGCACGCTGTGAGGATTCTCCCGTGCGGAGAGCAGGCTATATGCACACTTCTGGACACATTCCAACTAGACTGTGTTCGGTCTCAATGAATACACTTGCCTCACACGTCTAATCGGCACCTGACCATATGTATGAAAGCAAACTTGCGGTTATGCGCCTGCCACTCCATGCATCGGAGAATCCTCACAACACGTAGTGCATGCAATGTGAAGATTCACAAGTCTGCAGTCACATAGAGGTGGACAACTCCTATAAATGTCCTCTCCATTCTCAAAAATGGAGGAAATTTTAATTTTATTGTGTAATTCTTCTTATCTAGTTTACTGGTCAGTCACCACTGCAGTCTGGCAGATGTGGCAGAGCATGCACTGTGCTTACAAGCTCTTTGCAGGAGTTCCCCTGTGCTCCTCAGATGCCGCATCTGCTTGTAACACCGGAAAGCACGTATTATGGGCCAGCAACATCCAAACCATTGGTCCAAACTGTCACCAATCTTCAGGAGTGCACTGTCCCCTCTCGAACAGGAAGCTGGGAGGAATGGGGGCGGTGTGCTCCTGCAGATGAAAGAACCCTTCAATAGAACCAAACCCAAGTCTATGCGAAAAAAAACTTATCCCAAAAAGTTTAACAACTAAATTATTTCTTATTCTATTTTTGCATCTTTTTCTTCTCTGTTTTTTATGACTCGTCCTGAAACAACCGTGATGTTGAGTCTCAAACAAAGAATTTTTTTTTTTTTTTTTAAACCTTTTGAGCAGCCGCCAGTTTTAATTCTCCATTCATTTGATCTATGGCTGCACATCAGTCTTGGCTGAATTAACAAGACCTCTTCTAAAAAACACATATGTATTTATGGCCGGCAGAGAAAGATTACGCCTTTTCTAAATTCTTTTTTTTTTTTGTGACACTAAATGTTTTTTTTTTTTTTTTTAAGTCTAAACTATGATGTTAGGTCAAAGGAAAGACTAAAACACTGTCCTGAAGTATGTACATATTTCAAGCGCTAGAGTCTAATGTAATAACAAAGGTCGTAATAACAAACCATTACAGCTTCAATCTTGGCAACTATCTACACAGAAGAATTCTCAAGATAGAACCATCATTTTTGCTTGTTATGGCATTCGGAGGACAGTCCTGGTTCACAAGTGAGTCATGGCGAGGCGGAGAGGCAGTAGCATTGTGAGCGCTCAGCCATCAATTACTCATTTGTTTACTGGAAGCTTCTCGCTGTGATATTAACCAGGACTCCTTTAAAAGAATTGGTTTCCAGCTGTCTGGAAGCCTTAGAAGAAGCAGAGCTCGCACTTAATAGTCAGTCTAATAGCCGATTAAGTCATCCTTTAACTTACTTTACCGAGGTTATAGCCCTAATTAGCCGAAAAATACAAACTCGCCGCGACTAATCAGAGCTTATATTAATGGACTGATAATAGAAGTCTAAATTTCATCTGAAGCTTCATGCTTTTAGAGGGTGATCTACAAATGTGGACGACGCCTTTACGTAAGGTCCAAAAATCCAAGATATTGGGTGCATGAACAGACCAGTCAAGTTCTTCCAGACTAAACTACCCTCCATGTCTGTATGGAGCTTGTGCACTGGGCACAATCATGGGGAACAGAAAAAGGCGAATCCCAAACTGTTCTCACAAAGCTGAAGCTACAATTGGCCTCAATGTCTTGTGCTGAAGATTAAGATTTCCCATCAGTGGGTCTAAGGGCCCAATGCCGACCCCTGATAACAGCCCATAGCATTATCCTCCACCATCTGTACAGGGGGCACAATGCGGTCAGGTGGTAACGTCCTCCTGGAATCACCAAACCCAGACTCCTCCATCAGACGCAGATAGAGAAGTGCGATCCGTCACTGCACAGAACACATCTCCTCCAGAGTCCAGTGGTGGCGGTGACGCGCACCACACTGAGGTGGTACTAGGGCTATGGGGTACTCGGTACCGAGCCCATAGAAGTCTATGGGAGTTGTCACTGGCAGCGGGACTCGGTCCGTGGCCCTGGGCGATCATGCAATGGGGGATATTTACAGGGATTTGTAGTTAGTTCGTGACGCCACCTGTGGTGTCTGATCAATTGGACCAGCGCTGCTATAAGGATCTTCACAGGGGATGTTATGGGGGCAGCTGGGTGGTAAGTCTCCCACAGGTGAGACGGGTCCCTGGAAGTCTATGGTGATGATGCAGGGTGTAGTTAAGAATTCAATCACACACAATGCAGCTTCTTTTCATACCTTTACTTGTAGGTGTTTCAGGCAGGTCCCGGGGAGCTGGTCGGGGTGGAGAATGCACATTCAGGATAACCGCTGAGCAGGTTAGAGGCCTCCTTTACTTCATATGTATGTGAGTCCAAACTTGCATGAAGTGAAGTTAACTCTGCAATCTCCAGCTTTTTCAATAGCTGCAACGCCCGGCCGACATTGTGGTGGAGCCTTCTATGTCTCTGATTCTCAGATGTTGAAAGAACTAAGTCTATATTTGCTGATCAGGCTAGACTCCTGTTCTCCCTGACTCCGGTTACATATCAGCGCTTAGGGCTACCTCCTGCGACCTGTGGTCCAGAAAGCCTCCGGTTATCTTGTTACTAGGCGTGAAGCACTAGCAACGCTTTGGACCCCGGTGTCCGGTGAATAAGTGCAGGTAATCTGGTACCTGAAGCACTTCTCTCTGTCTTCTCCACTGTGCCCTTCGCCCTGCTCTCGCTCTTAACATAAGCACTTGTAGCTTTGATGGAAATGTCAGCTTTCTCCAGAGCTCACTGAGCAGCTCTCAGTATCTTCCAAGTCCAGGCTGAACTGACACTGAACTGCACTGTCCTAAGACAGGAAACTATCTTGGGGATGACTCACTCCTGAGTCTCCCAAGGCTTGAATCTCTGACTGAACACTGAGTGGGAATGACTCACTCCTGAGTCTCTCAAGGCTTGAATGAAAGAATCTTGACTGCTACATGTCACTCCCTCTTATACCCCTAGTGGGTGTGTCTGAAAGTGTGAGTGAAGTTAATGGATATCAAGCTTTTCGATTACCTTCCTGTGCATTCTCCTGGATTATGTGTGCCTGACATAGCTGGGCCACACATCCCCCCTTGGTTAAACAGAGCACTCCCGGGCTGTAAAAGAGAAAAAGAAAAACATTTTTGTTTTTGCATTTAACATAAACATTTTTAACTCATCCCATCCGGGAGGTGAGGAATCTTTAACGTTACAATTTGTACATTAGAAAAATACAAAAGTATCAAAGCATCAAAACATTTCCATAAATACTAGACAATATTCTTGTGGAGGACCCGCACCAAAAACCTCCCACGTGGGTCCTGGGTGGGCTGCAGGACTTCATTGCTGCAGACCTCACTCTAGGCCACACCATACGGGTTTTTCTTCAGAGGTAGTTCAAGGCTTTGTGTAAAACAAAGATAGAGCACCGAAGTGCGAACTATTTACAATACAAGTTCTTGGGCTGGCCCAGTCCACAGCCACGCAGTCCATGCATAATAAAAAAACACATATATATTTATTTCAAGTATTCACATTATACTTTAACTCTTATTAAAAGTGCGAAAATCTTCTTTTATAACATCTTTATCAAACTTTATACAATTTGTCAGTAACAGTAAACCCTGTCTGGGTCTGGCTAACTAATTTACTAGGACTACTCTTGATAACGAATAGGTAATCTTCCTTTAGTGATACGTTCTGACCTACGTGGGGTAGCGTCAGGTATAGTAGTCTCTAGCCTATCTGTTCTGCGTAACGGCAAACTATAGATACGACTCCACCTCTCTAGGGACCTGGCAAGCATGCTAGCGATTGGGCGATGCGGTACTGCTTCACCAGGGGATTCCACTTCTTGTGGTGCTGCTTCTTGTGGTTCCGCTTCTTGGGGTTCTGCCGACTTTAGAGTGGCTTCACCCGGTTGATACTGAGTTGCCACCTCAGGCTTTTCCAAGGGTCGCAGTCCTTTTATTGCCATGTCCTTTAGGGCATCAAAAGTGGCATCTGGATGATCCAAGGACCACCAGTTTACAGTCCTGCCTTCCGCTGGAGACCTCAGTCCCCGTACAAATTGTTCTTTCAACATTTTGCTTTCGTCAATGGCACTTGTAGGGTTAGCCTGTTTGAGAGCTCGCAGGGCCCCCTGTAGTCGGCAGGCGTAGTCAGGGCTGCCACTAGGAATTTCGGGCCCCATACTGGCAAAATTTATGGGGCCCCCCTTGAGACTCCACCCCCAGTTCCGCCTCCACCCTAGCTCCTCCTCCACCACGCGAACCATCCAAAATCCATCCGCCTTTTCTTGGAAAAACTCCACTTCTGCACCACGCCTCACCAATGACACATTAACATCAAATCACATGCATAGACATCAGCTTTTGTTTTGACCAAAAGATTTTTTTAAGCCGCCACCACGACAAGGTAATATGGGTGAAATGGTGTGCACTCAAGTCTAGTGTACAGGAGATGCTGGTGAATTGGTCCTAAGCGGCACCAACAAATATAGGAAGAGCAAAATTCGCCGCACACTACAATTGATTACTATGCAGAAAAATATTTTTATTTGAAAAATTATCCAATCCAAAAGAAGAAAGTGCCAGTGCCGTAATAATAATATGTACAATATACAGATACCCAACGTTTTGACCCTCCCGGATCTTAATCATGGGGTACTAGAGAAAAATAGAAAAAACATAGTGTGAGGCAATTATATACAGTGATTACATATATAACATATATACAGATATGGGCTGGATCATATATAATTGATTGCGAAAAATGTCATGTAGATAATAATCCAGAAAGTAGAATATATCGTTAAAGAACATAAGGAGCATCACTATACAATCTCAAAATGGAGATACATAGAGTTACGATTTATATAATCATAGGAGAACAAAAGCACAATGATATAAGAAACAAAGAAGTAGCGCATTTCTGCCTTGTAAAATTAGTACAACAGAGATATGGCACATAGTAGAGGCAATAAATTCCTTGTAAATTCCCTTATAGCAGAGCCAGATGCTGCAGATAATATCAAAATGATTAATTAAATAAATATAGGGAAATAGGGGTCACCATCATTGAAATGTCAGAGATTACCTGCTGTGTACAAAGAGCAGGAGTTAAATGTATCCAGAATAGGGTAAAGTCTGTCCTGAGTGGCGTCCTGATAGCCTGTACAGGGCAAATGGAACACAAATTATAGCCCATTATAGTGGCAGATGGAGTGGACTATTTACATGAAAACATACCTTTGGAGGTGGATGAAATGAGATTATAGGCGGCGCACCTGCTCCCTGCCGTGTACAGAAAGTAGGCAGGGTGGATAAAAATCATGATTTTTTTTAAAAAATCAAAAAAATCGGATTTTTTTTTATTTAAATCGGATTTTTTTGATTTAAATCGGATTTTTTTGATTTAAATAGGATTTTTTAATCAAGTTGTACACAAGCAAAACTTTGTCTTTTTGCAAATCAAATTATTTTACACAAATAAAAATATTAAAACAGTTGATGATTATGAAACCTAATAATTTTTATTTGCACTATTAAACAATCAGAATTGAACAACTTTGTCTTTCAAATATTTTGTACAAGCCGCTCTTTCTTTGTCGTATACAGCCTGAAGATGTTTTCCTGAGATATCAAATCTACTTGGTGGTTTGTAGCCTGGTCTTATTCTTTCGATCATTTGTACAAACAATGGGTGTTCAACTAGTCGGAAAGAAGAATTGGTTGCAAATATGAATTTAGCAATTAATTCATCAAAATGTTCTTTCTGGCTCGTCGTAGTCTTTAAGAGGAATTTTTCTACACTTTGCACGCAAAGTTTTTTGTTGGGCTGCTTTGTTGAAGTTGTACCCAGATATTGATTGTCACGTGCAGCACAAGCCATATTTGACCCTGAAAGCACAGTAATTAAAAATATAATTCGACTGCGTATTTGAAGAAATATAACGAAAATATTTTGAAACAAACTTTTTGAACAATGTAATGGTCCTCGTCCTATAAGGGCTGTCTCAAAAGTTATGCTACTCAAGTTTCCGGTGAAGTTGCTGTAATACTAGTAATATCAGAGCAACTGAAAAAAATTATGTCACAAAAGTTTTAAAAATGTTTTTTTTAAAAAAATGGTCAATTTGGCAGACTTCAAAAGTGAATTGTAGCCTACAATAAAAAAAAAAATAGGCGTATACACACTCTTTTATTTTTACTTAACGTTAATCTTCTGTGAAATATTGCCTTAACATAAATTTAAATTCTATACTCCAGAACTAGTGCTAGAAATTTTTCTTTTCATAGACTTTAACCATCCCAGTAAAACGTCTGTTAAAATAGGTTGTAATTGCCAGACTTACCACTAGTGCTAGGGTCCTGGTGCATAAGAAGCTGTGGGGGTTCATTGACATTAGTTGTATCACTATCAACATCTTCATTTCCCTTCTGGTTGCAGTTTTCATAATGTGATTTCAAACGGCAAACAAGTCCTTGGATATCCTTTTGACAGTATTTGCACTTTGCTCTCCCACCTTTCTTTCCAAGCTCTGCTGGCATCTCAACAAAATGAACCCAAATAGGGTCTCTCTTACGACCTGCCATGGCTCAGCAGATCACTTCTGAAGTTTGATTGTTACTACAGCCAAGTACTGCTGACTGACTATCCAACAAGTTTGGCATGTAACTGAATGGAAAAAGAAACTGAAACCAAGTTACAGAAAGTGAAACCAAGCTAGAAGTGTGGAGTTAATTGAACAATGATTGAAAGTTTTAGATTTTAATCGTGATTTATATTAAAAAAATCTTTTGATTTAAATCAGTGATTTAAATCATGATTAAAATCACGATTTAAATCGATCTGATTTAAATAGAAAAAAATCATTTGATTTAAATCATGATTTAAATCGTTGATTTAAATCGGCGTGATTTAAATCAATCCACCCTGAAAGTAGGGGTTAAATGTGCCCTGGACGGGGTTAAAACATGTCCTGGATGGCGTCCACAGAGCCTACATGGGGTAAATGTGGCATAAGTTGCAGCCCAGAGTGATGGCAGATGGGGTGAACCGCTTTGAATCAAAGACATACCTTAAGAAGCGAATGTACAGGTTTACAGGCGGCGCTCCTGCGTCTGCCTTGTCTGCTCGGTGACCAGGTGTATGGGAAGGGAGCAAATGGGGGTTTAAATGCGGCGCCGTGTACTGCCGGACCGGAAGTGCGTCATCCGGACCGGAAGTGACACGGCGCCACATGCAGGCCTCTAGTCTCCTCCCCTAGATTTTGTCTCTTATACAGATTAGTGTCTCTCATAGTCCTGCTTATATTTGCCTTTTCCCACCGAAAACATGGCGGCCGCTACCCCTATCGCGCATGCGCGATTACATCAGATCATGTTGCGCCGTGTCACTTCCGGTCTGATGACGCACTTCCGGTCCGGCAGTACACGGCGCCGCATTTAAACCTCCATTTGCTCCCTTCCCATACACCTGGTCACCCAGCAGACAAGGCAGAACGCAGGAGCGCCGCCTGTAAATCTGTACATTCGCTTCTTAAGGTATGTCTTTGATTCAAAGCGGTTCACCCCATCTGCCATCACTCTGGGCTGCAACTTATGCCACATTTACCCCATGTAGGCTCTGTGGACGCCATCCAGGACGTTTTAACCCCGTCCAGGGCACATTTAACCTCTACTTTCTGTACACGGCAGGGAGCAGGTGCGCCGCCTATATTCTCATTTCATCCACCTCCAAAGGTATGTTTTCATGTAAATAGTCCACTCCATCTGCCACTATAATGGGCTATAATTTGTGTTCCATTTGCCCTGTACAGGCTATCAGGACCCCTCAGGACAGACTTTACCCTATTCTGGATACATTTAACTCCTGCTCTTTGTACACAGCAGGTAATCTCTGACATTTCAATGATGGTGACCCTATTTCCCTATATTTATTAATTAATCATTTTGATATTATCTGCAGCATCTGGCTCTGCTATAAGGGAATTTACAAGGAATTTATTGCCTCTACTATGTGCCATATCTCTGTTGTACTAATTTTACAAGGCTAGAAATGCGCTACTTCTTTGTTTCTTAAGGTACTGCCACACTAAGCTATCCCGCTAGCGATCTCGTTAGCGTTGCATACTAATGAGATCGCTAGCGGGATTGTTTCTATATCGCTAAATGCGGCCACATTTAGCGATATAGTTAACGACGCTATCGCCGTTAGCGATCTTCTTAACGACTTTAGCGGTACAAAAGTACCGCTAAATCGCTAAGAAAAGGTGCCACACAGCGATTAGATACTTACCAGCGGTAGCGCCAGCGATGAAATAGGGTCCGGAACGATTCCAGCGACGAGCGAGATCACAGCAGGAAGCTCGTCGCTGGAAGCTGCCGCACTGAACAACATCGCTAACGGGATCGCTAAATAGTGACGTTTTTTAGCAATCCCGTTAGCGATATTGTTTAGTGTGGCATACCCTTTATATCATTGTGCTTTTGTTCTACTATGATTATATAAATCGTTACTCTATGTATCTCCATGTTGAGATTGTATAGTGATGCTCCTTATGTTCTTTAACGATATATTCTACTTTCTGGATTATTATCTACATGACATTTTTCGCAATCAATTATATATGATCCAGCCCATATCTGTATATATGTTATATATGTATATGTAATCACTGTATATAATTGCCTCACACTATGTTTCTTCTATTTTTCTCTAGTACCCCATGATTAAGATCCGGGAGGGTCGAAACGTTGAGTATCTGTATATTGTACATATTATTATTCTTTTGGATTGGATAATTTTTCAAATAAAAATATTTTTCTGCATAGTAATCAATTGTAGTGGTGGGTGAATTTTGCTCTTCCTACCACGACAAGGTAGAATCTATTGGCAGGGCCCTACTCTACTCTAACCTCTTAAACATTCGGCATTCGGTAACTTTTTTTTGTCTATTTTAATTATCTTTCTTCAAGGGAATGTGTCACATACATTTTTTTTAACTAATTGAAATCCTATTATATATATATATATGTATATATACACACTGTATTTGATTGCAGATTATTGTATTCAGTCAATGATGGGCCCCATATAATGCTCCATAAAAGTTATGCCCCCATAAGATGCTCCATATATTTTATCCCCTTGCCCCATAGATTTTATACCCCCATATGATGCTCCATAGATTTTATGCCCCCATATGGTGCTCCATAGATTTTATGCCGCCATATGATGCCCCATAGATGTATATGCCCCCATATGACGCTCCATAGATTTTATGCCGCCATATGATGCCCCATAGATGAATATGCCCCCATGATGCTCCATAAATGTTATGCCCCATATGATGCTCCAAAGATTATGCCGCCATATGATGCTCCAAAGATTATGCCGCCATATGATGCTCCATAGATTATGCCGCCATATGATGCTCCAAAGATTATGCCGCCATATGATGCTCCATAGATTTTATGCCCCATATGATGCTCCATAGATTATGCCGCCATATGATGCTCCAGATTATGCCGCCATATGATGCCCCACAGATTATGCCGCCATATGATGCCCCAAAGATTATGCCGCCATATGATGCTCCAAAGATTATGCCGCCATATGATGCTCCAAAGATTATGCCGCCATATGATGCTCCAAAGATTATGCCGCCATATGATGCCCCACAGATTATGCCGCCATATGATGCCCCACAGATTATGCCGCCATATGATGTCCCAAAGATTATGCCGCCATATGATGCTCCAAAGATTATGCCGCCATATGATGCTCCAAAGATTATGCCGCCATATGATGCCCCACAGATTATGCCGCCATATGATGCCCCAAAGATTATGCCGCCATATGATGCTCCAAAGATTATGCCGCCATATGATGCTCCAAAGATTATGCCGCCATATGATGCTCCAAAGATTATGCCGCCATATGATGCCCCACAGATTATGCCGCCATATGATGCCCCACAGATTATGCCGCCATATGATGTCCCAAAGATTATGCCGCCATATGATGCTCCAAAGATTATGCCGCCATATGATGCTCCAAAGATTATGCCGCCATATGATGCCCCACAGATTATGCCGCCATATGATGCCCCACAGATTATGCCGCCATATGATGCCCCACAGATTATGCCGCCATATGATGCTCCAAAGATTATGCCGCCATATGATGCTCCAAAGATTATGCCGCCATATGATGCTCCATAGATTATGCCGCCATATGATGCTCCAAAGATTATGCCGCCATATGATGCTCTATAGATTTTATGCCCCATATGATGCTCCATAGATTATGCCCCATATGATGCTCCAAAGATTATGCCGCCATATGATGCCCCACAGATTATGCCGCCATATGATGCTCCAAAGATTATGCCGCCATATGATGCTCCAAAGATTATGCCGCCATATGATGCTCCAAAGATTATGCCGCCATATGATGCTCCAAAGATTATGCCGCCATATGATGCTCCAAAGATTATGCCGCCATATGACGCTCCATAGATTATGCCGCCATATGATGCTCCAAAGATTATGCCGCCATATGATGCTCTATAGATTTTATGCCCCATATGATGCTCCATAGATTTTATGCCCCATACGATGCTCCATAGATTATGCCCCATATGATGCTCCAAAGATTATGCCGCCATATGATGCCCCACAGATTATGCCGCCATATGATGCTCCAAAGATTATGCCGCCATATGATGCTCCAAAGATTATGACGCCATATGATGCCCCACATATTATGCCGCCATATGATGCTCCAAAGATTATGCCGCCATATGATGCTCCAAAGATTATGCCGCCACATGATGCCCCATAGATTATGCCGCCATATTATGCCCCATAGATTATACCGCAATATGATGCTCCATAGATTTTATGCCGCCATATGATGCCTCATAGATGTATATGCCCCCATATGATGCTCCATAGATTTTATTGCCCCATATGATGCTCCAAAGATTATGCCGCCATATGATGCTCCATAGATTTTATGCCCCATATGATGAGCAGGCAGGGGGGGCGGCCACACGCAGCAATCCAACAGGGCCCCAGCCCAGGGCAGGCAGGAGGGGCCCGCAGCATCCACCAACAGGGTCCCCAGGGCCCCTGTTGCTGGATGCTGCGCCTGCGGGCCCCCCCGCCTGCCCTGGGGGCCCATTTGGTGGATGCTGGGCCTCCCCTTCCTGCCCTGGGCCCTGTTGGTGGTGCGTGGTGGATGCTGGCGCTGCGGCTGTCCTGGCCGGGCCCCCCCTGCGACAGACTACTCACCCTGCTGAGCTTGCCTGCCGCCTGCACCCGGTCCGGTCCGCCGCTCCCAGCCAGATGGCAGTGTGTGTCAGGCACAGCACACCGACGTGACACGCTGCTCACTCTGCTCCAGAATGAGGAAGTGGAGCAGAGCAGCGTGTGACGTCACGGCTGGACCATGATGCATCAGGGCGGGCCGTAGCTTAAAGCCACAGTGCCTGCCCATTTAATTTACCAGCCAGGAGGTCAGGACTGGGGACAGTGGGGAATATAAAGCAGCGAAGTGCTGCGCCTGCTGCCGGACCGTGCTGCCAGCGTGCTCGGGCGGCGGGCGGGCCCCCTAAAGCACCGGGCCCCATACATTAGTAAGGGCTGTAATGCCCTGATGGCGGCCCTGGGCGTAGTCCCTAATACTGTCACCTGGTCTCTGGGAGCACTGATAAAATGCCATCCGGAGATCCGTTTCTGTGCGGTCCTCAAAGATGGCCTGTAGCTTTAAGAGAATCGCAGGTACCGACTCCTGGTCTGCAGTGGTCCAAGTCTCTACTTCTCTCTCAGCCGCACCAGCTAACTGTCCTATTAACACTGCAGCTCTTTGCTTCTCTGTCATTGAGTACATGTCCAGAATACTACATATTTTCCGTTTAAACCCTGGCAGGGTGTCGGGCTCGCCGCTGTACTGAGGGAGCCACTTCGCTCCAGGCATGTATGGGAGCGTTAGCGGCATGAGTGGGACGACAGGGACCAGGTGAGGGGCCTGCACCTCCATCCTGCACTACAACGCCAAGCGGTGGGCTATTGGGGCCACCGGCTGGGGCCGCTCTGTCTGCCGGTTGCTGCGACATGTTGGTGCCCCCTGTTCAATCGGAGCCTACCTTTTTCAAAGGCTGCAGCGCCGCAGGCACAGCGGTGGAGACAGGACCTTTGTCGCTGGCGCTCTGATGTCAGAGCGTTCACTTCCGCTCTCACAGGACCTGCCGCCGCGTCAGAGTTGGGGGCGTGGCTAGGGAACAGCGCGCTCTTTCAGGTACGCCCACAAATGCACGCCCACCTTCTTCAGCAGTGCCTCAGGGCGCGAATATGGCGGTAAAAATGGCGGTATTTGGCGCCAAAAGTGACAAACAGCAAACAGTCTTTTCTTGCATAAAACAGTCAATATAGGCAACACAGGACTCACAATTTTGCAAGCTTCGAATCCTGTTTGTGACGCCAAGTTAGATGACGCGCACCACACTGAGGTGGTACCAGGGCTATGGGGTACTCGGTACCGAGCCCATAGAAGTCTATGGGAGTTGTCACTGGCAGCGGGACTCGGTCCGTGGCCCTGGGCGATCATGCAATGGGGGATATTTACAGGGGATTTGTAGTTAGTTTGTGACGCCACCTGTGGTGTCTGATCAATTGGACCAGCGCTGCTATAAGGATCTTCACAGGGGATGTTATGGGGGCAGCTGGGTGGTAAGTCTCCCACAAGTGAGACGGGTCCCTGGAAGTCTATGGTGATGATGCAGGGTGTAGTTAAGAATTCAATCACACACAATGCAGCTTCTTTTCATACCTTTGCTTGTAGGTGTTTCAGGCAGGTCCCGGGGAGCTGGTCGGGGTGGAGAATGCACATTCAGGATAACCGCTGAGCAGGTTAGAGGCCTCCTTTACTTCATATGTATGTGAGTCCAAACTTGCATGAAGCGAAGTTAACTCTGCAATCTCCAGCTTTTGCAACGCCCGGCCGACATTGTGGTGGAGCCTTCTATGTCTCTGATCCTCAGATGTTGAAAGAACTAAGTCTATATTTGCTGATCAGGCTAGACTCCTGTTCTCCCTGACTCCGGTTACGTATCAGCGCTTAGGGCTACCTCCTGCGACCTGTGGTCCAGAAAGCCTCCGGTTATCTTGTTACTAGGCGTGAAGCACTAGCAACGCTTCGGACCCCGGTGAATAAGTGCAGGTAATCTGGTACCTGAAGCACTTCTCTCTGTCTTCTCCACTGTGCCCTTCGCCCTGCTCTCGCTCTTAACATAAGCACTTGTAGCTTTGATGGAAATGTCAGCTTTCTCCAGAGCTCACTGAGCAGCTCTCAGTATCTTCCAAGTCCAGGCTGAACTGACACTGAACTGCACTGTCCTAAGACAGGAAACTATCTTGGGGATGACTCAGTCCTGAGTCTCCCAAGGCTTGAATCTCTGACTGAACACTGAGTGGGAATGACTCACTCCTGAGTCTCTCAAGGCTTGAATGAAAGAATCTTGACTGCTACATGTCACTCCCTCTTATACCCCTAGTGGGTGTGTCTGAAAGTGTGAGTGAAGTGAATGGATATCAAGCTTTTCGATTACCTTCCTGTGCATTCTCCTGGATTATGTGTGTGTGTAGCCCTGGTGTGAAGGCACACGCAGTACCCTGGAGAATGTGTGGAGAGATAGCAGTTCAATACTCTATACCCATTCACTCAATATACACTAGACACACCCTTAGGGTAGTGTAGTGACTCGTAGGGAGTGGTCAGTGTAGATTCGTTGAGTGATTTTTGTAGTCAGTTTCCTGTCTTCGGACAGAGCAGACGTGTGGAGTCTAGCTGGGACTTGGAGGGAGGAAGCAGTCCAGCTTGGTTCTATCAGCAGTTCAGCAAGTGGAGGCCAGTAAGGGCGAGATATAGATCACCTCAGCCTGGTCAGAGCTGTACCTCACTGAAGACATTGATAAAGAAGGAAGAGTTTAGTACAGAAATACTTCAGTCTCCTGTCTCAAGGACAGTGAAGGTTCAGAGACGTGCTCCTGCCTAAAAGATTACTGAGAGTCTGGCAACTAACTCTGAAGGAAGAAAAGAAGGGAGTGATTATATGACTTTTTGCAAGTGTGAGTGTTTATGCTACAAGCGCGGACAAGGCGAAAGGCACAGTGGAAGGAATATTTAAAAGTGCTTTTGGATTGGAGAAGTCCTGCACATTGTTACCGGTCACTGGGGACCGAAGGATCACTATAGTTTCAAGCTTAGTGGTAGAAAACCCAGAGGCTTACCGGACCTTAGGTAACGGCAAGCAGCCCTTGGAGTGTCGGTACGTAACTGGGGTCAGGTGGAATAGGAACTTTGAGCTAGGCCAAGCATATAAGAAACCTAGTTTCATCACAGGAAGGCTCCGACCACAACACTGACCGGGCAGTACAGCTTGGAGAAGCTGGAGTTATAGAGGGAACTACGCTTTATGCTGGTTGTACTCATCTTTGTGAAAGTACAGGAGGCCCCTAACTTGTCCAGCTGCTACCTCAAAACACATCCTCCATTGGATCAGCCTCCCTGGGACCTGCCTAACCATCTTGCAAGTAAAAAGGTATGGAAAGACGCTGATGTGTGAGACTGTGTTATTTGATTGCATCCCTGCACAACCCCACCATAACCATCGACCTGAGGGAAGAGTCCCACCTGTAGGGGACCCGACATCTAGCTGCCTCACCATCCCCTCAGAGATCTACAGCAGCGCTGGTACAAATTACCAGAGACTACAGGTGGCGTCACGAACTGTAAATATATCTATCCCCTGTAAATATTCCCCCAACATACGCCTGACCGCCAGGGCCACAGACCGAGCCACCGCTACCTGTGACAACCCCATAGACTTCCATGGGCTCGGCTCTGAGTACCCCATTGCCCTGGTAACCCACAATTGTGGTGCGTGGTCGAGACAAATTGGCGTCACGAACAGGATGCGAAACTCGCAAAATTGCGAGCCCTGTGTGCCTATGGAGTTGTTTTTGTGAAAAGGACTGTTTGCACTTTTGGCGCCAAAAATCGCCATCTTTGTCGCCATATTCGCGCCCTCAGGCGCTGGAGAAGAAGGTGGGCGTACCTTCGTGGGCGTGTACCCCCCTGTGGCGTGAAGAAAATGCCTGCCCTCTCAAAGTGCTATTACAATATGCGATCCTGCCCTACAGCAAAAGAGGTCCGCCTCCTCTTCACCTTTCCTGCAAAGAGGAGGAGACGCAAACCCCGCCTCCACGGAAGAGACCGGACGTCTCTGGAGGAAGATGAAGAACGCTCTGGAACATCATGGAAGCAGGACGTGTGCAGCCGAGCAGGGAAGCGGAGGAAGGCAGGCCCCGTGCCCCAGCCAAGCTGCCACTAGAACCGGAGTCATCCGTGGTCCTGCACCTGCAGCAAGCATTGCTGGAAATCAAGGAAGAAAATGCACGACTGAAAAAGATGATTTTGCCACAACCTGGATTTGAGGAGATCGAGAGACGCCGGCGTACCCTGGAGCAGCGGCGGCTGTGGGACGCGGTGATCTCTCCCTTCGATGACCCCCTACGTCTGGAGTTACCAAAACTTTTGCTGCCCAAGGCAAAGGAGCAACCGGATGCTGCCCCCGAAAGTACCGATCCTGATCCCACCGGTGAAGCGGTGGAGGCGAAGGAGGTTGAGGAGGTACCGCCAGTTCCGGAACGCCCGCCCGGCCAGGAGGCGCAGCAGATGATCGATCCCCGGCAGGGACACCGGAGGGGTCCTGTCCGTCATTACCAGACGTGGACTGGGACGAGATGGCGCGCCTGGATGACGTCGCCTATACCGCCCAGTGGGAATGTGAGTGGCAGCGTCGTGAGGAGAAACAACAACGCCAGCAGGAGGAAGAGCGGGAAGCTCAGCGGAATCGACAGCGGCAACATGCAGAGCTGATCGCGGACAAGGAGAGTGTCCGTCGAGAAAAAGGTACTCTAAGGGAACCGCGGCGGCAAGGGTGTGTGACAGAGTTCCAGCTCCGGAAGGGCTGGGGCTTCATAAGAGAACCGGGCCTCTACCCAGGGGTCTTTGTCAGTAGACGCGACGTAGAATCCC
>JARQOD010000005.1:533397033-533470017 GCA_033576555.1 Oophaga sylvatica | reverse complement strand
AAGGAAATAACTAAATTCTCCTTTGGGAAAAGGGGGGTCTATAGTTTTGTTTTTTCCCAAAATCCCGGGATCCAGAAGTTTTGGCTTACTTTGAAAATTTCAAAGGTCCCTGTTCCCAAACTCAGTTTTGCCCCCCCCCCCCCCTGCTAAAAGATTTGAGTTTCCTACTTTCTTAAAGTTATTTTTCTCCCTTGAGGGAACAAAATTTTCCTTTCCCTAATTTACTAAAAATATTTTCGTTTAATAAATTTCTATTTTTCCATTGTGAAAAAATTATATATCTTTTGGCTACATGGGAGCTTTACAAAGGGGAAGCCAAAACCTTCCCATAAAATGTACTTTATTTACAGCTGTATTGAACTCAGTTAAAACCAATTTCTGTGGTGCCTGCAGTTGCCCAAATTTTAAGGGGGAATAAGGCCAGGCTTTTTTATGGGGGATAGGGGGGGGGGGGGGGGTGTTTGGGGGGGGGGGTTTTTGGGGGGGGGGGGGGGGGGGGGTTTGGGGGGGGGGGGGGGGGGGGTTTTTTTTCAAGGGGGGGGGGGGGGTTGGGGGGGGGGGGGGGGGGGGGGGGGGGGGGGGGGGATGGGTTTTTGGGGGGGGGCCACCGGGGGGGGGGGGGGGGGGGGGGGGGGGGGGGGGGGGGGGGGCTTTTTTTTTCTACTTCCGCCCCTAAATGGTCAGTAAAATTGTGGGATAGTGTGTGTTCCCAGTCAGGGTGGATTGTTTTTAAAAATACGCGATTTAAATCAACGTTTTTTAAATCAGGGTTTTTAAATCAAATATTTTTTTTTTTTAAAACAGATCGTTTTAAATCGTGATTTTAATAGGTTTTTAATCTTGATTTAAATCAAAAAATTTTTTTTTTTTAAAATAAATTTAAAAATCTAAATTTCAATAAATTGTTCAATTTAATAAAAATTTCTACCCCTTCCCCCTTTTAACTTTCTGAAACGGGTTTTCCAGTTTCTTTTTTCCCAATTCATTTGAAACCCCCCCAAACATTTTTTGGAAATGCATTTCAGCGGGTACTTGGCCCCTGTGTAACAACCCAAACCCTTCAAAAGGACCCTGCATGAGCCATGGGGGGGTTTGGTAAGAGAAAACCCTATTGGGTTCATTTTGTTAAAGATGCCAGCAGAGTTTGGGAAAAGGGAAAAGGGGGGGAAAGAGAAAAGTGCCAATACTGTCAAAAAGGAAAACCCAAGGGGACTTTTTTTGCCGTTTGAAATAAACATTATGAAAACTCCCAACCAAAAGGGAAATGAAGTTGTTGATAGTGTTTTAAAAACAAAAAGTAAATGAACCCCCACACCCTTCTTAGGCACCGGACCCTAGAATAATGGGGGGGTTAAGTCGGGCAATTACAACCTTTTTTTAACAGACGTTTTACTGGGATGGTTAAAAGTCTTGAAAAGAAAATTTTTCCCCCTGGGTTTTTGGAAAGTATAAAATTTAAAAATTTTATTTTAAAGGAAAAATATTTTCACAAAGTTTAAACGTTAAGAAAAAATAAAAAGGTTTGTTATCCCCCTTTTTTTTTTTTTTTTTGTGGGCCCTACTTTTTCACTTTTGAAGTTGAAAATTTGCCCTTTTTTTTTTAAAAAAACATTTTAAAAACTTTTGGGGCCCATAATTTTTTTTTGTTGCTCTGATAAAATATTTTTTCAGAAACCTTCCCCGGGAAAATTGGAGCAACAAAACCAGCCTTTATAGGCCCGAGGCCATTACATTTTTCAAAAAGGTTTGTTTTCAAAAATTTTCTTTTTATTTCTTCAAATACCCCCTCAAAATTTTATATTTTTAATTATTTTTCCCTTTGGGGTTCAAATAGGGGGCCTTGTGTGCAGTGACAATAAATATCGGGGTACAATTCAAAAAAGCCCCAAACCCAAAAACTTTGCTTTGCAAAGTGTAGAAAAATTCCTTTAAAAGACTACGAGGCCAAAAATGAAATTTTGTGAATTAATGCTAAATTCAAAATTTGCCCCAAATTTTTTTTTCCGCTATTTCCCCCCCAAATTGTTTGTCCCAAATGATCCAAGAAAAAGACCAGGCTACCCCCCCCAAAAGAAATTTTTGTTAACTCAGGAAAACATCTTCAGGTTTTTAAAACCTGAAAGAGCGTGTTTTTGTAAAAAATTTTTAACCCCCTATTTTCAATTCGGGATTGTTTAATGTCCCAAAAAAAAATTATTAGGTTTCCCATAATCATCAACTGTTTTTTTTTTAAAATTTTGTGAAAAATTAATTTGTTTTCCCCAAAAGAAAAGTTTTGGGTAAACCCTTGATTAAAAAAACCCTTTTTTTAAATAAAAAAACACCCGTTTTAAAAATAAAAAAAAAATTCCGGGTTTTTAAAATTTAAAAAAATTGATTTTTTTGATTTTTTAAAAAAAATCATGATTTTTACCCCCGGGTTTTAAGTTCCCACTGGTTTTCCCGCCCCATCAAAGTTTTTAAGAAACAAAAACAAAAGGTTCCAGTTTCCCCTGGGGTTGGGACCTGACTTGAAAAGAAGAAAACCCTGTGAGTAATAAAATAGTTGCGCCCGTAAATTTACCCCACCCGGGGCCCCTTGGGTTTTCAATGTTTGGGTTTGGGGCCCGGGCCTGGTTTAAAGACCCCCCTAAAGTAAAGTGTCCTTCAAAAATACTGAGTGGTTGTGAAAAACCCCCGATAAATTTCCCGATAGTGTGGGAGATGACAAAAGAAAAATTCTCGTCTAACATTTGCCCCTCGGAAACTGGTAACCATGCCCTCTTGTTTCCCTTTCAACATAAAGGGGGCCAATCTGACAAGAAGGTGCCCATAAGTTCCTTTGGGCCCATATGGGGAGGGCCCTTCAATAGTTGGGGCCCCATTTGTGATTTGGGCCCCAAAAGGGTTTTTTCCCAAGTTAGAGTTTTTTGGGTGATGACTAGCAAGGACCTAACAGTAAAGCACCTTTTGATCACCGGGTTTTAGAGTTCGTTTTCGAGCCCCCCGGTTAGTATAAAGGCATCTAGTCATCTTGGCACACCCCAACATAAGGGGAAATAGCCCCCAAAAATGCACCGGGGGTTTCTGGTCCTTAATTTGGGCCCAAAAAAAAAAATTGATTATAAAAGAAGAGCATCTTACAAGGGGGAAAGGGTTTGGGGGCCCCCTGTTACAATTTGATTGGGGCCCCAGAAGTTTAAAGTTCCCGCCCTCGAAAATTTACAAAATCATATTTTGACAGTACAAGATCCCTATTTATTTATGGTTCAAAAATTCATCATTTGCATAAAGAAACCCCAAAAGTTCATTGACCCCAATCCAACAAAAAAATAAAGGGGGTTTTGCCCTAAACAAACAAAAGTTTTCAAATAGCTAAGTGCTTTTTTTAAAAATGAGAACCCATTGTTTTTTCTTTTTTAAAAAGGGTTTTTTTTTTTCCCAATGAGTGACTTTTGACTTGGTAAATTCCTTTCATATCGCCCTCAGGCCCGTTGTGAGGATTCCCCCTTTCGGAAAAGAAAGGCTTTTACCCCCAATTCGGACACTTTCCCAACTGGGACTTTTTTTCGGTCTCAAAAATTACACTTGCCTCAACGTCAAATCGGCACCTGACCATTGTATAAAACCCCCAAATTTTCGGTTATGCCCGCCCTTGCACCATTTTTTGGTGATTCCTCAAAACAAAGAAATGAAAATGAAATTTTGAAGAATTCACAAGCCCTCCCATTTCCACTTGATAAAACAACTCCTATAAATTTCTCCCCTACTAAATTTTTTCTTATTCTATTTTTGAAACTTTTTTTCTCTGTTTTTTATGACTGTTGAACAACCGTGATGTTGAGCCCCCCAAAAAATTTTTTTTTTTTTTAAAACTTTTGGCCCCGGGCCCGTTTTTTAATTCTCCATTCATTTGTTTTTCTATGGATCCCCACATCAGTTTGGCTGATTAAAACAAGACCTCTTTAAAAACACATATGTATTTATGGGGGCCCCCAGAGAAAGATTACCCTTTTCTAAATTTCTTTTTTTTTTTGGACACTAAATGTTTTTTTTTTTTTTTTAAGTTTTTAAACTATGATGTTAGGTAAAGGAAAGACTAAAACACTTCCTAAGTATGTACATTTCCAAGCGCTAGAGTCTAATGTAATAAAAAGGTCGAAATAAAAAACCATTACAGCTTCAATCTTGGCAATATCTACACAAAAAAGAATTCTCAAGATAGAACCATCATTTTTGCTTGTTATGGCATTCGGAGGACAGTCCTGGTTCACAAGTGAGTCATGGCGAGGCGGAGAGGCAGTAGCATTTGTGAGCGCTCAGCCATTCAATTACTCATTTGTTTACTGGAAGCTTCTCGCTGTGATATTAACCAGGACTCCTTTAAAAGAATTGGTTTCCAGCTGTCTGGAAGCCTTAGAAGAAGCAGAGCTCGCACTTAATAGTCAGTCTAATAGCGATTAAGTCACCCTTTAACTTACTTTACCGAGGTTATAGCCCTAATTAGCCGAAAAATACAACTCGCCGCGACTAATCAGAGCTTATATTAATGGACTGATAATAGAAGTTAAATTTCATCTGAAGCTTCATGCTTTTAGAGGGTGATCTACAAATGTGGACGACGCCCTGTAGATAAGGTCCAAAAATCCAAGATATTGGGTGCATGAAACAGACCAGTCAAGTTCTTCCAGACTAAACTACCCTCCATGTCTGTTATGGAGTTGTGCACTGGGCACAATCATGGGGACAGAAAAGGCGAATCCCAAACTGTTTCACAAAGCTGAAGCTACAATTGGCCTCAATGTCTTGTGCTGAAGATTAAGATTTCCCATCAGTGGGTTAAGGGCCCCCAATGCCGACCCTGATAACAGCCCATAGCATTATCCTCCACCATCTGTACAGGGGGCACAATGCGGTCAGGTGGTAACGTCCTCCTGGAATCACCAAAACAGACTCCTCCATCAGACGCAGATAGGAGAAGTGCGATCCGTCACTGCCACAGAAACACATTCTCCTCCAGAGTCCAGTGGTGGCGGTGGACGCGCACCCACTGAGGTGGTACTAGGGCTATGGGGTACTCGGTACCGAGCCCATAGAAGTCTATGGGAGTTGTCACTGGCAGCGGGACTCGGTCCGTGGCCCTGGACGATCATGCAATGGGGGATATTTACAGGGGATTTGTAGTTAGTTCGTGACGCCACCTGTGGTGTCTGATCATTGGACCAGCGCTGCTAAAAAGGATCTTCACAGGGGGAATGTTATGGGGGCAGCTGGGTGTAGTCTCCCACAGGTGAGAGCGGGTCCCTGGAAGTCTATGGTGATGATGCAGGGTGTATAAGAATTCAATCCACACAAATGCATGCTTCTTTTCATACCTTTACTTGTAGGTGTTTCAGGCAGGTCCCGGGGAGTGGTCGGGGTGGAGAATGCAACATTCAGGATAAACCGCTGAGCAGGTTAGAGGCCTCCTTTACTTCATATGTATGTGAGTCCAAACTTGCATGAAGTGAATTAACTCTGCAATCTCCAGCTTTTTCAATAGCTGCAACGACCGGGCCGACATTGTGGTGGAGCCTTCTATGTCTCTGATTCTCAGATGTTGAAAGAACTAAGTCTATATTTGCTGATCGGGCTAGACTCCTGTTCTCCCTGACTCGGTTAATATCAGCGCTTAGGGCTACCCCCTGCGACCTGTGGTCCAGAAAGCCTCCGTTTATCTTGTTACTAGGCGTGAAGCACTAGCAACGCTTTGGACCGGTGTCCGGGTGAATAAGTGCAGGTAATCTGGTACCTGAAGCACTTCTCTCTGTCTTCTCCCTGTGCCTTCGCCCTGCTCTCGCTCTTAACATAAGCACTTGTAGCTTTGATGGAAATGTCAGCTTTCTCCAGAGCTCACTGAGCAGCTCTCAGTATCTTTCCAAGTCCAGGCTGAAATGACACTGAACTGCACTGTCCTAAGACAGGAAACTATCTTGGGGATGACTCACTCCTGAGTCTCCCAAGGCTTGAAAATCTCTGACTGAACACTGAGTGGGAATGAACTCACTCCTGAGTCTCTCAAGGCTTGAATGAAAGAATCTTGACTGCTACATGTCACCCCCCTTTATACCCCTAGTGGGTGTGTCTGAAAGTGTGAGTGAAGTTAATGGATATCAAGCTTTTCGATTACCTTCCTGTGCATTCTCCTGGATTATGTGTGCCTGACATAGCTGGGCACACATCCCCCTTGTTAAACAGAGCACTCCCGGGCTGTAAAAGAGAAAAAGAAAAACATTTTTGTTTTTGCATTTAACATAAACATTTTTAACTCATCCCATCCGGGAGGTGAGGAATCTTTAACGTTACAATTTGTACATTAGAAAAATACAAAAGTATCAAAGCATCAAAACATTTCCATAAATACTAGACAATATTCTTGTGGAGGACCCGCCCCAAAAACCCCCCAAACGGGGTCCGGGTGGGCTGCAGGACTTCATTTGCTGCAGACCTCACTCTAGGCCACACCATACGGGTTTTTCTTCAGGGTAGTTCAAGGCTTTGTGTAAAACAAAGATAGAGCCCCGAAGTAAGTGCGAACTATTTTACAATACAAGTTCTTGGGCTGCCCAGTCCACAGCCACGCAGTCCATGCATAATAAAAAACACATATAAAATTTATTTCAAGTATTCACATTATACTTTAACTCTTATTAAAGTGCGAAAATCTTCTTTTATAAAATTCTTTATCAAACTTTATACAATTTGTCAGTAACAGTAAACCCTGTCTGGGTCTGGCTAATAATTTACTAGGACTACTCTTGATAACGAATAGGTAATCTTCTTTTAGTGATACGTTCTGACCTACGTGGGGTAGCGTCAGGTATGTAGTCTCTAGCCTATTGTTCTGCGTAACGGCAAACTATAGATACGACTCCAACCTCTCTAGGGACCTGGCAAGCATGCTAGCGATTGGGCGATGCGGGGACTGCTTCACCAGGGGATTCCACTTCTTGTGGTGCTGCTTCTTGTGGTTCCGCTTCTTGGGGGTTTTGCCGACTTTAGAGTGGCTTCACCCGGTTGATACTGAGTTGCCACCTCAGGCTTTTCCAAGGGTCGCAGTCCTTTTATTGCCATGTCCTTTAGGGCATCAAAAGTGGCATCTGGATGATCCAAGGACCACCAGTTTACAGTCCTGCCTTCCGCTGGAGACCTCAGTCCCGTACAAATTGTTCTTTCAACATTTTGCTTTCGTCAATGGCATTGTAGGGTTAGCCTGTTTGAGAGCTCGCAGGGCCCCCTGTAGTCGGCAGGCGTAGTCAGGGCTGCCACTAGGAATTTCGGGGCCCCATACTGGCAAAATTTATGGGGCCCCCTTGAGCTCCACCCCAGTTCCGCCTCCACCCTAGCTCCTCCTCCACCCGCGAAACCATCCAAAATCCATCCGCCTTTTCTTGGAAAAACTCCACTTCTGCACCACGCCTCACCAATGACACATTAACATCAAATCACATGCATAGAATCAGCTTTTGTTTTGACCAAAAGATTTTTTAAGCCGCCACCACGACAAGGTAAATATGGGTGAAATGGTGTGCACTCAAGTCTAGTGTAAAGGAGATTGCTGGTAATTGGTCCTAAGCGGCACCAACAAATATAGGAAGAGCAAAAATTCGCCGCACACTACAATTGATTACTATGCAGAAAAATATTTTTATTTGAAAAATTATCCAATCCAAAGAAGAAAGTGCCAGTGCCGTAATAATAATATGTACAATATACAGATACCCAAGTTTTGACCTCCCGGATCTTAATCATGGGGTACTAGAGAAAATAGAAAAAAACAGTGTGGGGGCAATTATTATACAGTGATTACATATATAACATATATACAGATATGGGCTGGATCATATATAATTGATTGCGAAAAAATGTCAGGTAGATAATAATCCAGAAAGTAGAATATATCGTTAAAGAACATAAGGAGCATCACTATACAATCTCAAAATGGAGATACATAGGAGTTACGATTTATATAATCATAGGAGAACAAAAAGCACAATGATATAAGAAACAAAGAAGTAGCGCATTTCTGCCTTGTTAAAATTAGTACAACAGAGATATGGCACATAGTAGAGGCAATAAATTCCTTGTAAATTCCCTTATAGCAGAGCCAGATGCTGCAGATAATATCAAAATGATTAATTAAATAAATATAGGGAAATAGGGGTCACCATCATTGAAATGTCAGAGATTTACCTGCTGTGTACAAAGAGCAGGAGTTAAATGTATCCAGAATAGGGTAAAGTCTGTCCTGAGTGGCGTCCTGATAGCCTGTACAGGGCAAATGGAACACAAATTATAGCCCATTATAGTGGCAGATGGAGTGGACTATTTACATGAAAACATACCTTTGGAGGTGGATGAAATGAGATTATAGGCGGCGCACCTGCTCCTGCCGTGTACAGAAAGTAGGCAGGGTGGATAAAAATCATGATTTTTTTTAAAAAATCAAAAAAATCGATTTTTTTTTATTTAAATCGGATTTTTTTGATTTAAATCGGATTTTTTTGATTTAAATAGGATTTTTTAATCAAGTTGTACACAAGCAAAACTTTGTCTTTTTGCAAATCAAATTATTTTACACAAATAAAAATATTAAAACAGTTGATGATTATGAAACCTAATAATTTTTATTTGCACTATTAAACAATCAGAATTGAACAACTTTGTCTTTCAAATATTTTGTACAAGCCGCTCTTTCTTTGTCGTATACAGCCTGAAGATGTTTTCCTGAGATATCAAATCTACTTGGTGGTTTGTAGCCTGGTCTTATTCTTTCGATCATTTGTACAAACAATGGGTGTTCAACTAGTCGGAAAGAAGAATTGGTTGCAAATATGAATTTAGCAATTAATTCATCAAAATGTTCTTTCTGGCTCGTCGTAGTCTTTAAGAGGAATTTTTCTACACTTTGCACGCAAGTTTTTTGTTGGGCTGCTTTGTTGAAGTTGTACCCAGATATTGATTGTCACGTGCAGCACAAGCCATATTTGACCTGAAAGCACAGTAATTAAAAATATAATTCGACTGCGTATTTGAAGAAATATAACGAAAATATTTTGAAACAACTTTTTGAACAATGTAATGGTCCTCGTCCTATAAGGGCTGTCTCAAAAGTTATGCTACTCAAGTTTCCGGTGAAGTTGCTGTAATACTAGTAATATCAGAGCAACTGAAAAAAATTATGTCACAAAAGTTTTAAAAATGTTTTTTTAAAAAAATGGTCAATTTGGCAGACTTCAAAAGTGAATTGTAGCCTACAATAAAAAAAAAATAGGCGTATACACACTCTTTTATTTTACTTAACGTTAATCTTCTGTGAAATATTGCCTTAACATAAATTTAAATTCTATACTCCAGAACTAGTGCTAGAAATTTTTCTTTTCATAGACTTTAACCATCCCAGTAAAACGTCTGTTAAAATAGGTTGTAATTGCCAGACTTACCACTAGTGCTAGGGTCCTGGTGCATAAGAAGCTGTGGGGGTTCATTGACATTAGTTGTATCACTATCAACATCTTCATTTCCCTTCTGGTTGCAGTTTTCATAATGTGATTTCAAACGGCAAACAAGTCCTTGGATATCCTTTTGACAGTATTTGCACTTTGCTCTCCCACCTTTCTTTCCAAGCTCTGCTGGCATCTCAACAAAATGAACCCAAATAGGGTCTCTCTTACGACCTGCCATGGCTCACGCAGATCACTTCTGAAGTTTGATTGTTACTACAGCCAAGTACTGCTGACTGACTATCCAACAAGTTTGCATGACAACTGAATGGAAAAAGAAACTGAAACCAAGTTACAGAAAGTGAAACCAAGCTAGAAGTGTGGAGTTAATTGAACAATGATTGAAAGTTTTAGATTTTAATCGTGATTTATATTAAAAAAATCTTTTGATTTAAATCAGTGATTTAAATCATGATTAAAATCACGATTTAAATCGATCTGATTTAATAGAAAAAAATCATTTGATTTAAATCATGATTTAAATCGTTGATTTAAATCGGCGTGATTTAAATCAATCCACCCTGAAAGTAGGGGTTAAATGTGCCTGGACGGGGTTAAAACATGTCCTGGATGGCGTCCACAGAGCCTACATGGGGTAAATGTGGCATAAGTTGCAGCCCAGAGTGATGGCAGATGGGGTGAACCGCTTTGAATCAAAGACATACCTTAAGAAGCGAATGTACAGGTTTACAGGCGGCGCTCCTGCATCCTGCCTTGTCTGCTCGGTGACCAGGTGTATGGGAAGGGAGCAAATGGGGGTTTAAATGCGGCGCCGTGTACTGCCGGACCGGAAGTGCGTCATCCGGACCGGAAGTGACACGGCGCCACATGCAGGCCTCTAGTCTCCTCCCCCTAGATTTTGTCTCTTATACAGATTAGTGTCTCTCATAGTCCTGCTTATATTTGCCTTTTCCCACCGAAAACATGGCGGGCCGCTATCGCGCATGCGCGATTACATCAGATCATGTTGCGCCGTGTCACTTCCGGTCCGGATGACGCACTTCCGGTCCGGCAGTACACGGCGCCGCATTTAAACCTCCATTTGCTCCCTTCCCATACACCTGGTCACCCAGCAGACAAGGCAGAACGCAGGAGCGCCGCCTGTAAATCTGTACATTCGCTTCTTAAGGTATGTCTTTGATTCAAAGCGGTTCACCCCATCTGCCATCACTCTGGGCTGCAACTTATGCCACATTTACCCCATGTAGGCTCTGTGGACGCCATCCAGGACGTTTTAACCCCGTCCAGGGCACATTTAACCTCTACTTTCTGTACACGGCAGGGAGCAGGTGCGCCGCCTATATTCTCATTTCATCCACCTCCAAAGGTATGTTTTCATGTAAATAGTCCACTCCATCTGCCACTATAATGGGCTATAATTTGTGTTCCATTTGCCCTGTACAGGCTATCAGGACACCACTCAGGACAGACTTTACCCTATTCTGGATACATTTAACTCCTGCTCTTTGTACACAGCAGGTAATCTCTGACATTTCAATGATGGTGACCCTATTTCCCTATATTTATTAATTAATCATTTTGATATTATCTGCAGCATCTGGCTCTGCTATAAGGGAATTTACAAGGAATTTATTGCCTCTACTATGTGCCATATCTCTGTTGTACTAATTTTACAAGGTAGAAATGCGCTACTTCTTTGTTTCTTAAGGTACTGCCACACTAAGCTATCCCGCTAGCGATCTCGTTAGCGTTGCATACTAATGAGATCGCTAGCGGGATTGTTTCTATATCGCTAAATGCGGCCACATTTAGCGATATAGTTAACGACGCTATCGCCGTTAGCGATCTTCTTAACGACTTTAGCGGTACAAAAGTACCGCTAAATCGCTAAGAAAAGGTGCCACACAGCGATTAGATACTTACCAGCGGTAGCGCCAGCGATGAAATAGGGTCCGGAGCGATTCCAGCGACGAGCGAGATCACAGCAGGAAGCTCGTCGCTGGAAGCTGCCGCACTGAACAACATCGCTAACGGGATCGCTAAATAGTGACGTTTTTTAGCAATCCCGTTAGCGATATTGTTTAGTGTGGCATACCCTTTATATCATTGTGCTTTTGTTCTACTATGATTATATAAATCGTTACTCTATGTATCTCCATGTTGAGATTGTATAGTGATGCTCCTTATGTTCTTTAACGATATATTCTACTTTCTGGATTATTATCTACATGACATTTTTCGCAATCAATTATATATGATCCAGCCCATATCTGTATATATGTTATATATGTATATGTAATCACTGTATATAATTGCCTCACACTATGTTTCTTCTATTTTTCTCTAGTACCCCATGATTAAGATCCGGGAGGGTCGAAACGTTGAGTATCTGTATATTGTACATATTATATTCTTTTGGATTGGATAATTTTTCAAATAAAAATATTTTTCTGCATAGTAATCAATTGTAGTGTGTGGTGAATTTTGCTCTTCCTACCACGACAAGGTAGAATCTATTGGCAGGGCCCTACTCTACTCTAACCTCTTAAACATTCGGCATTCGGTAACTTTTTTTTTGTCTATTTTAATTATCTTTCTTCAAGGGAATGTGTCACATACATTTTTTTTAACTAATTGAAATCCTATATATATATATATATATGTATATATACACACTGTATTTGATTGCAGATTATTGTATTCAGTCAATGATGGGCCCCATATAATGCTCCATAAAAGTTATGCCCCCATAAGATGCTCCATATATTTTATGCCCCATAGATTTTATACCCCCATATGATGCTCCATAGATTTTATGCCCCCATATGGTGCTCCATAGATTTTATGCCGCCATATGATGCCCCATAGATGTATATGCCCCCATATGACGCTCCATAGATTTTATGCCGCCATATGATGCCCCATAGATGAATATGCCCCCATGATGCTCCATAAATGTTATGCCCCATATGATGCTCCAAAGATTATGCCGCCATATGATGCTCCAAAGATTATGCCGCCATATGATGCTCCATAGATTATGCCGCCATATGATGCCCAAAGATTATGCCGCCATATGATGCTCCATAGATTTTATGCCCCATATGATGCTCCATAGATTATGCCGCCATATGATGCTCCAGATTATGCCGCCATATGATGCCCCACAGATTATGCCGCCATATGATGCCCCAAAGATTATGCCGCCATATGATGCTCCAAAGATTATGCCGCCATATGATGCTCCAAAGATTATGCCGCCATATGATGCTCCAAAGATTATGCCGCCATATGATGCCCCACAGATTATGCCGCCATATGATGCCCCACAGATTATGCCGCCATATGATGTCCCAAAGATTATGCCGCCATATGATGCTCCAAAGATTATGCCGCCATATGATGCTCCAAAGATTATGCCGCCATATGATGCCCCACAGATTATGCCGCCATATGATGCCCCACAGATTATGCCGCCATATGATGCCCCACAGATTATGCCGCCATATGATGCTCCAAAGATTATGCCGCCATATGATGTCCCAAAGATTATGCCGCCATATGATGCTCCAAAGATTATGCCGCCATATGATGCTCCAAAGATTATGCCGCCATATGATGCCCCACAGATTATGCCGCCATATGATGCCCCACAGATTATGCCGCCATATGATGCCCCACAGATTATGCCGCCATATGATGCTCCAAAGATTATGCCGCCATATGATGCTCCAAAGATTATGCCGCCATATGATGCTCCATAGATTATGCCGCCATATGATGCTCCAAAGATTATGCCGCCATATGATGCTCTATAGATTTTATGCCCCATATGATGCTCCATAGATTATGCCCCATATGATGCTCCAAAGATTATGCCGCCATATGATGCCCCACAGATTATGCCGCCATATGATGCTCCAAAGATTATGCCGCCATATGATGCTCCAAAGATTATGCCGCCATATGATGCTCCAAAGATTATGCCGCCATATGATGCTCCAAAGATTATGCCGCCATATGATGCTCCAAAGATTATGCCGCCATATGACGCTCCATAGATTATGCCGCCATATGATGCTCCAAAGATTATGCCGCCATATGATGCTCTATAGATTTTATGCCCCATATGATGCTCCATAGATTTTATGCCCCATACGATGCTCCATAGATTATGCCCCATATGATG
Source organism: Oophaga sylvatica (assembly GCA_033576555.1). Taxonomy (NCBI): domain Eukaryota; kingdom Metazoa; phylum Chordata; class Amphibia; order Anura; family Dendrobatidae; genus Oophaga; species Oophaga sylvatica. The sequence continues at coordinate 533,456,346 of JARQOD010000005.1, read as the reverse complement.
CTCCAAAGATTATGCCGCCATATGATGCCCCACAGATTATGCCGCCATATGATGCTCCAAAGATTATGCCGCCATATGATGCTCCAAAGATTATGACGCCATATGATGCCCCACATATTATGCCGCCATATGATGCTCCAAAGATTATGCCGCCATATGATGCTCCAAAGATTATGCCGCCACATGATGCCCCATAGATTATGCCGCCATATTATGCCCCATAGATTATACCGCAATATGATGCTCCATAGATTTTATGCCGCCATATGATGCCTCATAGATGTATATGCCCCCATATGATGCTCCATAGATTTTATGCCCCATATGATGCTCCAAAGATTATGCCGCCATATGATGCTCCATAGATTTTATGCCCCATATGATGAGCAGGCAGGGGGGGCGGCCACACGCAGCAATCCAACAGGGCCCCAGCCCAGGGCAGGCAGGAGGGGCCCGCAGCATCCACCAACAGGTCCCCAGGGCCCCTGTTGCTGGATGCTGCGCCTGCGGGCCCCCCCGCCTGCCCTGGGGGCCCATTTGGTGGATGCTGGGCCTCCCCTTCCTGCCCTGGGCCCTGTTGGTGGTGCGTGGTGGATGCTGGCGCTGCGGCTGTCCTGGCCGGGCCCCCCCTGCGACAGACTACTCACCCTGCTGAGCTTGCCTGCCGCCTGCACCCGGTCCGGTCCGCCGCTCCCAGCCAGATGGCAGTGTGTGTCAGGCACAGCACACCGACGTGACACGCTGCTCACTCTGCTCCAGAATGAGGAAGTGGAGCAGAGCAGCGTGTGACGTCACGGCTGGACCATGATGCATCAGGGCGGGCCGTAGCTTAAAGCCACAGTGCCTGCCCATTTAATTTACCAGCCAGGAGGTCAGGACTGGGGACAGTGGGGAATATAAAGCAGCGAAGTGCTGCGCCTGCTGCCGGACCGTGCTGCCAGCGTGCTCGGGCGGCGGCGGGCCCCCTAAAGCACCGGGCCCCATACATTAGTAAGGGCTGTAATGCCCTGATGGCGGCCCTGGGCGTAGTCCCTAATACTGTCACCTGGTCTCTGGGAGCACTGATAAAATGCCATCCGGAGATCCGTTTCTGTGCGGTCCTCAAAGATGGCCTGTAGCTTTAAGAGAATCGCAGGTACCGACTCCTGGTCTGCAGTGGTCCAAGTCTCTACTTCTCTCTCAGCCGCACCAGCTAACTGTCCTATTAACACTGCAGCTCTTTGCTTCTCTGTCATTGAGTACATGTCCAGAATACTACATATTTTCCGTTTAAACCCTGGCAGGGTGTCGGGCTCGCCGCTGTACTGAGGGAGCCACTTCGCTCCAGGCATGTATGGGAGCGTTAGCGGCATGAGTGGGACGACAGGACCAGGTGAGGGGCCTGCACCCCATCCTGCACTACAACGCCAAGCGGTGGGCTATTGGGGCCACCGGCTGGGGCCGCTCTGTCTGCCGGTTGCTGCGACATGTTGGTGCCCCCTGTTCAATCGGAGCCTACCTTTTTCAAAGGCTGCAGCGCCGCAGGCACAGCGGTGGAGACAGGACCTTTGTCGCTGGCGCTCTGATGTCAGAGCGTTCACTTCCGCTCTCACAGGACCTGCCGCCGCGTCAGAGTTGGGGGCGTGGCTAGGGAACAGCGCGCTCTTTCAGGTACGCCCACAAATGCACGCCCACCTTCTTCAGCAGTGCCTCAGGGCGCGAATATGGCGGTAAAATGGCGGTATTTGGCGCCAAAAGTGACAAACAGCAAACAGTCTTTTCTTGCATAAAACAGTCAATATAGGCAACACAGGACTCACAATTTTGCAAGCTTCGAATCCTGTTTGTGACGCCAAGTTAGATGACGCGCACCACACTGAGGTGGTACCAGGGCTATGGGGTACTCGGTACCGAGCCCATAGAAGTCTATGGGAGTTGTCACTGGCAGCGGGACTCGGTCCGTGGCCCTGGGCGATCATGCAATGGGGGATATTTACAGGGATTTGTAGTTAGTTTGTGACGCCACCTGTGGTGTCTGATCAATTGGACCAGCGCTGCTATAAGGATCTTCACAGGGGATGTTATGGGGGCAGCTGGGTGGTAAGTCTCCCACAAGTGAGACGGGTCCCTGGAAGTCTATGGTGATGATGCAGGTGTAGTTAAGAATTCAATCACACACAATGCAGCTTCTTTTCATACCTTTGCTTGTAGGTGTTTCAGGCAGGTCCCGGGAGCTGGTCGGGGTGGAGAATGCACATTCAGGATAACCGCTGAGCAGGTTAGAGGCCTCCTTTACTTCATATGTATGTGAGTCCAAACTTGCATGAAGCGAAGTTAACTCTGCAATCTCCAGCTTTTGCAACGCCCGGCCGACATTGTGGTGGAGCCTTCTATGTCTCTGATCCTCAGATGTTGAAAGAACTAAGTCTATATTTGCTGATCAGGCTAGACTCCTGTTCTCCCTGACTCCGGTTACGTATCAGCGCTTAGGGCTACCTCCTGCGACCTGTGGTCCAGAAAGCCTCCGGTTATCTTGTTACTAGGCGTGAAGCACTAGCAACGCTTCGGACCCCGGTGAATAAGTGCAGGTAATCTGGTACCTGAAGCACTTCTCTCTGTCTTCTCCACTGTGCCCTTCGCCCTGCTCTCGCTCTTAACATAAGCACTTGTAGCTTTGATGGAAATGTCAGCTTTCTCCAGAGCTCACTGAGCAGCTCTCAGTATCTTCCAAGTCCAGGCTGAACTGACACTGAACTGCACTGTCCTAAGACAGGAAACTATCTTGGGGATGACTCAGTCCTGAGTCTCCCAAGGCTTGAATCTCTGACTGAACACTGAGTGGGAATGACTCACTCCTGAGTCTCTCAAGGCTTGAATGAAAGAATCTTGACTGCTACATGTCACTCCCTCTTATACCCCTAGTGGGTGTGTCTGAAAGTGTGAGTGAAGTGAATGGATATCAAGCTTTTCGATTACCTTCCTGTGCATTCTCCTGGATTATGTGTGTGTGTAGCCCTGGTGTGAAGGCACACGCAGTACCCTGGAGAATGTGTGGAGAGATAGCAGTTCAATACTCTATACCCATTCACTCAATATACACTAGACACACCCTTAGGGTAGTGTAGTGACTCGTAGGGAGTGGTCAGTGTAGATTCGTTGAGTGATTTTTGTAGTCAGTTTCCTGTCTTCGGACAGAGCAGACGTGTGGAGTCTAGCTGGGACTTGGAGGGAGGAAGCAGTCCAGCTTGGTTCTATCAGCAGTTCAGCAAGTGGAGGCCAGTAAGGGCGAGATATAGATCACCTCAGCCTGGTCAGAGCTGTACCTCACTGAAGACATTGATAAAGAAGGAAGAGTTTAGTACAGAAATACTTCAGTCTCCTGTCTCAAGGACAGTGAAGGTTCAGAGACGTGCTCCTGCCTAAAAGATTACTGAGAGTCTGGCAACTAACTCTGAAGGAAGAAAAGAAGGGAGTGATTATATGACTTTTTGCAAGTGTGAGTGTTTATGCTACAAGCGCGGACAAGGCGAAAGGCACAGTGGAAGGAATATTTAAAAGTGCTTTTGGATTGGAGAAGTCCTGCACATTGTTACCGGTCACTGGGGACCGAAGGATCACTATAGTTTCAAGCTTAGTGGTAGAAAACCCAGAGGCTTACCGGACCTTAGGTAACGGCAAGCAGCCCTTGGAGTGTCGGTACGTAACTGGGGTCAGGTGGAATAGGAACTTTGAGCTAGGCCAAGCATATAAGAACCTAGTTTCATCACAGGAAGGCTCCGACCACAACACTGACCGGGCAGTACAGCTTGGAGAAGCTGGAGTTATAGAGGGAACTACGCTTTATGCTGGTTGTACTCATCTTTGTGAAAGTACAGGAGGCCCCTAACTTGTCCAGCTGCTACCTCAAAACACATCCTCCATTGGATCAGCCTCCCTGGGACCTGCCTAACCATCTTGCAAGTAAAAAGGTATGGAAAGACGCTGATGTGTGAGACTGTGTTATTTGATTGCATCCCTGCACAACCCCACCATAACCATCGACCTGAGGGAAGAGTCCCACCTGTAGGGGACCCGACATCTAGCTGCCTCACCATCCCCTCAGAGATCTACAGCAGCGCTGGTACAAATTACCAGAGACTACAGGTGGCGTCACGAACTGTAAATATATCTATCCCCTGTAAATATTCCCCCAACATACGCCTGACCGCCAGGGCCACAGACCGAGCCACCGCTACCTGTGACAACCCCATAGACTTCCATGGGCTCGGCTCTGAGTACCCCATTGCCCTGGTAACCCACAATTGTGGTGCGTGGTCGAGACAAATTGGCGTCACGAACAGGATGCGAAACTCGCAAAATTGCGAGCCCTGTGTGCCTATGGAGTTGTTTTTGTGAAAAGGACTGTTTGCACTTTTGGCGCCAAAAATCGCCATCTTTGTCGCCATATTCGCGCCCTCAGGCGCTGGAGAAGAAGGTGGGCGTACCTTCGTGGGCGTGTACCCCCCTGTGGCGGAAGAAAATGCCTGCCCTCTCAAAGTGCTATTACAATATGCGATCCTGCCCTACAGCAAAAGAGGTCCGCCTCCTCTTCACCTTTCCTGCAAAGAGGAGGAGACGCAAACCCCGCCTCCACGGAAGAGACCGGACGTCTCTGGAGGAAGATGAAGAACGCTCTGGAACATCATGGAAGCAGGACGTGTGCAGCCGAGCAGGGAAGCGGAGGAAGGCAGGCCCCGTGCCCCAGCCAAGCTGCCACTAGAACCGGAGTCATCCGTGGTCCTGCACCTGCAGCAAGCATTGCTGGAAATCAAGGAAGAAAATGCACGACTGAAAAAGATGATTTTGCCACAACCTGGATTTGAGGAGATCGAGAGACGCCGGCGTACCCTGGAGCAGCGGCGGCTGTGGGACGCGGTGATCTCTCCCTTCGATGACCCCCTACGTCTGGAGTTACCAAAACTTTTGCTGCCCAAGGCAAAGGAGCAACCGGAGGCTGCCCCCGAAAGTACCGATCCTGATCCCACCGGTGAAGCGGTGGAGGCGAAGGAGGTTGAGGAGGTACCGCCAGTTCCGGAACGCCCGCCCGGCCAGGAGGCCGCAGCAGATGATCGATCCCCGGCAGGGACACCGGAGGGGTCCTGTCCGTCATTACCAGACGTGGACTGGGACGAGATGGCGCGCCTGGATGACGTCGCCTATACCGCCCAGTGGGAATGTGAGTGGCAGCGTCGTGAGGAGAAACAACAACGCCAGCAGGAGGAAGAGCGGGAAGCTCAGCGGAATCGACAGCGGCAACATGCAGAGCTGATCGCGGACAAGGAGAGTGTCCGTCGAGAAAAAGGTACTCTAAGGGAACCGCGGCGGCAAGGGTGTGTGACAGAGTTCCAGCTCCGGAAGGGCTGGGGCTTCATAAGAGAACCGGGCCTCTACCCAGGGGTCTTTGTCAGTAGACGCGACGTAGAATCCCACCTACCGCAAGGCCATCCCGGGAGGGACCTAGTTAATGGAGACATTGTCACATATACACGGCACTGGGGAATGAAGGGATGGTATGCCCTTAACGTCGCCATCGTCCGTGACCCCGTCCCCGACGCTGGTAACGTCACCACTACCGCAGCGTCCCCGTCTCCAGCTCAAACAGCATTCGGCCGTGCCCCAGCATCGCCCCCTGCAGGTATCTCGCAAATAGAAGCAACACCTGTATACTCTCCACTAACTCGTTATTCTTCTACATCGCAACTTGCGACCCAGTCTCCATCGCAATCTATGACACGATCAATATCGCTAACTGTAACACAAATTGAAACGCAATCGGTGTCTTGCAAGGAGAAAGTACCCGTTGCGCCCCTAGAGGTTCGCACGAGAACTGTGGCGACCCAGACCCTAATAGCAGCACACGACTTGTTAGTAATGGGATCTAGGGACCATCGCATTGTTCCAGCCCCCGGGGTGGAAGATGTCATTGAAGTCAAGAGAATGTGAAGAACGGTAGGACCCAGACAGGGTTTACCGCAACTAAGAAGATGTACATAAGTTTTATAAAAGTGAAAATGTTTTGCACAAGTTAAATGTGTATATAACGTATATATATATTGCCAAAAGAAGAATGCCCGGCTGGGTAATCAGATAAAAAGTTTTTGCACTTTATTGTGATGTGATTTGATATAATGTGTCTTTGTTTTATTATGGACTTCGAGGTTGAGGACTGTGCCAGCCCAGAACTTATCTTGTAAATAGTTGCACTAAGGTGCCTTATAATGGTTTCACACGAAGCCTTGACTTACCTCTGAACATAAAACCCGTGTGGTGTGGCACTGAGTGAGGTCTGCATTATATGTCCTGCAGCCCACCCAGGACCCACGTTGAAGGTTTGGTGCGGGTCCTTCACAAGAATCTTGCCGTTTATTATATGAACATGTCTATTTAATATTTTGTATTTTTCTATATTTAATGTTTTGTTTGCAACGTTCAAGAAATCCTTACCTCCCGGATGGGACGAGTTAATGTTAATGTTTAATGCATAAACAAAATTGTCTCTTTGTATTTTACAGCCCGGGAGTGCTGTCTTTTACCATGGGGGAATGTGTAGCCCTGGTGTGAAGGCACACGCAGTACCCTGGAGAATGGGTGGAGAGATAGCAGTTCAATGCTCTATACCCATTCACTCAATATACACTAGACACACCCTTAGGGTAGTGTAGTGACTCGTAGGGAGTGGTCAGTGTAGATTCGTTGAGTGATTTTTGTAGTTAGTTTCCTGTCTTCGGACAGAGCAGACGTGTGGAGTCTAGCTGGGACTTGGAGGGAGGAAGCAGTCCAGCTTGGTTCTATCAGCAGTTCAGCAAGTGGAGGCCAGTAAGGGCGAGATATAGATCACCTCAGCCTGGTCAGAGCTGTACCTCACTGAAGACATTGATAAAGAAGGAAGAGTTTAGTACAGAAATACTTCAGTCTCCTGTCTCAAGGACAGTGAAGGTTCAGAGACGTGCTCCTGCCTAAAAGATTACTGAGAGTCTGGCAACTAACTCTGAAGGAAGAAAAGAAGGGAGTGATTATATGACTTTTTGCAAGTGTGAGTGTTTATGCTACAAGCGCGGACAAGGCGAAAGGCACAGTGGAAGGAATATTTAAAAGTGCTTTTGGATTGGAGAAGTCCTGCACATTGTTACCGGTCACTGGGGACCGAAGGATCACTATAGTTTCAAGCTTAGTGGTAGAAAACCCAGAGGCTTACCGGACCTTAGGTAACGGCAAGCAGCCCTTGGAGTGTCGGTACGTAACTGGGGTCAGGTGGAATAGGAACTTTGAGCTAGGCCAAGCATATAAGAACCTAGTTTCATCACAGGAAGGTTCCGACCACAACACTGACCGGGCAGTACAGCTTGGAGAAGCTGGAGTTATAGAGGGAACTACGCTTTATGCTGGTTGTACTCATCTTTGTGAAAGTACAGGAGGCCCCTAACTTGTCCAGCTGCTACCTCAAAACACATCCTCCATTGGATCAGCCTCCCTGGGACCTGCCTAACCATCTTGCAAGTAAAAAGGTATGGAAAGACGCTGATGTGTGAGACTGTGTTATTTGATTGCATCCCTGCACAACCCCACCATAACCATCGACCTGAGGGAAGAGTCCCACCTGTAGGGGACCCGACATCTAGCTGCCTCACCATCCCCTCAGAGATCTACAGCAGCGCTGGTACAAATTACCAGAGACTACAGGTGGCGTCACGAACTGTAAATATATCTATCCCCTGTAAATATTCCCCCAACATACGCCTGACCGCCAGGGCCACAGACCGAGCCACCGCTACCTGTGACAACCCCATAGACTTCCATGGGCTCGGCTCTGAGTACCCCATTGCCCTGGTAACCCACAATTGTGGTGCGTGGTCGAGACATGCGCCTGACATAGCTGGGCCACACAGCGGCTTTACACCACTCCATCCGATGCTCAACATTGTGCTTGGTGATATACGGCTGCATGCAGCTGCTCGGACCATGAAGCTCCCAGCGAGGTCGCAGTGTTTCTGCAGATACCAGAGGTCTGCATTCCGCAGTTATGGGGTTAGCAGAGTGTTGGTGACTTTTCTGCCCTCTGCTCCTCAGCACTCTGCCCCCCGCTCTGTAACATTACGATGTCTCCACTCCGTGGCTGAGTTGCTGCGGTTCCTTCCACTTCTCAATAATATTATTCACAGGTGATGGAGAAAGATTCAGGAGGAAGAAATGTCATGAACAGACTTGTTACCCCGGTGGCTCCTATTACAGGACTGTGCTGGTATAGGGGAGCTCTGCACCAATTGTTAGGGTCTGCGGAAGCACCAAATATAAGATGTGGAGAGGTGCGTTCGCAGCCCGGCACCACCGTGCAAGCGGAGCCTGCTGCTAGTAAAATGGCGCAAGAAGCGAACTCTGTTATCCCGCAGAGTCGCCAAAATAAATGCCGTAACGCGCTGTGGCAATATGTGCAAACTCTGTTAATCCACAGAGCCACTAGAAGGAGTGCCGCAGTGCTATATGGCGATGTGTGCGAACTCACTTAACACCACTGAGTCGCAAAATAAACACGCTAGGGCGCTGTCTAGCGTTGAAAGCGAACCCTGTTACGTCACAGAGCCGCTGAGACAAACTTCTGTGTCCTGTCAGGCACCCAGTTGACTGCTAAGCGAACATAGAACGTGATCATGCGCTAATGTCCTCGCAGGAGTCACCCGCAATCTATGGCGTCTGAACACCAGGCCCTGAATACGGCAATCAAAACTCCTCACCAGTTATGCCGGTAATCTAGGGAATCTAGGACACCGACCCTGACCAGCTAGCACACCAAACTCCTCACCGATTAAGTCGGTATTCTAGGAGCTTATTTCAGCCGGGCCCTAACCACACACACGCATGACCACACTGGCGAAAAGCATATAATGGTTGAGATTAGCGCATGGCGGCCCAGCCATGCCACCCTTTTATAGTAACAGCTACAGGACCTGCCAGAAACAAGGACCAATGAGAAACTGTTCCAAACACATGTAGTTTCAGGACCTTCCTGGTGGACCAATAGGAGCTGCTGCAGTACCTGAGCATGTGACCCCTGATCTCCAATGAGAGATCTTACCCTGGGCATGCTCAGAAGGGGAAATGCAGGACTTCGTCCCAAAGACGTCTGCTCCAGCACTGGCTATAATAGCAGATCCAGGAGAGGCAGCAGCAAGTCTCTGCACAGTATTGGAATGGGCAAGACGCTGGGACTGATGTCTCTGCTCAGCAGGCTCCACTGCGGCCGGAGATGAATGGGGGACTGCAGTGGGACTGGTTCGAGACTTCCCTTGTGCAGCAGCGGGAACTCGATCCCAAACACCAATGGCCGGATTGTCACATGGGAGTAAAGGCAGACGTCTGGGGGGGCGGAGGTTATACACCGGGGGCGAGGGGTGGATGCATCTCTGCTCCTGTATATGATTTTCAGAACCACTGTGGCAGAGAGCGTGAAATTAGGAAAACAGAACTTGTTTGTCATATCATATAAAAGGGAAAAATAAAAAACTTGCAACCTCAGCCCACGATGACTTTCAACATCTTTGTTTGATGCGCAATAACAAATTATATTGTGGTACAGTGTTAGCCAGAAAAATCCATGTGAATACTTTTTTGCCTAATGATGACAAAAGTATTCTTGGAGTGGTATCACTCCAAGAATATATTTATCATCATTGGGCAGAAAAGTATTAACTTGTTTGTTTATGACACTCACAAACCAGTATAGCTAATGCATTCCCGGACAAGCAGCACATCACTGAAAAACCATTATATTCTTGTCCATAGAGAGCAGTATATATATAGTAGGTTTATATATATTCTTGTACATAGGGCAGTATTATAGTAGTTATATTCTTGTACATAGGAGCAGTATATATTTATACAGATTATGTTATATTCTTGTACATAGGAGCAGTATTATAGTAGTTATATTCTTGTACATAGGAGCAGTATTATAGTAGTTATATCTATAATATAACGGTAGGAGCGTCACTCTGTCTGAAGCCTTTATAGACTGCGCAAGCGCAACATGTGTGGCCCAGCTATGTCAGGCACACATAATCCAGGAAAATGCACAGGAAGGTAACCGCAAAAGCTTGATATCCATTAACGTCACTCACACTTTCAGACACACCCACTAGGGGTATAAGAGGGAGTGACACGTAGCAGTCAGGATTCATTCTTTCATTCAAGCCTTGGGAGACTCAGGAGTGAGTCATCCCCAAGATAGTTTCCTGTCTTAGTATCTTCCAAGTCAGCTGAACTGAACTGACTGCACTGTCTGAGAGCTGCTCAGCGAGCTCTGGAGAAAGCTGACATTTCCATCAAAGCTACAAGTGCTTATGTTAAGAGCGAGAGCAGGGCGAAGGGCACAGTGGAGAAGATAGATGCTAGTGCACCATGTACCAGATTACCTGCACTAATTCACCGGACACCGGGGTCCGAAGCGTTGCTAGCGCTTCACGCCTAGTAACAAGATAACCGGAGGCTTTCTGGACGACAGGTCGCAGGAGGTAGCCCTAAGCGCCGATACGTAACCGGAGTCAGGGAGAACAGGAGTCTAGCCTGATCAGCAAATATAGACTTAGTTCTTTCAACATCTGAGAATCAGAGACATAGAAGGCTCCACCACAATGTCGGCCGGGCGTTGCAGCTATTGAAAAAGCTGGAGATTGCAGAGTTAACTTCGCTTCATGCAAGTTTGGACTCACATACATATGAAGTAAAGGAGGCCTCTAACCTGCTCAGCGGTTATCCTGAATGTGCATTCTCCACCCCGACCAGCTCCCCGGGACCTGCCTGAAACACCTACAAGTAAAGGTATGAAAAGAAGCTGCATTGTGTGTGATTGAATTCTTAACTACACCCTGCATCATCACCATAGACTTCCAGGGACCCGTCTCACCTGTGGGAGACTTACCACCCAGCTGCCCCCATAACATCCCCTGTGAAGATCCTTATAGCAGCGCTGGTCCAATTGATCAGACACCACAGGTGGCGTCACAAACTAACTACAAATCCCCTGTAAATATCCCCCATTGCATGATCGCCCAGGGCCACGGACCGAGTCCCGCTGCCAGTGACAACTCCCATAGACTTCTATGGGCTCGGTACCGAGTACCCCATAGCCCTGGTACCACCTCAGTGTGGTGCGCGTCATCTAACTTGGCGTCACGAACAGGATTCGAAGCTTGCAAAATTGTGAGTCCTGTGTTGCCTATATTGACTGTTTTATGCAAGAAAAGACTGTTTGCTGTTTGTCACTTTTGGCGCCAAATACCGCCATTTTACCGCCATATTCGCGCCCTGAGGCACTGGTGAAGAAGGTGGGCGTGCATTTGTGGGCGTACCTGAAAGAGCGCGCTGTTCCCTAGCCACGCCCCCAACTCTGACGCAGCGGCAGGTCCTGTGAGAGCGGAAGTGAACGCTCTGACATCAGAGCGCCAGCGACAAAGGTCCTGTCTCCACCGCTGTGCCTGCGGCGCTGCAGCCTTTGAAAAAGGTAGGCTCCGATTGAACAGGGGGCACCAACATGTCGCAGCGACCGGCAGACAGAGCGGCCCCAGCCGGTGGCCCCAATAGCCCACCGCTTGGCGTTGTAGTGCAGGATGGAGGTGCAGGCCCCTCACCTGGCCCTGTGGTCCCACTCATGCCGCTAACGCTCCCATACATGCCTGGAGCGAAGTGGCTCCCTCAGTACAGCGGCGAGCCCGACACCCTGCCAGGGTTTAAACGGAAAAAGATGGCTGTCGGTTGTAAGCTGTCACGGGAGGGAATGAAGGAGCTCACCCTCCCCAGCAATGAAGTGGAGCAAAGCTGTCGGACTCTAAAGCTGCGGCTGCAGCAGAGTCAATCGCTCCCTGCCCAGAGCGCGCGACTGACATCCGCGCCATCACCTGAGCCAGTGGCTGAAATCTGGCCGGAGGCTGATCCTGGAAGAGCTGTACCTGGAGTAGAGGAGGATCCCGACATCGGAGCTGCCACCACAGCGGAGGCACCCGGCTCCACGGAGGAGCCCACAGAGGAACATCTTCTCACGCCGCCTGCACAAGATCCGTGCCTGCCATCAGCATCGCCGGAGGAAGACAGATCCTGCGGCCTAGAGGACCGGAGTGAACCGGCTCTGCAGGTAACCAGCGATGATGATACCCTGCTGGAACCCCTGACACCCCCACCAGCCCAGTGCACACCAGCCACACAGACCCCGGTCGTGGAGTCGATGATCTTGGTGCTGGGCACTGGGCCCGTGAATAGGAATGGTCCTGTGCTTGCACAGCCACCAGGTGTCTCCACTACTAAGTAAAGAAGATAAAAACCAGTAGGACCCAGACAGGGTTTACTGCAACTGAAGAATTGTAAAAAGTTGATGAAGAAGTTTGACAGAATTGCACATTATTTAAAACGTTTAATAATATGTATGATGTTTACATAGTATGCTTGCTTATTTAAAGTAGAATACCCGGCTGGGTACAGAATTAAAAGAATTAAATAATGAAAGTTAACAGGTTAATGGTTATTGTATAAAGTTTTACAAAGAAGATTTTTGCACTTTAATAAGAGTTAAAGTATAATGTGAATACTTGAAATATATATATGTGTTTTTTATTATGCATGGACTGCGTGGCTGTGGACTGTGCCAGCCCAAGAACTTGTATTGTAAATAGTTCGCACTTCGGTGCACTATCTTGGTTTTACAGAAAGCCTTGAACTACCTCTGAAGAAAAACCCGTATGGTGTGGCCTAGAGTGAGGTCTGCAGCAATGAAGTCCTGCAGCCCACCCAGGACCCACGTGGGAGGTTTTTGGTGCGGGTCCTCCACAAGAATATTGTCTAGTATTTATGGAAATGTTTTGATGCTTTGATACTTTTGTATTTTTCTAATGTACAAATTGTAACGTTAAAGAATCCTCACCTCCCGGATGGGATGAGTTAAATGTTTATGTTAAATGCAAAAACAAAAATGTTTTTCTTTTTCTCTTTTACAGCCCGGGAGTGCTGTGTTTAACCAAGGGGGGATGTGTGGCCCAGCTATGTCAGGCACACATAATCCAGGAAAATGCACAGGAAGGTAACCGCAAAAGCTTGATATCCATTAACGTCACTCACACTTTCAGACACACCCACTAGGGGTATAAGAGGGAGTGACACGTAGCAGTCAGGATTCATTCTTTCATTCAAGCCTTGGGAGACTCAGGAGTGAGTCATCCCCAAGATAGTTTCCTGTCTTAGGACAGTGCAGTTCAGTGTCAGTTCAGCCTGGACTTGGAAGATACTGAGAGCTGCTCAGCGAGCTCTGGAGAAAGCTGACATTTCCATCAAAGCTACAAGTGCTTATGTTAAGAGCGAGAGCAGGGCGAAGGGCACAGTGGAGAAGATAGATGCTAGTGCACCAGGTACCAGATTACCTGCACTAATTCACCGGACACCGGGGTCCGAAGCGTTGCTAGCGCTTCACGCCTAGTAACAAGATAACCGGAGGCTTTCTGGACCACAGGTCGCAGGAGGTAGCCCTAAGCGCCGATACGTAACCGGAGTCAGGGAGAACAGGAGTCTAGCCTGATCAGCAAATATAGACTTAGTTCTTTCAACATCTGAGAATCAGAGACATAGAAGGCTCCACCACAATGTCGGCCGGGCGTTGCAGCTATTGAAAAAGCTGGAGATTGCAGAGTTAACTTCGCTTCATGCAAGTTTGGACTCACATACATATGAAGTAAAGGAGGCCTCTAACCTGCTCAGCGGTTATCCTGAATGTGCATTCTCCACCCCGACCAGCTCCCCGGGACCTGCCTGAAACACCTACAAGTAAAGGTATGAAAAGAAGCTGCATTGTGTGTGATTGAATTCTTAACTACATCCTGCATCATCACCATAGACTTCCAGGGACCCGTCTCACCTGTGGGAGACTTACCACCCAGCTGCCCCCATAACATCCCCTGTGAAGATCCTTATAGCAGCGCTGGTCCAATTGATCAGACACCACAGGTGGCGTCACGAACTAACTACAAATCCCCTGTAAATATCCCCCATTGCATGATCGCCAGGGCCACGGACCGGGTCCCGCTGCCAGTGACAACTCCCATAGACTTCTATGGGCTCGGTACCGAGTACCCCATAGCCCTGGTACCACCTCAGTGTGGTGTGCGTCACAACACGCCTGCGCAGTCTGACTCCAGACAGAGTGAGGCATCCAGAGCGGTGAGTACTCTGTATGGCGCCGGAGATCGCGGTATGCGTACTGGATGCATACCGCGATCTCCGGCGCCATACTCACATACTTACCTGACCGGGAGGAGCGTTGCCGCGGCGCTTCTCTTCTCCCGGGGCAGGAGACCAGGAGTGCGCGTCGGATCGCGCATGCGCAGTAGCGCTATCCGGCGCCATTTTGCTGAAGACACATTTACAGTGTGTCTTCAGCAATATGGCGCCGGACCGCGCGGTATGGGCATGCACGTACTCCGGCGCCGCTCTCCTCCCCCGGCGTCCAGCAGAACGGAGCACAGGGATGAAAGGTGAGTATAAATGTTTTTTTTTTTGGGGTATCTGTGCAGTTTAATAGCGGTGAGGGGGCCATGCATATCAGGGTTTGGGGGGTGAGGGGACCATGCATATCAGGATTGGGGGGTGAGCAGACCATGCACATCAGGATTGGGGGGGGTGGAGGGACCATGCACATCAGGATTGGGGGGTGAGGGGACCATGCACATCAGGATTGGGGGGTGAGGGGACCATGCACATCAGGATTGGGGGGTGAGGGGACCATGCACATCAGGATTGGGGGGGGTGAGGGGACCATGCACATCAGGGTTGGGGGGGTGAGGGGGACCATGCACATCAGGGTTGGGGGGGTGAGGGGACCATGCACATCAGGGTTGGGGGGTGAGGGGGACCATGCACATCAGGGTTGGGGGGTGAGGGGACCATGCACATCAGGGTTGGGGGGTGAGGGGACCATGCACATCAGGATTGGGGGGTGAGGGGACCTGCATCAGGATGGGTGAGCGACAGCACATCAGGATTGGGGGGTGAGCGGACCATGCACATCAGGATTGGGGGGTGAGCGGACCATGCACATCAGGATTGGGGGGGTGAGCGGACCATGCACATCAGGATTGGCGATGAGGGACCATTCATACCAGGATTGGAGGTGAGGGGACCATTTATACCAGAATTGGGGGTGAGGGGACCAGTCATACCAGAATTGGGGGTGAGGGGACCATGCATTCCATGATTGGGTGGGAGGTGACCTTGCATACCAGGATTGGTGGGTGAGGGGACCGTGCATACCGGGATTGGGGAGGTGAGGGGACCATGCATACCGGGATTGGGGGGGTGAGGGAACCATGAATACCAGGATATGGATGAGCAGGTACCATGCATACCAGGATAGGGATGAGGGGGTACCATGCATACCAGGATTGGGTGATGAGGGGTCCATGCATACCAGGATGAGGAATGGGGTGCCATGCATACCAGATTTGGGTGGGGGTGAGGGGACCATACATACTAGCATAGGGATGAGGGGTACCATGCATACCAGGATAGGGATGAGGGGTGCCATGCATACCAGGATAGGAGGGGGGCAGCACATACCAGCATGGGAGACCATATACCTTTAAAAATGCTTGCCAGGGGACCATGCACATCAGGATTGGGGGGCGAGGGGACCATGCACACCAGGATAGGGGGTGAGAGGACCATGCATACCAGGATAGGGGGTGAGGAGACCATGCACATCAGGATTGGGGTGAGGAGATCATGCACATCAGGATTGGGGGGTGAGACCATGCACATCAGGTTTGGGGGTGAGGGGACCATGCTCAACAGGATGGGGTGACGGGACCATGCACATCAGGATTGGGGGTGAGGGGGACCATGCACATCAGGATAGGGGGGTGAGGGGGACCATGCACATCAGGATAGGGGGGTGAGGAGACCATGCACATCAGGATTGGGGGGTGAGGGGACCATGCATATCAGGATTGGGCAGGAGGGAACCATGCATACCAGGATTGGGGGGTGAGGGAACCATGAATACCAGGATATGGATGAGCAGGTAACATGCATACCAGGATAGGGATGAGGGGGTACCATGCATACCAGGATTGGGGGATATGGGGACCATGCATACCAGGATGAGGAATGGGTGCCATGCATAGTAGATTTGGGTGGGGATGAGGGGTGCCATGCATACTAGGATAGGAGGGGGGCAGCACATACCAGAATGGGAGACCATGTACCTATAAAAATGCTTGCCACCCGGGCGTAGAACGGGTTAATCACTAGTTCTTGTATATAGGGAACAGTATTATAGTAGTTATATTCTTGTACATAGGAGCATTATTATAGTAGTTATATTCTTGTATATGTGTCGACCCGCCACCACAATTGTGGGTTACCAGGGCAATGGGGTACTCAGAGCCGAGCCCATGGAAGTCTATGGGGTTGTCACAGGTAGCGGTGGCTCGGTCTGTGGCCCTGGCGGTCTGGCGTATGTTGGGGGTATATTTACAGGGGATAGATTTATATACAGTTCGTGACGCCACCTGTAGTCTTCTGGTAATTTGTACCAGCGCTGCTGTAGATCTCTGAGGGGATGGTGAGGCAGCTAGATGTCGGGTCCCCTACAGGTGGGACTCTTCCCTCAGGTCGGTAGTTAAAGCAGGGTTGTGCAGGCATGCAGATAAATAACACAGTCTCACACAGTCAGCGTCTTTCCATACCTTTACTTGTAAGATGGTAAGGCAGTTCCCAGGGAGGCTGATGGGGTTGATGGAGGATGAGCTTTGAGGCAACAGTTAAGCAAGTTAGGGCCTCCTTTACTGTCCATTGATGATGAGTCCAACCAGCCTGAAGCGTAGTTCCCTCTATAATTCCAGCTATTCCAAAGCTGTTCTGCCCGGTCAGTTTTGTGGTCGGAGCCTTCCTGTGGGAAAGCTGAATTCCTATCTTGTCCTGCAGAGACTCAAGGTCCTCACTTCCCCTGACCCCAGTTACGTACTGACTCTTCAGGGCTGCTTGCCACGACCTAAGGTCCGGTAAGTCTCTGGTTTTCTCACCACTAAGCTTGAAGCTATAGTGATCCTTCGGTCCCCAGTGACCGGTTACAATGTGCAGGTATCCTTGACCTATGGCACTTCTCTGTTCTCTTCCACTTTGCCCTTCGATTTGCTCACACTCTTAATAGATATCTCAGTCTGTCTTCCAGTGGGGCACAGCTCTGACTAGGCTGAGGTGAACTAGGCCACCTGTACTAGCCTCCACTTTCTGAACTGCTAACAGGCTCAGACTGAACACGTCTGCTCTGTCCAAGGACAGGAATCTGACTGAATGAATCACTCCCCTCCACACCCCTGCTGGGTGTGTCCGAAGTGTACGTGATGTCATGAAGAGCCCTTAACTGTTACCTCTCCACTCATCCTCCTGGTATTGTGTACCAGGGCTACACATTCCCCATGGTAAACGACAGCACTCCCGGGCTGTAAAATACAAAGAGACATTTTGTTTATGCATTAAACATCAACAATAAACATTAATTCGTCCCATCCGGGAGGTAAAGATGTCTTGAACGTTGCAAAACAAAAACATTGAATATAGAGAAATACAAAAGTATTAAGGCATCAAAACATTCAATAAATACACAGTATTCTTGTGAAGGACCCGCACCAAACCTTCAACGTGGGTCCTGGGTGGGCTGCAGGACATCCGAATGCAGACCTCACTCAGTGCCACACCACACGGGTTTTTGTATTCAGAGGTAAGTCAAGGCTTCGTATGAAACCATTAAAAGGCACCTTAGTGCAACTATTTACAAGATACAGTTTTTGGGCTGGCTCAGTCCTCAGCCTCTGAGTCCATTATAAGACATAATAGGGAAAAACACATATATAAATAGACTTTTTACAATATTCACATTAATTCGTTATGGTCACTGCTGATATCTAATGGGTAACTTCCCTTTGGTGGTTCGCTCTGATCTACGTGGTGTAGCTTCAGGTATATTAAGTTGCGATCTGTCTGCACTGCGTAACGGCAAACTATAGAACTGCCTCAATCTTTCTATGGATCTGGCAAGCGTACTGATGGCTGGGCGGTGTGAGTCAGCTTCACCAGGGGATCCCATAAATATGGGGCGCTGCTTCAGATGATCCTTCTGGAGATTCCACAGGTTGAGGTGTTGCTGGAATGGGTAACTCCTGAACGGGCTCAACTGGCACCACGGGCACAACTGGAGGTAGAACTTCCTCTTGTGGCTGATAAAACTGCAACACTGGAACTATTACAGCATCTCCCAGTCTAGGCCAATCCGCAGGAAAATCTCCCAGATCCGTGTGTATGACCTCTTCCTTTCTTTCTTCTTGATTGATGACAGGGTTCTTTTCACAACGCTTTAAGGGTTCTGGACACAATTTCAAATGGTCTCTGGACACAGTGGTTGTTGTTCTTCCTCCGTCCTTACTGACGACACAAACTTTTCTGTTGTCATATTTAGAATCTTGTATGACGTAGGGTTCTTGCTCCCACTGGTTATCCAATTTGTGCATCTTCCTTTTTCTTTTTAATACTACCTCTCCAGGCATCAAAGGCTTGGCAGGAGCATTTCTGTTGTAAATATCTTCCTGTTTCCCCCGTGCCTTGTTGAGACTTTCCTCCACGCAGACTTGCACTCTTCTGTATTGCTCTTGCCGATTGATGTTCCAGTTTTCAACGGCGTCGTCTGCCTCCGGTTCTACCACTCCAAGTTCTAGATCCATTGGTAGTCTTCCGGGCCTTGCTCTCATAAGATAGGCTGGAGTGCAGTTAGTTGAACTTACAGGTATATGATTATACAAATCAACCAAATCAGGTAGTAAGTCCGGCCATCGATTCCTGTCTTCCAACGGTATGGATCTCAACAAATCAAGAACGATATGGTTCATTTTTTCGCAAAGACCGTTGGTTTGAGGGTGGTATGGTGTCGTTCTAATTTTCTTGCACCCATACATGTGACAGAATTCCTTGAATAGATCAGCTTCGAAAGCAGGTCCTTGATCGGTTAATACTTGCTCCGGATACCCATGCGGTCTGCAGAAGCTTGCTTGAAAGGTCTTCGCTGCCGTCACTGCGGTCTGGTCTTAACTGGAACAACCACCAGAAATCTGGAGTAATGGTCCACCATGGTCAAGGCGTATGAGTATCCAGATCTACTTGGCGACAGTTTGACGTGGTCCAGGGCCACAATCTCCAGGGGACGAGTCGTCCGGATAGGTTGCAGGGGTGCCTTCTGACTACCGTAGTCCTTTCTTCTGAGACCACAGGGTCCACAGTTCCGACACCACCTCTCGATGGAGCTGCGCATCCCTACCCAGTAGAACCGGCATCTCAACAGGGTCTCCAGCTTTCTCCAGCCAAAGTGTCCTGCTTGATCGTGGTACGCTTCCAACACCATTGGGACGTCTGCCTTGGGGACCACGATTTGCCAGACCATCTCATGGGTTCTGGGGTTGACGTATCTCCTGCACAACTTCTCACGGTATAGGAACAACCTGCTTTTCTCGTTCCACAGGAGCTTTGCTGACATAGGTGCATCCTTTTCCAAGGAGGAACCTTCCTGTTTTAACAACTCCTTGATGCGGCTGACCACTGGATCACTGTCCTGAGTCTCTTTCCAACTGTGATGGGGTAAAGGATTTAATGTTGCACCATACTGCTTTCTGTTAACTCGATGCTCATGGACTACCCCATTTCGATGGAACGCAGGTAGCTCAATTTCTTCCAGGTCGTCCGATTCTTCTTCCCTGTCAGAGTCATGCGCATTCGGGACAATGCGTCGGCATTAGCATTCTTTCGACCTGCCCGGTACTTGATAGTAAACTGGTAATTGGACAACCGAGCCATCCATCGCTGCTCCATGGCACCCAGCTTGGCAGTTTCCAGGTGCGTTAACGGGTTGTTATCTGTAAACGCAGTGAACTGATTAGAGGCCAGATAATGCTTAAATCTTTCAGTAATGGCCCAGACCAGCGCCAGAAACTCCAGCTTGAAGCTGCTATAATTTTCCGGATTCCTCTCAGTTGGCCTGAGTTTTCTGCTGGCATATGCGATGACTTTTTTTGGCCATTCTGCTTCTGACTGAGAACTGCTCCCAAACCTTCATTACTGGCGTCGGTGTACAACAGGAACGGTTGGCTGTAATCAGGATAGGTTAAGATCTCATCACCTGTAAGGATCTCTTTCATCTTTTGGAATGCTTCAGCCTGTTCTTTCCCCCAGTTAAAGGGAGGGTTTCTGCTCTTTAGGGATTGTCCTACTAGGAGGTCTGTAAAGGAGCTGCCTTCTTCGTGTAATCTTTCACGAACCTTCTGTAGTAACCCGTTAGTCCCAGGAACTGTCGCACTTCCTTAAGGTTCTTCGGCTCCGGCCACTTCTGGATGGCAGTGACTTTCTCTGGTCCGGGGCTACTCCTTCCGAACTGACGATGTGCCCCAAGTATTGTACCTTCTGCTTGAGTAGATGGCATTTTGAGGGTTTTAATTTCATCCGTACCTGGACAGGGACTCGAATACTTCTGCCAGGTGCTTCAGATGGTCCTCATATGTCTTGGAATACACGATAACGTCGTCTAGGTATAGCAGCACGGTTTCAAAATTGAGATGTCCCAGACAGTTTTCCATCACTCTCTGAAATGTTCCTGGGGCACTACTGAGCCCAAACGGCATTCTGTCGAACTCACAGAGCCCCATTGGGGTGGTGAAAGCCGTTTTCTCACGATCCTCCTCAGCCACAGCCACTTGCCAGTAACCACTAGTCAGATCGAGGGTAGAAAAGTAGTTAGCCGTTTTCAGAGCAGCTAATGATTCCTCTATACGTGGTAACGGGTATGCATCCTTGTGTGTTATGCGGTTCACCTGCCTGTAATCCACACACATTCTCATACTACCATCTTTCTTTTTAACCAGAACTAGAGGGGCTGCCCAGAGGCTACAACTATCCCTTATCACCCCGGCTTTCTTCATATCATGCAACATTTCTTTAGCCTTCTGATAATGAGCTGGAGGTATGGGCCTGTACCGCTCTTTGATGGGAGGATGACTGCCTGTAGGGATATGATGTTGTACTCCCTTAATTATCCCAAAATCAAGTGGATTCTTGCTAAACACTTGGGCGTACTCTTGCACCACCCGTAATACCCCTTGCTTCTGGTGAGCGGGAGTGGTGTCCGTCCCAACATGGAGTTGCTGACACCATTCCGCCACCTCGGTTGCTGGGTCATTGTCCTCCGCTATTTGACAGGAGTCTAAGGACTCAGCCGGGAGAATAGAATTATTGTCAACAGCATGTAGTTTAGCAATGGTTGCATAACGGGGTAAGTTTACCTCATCATCTCCCCAATTGAGAAGCCGTACCGGTACTCTTCCATTCACCACTTCTACTACTCCTCTAGCAGTCATAAGTGTAGGTCTATGTTCTGAATGGTGGGGCTTCTACTACAGCTTGGTAATTCTGTCCTCTCAGACCTATGGCTGCCCTGCACCAGATGATCATTTCACTCATTGGGGGTATCACAATAGGATCCGAGTCAGTGACCCGTACATTACCAATTTCGCCGTCGGTAAGCTTCGCTTGCTGCTGACACACCAGGGCCCGGATCTCTCTTTGGATTACTCCTTTCTGCCTTGGTCGGGCAATCTCAGCGAGCTGTTGGAGCAAGAACACAACTTCTCCCAAACAATTACCGATAATGTTAGTACCCAAAATTATATTTAAACCGTTCTCCTCATTTACAGTCTTTACTACCAGAAGCCCCTGGTCTTTCAACTCCTCTCTGCCCACTTTTACATCTACACATTTTGTCCCGAGTACTTCTACAGGAAGACCATTAGAAGCATACACGGTAAAGTCAAGGCTCGGAGGTTTAAGACTGTCCATTGACCAGTACTTGGTATATAGGGCATCAGGTATTAGGGTCACCTGCGACCCAGTGTCTAACAATGCCGGAACAGCAATACCATCTAGAATAATAGACAGGTAGGGTCGCCCGCCCACATACCTGCGGTTCCAGTCTAGGGGGCCTGACGGGTATTCTCCTGGGTGTTGGCCCTTGGACCCAGGTTCTGCCCGTTTAAAGGACACTGTGGAGACATATGGCCTTTCCGGTTGCATCGGTAACAGATGATCTCTCGACGAGGAGGGTGTTGATCAGAGGTCGCTCCTGGGGGTGGCGTTGTCCTCCTCCGGGGGGGCGACGTCTTCTTTCTTCTCCGGTGCATCCACGGGACGTCTTCTGGGCAGTCAGCTAACAAGATCTTCCCTTCCTCCTCTTTCCGCAGCTGCAGGGCACTCATCACAGCAGCCAGATTTTTAGTCAGCTGGCGCACCTCTGAGCGCAGACAGTCCAATTCACTAGGAGGTGTCACCGGCGTCTTGGCTTCGGCCACTAGCGGGGAAAAGGGGGTTACTGCCGGTTCCAGAGTGACTTCACCCCGATGATGTTGGGTTGCCACCTCAGGTTTGCCCAGGGGCCGCAGCCCTTTTATTGCCATGTCCTTTAGGGCATCAAAGGTAGCATCCGGATGATCTAAGGACCACCAATTTACAGTTCTGCGTTCCTCTTGGGATCTCAATCCCTGTATAAATTGTTCTTTCAGCATTTTATTCTCGTCGATAGCATTTAAATTGTTAATTTGCTTGAGGGCTCTCAGGGCTCCTTGTAGTCGGCAAGCGTAGTCCCGGATGCTGTCACCTGGCTGTTGTGAACAGTGATAGAAGGCCATCCGGAGATCCGTTTCTGTGCGGTCTTCAAATATGGCATGTAGCTTAAGGAAGATCGCAGGTACCGACTCCTGATCAACGGTATCCCAAGTCTCCACTTCCCTCTCAGCAGCGCCAGTTAGCTGCCCTATTACACAGCAGCTTTCTGTCTCTCAGGCATGGAGTACATTTCTAAGATGCTGCATAACTTCCGCTTGAAGCCTGCTAAAGTGCCTGGCTCACCGCTGTATTGGGGAAGCCATTTCGCCCCAGGCATATATGGGAGCGTTAGTGGCATGATCGGGACTACCGGACTGGGTGCAGGGCCTGCGCCCCCATCTGGCGCTACAATACCAGACGGTGCGGGATTGGGGACTCCGGCTGGGGCCGCACTGTCAGCCGGTTGTTGTGACATCTTAGCGCCCCCTTGGTTAAACGGAGCCTACCGGTTTCAGACGCTGCTATTTCACAGGCACTGCAGTGAGAACAGGACCTTCGTCGCAGGCGCTCTGATGTCAGAGCGTTCACTTCCTGTTGCAGGACCTGCCGATGAGTCAGAGCCGGGGCGTGTCCAAGACTCTGCGCGCTCTTTCAGGTACGCCCACCTTCTTCTCCAGCGCCTTAGGGCGCGAATACTGGCGGCAAATATGGCGGTATTTGGCGCCAAACCACAGCAACAGTCTTTTTCACCAAAACACTCCACAGGCACACAGGGCTCGCAATGCTGCAAGTTTCGTATCCTGTTCGTGACGCCAATTTTGTGTCGACCCGCCACCACAATTGTGGGTTACCAGGGCAATGGGGTACTCAGAGCCGAGCCCATGGAAGTCTATGGGGTTGTCACAGGTAGCGGTGGCTCGGTCTGTGGCCCTGGCGGTCTGGCGTATGTTGGGGGGTATATTTACAGGGGATAGATTTATATACAGTTCGTGACGCCACCTGTAGTCTTCTGGTAATTTGTACCAGCGCTGCTGTAGATCTCTGAGGGGATGGTGAGGCAGCTAGATGTCGGGTCCCCTACAGGTGGGACTCTTCCCTCAGGTCGGTAGTTAAAGCAGGGTTGTGCAGGCATGCAGATAAATAACACAGTCTCACACAGTCAGCGTCTTTCCATACCTTTACTTGTAAGATGGTAAGGCAGTTCCCAGGGAGGCTGATGGGGTTGATGGAGGATGAGCTTTGAGGCAACAGTTAAGCAAGTTAGGGGCCTCCTTTACTGTCCATTGATGATGAGTCCAACCAGCCTGAAGCGTAGTTCCCTCTATAATTCCAGCTATTCCAAAGCTGTTCTGCCCGGTCAGTTTTGTGGTCGGAGCCTTCCTGTGGGAAAGCTGAATTCCTATCTTGTCCTGCAGAGACTCAAGGTCCTCACTTCCCCTGACCCCAGTTACGTACTGACTCTTCAGGGCTGCTTGCCACGACCTAAGGTCCGTAAGTCTCTGGTTTTCTCACCACTAAGCTTGAAGCTATAGTGATCCTTCGGTCCCCAGTGACCGGTTACAATGTGCAGGTATCCTTGACCTATGGCACTTCTCTGTTCTCTTCCACTTTGCCCTTCGATTTGCTCACACTCTTAATAGATATCTCAGTCTGTCTTCCAGTGGGGCACAGCTCTGACTAGGCTGAGGTGAACTAGGCCACCTGTACTAGCCTCCACTTTCTGAACTGCTAACAGGCTCAGACTGAACACGTCTGCTCTGTCCAAGGACAGGAATCTGACTGAATGAATCACTCCCCTCCACACCCCTGCTGGGTGTGTCCGAAGTGTACGTGATGTCATGAAGAGCCCTTAACTGTTACCTCTCCACTCATCCTCCTGGTATTGTGTACCAGGGCTACACATATATAGGAGCAGTATTATAGTAGTTATATTCTTGTACATAGGGGCAGTATTATAGTAATTATATTCTTGTACATAGGGGCAGTATTATAGTAGCTATATTCTTGTTCATGGGGGCAGTATTATAGCAGTTATATTCTTGTACATAGGAGCAGTATTATAGTAGTTATATTCTTGTATATAGGAGCAGTATTATAGTAGTTATATTCTTGTAATAGGAGCAGTATTATAGTAGTTATATTCTTGTAATAGGAGCAGTATTATAGTAGGTTATATTCTTGTACATAGGGGCAGTATTATAGTAGTTATATTCTTGTACATAGGGAGCAGTGTTATAGTAGTTATATTCTTGTACATAGCAGCAGTATTATAGTAGTTATATTCTTGTACATAGGGGCATTATGGTAGGACAGAAACCCAAAAAGAAATTGGACCAAAGCAGTATAGAAAATTGCAAATTTTATTAATACAAAAATGATAAATTTAATAAAACTAATATATAGTATATGAAATGAAATAACAAGGGAATCGGCGACACCTAGAAACCACATATAGCTAGGTCGGTATATAAACAACAAATAAATCAGAGTCCCATATATATCAAAATATACCCATGAAGATATCAGCAAAGACACCTAAAATTGGCCATGCATATAAATGGAACCACAAATATAAGAATAGTTGCTAAATATATAAAATACATAAGATATCATATATATGGTTACAGAAGGACCTATATGAAAAGAAAACATAAATATCCCTCTAGCAAGAATAAAGTGCACCAGTGCAATATAATGTGGTCCAAAAATGGACCTACCAAAAATGTATTGTAAGGTAAATGTTTTAAGGGTATAGTAAATATAATTTAACAGCTAAGCCTAACAAAATAACACCAGTAGTTCACAAATCCATAAATATCGGCCATGATGGTAAATATAGAGGGGTATACATGAAAATATAAAGCGGTATATATGTCAAGACCAACCTTGCTAGAATGTGGCCAGGAAGACCCCAACGCGCATTTCGCTATCGTGCTTCTTCGGGGGGCGTCCATAGGAGCAGTATTATAGTAGTGATATTCTTGTACATAGGATCAGTATTATAGTTATATAACTGTACGTAGGGTACAGTATTATAGTAGTTATATTATTGTACATAGGGGCAGTTGTTATGATTTGGTAACTGAGGAGGGCAGGAGCAAAAAAACGCAAAGGCAGCCAAACACCAGAGATGTTGGGATCTAATAGGTTGCAGACCCCTAAACTAACCGCACAACTAGAAGCAGCCGTGAGACGTTCCTATGGTGCCCTAGACGCCTCGTCACAGCCGGAGAGATAGCTTTCCTCTTTCCATCTTCAGGGTAGCTAACTGCCCCGGAGTAGAGCCCCAAAGGAACAGGAAGCCCCCAAACATATAATAGCGGTTAGACAAGATGAAAACATGAATGCAGACAGAAAATAGATTGAGCAAACGCTGGGGCCAAAACTTTCTAGATAGGACAGTACAGGAGAGAATACTGTCTGCAACCCAGCAAAACCCTAGGAAAAACTCCAACACTTCTGATTCCAAAAATGCCGAGAGCACACGGTCTCGACCACCTATATCAGATCTCTGGTGTGAACACGCAGCTACCCAGCAGTAAAAAAAAAAAAAAAAAAAAAAAAAAAATCACAAGAACAGAGCAAATGAACAAATACAAAAAGAACAGAAACCAGCACAAGCCCCCCAAAGGGGACCCGGCTGAACTCAAAAACATGGCAGCAAAAACAAGGAAAAATTAAACCACAGATAAAAAACCACAGAAAGTAACTTATCTGAATGATAGCAGGAGACAGCAGAAAAGCAAGCTGAATTCCAACCTAGACCAGGAAGAAACAATTGATCACCGGCGAGGATCATGGGAGGTCAGCTCACTTATATCAGGCCAGTCCGTCCCACCTGATAACCATTCATCAATTGCAGGTGGTGGACTTTTGCTGTTCAACATAGGTTCAATACCCTCAGCAACCACCAGAGGGAGCCTCAGCTCCGAAGTCGTCTCCAACACGTTCACAACAGGCAGTATTATAGTAGTTATATTCTTGTATATAGGAGCAGTATTATAGTAGTTATATTCTTGTACATAGGGGCAGTATTATAGTAGTTATATTCTTGTACATAGGAGCAGTATTATAGTAGTTATATTCTTGTACACAGGGGCAGTATTATAGTAGTTATATTCTTGTACATAGGGGCAGTATTCTAGTAGTTCTATTCTTGTACATAGGGGGCATTATTATAAGAGTTATATTCTTGTACATAGGGGCATTATTATAGTAGTTACATTCTTGTACATGGGGCAGTATTATAGTAGTTATATTCTTGTACATAGGGGGCATTATTATAGTAGTTATATTCTTCTATGTTGGGGCAGTTATATATAGTAGTTATATTTCCTGTATATAGGAGCAGTATTATAGTAGTTATATTCTTGTACATAGGGGCAGTATTATAGTAGTTACATTCTTCTATGTCGGGGGCAGTATTATAGTAATGATAGGGACCAGACAATTAAAACTCATTTTTGCCATTGTCTGCCACATATTTTGATGTATAGCATTCTCTTTGTAGTTACGTGTTGCTCTGTATCTGATAATATTTATACATGGAAGCTATTTAACATCCACATCACTTTAACCATTTGTCATTCCTACATGATCTACAACTATTAAAACTGGAAATCGCCCCATGAACTGTAGTAGATTACAAGTTCTCTCGTTTCTGAACACTCTACTGCTCTGTTAATTCTTGACAGTGAAATAAATATTTGTGTTGTAATGGATGGCAATATGTCACAAAGGAGAAGAAATAAAAACACATTAGCACTTTGTTTTAAGTTAAATAAACTTTTGCTCGGAGTCATTACTTTAGGTGTTTAACATCCAAGAATCCAGATGTCTGGCACCATCTAGTGGATGATGAGTTTATAAAGCAGAGAAGTCTAAACGTTTTGATTATATTTTTCATTCATTTCTTGGTTTACTGTCCCATAGTTCCCAACCGTCCCAGATCCAGTGGGAGAGTCCCAATTTGGGTGATCTGTCCCCAGAGGTCAGGGCTACATCAGTTCACCTTGCAGTGTGCGTGTGTTACTCAGTTCATTGCTCTGCTCTCTACACACTTACATTCATTTTTAACCCATTCTTCTCCTCTCCTTAAGTGGGAGCTGCCCCAGGATTTGAACACACCCAACATGTAGCACTGGAGGTGTGTCGACCCGCCACCACAATTGTGGGTTACCAGGGCAATGGGGTACTCAGAGCCGAGCCCATGGAAGTCTATGGGGTTGTCACAGGTAGCTGTGGCTCGGTCTGTGGCCCGGCGGTCTGGCATATGTTGGGGGAATATTTACAGGGGATAGATTTATATACAGTTCGTGACGCCACCTGTAGTCTTCTGGTAATTTGTACCAGCGCTGCTATAGATCTCTGAGGGGATGGTGATGCAGCTAGATGTCGGGTCCCCTACAGGTGGGACTCTTCCCTCAGGTCGGTAGTTAGATAGGGATTGTGCGGGCATGCAAATCAATAACTCAGTCTCACACGGTCAGCGTCTTTCCATACCTTTACTTGCAAGATGGTAAGGCAGGTCCCAGGGAGGCTGATGGGGTTGATGGAGGATGAGCTTTGAGGCAACAGTGAAGCAAGTTAGGGGCCTCCTTTACTGTCCAATAACGATGAGTACAACCAGCTTGCAGCGTAGTTCCCTCTTTAATTTCAGCTATTCCAGAGCTGTTCTGCCCAGTCAGATTTGTGGTGAAGTCTTCCAATTGATGAAACTAGGTTCTTGCTCTTGTCTGCGCTTGACTCAAAGTCCCTATTCCACCTGACTCCAGTTACGTACTGACTATATGGGGCTGTTTGCCGCGACCTAGGGTCCGGTAAATCCCTGGTTTTCTTACCACTATGCTTGTAGCAAATAGTGATCCTTCGGTCCCCAGTGACCGGTTGCAATGTGCAGGACTTTTCCAAGCCAAAAGCACTATTCCAATAATCTTCCTTCCACTTTGCCCTTCGATTTGCTCGACTCTTAATAGATAGCTCAGTCTTTCTTCCAGTGGGGCACAGCTCTGACTAGGCTGAGGTGAACTAGACCACCTGTACTAGACTCCACTTTCCGAACTGATGATAGAGCAAACTGGACACATCTACTCTGTCCAAGGACAGGAAACTGACTGACTAAATCACTCCCTTCCACACCCCTGCTGGGTGTGTCAGAAGTGTACGTGATGTATGAAGAGCCCTTAACTGTTACCTCTCCACTCATCCTCCTGGTATTGTGTACCAGGGCTACACATTCCCCCATGGTAAACGACAGCACTCCCGGGCTGTAAAATATAAAGAGACATTTTTGTTTATGCATGAAAACATTAACAATAACATTAATTCGTCCCATCCGGGAGGTGAGGATATCTTGAACGTTGCAAACATTATAGAAAAATACAAATATTAAATAGCATTCAATAAATATACAGTATTCTTGTGAAGGACCCGCACCAAACCTTCAACGTAGGTCCTGGGTGGGCTGCAGGACATCCAAATGCAGACCTCACTCAGTGCCACACCACACGGGTTTTTGGTTCAGAGGTAAGTCAAGGTTTCATGTGAAACCATTAAAAAGGCACTTTAGTGCAACTATTTACAGGATACAGTTTTTGGGCTGGCTCAGTCCTCAGCCTCTGAGTCCATTGTAAAACCAAAGACATAGATATAATATCACATTATTATACTAAAGTGCAAAACTTTTTCTGGTTACCCAGCCGGGCATTCTACGGTTAGAAATATATATAAATGTATTATACTCTTCACTTGTGCAAAAATTTGTAAAACATTTCTGAAACTTTCTACAATATTACTTATGGTAGACCCTATGTGGATCTCACCGATTCTTCTTTACTATTTATTATTTACTTCAAACACACTTTCCACCCCGGGGGCTGGAACAATGCAATGGGCCCTAGATCCCAGGACTAACAAATCATGCGCTGCGATTAGGGTCTGGGTCGCCACAGTTCTCGTGCGAACCTCTAGGGGCGCAACGGGTACGTTCTCCTCACGAGACACCGATTGCGTTTCAATCACAGTTAACGATATGGACCGTGTCATGGATTGCGATTGAGACTGGGTCGCTAGTTGCGATGTAGATTTGACTTTCATTTGCGATGCACTTGCAGGGGGCGATGCTGGGGCACGGCCGGATACTGCTTGAGCTGGAGACGGGGACGCTGCGGTAGTGGTGACGTTACCTGCGTCGGGGACGGGGTCACGGACGATGGTGACGTTAAGGGCATACCATCCCTTCATTCCCCAGTGCCGTGTGTACGTGACAATGTCTCCATTAACTAAGTCCCTCCCGGGATGGCCTTGCGGTAGGTGGGATTCTACGTCCCTGCGACTAACAAAGACCCCTGGGTAGAGGCCCGGTTCACGGATGAAGCCCCAGCCCTTCCGGAGCTGGAACTCAGTCACACACCCTGCCGCCGCGGTTCCCTCAGGGTACCTTTCTCTCTCCGGACACTCTCTTTGTCCGCGATCAGCTCTGCATGTTGTCGCTGACGGTTCCGCTGAGCTTCCCGCTCTTCCTCCTGCTGGCGTTTCTGCTTCTCCTCACGACGCTGCCACTCATGTTCCCACTGGGCGGTATAGGCGACGTCATCCAGGCGCGCCATCTCGTCCCAGTCGACGTCTGGTAACGACGGACAGGACCCCTCCGGTGTCCCTGTCGGGGACCGATCATCTGCTGCGGCCTCCTGGCCGGGCGGGCGTTCCGGAACTGGCGGTACCTCCTCAACCTCCTTCGCCTCCACCGCTTCACCGGTGGGATCAGGATCGGTACTTTCGGGGGCAGCCTCCGGTTGCTCCTTCGCCTTGGGCAGCAGAATCTTCGGTAACTGGAATCGTGGGGGGTCGTTGAGGGGAGAGATCACCGTGTCCCACAGCCTCCGCTGCTCCAGGGTACGCCGGCGTCTCTCGATCTCTTCAAATCCAGGTTGGTGCTGGACCATCTTCTTCAGGCGTGCATTTTCTTCTTTTGTTTCTAGCAACGCCTGCTGCAGGTGCAGGATCACGGATAACTCCGGTGCTGGTGGCAGCTTGGCTGGGGCACGGGGCCTGCCTTCCTCCTCTTTCCGCAGCTGCAGGGCACTCATTACAGCAGCCAGATTTTTAGTCAGCTGGCGCACCTCTGAGCGCAGACAGTCCAATTCACTAGGAGGTGTCACCTGCGCTTTGGCTTCAGCCACTAGCGGGGAAAAGGGGGTTACTGCCGGTTCCGGAGTGACTTCAGCCTGATGATGTTGGGTTGCCACCTCGGGTTTGCCCAGGGGCCGCAGCCCTTTTATTGCCATGTCCTTTAGGGCATCAAAGGTAGCATCCGGATGATCTAAGGACCACCAATTTACAGTTCTGCGTTCCTCTGGGGATCTCAATCCCTGTATAAATTGTTCCTTCAGCATTCTATTCTCGTCGATAGCATTTAAATGGTTAATTTGCTTGAGGGCTCTCAGGGCTCCCTGTAGTCGGCAAGCATAGTCCCGGATGCTGTCACCTGGCTGTTGTGAACAGTGATAGAAGGCCATCCGGAGATCCGTTTCTGTGCGGTCTTCAAATATGGCATGTAGCTTAAGGAAGATCGCAGGTACCGACTCCTGATCAACGGTATCCCAAGTCTCCACTTCCCTCTCAGCAGCGCCAGTTAGCTGCCCTATTAGCACAGCAGCTTTTTGTCTCTCAGGCATGGAGTACATTTCTAGGATGCTGCATAACTTCCGCTTGAAGCCTGCTAATGTGCCTGGCCCACCGCTGTATTGGGGAAGCCATTTCGCCCCAGGCATATATGGGAGAGTTAGTGGCATGATCGGGACTACCGGACTGGGTGCAGGGCCTGCACCCTCCATCTGGCGCTACAATACCAGCGGTGCGGGATTCGGGGCCTCCGGCTGGGGCCGCACTGTCAGCCGGTTGTTGTGACATCTTAGCGCCCCCTTGGTTAAACGGAGCCTACCGGTTTCAGATGCTGCTACTTCACAGGCACCGCAGTGAGAACAGGACCTTCGTCGCAGGCGCTCTGATGTCAGAGCGTTCACTTCCTGTTGCAGGACCTGCCGATGAGTCAGAGCCGGGGGCGTGTCCAAGACTCTGCGCGCTCTTTCAGGTACGCCCACCTTCTTCTCCAGCGCCTGAGGGCGCGAATATGGCGACAAAGATGGCGATTTTTGGCGCCAAAAGTGCAAACAGTCTTTTTCACCAAAACACTCCACAGGCACACAGGGCTCGCAATGCTGCAAGTTTCGTATCCTGTTCGTGACGCCAATTTGTGTCGACCCGCCACCACAATTGTGGGTTACCAGGGCAATGGGGTACTCAGAGCCGAGCCCATGGAAGTCTATGGGGATTGTCACAGGTAGCTGTGGCTCGGTCTGTGGCCCTGGCGGTCTGGCGTATGTTGGGGGAATATTTACAGGGGATAGATTTATATACAGTTCGTGACGCCACCTGTAGTCTTCTGGTAATTTGTACCAGCGCTGCTATAGATCTCTGAGGGGATGGTGATGCAGCTAGATGTCGGGTCCCCTACAGGTGGGACTCTTCCCTCAGGTCGGTAGTTAGATAGGGATTGTGCAGGCATGCAAATCAATAACTCAGTCTCACACGGTCAGCGTCTTTCCATACCTTTACTTGCAAGATGGTAAGGCAGGTCCCAGGGAGGCTGATGGGGTTGATGGAGGATGAGCTTTGAGGCAACAGTGAAGCAAGTTAGGGGCCTCCTTTACTGTCCAATAACGATGAGTACAACCAGCTTGCAGCGTAGTTCCCTCTTTAATTTCAGCTATTCCAGAGCTGTTCTGCCCAGTCAGATTTGTGGTGAAGTCTTCCAATTGATGAAACTAGGTTCTTGCTCTTGTCTGCGCTTGACTCAAAGTCCCTATTCCACCTGACTCCAGTTACGTACTGACTATATGGGGCTGTTTGCCGCGACCTAGGGTCCGGTAAATCCCTGGTTTTCTTACCACTATGCTTGTAGCAAATAGTGATCCTTCGGTCCCCAGTGACCGGTTGCAATGTGCAGGACTTTTCCAAGCCAAAAGCACTATTCCAATAATCTTCCTTCCACTTTGCCCTTCGATTTGCTCGACTCTTAATAGATAGCTCAGTCTTTCTTCCAGTGGGGCACAGCTCTGACTAGGCTGAGGTGAACTAGACCACCTGTACTAGACTCCACTTTCCGAACTGATGATAGAGCAAACTGGACACATCTACTCTGTCCAAGGACAGGAAACTGACTGACTAAATCACTCCCTTCCACACCCCTGCTGGGTGTGTCAGAAGTGTACGTGATGTATGAAGAGCCCTTAACTGTTACCTCTCCACTCATCCTCCTGGTATTGTGTACCAGGGCTACACAGAGGCAGCAGCAACAGCTATGAGAAACCGGCTGCGCCAACACATGCAGGAGAATTTTCTGCACTTTAATATGCATTGTATTTGTCTTCTTTACAGGCACATTGTACTGATACATAAAGCATGTTTTTCTCTGAAAAAGATGCAGCATTTTAGAGTCAAACATATATGGTTAAACTCTGATACATGCTGCCCGTGGATCAGGCAATATGGATCAGATGTCAGGTATTTGAGAAAGGTTTTATATTTCCGCTTTCTTGTTGAGAGCCACAAGTATCCTTAAAGCAGGAAAAGATGCACAAATTTCCTGAATTGCTAGTGAGGACCTTAGACATTGCAATACCAGGCATTCCCCACAAGACCTGCAGTATAAAAAAATGGGAATATGACACAAGACCTACTGTACTCCAGGGGCAACCCACGTAACAACTGTATATTGGGAACAGTCCAAAAGGTCTTATGTATACTGGGAGCACACCAAAGGAGTGCCTTATACAAGGAACACAACACAAGAACTGCCATACACGGGAACACCCCACAAGTTATGGCATATACAGAGGACATCCCAAAAGACCTGCTGTATAGCTGGAACAGCCAAGACTTGCTGTATCCCAGGGACATCCCACATGACTGTCGTATGCCAGGAACACCCACAAGACCTGCCATATACAAGGAACAGAACATAAAACCTGCCGTATATCGGGGACACCCCACGTGACTGCTGTATACCGGAAACACCCCACAAGACCTGAAATATACTGGGAACACTCCACAAGATCTTATATATACACCGGGAACACACAAGACCCGCCATATATCAGTAACACAATACAAGCCTTGCCGTATACCTGGTACACAACACAAGACTTGCGTACACAAGGAAGACAAGACATGCCGTATACTGAGGACCTACCGTATACCGGGAACTTCCAACAAGACCTGCCGAGTACCGGGGACACACAATGTGACTGCCATACACCAGGAATAGCTGACGACGTGCCGTATACAAGGAAAACAACACAAAACCTGCCGTACAATGGTGACCTCCCACAAGACCTGCCCTATATGGGGAACATCATACAAGACCTAAACTTTGAAGATGCTTCAGCCATCACAATCTGATCCAATAATTGAAGTTGAGGTGTTGGATGCAGGAAAAAAAAAAAAAAAAGGGCGAACACTAAATGTTCACATGCTGCTTAATACATCCCACTCCTGATAGGAGCCATTGTCACCAGATCATGGCTGCTGCTCCGTTTACCCGTCAGTTAACGTTATGGATGATCCGCGTATAGTGTCTGGTGTTGGCATCTTACCTGATTTACAGTAGGTCTCCAGCAGTACAACACAGATGACATTATCTCACCTAACTTTTTTTTTATTGATATCAGAAGCGGAGTTTCACATTCTTCCATTATGCAAGTGGAATTCCAGTATGTAGATTAATATTTGTTCTTTAAACTCACCCCCTCACCTACCCTTCTACACTCCTGAGAGATAAATCCCCCATGCCCCTTTATGAAAGACATATACATTCTAGGCAAAGGGGACACATCATTCTTGCAACCTGTTCAGATCCCCAAGAGGTAAGAGGGCCACGACCATCTCCAAAGCAGGTGGAATGGTGCATTATGATGATGCAATGGACTGTAAATGGTCCATATACTGTTCTTTCACAGGGGCCTTCTACTGTGTGTCCACCAGTGATTAAAGGAATACTTTTTTCCACTCCATTCCGCAAGGCCCAAATGCTTCATGTCTCACTATTAGACAAGCAGTCGAAGAACCTTGCCTTAGGGTAGGAATAAGAACTCATTTTCTCTCTCAACAGGACTGCCGAGGGAAACCATGGAACATCCATTGGTCCTCAAACTTTACCACGCCCACCTTTTAATGATAATGGTATGACTCTGCTCATTGTGTCTAAATCTACACAGCAAAGCTAGCTGCAGGAAGCATAACCCTATTGCGATTGCTCTGTGATCCAGTGTGAAAAATGCAAGTTTTAAAGTTTATATGTAGATATCACAAAGGCACAGCCAAAAATAAAAAAAGATTTAGAATAGAATAAAAAAAAAAAAAAAAATTATATATACCCCCAATCCAAAGATACAATCTCGAGGCAACATCTTTTTGAAGCACTGCCCCTGCCCTTTCTGGAATTACCTTCGATACAAAGCTACCCATTAAATAAATACAAAGAAGCCTGTGTTTAATACTGGTGATGTTTTTTCTCGGCACAAGCTGAACGGTGACGGATGTTGCCATTCACATTACTGTATACAGTTCTATAAAACATAGCACTGGGCGCA
This sequence comes from Oophaga sylvatica, assembly GCA_033576555.1. Lineage (NCBI taxonomy): Eukaryota > Metazoa > Chordata > Amphibia > Anura > Dendrobatidae > Oophaga > Oophaga sylvatica. Next base: position 533,421,016 of record JARQOD010000005.1, on the reverse strand, counting down.
ACAGAAAACTCACCCCGACGGCTGCTCCGTTTACAGTCCGTGACCATAAAAGCTAAACCTATTCAGGAATTATCTCTTCAATTGTTTATCAAGGAACAAAACATTCACTAATTGCCGTCACAATGTTGCTACGCGGACTCTTATTCCACCGGCGCATGCTTTATTATTATTTAAATTATGGAAAATTGTAGACAAAAAATACTGTCGGATTAGTGGAGGACAACACATTCCAGAGCTAAGCCGTGCAATAAAGTTATTACCCAGCTTTTAACACATCACCGTGTAAACGCTGCCTTTAATTATTTCTGTTGGCGACATAGAAAAAATATTTTAGAGCAAATATTTTAGAGCATAATTCATTTTATCATCTCATTTCATTTTTACTTTTTGGAATAAAAATAACTATGCAAAAAATGTAATTAAAATTATGTAAAAAATAAATTAAAAAAAATTATAAAAAAAATCGGAGATAATGTTTCTTACTAGTGTACAGGTATGAAAGCAGTTCATAATTTCACCAAATGGCCACTTTTGGTGGCACTGGTTCTTTCACGGTTAGAGCTTTTTGGTTTGTAAATTGACCCCAGAATGGAGGATAAAAATCAAGTGATCACTATTCTGTGGATCAGTTTTAGTCTGAAGCCACATTACAATAAGAAAACTCAGTGTTCAGAACAATTTTATTCAATGCATCAGAGCTGGATTTATTCAAGACCGAGCTGACACCCTTGTCGGGTTTTCTCATGCCAACCAAAAGGTCAAGGAAGGTTGAGAGTATACCAAGAATGACCATACTTGAGGAAAACTGACAGTGAAAAGAACATAAAACAAAATGGTCAATAAAAGAGATAAGATGTGGCTGAGAGGAATCGTTCGGATGAAAGGGATCAGAGGAGGCTGTGAAGAATCGTTCTAATAAAAGGTGTAGGAAGAAGATGTGAGGAATCTACTAATGAAAGGCATCAGAGAAAGATGTGAGGAATGATCCTGAAGAAAGAGGTCAGAGTAGGATTTGATGAGGAATCATTCTAAGGAAAGGTTTCAGAGGAAGATGTAAGCATTTGTTCTTATGAACAGTCAAGATGGGTACAGTTAAGAAAACTGCAACTTAATATAAAGCCCATGTCCAACTAACGTGTCTAAATGCACAACTCAATATTCTGCAGCACGGATGGAATATAAAGGCAGATGACAAATTCCAGAAGGGCTAGGAACCAGCAGATAAAAGAGCAAAAGTAGTATAAAAGAGGAATGTAAATCATTGCCTGGTCAAAAAAAAAAAAAAATCCAGATTTCTGCTGTACCATGCTGATAAGAGCATCAGAAATTGGCACAAGCAGCATGAATCCTTCCCATCAGGTAGGAACAGTTCAGGCTGGATGGATGGATGGTGGATGTTTCCTTGACAAACCTTGGGCGCACGGATACCTGCAGCTAGATTACCTTTTCTTTTCGGATTGGTGGATGTGGAGTATTGGTATGGGTAAGTTTCTTTTAGTGCACCCTGGCTCCTCTAATACCTGTGGATGGATGAAGCAGGCTTGTGAAAGCAGAATAATAGGGTTAATATTTCTTGGTACATTAGGACTCCTCTGATACACAATGATGAATAAATCCTTGTTAGGCAGGCTGAGGTAAATAGTAATAATAATGATTGGGGAAAGTTTTCTTTGCCCATCCTGGCTCCGTTCATACCGGTGGACAATTTTGTAGGGCTTGCCTTTCTTATGACCAACCATGTGCATAGTAAGATGATCAGTGTTAGCAGTGGCACAGTTTGTGGGTGTCCCCTACTCATGAGAGGAGACCAAGAAAAAGATAGCGTGACAAGGAGCAAAAACAAGGAAAGTGAGAGTGAATTCCCAGAAGAGGACACCTTAGCAGTATGGCCCAGAGTTTACAACCCAAAGGCAACGCAACAGGACAGTAAAGGCTACGCAGAACAAAGTTTCCCGGGCAGGAGTTCCAGAGCTTCAGAAAAAGATAGATATGTACTGGCCATACTAACACTATAGTTTCCTAGAGAAGAAAAAAGGTGCAAAGGACTCTTGCTACCTGGAATGTACTACGGCGCTGGGTTGTGGTGAGTCAGTAGTGCAGTGACAAGAGAGACACAGTGAAGAGAGAAGAGACAGAGGGATTGAACCCTGTGAGGATAATGTTGCATGTTGCGAATTCTGCCTACTATCTCTTGAATATAATCCCTTCCCAGCTATCATTGTGTAAAAAGTTTATTTTTGACTGGTGGTCTCCCTCTTTGAACTTTCCATCACCTGGTACTGGCAAACCAGAGTTATTGGTTACAAGCGGCCTGCACGGGCATAGTGCCCTCACACGAAAAGTTCAACTGGGACTCCCACCTTCATGTAATGTGCCGGTGCTCAAGAGAGGAGTATCTCATCAACAACGACAGCCCCGAGCCACGTTACAGCAGAATGACAAGGTGCCGTGCCAAGCAGAACTTACAGTAATGGACTTGTTCCAAGAACATGAAAGTGAGTTTTCCTCACTTCCCTTCCCCAGTATCCAGGTGCTCCTTCACTGTCCCTAACACTAGAGGCGCCTTAGCTCACCCTGTTGCCCGGATTACTTCTGACTGTGAAGGCACCATGGCCACATGCCTTAGTTCCTGAGTCAGCCCTCAGTCAGTACCCTTCCCCACTCAGGGAAAAGGGGAGTATTAGTGTACCGTAATGCACCAAACAGACTAACAAGGTAATACAAACAGAAATGAAAATGCCAAAACATACAAGTATACTCACACAAACAGCGGTTACACCAGGGAGTGTAGGCTGGGGTAAAACCCGAAGAAGGGAAATTAGCACACCCAAAACCTAGGAACAGTCTCAAAATCAATCCAAACACCTTCTCAAACAACCACCATATCCAAACTATGGCAAGGAGTGCTTGCCAGGGCCCAGAATATATAGGAGATGGGAATGGCTAACAGTGAACAGCAGAGAGCCTTAATGCAGGAAAGCTTCCAAGAGCTTGCAACTGAGCAGATTAATCCCTGCACTGCTAAAAGATTCCTGCACTGTTTAATATGAAGGTGAAGTGCTTCTAACCAGTGCAGGAGAAATTAGACGCTACGGTCTGCTGGCTCCTCTGTCGCAGTAAACCAGCGATAGCCAGATCTTAATCCTATAGAGTAGCATTCCTTACCTCAATAACCGCCATTGTCCAGGTGATAATTCTATTACCTGTGCAAATCCAAAGAAATCCTGAAAACATTATCTGTTGACGAAATAGAATGATTTTCCATATGGCTCATTGAAAGAAATCCCAACAGTCACCGTTTTGGTTTGTTTTATGAAGAATAAGGCATAAAATAGAAGGCAGATCCTGCACTCATGCAGATGAGAACATAGAGCTACACACTGCAATTTTATAGCAACCATCTGAAACCAGCCTAATTCTGTATTGGGGAACCGACAAGTTTATTGCATTTCTTTGAGTAAAAGGTGCCAGAAAACTGCAGGGGTGCTGAACCTCAGGCCTGTGAACGTTTCTACGTTACACCAGCACACAAACGATTTTTTTTTAATTTTTCATTGATATACCAACACAAAGCAGTATGTTTTTGTTCTGGTATTTTAAAAATATAAATCTGAAAATTGTGAGGTGCATTTGTATTCTGGCCCCTGTAGTCTGACATTGCCAAATAAAATCCTGAGGGGCTAAACACCTCTAGAATTCGCATAATTAGTAAATTGAGCCCACTCATATGTAATTTTTTCTCAGTACAACTACAGCTGTTCTATGGGGAGATGATAGAGCTGGAGATCATAGAGTCATAGAATGGTAGAGTTGGAAGGGACCTCCTGGGCCTTCTGGTCCAACCCCCTGCTCAACGCAGGATTCTCTAAATCATCCCAGACAGAGGTCTGTCCAGCCTCTGTTTGAAGACTTCCATTGAAGGAGAACTCACCACCTCTCGTGGCAGCCTGTTCCACTCATTGATCACTCTAACTATCAAAAAGTTTTTTCTAATATCTAATCTGTGTCTCCTCCCATTCCTTCTAGTCTTTCCGTGTGCAAATGAGAATAAAGATGATCCTTCTACAATGTGACAGCCCTTGAGATATTTGTAGACAGCTATTAAGTCACCTCTCAGTTTTCTTTTTTGCAAGCTAAACATTCCCAAATCCTGTAACCGTTCCTCATAGGACATGGTTTGCAGACCGAACACCATTCTGGTGGCTCTTCTCTGAACTTGCTCCAGTTTGTTGATGTCTTTTTTAAAATGTGGTGCCCAAAACTGGACACAGTATTCCAGATGAGGTCTGACCAAAGAGGAGTAGAGGGCAATAATGACCTCACGTGATCTAGACTGTATACTTCTGTTAATAGATCCCAGAATTGTATTTGCTTTTTTGCTGCTGCATCACACTGTTGACTCATGTTCAGTCTGTGATCAGATGATAGAGCTGGAGATAATAAACATGGCAAAAAAAAGGGATCATTAAAAAAAAAAAAAGAAAAAAATTGCCTCACAGCGCTGCTGATGCAGGGGAGGGCTCCCAGAAGAAGACAGGTCTGCCGTTGGCTGGCTGTAGCTCTGTGGACGCTGTCTTGCTGTCTGGTAACTGCTCTGTCTTGCTGGTTGGTAAATGGCTCAGGGCCTCGCTGGCATTGTTTATATATGTTTCCTGGGGGCAGGCCGATTGGTTCTGAGCATGCTCAGACGTGAAAATCGGATCCAGCCATCGGTTCCGTATTTTTCCGGATCCGGTGTCCATAGACTTCCATTGTAGCTAAAAGCCAGAAGTATCGCATCCGGCACTGTCCGTTTTTTTTGCCGCAGACAAAAAAAACAAAAAAAAAAAAAACACGTTACTGTAGCCGGTTTTTCCAGACGCCGGAATTAAAATTTTCACCAGCGAAAAATCCCAGAAGAAATGGAAGGCCATGCGGGCGATCTGGCACGAATACAAGTCAATGAGAAAGAACAAAAAAAAAAAAAAGACAGTTACAGCGGTAGATTTCGCCGGATCCAGTTTTTCTAAAACAGCCGGATCATGCCTGCCCGAAAAAACCTGATGTGTGAAAGTAGCCTAACTGATGCACAAGACGTCTGGAGGATGCCAAAACGAGTGGGAATCGAAGCTCGTCCACCTCGCTTGTGCATCTTACATTACAATGCACTGGAAATCAGCAGATCATTCCCTTAAACAAGTTTCATTGCATCAGTATTCAGCTTTGGAAACAAAAAAAAAAATAAAATAAAGGGAGACTGCCATTTTACGGTGCATATTTCTATAGAGGATAAACACATCTTGCACATAAATGGCAGATTTATTACCCCCCGGGACACATGTACATACAACATCATAATCTGCAGTAGGTTCACTTGTTCCCTCTGATTGCACAAAATGGGGCAGTCAGAAAAAAAAACAAAAACAAAGCTTCTGATTGGTCAATTAGTCATGTATAGAATTTAGTACATCCATGAATATAGTAGCCCGATTGGTTGAAACGCTGGACGGGACATGGTGTTCAGTCCGTTATCTCATACACCGGATCCCCAACTCTTATTGTACCCCTCTTCAAAATCTTGAAATATTGCCCAAACAATGGAGACGATTTGAACACTTTTTTGTCCTCTGTGTCACAAAGGCGATAACTGAAAGAAAATTAAAAGCCTTATTAGACCATTACATAATGCTTAAGACGAAATTGGGGAGGAGAGAGGTGCAATTAAGAACAAAAGAAAAAACGGCCTGGTTGTCCATCACAACAAAACAGCGCAGCTTTCATTTTTCAGCAGCAGAATACAAAATTAAAGCAGAGCTTTGATTGGTTGCGATAGTAAACAATCAGATCTCCCACAAGTATTTTTAGAAAAAGTTTTTTTTTTTTTTTGTTTTTTTTTTTTGCAAAAAACAGCCAAAATGTTAAAAATGATGAAATTCAGGGTGCTCTGTTTTATTTCTACCGATTTACAAAAAAATGTATACTTGGCCAAAAGGATATATTTTAGGGCCTTTTATGGCATTTACATACTTTCCAACCGCCCTAAATTTTCTGAAACTCCTAGGCAAAAAGATATTATGTAAATCACACCCAAAACTGGGTGTTTAATGGGGTTCTGGGGTGCGCAGAAGCATTCACAGAGGGGTAGGGGAAAAAGTTGGGCAATGGGATTTGTATGACCTTGTGGCCAAGAGTAGCTGTCTACTGCCATAGCAAAATTGGGATGATCGCGTGGCAAAAACTGCCTCTGATCGGTGGTAAAATCATTACCGCTGTTCGGAGGTAAACTCTATACCTCCGATCACAACTTGGGAATCTCTGGTCACTGGCATCGGGCTGATGGAACTACTCCTCCTGTCAGTCTACACCAGCTGCCGCTAATAGTGAGAGCACACGGCAGCTGATGGGAGTATTCATCAGCTGGCACTCTAATTAAAATTTTAAAAAAATACTGTGGAAGCCCCTGTATTTTTGATGACCAGCCAGGCAAAACTGACAGCTGTGGGCTGCAACCCCTTTGATATCCAGTCAAGCTAAAGCAGACAGCTGGAGACTGGTATGGTATTCTCAGTCTGGTGTGGGGCCAAGGATATTGGCCCCTGCCAGCATAAAAATAGGTGCGTCAGAGCTTTGCCCAGCTCTCCTACTTGCTCTGTGGCGGTGGCAAATGGGTATTCATATTTGTGGGGCTTATGTCACTGAACAATACAAAGATGCCATCAAGCCCATGGCATAGTAATGGAGAGGTGCCAAGATAAGACAGTCCAGGCTGAGAACCACTGAGGAATGACCTGCTACAAGCTCATCCTCCGTGACATCAAGGTTACTGCAGGTCACTGAGGCCGTGTTCCCAGCCAGGCCCCTGAACTATGGTTTCCTCTGTGAGATCACCACTAGCACAGTGAGAAAGTTTCACAGTGCAGTGGTGAATTCACCGCAAATCTCCCAGAGAACTCACCGCTGAACCATGACTCACTGTGCCAATGGTGATCTCACCATAGTTCAGGGGCTTGGCTGGGAATGCAGCCTCAGTGACCTGCGGTAACCTTGATGACATCACAGTTAGTCACTGAGGCCGAGCTTGCAGCAGCTCATTCCATTTTTTTTTTTTTTTTTTACAGGAGACCATGGCTTCAGTGGAATGGACATTCGGTGAGTACAACTGTTTTTATTTGAAATAAAAAAAAAAAAAAAAACACTTTATTTAAAAATAACAAAGACTATTCTGGCAGTGTGGTTCATTTACAATATAAACATAGAATTAGTAATGGATAGGAGTCTTGTATTCTGGTACCCAAACAGATTTTTTTTTTTTTTTTTTTTTAACTGTTCAGCCGAACATCCAGGGGGTTGCCTATCATTACCTGTGGCTACTGGGCAAAACATGGCCACCTTCTTTCTAGACCGTGATGTGATTGTTGGCTGAAATGATTTCTTATTAAATGTCACTGGATGAAAACATCTATTTTGGTCAACTTTAGACTATTGTGTATGGCCAAGGTCCTGCCTGGCTGTCAGATCCCCACTGGTGATACACCAGCGATTTCTATGGACAAAAACCACGTTAGAATTAGGTATATGCCTCTTTTGTAGTGTGTGGCCCAGCTATGTAAGGCACACATAAAATCCAGGAGAATGCACAGGAAGGTAACCGTAAAAGCTTGTTATCCATGCACTTCACTCACACTTTTAGACATGTGTAGCCCTGGTGTGAAGGCACACTCAGTACCCTGGAGAATGTGTGGAGAGATAGCAGTTTAATGCTCAATGAACATTCATTCCAACACACACTTAGACACGCCCACAGGTATATAAAGTCTAGTCACATGCAGCATTCAGTCAGTTTCCTGTCCTCGGACAGTGATTCAGTCAGTGAGTCATTCAGAGGTCCAGTCAGTCAGCAGCAGAGCTGAGTGCAATCTGTGTGCAGTTCAGAAAGTGGAGGCCAGTACAGGTGAGCCAGATCACCTCAGCCTGGTCAGAGCTGTGCCCCACTAGAAGACAGACTGAGACATTTATTAAGAAGAAAGAAGTGAGTTGCAGATATACTTCAGTCTCCTGTCCCAAGGACAGTGAAGGTTCAGAGACGTGCTCCTGCCTAGAAGATTACTGAGAGTCTGGCAACAAGCTCAAGAAAGGAATTAAGAAAGGGACTGACTTTATTAACCTGTGAAGTGAGAAATGCTTATGCTACAAGCGCGGACAAGGCGAAAGGCACAGTGGTAGGAATTCTGAGTGCTATAGGATTGGAGAAGTCCTGCACGTTGTCACCGGTCACTGGAGACCGAAGCATCACCATAGCTTCACGCATCGTGGTAGAAAACCCAGAGGCTTACCGGACCTTAGGTAACGGCAAGCAGCCCCTGGAGTGTCAGTACGTAACTGGGGTCAGGTGGAATAGGAACTTTGAGCTAGGCCAAGCAGAGAAGAACCTAGTTTCATCACAGGAAGGCTCCGACCACAACACTGACCGGGCAGTACAGCTTGGAGAAGCTGGAGTTTATAGAGGGAACTACGCTTCATGCTGGTTGGACTCATCTTCGAGAAAGTAAAGGAGGCCCCTAACTTGTCCAGCTGCTATCTTGAAACACATCCTCCATTGGATCAGCCTCCCTGGGACCTGCATAACCATCTTGCAAGTAAAAAGGTATGGAAAGACGCTGATGTGTGAGACTGTTATTTGATTGCGTCCCTGCACTACCCTATCATTACTATCGACCTGAGGGAAGAGTCCCACCTGTAGGGGACCTGACATCTAGCTGCCTCACCATCCCCTCAGAGATCTACAGCAGCGCTGGTACAAATTACCAGAGACTACAGGTGGCGTCACGAACTGTAAATATATCTATCCCCTGTAAATATTCCCCCCCAACATACGCCTGACCGCCAGGGCCACAGACCGAGCCACTGCTACCTGTGACAATCCCCATAGACTTCCATGGGCTCGGCTCTGAGTACCCCATTGCCCTGGTAACCCACAATTGTGGTGCGTGGTCGAGACAGACACACCCACCAGGGGTATAGGAGGTGGTGACCCGTAGCAGAGTTCAGTCTGTTTCCTGTCTGAGGAGAGCTCGAAGGCAGATAGTTTCCTGTCTGAGGACAGTGCAGTTCAGTCTCAGTCCAGTCTGGACTTGGAGGATACTGAGAGCTAGTCAGTGAGCTCTAGAAGAAAGCTGACATTACCATCGAAGCCACAAGTGCTTATGCTAAGAGCGAGAGCAGGGCGAAGGGCATAGTGGAGAAGACAGAGAGAGAAGTGCTTCAGGTATTGGATTGCCTGCACTAAATCACCGGACACCGGAGTCCGAAGCGTTGCTAGTGTTTCAAGCATAGTAACAAGATAACCGGAGGCATCTGGACTACAGGTCGCAGAGAGCAGCCCTAAGTGTCGATACGTAATCGGAGTCAGGAGGAACAAGGACTTTTAGCGGGGCCCTGTATAGAAGGACTCTGTTCTCACCACTCAGAAGGCTCCACCACAATATTGGCCGGGCTTTGCAGCTATTGAGAAAGCTGGAGATTGCAGAGTTAACTTCGCTTCACGCAAGTTTGGACTCACATACATTGGAAGTAAAGGAGGCCTCTAACATGCTCAGCGGTTACCCGAATGTGCATTCTCCACCCCGACCAGCTCCCCAGGATTTTCTTGAACCATCTACCAGTAAAAGGTATGAAAAGAAGCTGTATTGTGTGTGACTGAATTATTATCTACCCCCTGCTTCATCACCATAGACTTCCAGGGACCAGTCTCACCTGTGGGAGACCTACCACCCAGCTGCCCCCATAACATCCCCTGTGAAGATTATAGCAGCGCTGGTCCAATTAACCAGATACCACAGGTGGCGTCACAAACTACCTATCCTAATAATCCCTGTAAATATCCCCCATCGCTTGACTGCCAGGGCCACGGACCGAGTCCCGCTGCCAGTGACAATTCCCATAGAAATCATTGGGCTCGGCTCCGAGTACCCCATAGCCCTGGTATCCACCTCAGTGTGGTGCGAGTCAGCTTTTTGGCGTCACGAACAGGATACGAAGCTTGCAATTGTGAGTTCTGTGTTGCCTATATTGAACTGTTTAGTGAAAAAGACTGTTTGCTGTGTTTGGCGCCATAATACCGCCATCTTTACCGCAATATTCGCGCCCTCAGGCGCTGGTGAAGAAGGGGGGCGTACCTGAAAGAGCGCGCTGTTGCCTGGACACGCCCCCAACTCTGACTCAGCCACAGGTCCTGTGAAACAGGAAGTGAAGGCTCTAGCATCAGAGCGCCAGCGACAAAGGTCCTGTCTCCACCGCTGTGCCTGCGACGCTGCAGCCTGTGAAAGAGGTAGGCTCAGATTAACCAAGGGGGCATCAATATGTCACAGCAACCAGCAGATGGAGCGGCCCCGCCGGTGGCCCCAATAGCCCACCGCTTGGCGTTGTAGTGCAGGATGGAGGTGCGGGCCCCTCACCTGGCCCGGTGGTCCCGCTCATGCCGCTAACGCTCCCATACATGCCAGGAGCGAAGTGGCTCCCCCAGTACAGCGGCGAGCCAGACACCCTGCCAGGGTTTAAAAGGAAAATATGTAGTATTTTGGATATGTACTCAATGACTGAAAAGCAAAAAGCTGCTGTGGTAATAGGACAGTTAGCTGGTGCGGCTGAGAGAGAAGTAGAGACTTGGCCCACTGCAGACCAGGAGTCAGTACCTGCGATTCTCTTAAAGCTACAGGCCATCTTTGAGGATCGCACAGAAACGGATCTCCGGATGGCATTTTATCAGTGCTTCCAGAAACCGGGTGACAGTATTAGGGACTACGCCTGCCGACTACAGGGGGCCCTGCGAGCTCTCAAACAGGCTAACCCCACAAGTCCCATTGACGAGAGCCAAATGTTGAAAGAGCAATTCGTGCGGGGACTGAGGTCTCCAGAGGAAGGCAGGACTGTAAACTGGTGGTCCTTGGCTCATCCAGATGCCACCTTTGATGCCCTAAAGGACATGGCAATAAAAGGACTGCGACCCCTGGAAAAGCCTGAGGTGGCAAATCAGTATCACCCGGGTGAAGCCACTCTAAAGCCGGCAGTACCCACCTTTTCCCCGCAGGTGGCAGAAGCTAAAACGCAGGTGGCGCCCCATAGTGAGTTGGAATGTCTGCGCTCAGAAGTGCGCCAGCTGACTAAGAACTTGGCCACTGTAATGGATGCCCTGCAACTGCGGAAAGAGGAAGGAGGAAAGATTCTACTAGCCGACTGTCCGGAGGATGTCCCTTGGATGAACCGGAGGAAATGGAGGACGTCGCATCACCGGAGGAGGACCACGCCACCCCCAGGAGCGACTCCTGATCAACACCATCCTCGCCGAGAGATCATCTGTTACCGCTGCAATCAAAAAGGTCATATGGCTCAGCAATGTCCTTTAAACGAGCCGATCCTGGGTCAGAGGGCCAACACCCAGGAGTAGACTCATCAGGCCCCTTAGACTGGAACCGCAGGTTCGTGGGAGGACGGCCCTACCTGTCCATGATTCTGGACGGGATTGCAATCCCTGCACTGCTGGACACGGGATCTCAGGTGACCATCATACCTGACGTCCTTTACAATAAATTTTGGTCCATGGACAGTCTCCAGCCCCCAAGCCCTGACTTGACAGTGTACGCCACCAATGGTCTCCCTGTTGAAGTAATTGGAGCCAAAAATGTAAACGTAAAAGTGGGCAGGGTGGAGCTGAAGGATCAGGGACTTCTAGTGGTAAAGACTGTAAATGAGGAGAATGCCTTAAATGTGATACTAGGTACTAACGTTATCAGTAACTGTCTGGGAGAAGTTGTGTTTTTGCTCCAACAGCTCGCTGAAATTGCCAGGCCAAAGCAGAAGGGAGTGATCCAGAGGGAGATCCGGGCCCTGATGTGCCAGCAGCAAGCGAAGTTTACAGATGGTGAAATCGGTAATGTACGGGTCACAGACTCGAACCCCATTGTAATACCCCCAATGAGTGAAATGTTAATATGGTGTAGGGCAGCCATAGGTCTGAGAGGACAGAACTACCAAGCAGTAGTAGAACCCCATCGCTCAGAACACAGACCTACACTCATGATTGCTAGAGGGGTAGTGGAAGTAATAAATGGGAGAGTACCAGTACGACTTCTCAACTGGGGGGACGATGAAGTAAAATTGCCACGTTATGCTACAGTTGCTAAATTACATGCCGTAGATAACAATTCTATCCTCACAACCGAGTCCTTAGCCTCCCGCCAACCAGCGGAGGATAATGGTCCGGCAACCCCGGTAGCGGACTGGTGTCAGCAGCTTCATATTGGGACAGACACCATTTCCGTCCACCAGAAACAGGGGGTACTACGGGTGGTACAAGAGTACGCACAAGTATTTAGCAAGCACCCACTTGATTTTGGGACAATTAAGGGAGTACAGCATCATATCCCTACAGGCAGCCATCCTCCCATCAAAGTGCGGTATAGGCCTATACCTCCAGCCCACTATCAGAAAGCTAAGGAAATGCTGCGTGACATGAAGCAAGCTGGGGTGATAAGGGATAGTTGTAGCCCCTGGGCAGCCCCTCTAGTTCTAGTTAAGAAAAAGGATGGTAGCATGCGAATGTGTGTAGATTATAGGCAAGTAAATCGTATAACACATAAAGATGCATACCCATTACCACGCATAGAGGAATCCTTAGCTGCTCTGAAAACGGCTAACTACTTTTCTACCCTCGACCTTACTAGTGGGTACTGGCAAGTAGCTGTGGCTGAGGAGGATCGGGAGAAAACTGCTTTCACCACCCCAATGGGACTCTTCGAGTTTGACAGAATGCCGTTCGGCCTCAGCAGTGCCCCAGGAACATTCCAGAGAGTGATGGAGAGCTGCCTGGGGCATCTCAACTTCGAAACTGTGCTGCTGTACCTGGACGACGTAATCGTGTACTCCAAGACATATGAAGATCATCTGAAGCACCTGGCAGAGGTATTCGAGTCACTGTCCAAGTATGGGATGAAACTGAAGCCCTCCAAATGCCATCTGCTCAAACGAAAGGTACAATACTTGGGGCATATTGTCAGCTCCGAAGGAGTAGCGCCGGACCCCGAGAAGGTCACAGCCATCCAGAAATGGCCAGAGCCGAAGAATCTAAAGGAGGTGCGTCAGTTCCTGGGACTAACAGGTTACTACAGGAGGTTTGTAAAAGATTACACTAAGAAAGCGGCGCCTTTGCAGGACCTCCTGGTAGGACAACCTCTTAAGAGCAGAAACCTTCCATTCAATTGGGGAAAAGAACAAGCTGAGGCATTCAAAGAGATGAAAGATCTTGACCGGCGATGAAATCCTAGCCTACCCAGATTACAGCCAACCGTTCCTGCTATACACAGATGCTAGTAACGAAGGGTTAGGAGCGGTCCTCAGTCAGAAGCAGAATGGCCAAGAAAAAGTCATCGCATATGCCAGCACAAAACTCAGGCCAACTGAGAGGAATCCGGAAAACTATAGCAGCTTCAAGCTGGAGTTCCTGGCGCTGGTCTGGGCCATTACCGAAAGATTTAAACATTATCTTGCCTCCAACAAGTTCACTGCGTACACGGATAACAACCCCTTGACGCACCTTGAAACAGCCAAGCTGGGAGCCATGGAGCAACGTTGGATGGCTCGGTTGTCAAACTATCAGTTTACCATCAAGTACAGAGCGGGCCGTAAAAATGCTAACGCGGACGCCTTGTCCAGAATGCCGCATGAATCTGACACGGAGGAAGAATCAGATGATCTGGAAGAAATCGAGCTACCTGCGTTCCACCGAAATGGGATGGTCCAAGAGCAACTAGTCTACAGAAAGCAGTGTGGTGAGATGTTGAACCCTTTACCTTATCACAGCTGGAAGGAAACTCAGGACAGCGATCCCGTGGTCAGCCGTATCAAGGAGTTGATAAAACAGGAAGGTTCCTCCTTGGAGAAAGACGCACCCGTACCAGCGAAGCTCCTGTGGAATGAGAGAAGCCGGTTGTTCATATACCGAGAGAAGTTGTGCAGGAGATACGTTGATCCAAGGACCCATGAGATGGTTTGGCAGATAGTGGTCCCCAGAGCAGACATCCAAATGGTGCTGGAAGCGTACCACGATCAAGCAGGACACTTTGGCTGGAAAAAGTTGGAGACCCTGTTGAGGTGTCGGTTTACTGGGTAGGGATGCGCAGCTCCATCGAGAAGTGGTGCCGGAACTGTGGACCCTGTGGCCTCAGACGAAAAGACTATCATAGTCAGAAGGCACCCTTGCAGCCTATCCGGACGACTCGTCCCCTGGAAATCGTGGCATTGGATCACGTCAAGTTGTCCTCAAGCAGGTCAGGCTACTCATATGCCCTGACCATGGTGGATCACTATTCCAAATTTCTGGTGGTCGCCCCTGTCAAAGATCTGACAGCAGAGACAGCAGCAAGAACCTTCCAAGCAAGTTTCTGCAGACCACACGGATATCCAGAGCAGGTACTGACTGATCGAGGTCCAGCCTTTGAAGCTGAACTGTTTCAGGAATTCTGTCGGTTGTATGGATGTAAGAAGATCAGAACGACCCCGTACCACCCTCAGACCAATGGCCTTTGTGAAAAAATGAATCACATTGTCATCGACTTACTGAAAACTGTACCACTGGAAGAAAGAAATCGGTGGCCAGACTTGTTACCTGACCTGGTTGACTTGTATAACCACATACCAGTAAGTTCCACCAACTGCACTCCAGCCTACCTTATGAGAGCAAGACCGGAAGATTGCCAATGGATTTGGAACTGGGTGTGGTAGAACCGGAGGCTGATGACAGTGCTGAAGATTGGGACACCACTCGACAAGAACAGTACCAGAGAGTACAAGCCTGCGTAGAAAACAGTCTCAACAAAGTAAGAGAAAAGCAAGAGATGAACTATAACAAAAATGCTCCCGCTACGCCTCTTATGCCTGGAGAAATGGTGCTCAAAAGGAAAAGAAGACTGCACAAATTGGATGATCAGTGGGAACAGGAGCCATATGTCGTGCAAAATTCCAATTTTGATAACAGAAAGGTCTGTACCATTAGCAAGGATGGAGGAAAAACGACGGCAACTGTATCTAGAGATCATTTAAAGTTGTGTCCTGGCCCATTAAAGCTCCGTGAAGAAAACCCTGTTGTCCTTCAGAAAGAAAATGATGAAGCGGTCATACACACGGATTTGGGAGATTTACCTGCGGATTGGCCCAGACTGGGAGATGCTGTAATTATTCCTGTGCTGCAGTTTTATCAACCGCAAGAGGAGTCTCTATAACCAGTCATACCAATTGTGCCAGTTGAGCCAGTTCCAGAAGGACCTATTCCGGCAGACCCTCAACCATTGGAACCCCAAGAAGTGGACCCGCAAGAAGCAGCACCACAAGAAGTGGAATCCCCTGGTGAAGCTGGTGAAGCAGTACCGCCTCGTCCAGTCACTAGCATGCTTGCCAGGTCCCTAGAGAGGTGGAGTCGTATCTATAGTTTGCCGTTACGCAGAACAGAAAGGTTAGAGACTAATATACCTGACGCTACCCCACGTAGGTCAGAACGTATCACTAAAGGAAAACTACCTATTCGCTATCTGGAGTAGTCCTAGTAAACTAGTTAGCCAGACCCAGACAGGGTTTATTGCAATAGAAAAATGTATAAAAGTTTGAAAAAGTTATTAATGTGATTTCTATCGATATATAAATGTGTCTTTTTCTCTATGCAATGGACTGCGTGGCTGTGGACTGTGCCAGCCCAAAAACTTTCTTGTAAATAGTTACACTACGGAGCATTATCTTGGTTTTACACAAAACCATTGCTATCTACCTCTGAAGAAAAACCCGTATGGTGTGGCGTAGAGTGAGGTCTGCAGTCAGAAGTCCTGCAGCCCACCCAGGACCCACGTGGGAGGTTTTTGGTGCGGGTCCTCCACAAGAATTTGTCTTGTATTTATGAGAATGTTTGATACTTTTGATACTTTTGTATTTTTTCTAATGTACAAATTGCAACGTTCAAGAGGTCTTACCTCCCGGATGGGATGAGTTAAATGTTGATGTTAATGTAAAACAAAAATGTTTTCTTTTTTCTCTTTTACAGCCCGGGAGTGCTGTGTTTAACCAAGGGGGGGGATGTGTGGCCCAGCTATGTAAGGCACACATAAAATCCAGGAGAATGCACAGGAAGGTAACCGTAAAAGCTTGTTATCCATGCCTTCACTCACACTTTTAGACACACCCACCAGGGGTATAGGAGGTGGTGACCCGTAGCAGAGTTCAGTCTGTTTCCTGTCTGAGGAGAGCTCGAAGGCAGATAGTTTCCTGTCTGAGGACAGTGCAGTTCAGTCTCAGTCCAGTCTGGACTTGGAGGATACTGAGAGCTAGTCAGTGAGCTCTAGAAGAAAGCTGACATTACCATCGAAGCCACAAGTGCTTATGCTAAGAGCGAGAGCAGGGCGAAGGGCATAGTGGAGAAGACAGAGAGAGAAGTGCTTCAGGTTTGGTTTCCTGCACTAAATAACCCGCACCGGGGAGCCAAGCGTGCTATGTTTCAACAAGTACAAATAACCGGAGGACGGGGACTACGGTCGCAAAGCCCCCTAAGTGCGATACTAATCGGATCAGGGGAACAAGACTTTAGGGGGCCCCTTTATAGAAGGATCTTTCTCACACTCAGAAGGCCCACCACAAATTGGCCGGGCTTTGCCTATTGAAAGCTGGGATTGCAAGTTATTTCGCTTTACGCAATTTTTGGACCACTACATTGGAAGTAAGGGAGGCCTCTAACCGCTCAGCGGTTACCCTTGTGCATTTCTCCACCCCCGACCACCCCCGGGATTTTCTTAAACCACTACCAGTAAAAGGTATGAAAAGAACGTATTGTGGGTACTGAATTCTTAACTACACCCTTCATCATCACCTAACTTCCAGGGACCATCTCACCGTGGGAAAACCTACCACCCACTGCCCCCATAACTCCCCTGTAAGATCATTTAGCCGCTGGTCCAATAACCAATACCACAGGTGGCTCACAAAACCCCTACCCCTTAATCCCCGTAAATTCCCCCATCGCTTGACGCCGGGCCACGGACCGAGTCCGCTGCCAGTGACAATTCCCAAGAAATCATTGGGCTCGGCTCCATACCCCATAGCCCTGGTACCACCTCATGTGTGAGTCGCTGGCTTCTAAATCAGCAAACATTGTATCCCCTTTTAAAATCCACACATACCGGGTCTTCAGCACAGGCCACGGTAAGACTCTTTCACAAAATGGTTAATGTGGGCTCTTACATCTAAATGAAAAGGGAGGAACTCAAGTTTTGCTTACAATTGTTAACAGAATTTTTATTTTTTAATGAAACTGCACCATGGAAAGACACAAACAGATCTGATCCTTTTCTTTCTCTTCAACGGATGTACTTTTCACAGGTTAGCAAAACCTACACCCCCCATTTGTGGACTTTCCCATCGCCATTTGCAAAAGGAGCTTATACACAAAAAAAAAACAAGAATTGTCATTTTTTTATTTAGGGAAAATCCCCGTTAGCACCATTTTACCAACCTGCGCTGTTTTCAGGCTCCATCATATTAATAATTCCATTATCAGGTCTATAGAGTCAATACATCTGTCAGACAAAAAAAAAAAAAAAAAAGTCATGATCCCTCGATACCAGAATTTGCTTACCCAAAGGGAACATTTGGGCACTGCCTGAAACATGGGATGACGCTTTTCCAAGTCACCTGATGCCAATCTTTTATTTCCTTCCAGGTTTCCCTGCGGGACAATAGGAAGAATGAGACACCTGGTGATGGCCTCTAAGGGCAATCGGAAATAGAAATAATTGCACACTTTGTAGACGTTATCCAATGCCAAAAGACCCTTGGTCTTCAAAGCCCAGAAAGAAAATGGGGGGAAAAAAGAAAACCCAACATGTGCTTGCCCCGGTAGAATAGAGCCCGTTTTCATTTCTTACAGCAAGTCCGTGGGTTGAAGAATAATCGGCATGGATAAAGAGTATTAAAAAAAAAAAAAATGCATATCACACAACCTTGATGGTAATGGTATCACCTCTGAACTAACAACCAGTTCTGTCACACTCTGCTTTGTTTGGTGCCCAGTCCTTTGCCAAGGTCAATTATCCAGAATTTGGTGTAAATGTTTTTTTAAAAAAAAAAAAAAAAAAAAAAAAAAAAAAAAAAGAAAGTTGCATTTTTCACCACTACTCCAAAATGGGCTGAGTGGGCTTAATGCCGGGGGCACCATTTCATGACACTTGACTTACCACACAAAGAGTCAATTTTTTGACATAATAGGGTCTGACAAGCCATCCACCAGGGTCTTTTAAAAAAGTGGAGACTGGAACAAAGTGTAAAGTTGGGCCTTACATTTCACCACACAAACATTTCGTTGCATTTACATGAATTATTGCGGCCGTTAAACAGGTGACAGCAATATTTGAAGTAGTAACGCTTGTTTCCCCCCTCTTTACACCGCTGAGGAAGAATGAGGGCGCAGAACGATCACTATAGATCAATCTGTCCCCATATATATCCAACAGCATATCTCAATTTTCACCCGCGATGGGCTCTGGGAACAATGATTTTTGTTCCCAGCATAAACAATCCAATTTCAAAAGGCAGCATTTTTCTGTTTTGTATAATACACCCATAGTCCTCCACATAGTGTAAAAGCTTGGGAGTATAATACACACCTTTTAGTCCTCAATAATTACTTTACCCCCCATTGAATGGGTGTTGGAAGGGACCCCGGGTCTCGTGTCCAAAAACCCCCGCTCAAAGCAGGATTCACTAATCATCCAGACAGATGCGCCACCTCTGTTTAAGACTTCCATTGAAGGAAACTCACCACCTTTGTGGCGTGTTCCACTCATTGAATCACCCCACGTCAAAGTTTTTTCTAATATCTAATCTTTATCTTCACCCTTTCATTTCATCCCATTGCTTCTAGCTTTCTTGTGAAAGAAATAATATCCTTTTTACAATTGACGCCCTTGAGAATTTGTAGACACTATTAATTCCCTCTCAGTCTTTTTTTTGCAGGCTAAACATTCCCAAATCCTGCAAGTTCCCTCAAGGACAGGTTTGCAGACCGGCACATCCGGTCGCCTTCCTGAACTTGCTCCATTTGTTGATTCTTTTTTTTAAAATGGGTGCCCAAAACTGACACAGTTTTCCATTGAGGTCTACCAAAGAAGGAGTAGAGGCAAAAAGACCTCACGTGATCTAGAATGCTTCTTTTAAAATGCACCTAAATTGTATTTGCACATGATTATATGATCTATTAACAAACCCAAGCCTTTTTTCCATGTGCTGTTCTTAGCCCGTTCCCCTTTCGCATAATTTTTCTTCCCCAAGTAGGCTTTGCAAATAAAACCACTGTATTCTGCCCAAAGTTCCCATTTTAGATTTCTTCAAATCCTCTTTATATTACTATCCCTCCTTGCTTTGTGGTCCATCAGCAAATTTAATCAGTTTGCCCCAATTCCTTCATTGATAAAGTTGAACTACACTGGGCCCAGGACAAGCCTATGGAAACCCCACTTGAACTTTTCCAATTAATGCTTTTTGATCCTCTTTGGGTCAATCACTGAATTATGAACGTAGCCTTGTCCATTCTAGATTTCATTTTGTTCAATAAGGAGGTTAGATATTTTGTTAAATGCTTGCTAAAGTCAAGATATACTAAATCTACTGTGCTTCCCTGATCCCCAGTTAGTGTTTTCCATCATAGAAGGAAATTAAAGTTAGTCTGTCATGACTTTGTCCAAACCCATGATAGCTCGGTTAAAGAAAAAAAAAAAAAAAAATCACTTCACTCATCCAGGAGTACTTACATACAGGGTTAAATTAATGTGTTCAAAGATCTTTCCTGGTATAGAAGTAAGGCTCACTGGCCTATAGTTCCCTAGGTCCACCTTTTTCCCCTTTTTGAAGGTGGGACAACATTTGCTCCTCTCCTGGAACTCTCCTGTTCAAGAATTTTCAAAGATTATGGAGATGGTTCAAAAATTTTCTTCTGCTATCTCCTTCAGTACTCTGGGGTGTAAATTCATCGGGGACCCGGAGACTTGAATTTATGTTAGCCACGTATTCCTTCACAGTCCCCATTTATAGATCTGTGGATTCTTCTTTTTTTTCAATAGTACAGTAAAGATCAGTTGATTTACATTTGCTTTCTGATGGAACAGAGATGCAAAGTAGGAATTTAAAAGTTCGGCTTCTCAACATAATTTTTTTTTTTAGGAAAACACTGGGGGAGAGATAGCAAAAATAGGGTCTTTTCTGTTAACATTAAAGAAAAAAAAAAAAAAAAAAATTTGTTTCAGATTCTGCTAACCTGGTCCAGGATAATGTGCACTTTTGGTTGCGAAATTCAGCTGCTGCGGATCCACGGATTGTAGGTGAAACCACCATATAACTGTGTAAAGGGAAAATTGTGGATAAAAATTTGAGCTTCTGATTTACAGAAGACGTTAGTCCCGAGATTCTAATAACTGCGGTTTTTATTCAACCGTTTTGAAGTGACAAACACTTTCAAAAAAAACAACCACATGTAGGTACAACATACAAGACTGTATGCAGACAGCATTTATTTCTTTAGATATGCCTCCTCTTTCCATTTGATAAACATTTGCTTCCTTTTTTAACATGTGTTTAAAGTTCTGTTCATACCATCTGGATTTCCTTAATTGCTTTCTGTTCTTCCCTCCTTTAGGATTGTTAACGATTGTGCTTTGAGAATCTCATTTTTCAAAACTTCCCTCCTCCTTGGACATTTCTATCTAAAAGGGACATCCATCCATTAGATTCCTCCTATCCGCTTTTGGAGTCCCTTAGAATTTTGGATAACTAGAAGAGGAAGACCTGTGAGGACTGAGACTTCAAGGCTGTGGTAGCCCAGCTTCGCAGGCACACAAAAGTCCAGGAGAGTGCACTGGAAGGCAACAGCAAAGCTTGATATGCACTTCACTCACACTTCTAGACACACCCCCAGGGTTTTAGGAGGTGGTGACATGTAGCAGAGCTGAGTCGAGCTTCCTGTCTCAGGACAGTTCAGTCAGTTTCCTGTCTTCGGACAGTGCAGTTCAGTCCAGTGATCTGGACTTGGAGAGAGTGAAGGGAGGACTGGATCCTCGCAGAGCTAACGTAGCTCACCTGACAAGCAAGTGGAGGCTAGTACGGTGAAGTGGATCATCCTAGCCTAGTCAGAGCTACCCCTTAATCAGTACCTCAAACAGAAGCTGAGGGAGGAGGATACTGAGAGCTGCTCGCGAGCTCTAGAAGAAAGCTGACATTACCATCGAAGTTACAATTTCTTGTGCTAAGAGCGAGAGCAGGGCGAAGGGCAGTGGAGAAGAAAGAGAAGTGCTTTAGGTATGGATTGCTGCACTAAAATTGCCGGACACCGGGGTCCGAGGCGTTGCTACAGCTTCAAGCTTAGTAACAAGATTACCGGAGGCATCTGGACTACAGTCGCAGAGAGCACCCTCATGTCAATACGTAACCGAGTCAGGGAACAGGGACTTTGAGTCAAGTGCAAGACAAAAGTAAGTGTATCGACCCCCACCACAATTGTGGATTACCAGGGCAATGGACTCAGAGCCGAGCCCATGGAAGTCTATGGGATTGTCACAGGTAGCGGTGGCTCGGTCTGTGGCCCTAGCGGTTGGCGTATGTTGGGGAATATTTACAGGGGATAGATTTATATACAGTTCGTGACGCCACCGTAGTCTCTGGTAATTTGTACCAGCGCTGCGTAGATCTCTGAGGGGATGGTGAGGCAGCTAATGTCGGGTCCCCTACAGGTGGGACCTTTCCTTCAGGTCGATGGTTATGGTGGGGTTGGTGCAGGGATGCCGTCAAATAACACAGTCCCCCACACATCAGCGTCTTTCTACCTTTTTACTTGCAAGAGGTAAGCAGGTCCCAGGGAGGCTGAATCCAATGGAGGATGTGTTTCAAGATAGCACTGGACAAGTTAGGCCTCCTTTACTTTCACAAAGATGAGTCCAACCAGCATGAAGCGTAGTTCCCTCATAAACTCCAGCTTCTCTAAGCTGTACTGCCCGGTCATTTTGTGGTCGAGCCTTCCTGTGATGAAACTAGGTTCTTCTCTGCTTGGGCCCAGCTCAAAGTTCCTATTCCACCTGACCCCTGTTACGTACTGACACCCAGGGCTGCTTGCCGTTACCTAAGGTCCGGTAAGCCTCTGGGTTTTCTACCACCAGGCATGAAGCTATGGTGATGCTCGGTCTCCAGTGACCGTTGACAACGTGCAGGACTTCTCCAATCCTATTGCACTCAGAATTCCTACCACTGTGCCTTTCGCCTTGTCCACGCTTGTGCATAAGCATCCCTCACTTCACAGTTAATAAAGTCAGTCCCTTTCTTAACTCTTTCTTAAGCTTGTTGCCAGACTCTCAGTAATCTTCTAGCAGGAGCACGTCTCTGAACCTTCACTGTCCTTGAGACAGGAGACTGAAGTATATCTGCAACTCACTTCCCTCTTACTGCACAGACTGCACTTCCTGACTCCTTCGAGTCCAGGCTAGACTGACTGAACTCCTGATGCATGTGACTAGACTATATATACCTGTGGGCGTGTCTAAGTGTGTGTTGGAATGAATGTTTATAGAGCATTAAACTGCTATCTCTCCACACATTCTCCAGGGTACTGCGTGTGCCTTCACACCAGGGCTACACATAAGGACTTAGTTTCATCACTTAGAAGGCTCCACCACCACGTTGGCCGGGCAGTACAGCTATAGAGAAAGCTGGAGTTTCAGAGTTAACTTCGCTTCAGGCAAGTTGGACTCACATGTACATTGAAGTAAAGGAGGCCTCTAACCTGCTCAGCTGTTACCGGAATGTGCACTCTCAACCCCGACCAGCTCCCCGGGATCTGCTTGAACCACCATCAGTAAAAGGTATGAAAAGGAACTACCTTGTGTGTGACTGAATTATCTATACCCTGCATCATCATCACCATAGACTTCCAGGGACACGTCTCACCTGTGGAGACTTACTACCAAGCTGCCCCATAACATCCCCTGTGAAGACCCTTACAGCAGCGCTGGTACAATTTACCAGAAACCACAGGTGGCGTCACAAACTATCCTAATAATCCCCTGTAAATATTCCCCTATTGCACGACCGCCAGGGCCACGGACCGAGCCACCGCTACCAGTGACAACTCCCATAGATTTCCATGGGCTCGGCTCCGAGTACCCCATAGCCCTGGTATCCACAATTGTGGTGCGTGGTCGCAACAGCTGGATTTCAGAAAGGCAGATTTTATGATAGTATGGTCGCTACCTCCTAGGATCCCAGCCACTGTTACCTCCTCCACCATTCCCTCCCTGTGTACAAGGATCAGATCCAAGGTAGCAGATCCCCTTGTTTTCACCTCTACCTTTTGGAAAATAAAGTTGTCAGCAAGAGAGGATAAGAATTTGCTTGACCTGTTACTTTTGCCTGAAAGATTCCCTTCAAATGTCTGGATAGTTGAAATCCCCCCATTACCACCATTTCTTTGTTTTTTGAGAACTTGGCCATCTGATAAACAGTTCATCCACATCTTCAGCTTGCATAGGCGGCCTGTAGTAAATGCCTACAATGGTGTCCTTTCCATTGTTCTCTCCTTGTATTCTTACCCAGTTTCCACAGAACTCCCAGTCTCTGAAGCTTCAATCTATGGAGATATTTGCTTTTCTAACATACAATGCGACACCTCCTCCTCATTTATCAAGTCTATTTCTTGCAAATAAGTTGTATCCTAGCCTTGTATTCCAATGATGTGTATCGTCCCACCAAGTTTCAGTGATGCCAATACAATGTGGCTCCATTGAGTACATTTAGTATAATAAAAAATACTCCTCTACCCAGGTCTCTGCAGTGCGTCTCCTCAGCAGCTCGACACAGCATGGTGCGCAATAAAGTGACGTCATTGCGCCTGCTGCGGCAGACGCAGAGGGGGTATGATGGGAGAGGGAGCATCATCTGA
>JARQOD010000005.1:533389533-533392033 GCA_033576555.1 Oophaga sylvatica | reverse complement strand
ACCCCTACTGGCGTGTTCGAAGGTACATGATGACATGAAGAACACTTAACCTTTACCTCTCCACTCATCCTCCTGGTATTGTGTACCAGGGCTAACACATTCCCCCATGGTAAACGACAGCACTCCCGGGCTGTGGAATACAAAAGACAGAAAAATTTTGTTTATGCAATAACATTTGGAACAATAACATCTTCCCATCCGGGAGGTAAGAATACTTCGAACGTTACAAACTTTAATACAAAAATACAAATAGTATCAAATGTCATTCAATAAATAAATTTACAAGATACTTGTGAAGGACCCGCACCAAACCTTCAACGTGGGTCCTGGGTGGGCTGCAGGACACCCAAGTGCAGACCTCACTCAGTGCCACACCACACGGGTTTTTGGTTCAGAGGTGAGTCAAGGTTTCATGTGAAACCATTAAGAAGGCACTTTAGTGCAACTATTTACAGGATACAGTTTTTGGGCTGGCTCAGTCCTCAGCCTCTGAGTCCATTGTAAACGAAGCTTAATAGGGA
Organism: Oophaga sylvatica; assembly: GCA_033576555.1. Lineage (NCBI taxonomy): Eukaryota > Metazoa > Chordata > Amphibia > Anura > Dendrobatidae > Oophaga > Oophaga sylvatica. Next base: position 533,391,512 of record JARQOD010000005.1, on the reverse strand, counting down.
AAAACACATTTTATATATAGACTTTTCACAATATATTTACATCAGTTCGTCATAACTATTGCTGATATCTAATGGGTAATTTCCCTTTTGTGATTCTCTCTGATCTACGTGGTGTAGTTTCAGGTAAATCAATTTGCGATCTGTCTGCACTATGAAACGGTAAACCATAGAACTGCCTTAATCTTTCCATGGATCTGGCAAGTGTACTGATGGCTGGGCGGTGTGAGTCAGCTTCACCAGGGGATCCCATAGTATGGGGGCGCTGCTACAGATGATCCATCTTGAGGTTCTACAGGTTGAGGTGCTGCTGGAAGGGGTAACTCCTGAGCGGGTTCAACTGGCACTACAGGCACAACTGGAGATAGAACGTCCTCTTGTGGCTTATAAAACTGCAACACTGGAATTATCACAGCATCTCCCAGTCGGGGCCAATCCGCAGGAAAATCTCCCAGATCTGTGTGTATAACCTCTTCCTTTTTCTCTCTTTGATTGAAGACAGGGTTCTTGTCGCAACGTTTCAAGGGTTCCGGACATAGTTTCAAATGGTCTCTAGACACAGTGGTTGTTGTTTTTCCTCCGTCTTTACTGACGACACAAACTTTTCCGTTGTCGTACTTAGAATCTTGTATGACGTAGGGTTCTTGCTCCCACTGATTATCCAGTTTATGCATTTTCCTCTTTCTTTTAATACTACCTCTCCAGGCATCAAAGGCTTGGCAGGAGCATTTCGGTTGTAAACATTTTCCTGTTTCTCCCGTGCCTTATTAAGACTTTCCTCTACACAGATTTGTACTCTTCTGTATTGCTCTTGCCGATTGACGTCCCAGTTCTCAACAGCGTCGTCTGCCTCCGGTTCTACCACTCCAAGTTCTAGATCCATTGGTAGTTTTCCAGGCCTTGCTCTCATAAGATAGGCTGGAGTGCAGTTAGTTGAGCTTACAGGTTATGGTTGTACAAATCACCAAATCGGGTAGTAATCCGGCCATCGATTCCTGTCTTCCAAGGGAAATGGATCTCACAAGTCAAGGCAATATTGGTTCATCTTTTCAAAAAGACCGTTGGTTTGAGGGTGATATGGTGTTGTTCTTATTTTCTTGCACCCGTACATATGCAGAAATTTCCCTTTAATAAATCGGCTTCAAAAGCAGGTCCCTGATCGGGTTAGAGACTTGCTCGGGATACCCATGCGGTCTGCAGAAGCTTTCTTGAAAGGTCTTCGCGGCGTCACTGCGGTCTGGTCTTTCACTGGAACGCTACCAGAAAAACTGGAGTAATGGGCCACCATGGTCAAGGCGTATGAGTATCCAGATCTACTCGGCGACAATTTGACGTGGTCCAGGGCCACAAATTTCCAGGGACGAGTCGTCCGGATAGGTTGCAGGGGGCCTTTTTACTACCGTAGTCTTCCTTCTGAGACCAAAAGGGGCCACAGTTTCCGACACCACCTCTCGATGGAGCTGCGCATCCCTACCCAGTAGAAAACCGGGATCTCAACAGGTCTCCAGCTTCCTCCAGCCAAAGTTTTCCTGCTTTATCGTGGTACGCTTCCAACACCATTGGGACGTCTGCCTTGGGGACCACGATTTGCCAGACCATTTCATGGGTTCTGGGTTGACGTATCTTCTGCACAACTTCTCAGGTACAGGAACAACCTGCTTCTCTCGTTCCACAGGAGCTTGCGGCCCTAGGTGCATCCTTTTCCAAAGAGGAGCCTTCTTGCTTTAACAACTCCTGATGTGGCTGACCACTGGAATCACTGTCCGGTCTCTTTCCAGCTGTGATGGGGTTAAAGGATTAATGTTGCACCATTTTGCTTTCTGTGGACTTGATGCTCGTGGACAAACCCCCTTTCGATGGAACGCGGGTACCCCAATTTCTCCAGGTTCGTCCGATTCTTCTTCCGTATCGAGTCATTGCGGCATTCGGGACAACGCATCAGCATTAGCATTCTTTCGACCTGCCCGGTACTTGATATAAGT
>JARQOD010000005.1:533371583-533389433 GCA_033576555.1 Oophaga sylvatica | reverse complement strand
TTTGGCACAGCCAGCAGGATGCAGTTTTCACGCACGCAGAGGCAAGCTATGACTTCTGGTACAGATAGAAGAGTACTGGAAGACATGTGCCCCAAGATGGCGGCCAGATGCATGGACTTCAAAATGGAGACAGCATAGTGAAGAGAAGAAAGAAAGGAAGGAGGGCGCGGATGCAGTTTGATGGGCAGCCCATCGAGTATAAGATTGCGATGGAAGGGGGCGCGGTGACAGTGAAGCCACTGAGAGTGAAGCATGATGTGGCGGTTGCGTCAGGAAGCCCCCAGGAAGAGGCGGAGTCAGACGCGCAGGAAGCATGTCACGGGAAGTGCTCGGCACCATTTTTCCTGTCGCACAGATGAGTGTAAGAGGAAAGACTCCAGCGATAATGGCATTGAGTGGACAGGACTATCTTATGGACCGCAGCGAAGAAGAAGAGATTCTAAAAATCATCACCCTGGGGCAGCAGCGGGAAACTACCGGACAACGGGAAAGGGCCAGGGCTGGGCCTCCCCACAGGTGTTGATCCAGTGGTCAACCACGCCACAGCCAGATATGGGTCTCCTACTCCATGAGCTGAAGGTGCTCTGCTGGATACCGGGAAGGAGAGCCTCCCTCAGCTGAGAGAACCCCCAGGGGCTGACGATATGGAAGTTCACTCCCAGAGGAAGAGAGGGAGAGTATCCCGATGTGGTGACACCAACTCTGGTTCTAATCAGGGAGAACCCTGAGGTAGGGATGAAAGCACAATCGACTGAAGTCAGCAGGCTGAAGGTAAGGCTAATTAACCTTAATATCTTAATATCCTGCTGTAATGTATGTGGTACAGTTCATATAGCGTCTTGTGCTTGGGTGCGATGAAAATACTTGAGACACAGGTTGATAAAGAAAGTCTTGTATTGCTTTCATACAAATGGCAAAAATAAACACACAGGTTGCAAACACAGAAGCAGGAGACACAGCAGGCCAGATAATCTAAGCTCAGCAATAACTCTCCAAACAGATTCAGATCTTCTCTGTTACCGCAAGCCCATGCAAACGTGAGCTCTCAAGAGCAGAGTTCAGAGTCCACAAGGCTTCAGAGTTCCTCAGTAGGAATGGCTGGATACAAGGTCCAAGGCTTCAGGAGTCAGAACACGGGTTCACTGCAGGCTAGAATCTGAAGCACTGATTGCTCAGCTGTGGCTGTTTAAGAAGCAAACGGAGAGAATCAGGGGGGAACAGCAAGCTGGAAAACTCCATTTTGACTGAGGGCAAGAAGCTGCAGCAAAACAGAAAGAAAATGCCGACGAACAAACTGAGTTTCAGAAACAGATACACAGAACCTTACATTACTCCCCCCTTAGGGACAACCTCCGGATGACCTCAGACCAGGCTTGTGTGGGTACCTCGATGAAACTGACGGAGCAAGCGAGGAGCATTAACGTTATTGACTGGCTCCCATGAGTTGTCCTCCACTGGGTAGCCCTGCCATTTAATCAGATATTGTAACTGATTTCTATACAACCTGGAATCTAAAATCCTTTCCACCACAAATTCTTCCTGACCATCGACTAGCACTGGGTCAGGGCAAGGAGAAGAACGTCCAGGAAACGTATTGGGTGTCGCAGCCTTTAGTAGGGATACATGAAAGACAGGGTGGATTCTCATAGTTCTGGGCAATTGAAGACGACAAGCAACGGCACTTATAATCTTACTGATTTTATAGGGTCCAATGTACTTATGTCCCAACTTAGACGATGGAATCCTTAACTTAAGATTTCTGGTTGACAGCCAGACCAGGTCTCCTACCTTAAAAGCTGGTGCAGGTTTACGAAATTTATCTGCTGCCTTTGTACCTTTCCTGAGCCGATTCCAGATTCTCCTTTAGAAGATCCATATTCTTCTGTAAAGTCGTGACTCTTTCAGCCACTGCTGGCAAAGGCGTCTCTATGGGAAATCGTGGTAGAATGTTAGGATGATAACCTAGATTAGAGTAAAAAGGAGACTGTTTAGTGGAGGCACTCTGAGAGTTGTTGTAAGAGAACTCAGCCAATGGAAGTAGATCCACCCAATCATCCTGTAGGTGGCAGATAAAGCAGCGGAGATACTGCTCCAGGGTTTGATTGGTTCGTTCGGTTTGTCCATTAGTCTGGGATGAAAAGCAAAGAAAGGTTTACTTTAATGTCCAATGCTGCACAGAAATTTTGCCAAAACCTAGAAGTGAATTGCACCCCTCGATCGAAATAACCTCATCCGGTTTACTCCATGTAAGCGAAACACATCTTTAACATCAAATTGATGTCTGTTTTGCAGTGGGTAAGCCGACACAAGGGATAAAATGAGCTGCCTTTGTTAAACGGTTCAACCACCACTAGAATAGTGTTCTTCCCTTGAGAGGTTGGTAATTCCACAATGAAGTCCATAGAAATGGATCCCCACCGGCGGGACGGGGGGAAGAGGCTGTAACAGACCAGTTGGTGAAGAGCGAGGTGTTTTGCATCTTGCACAAACCTCACACGAAGTGACATAGTCCAAAACATCCTTCCTACAAGTGGGCCACCAAAAGAAACGAGAAAGAAATTCCTGTGTCTTTAGAATTCCTCTATGCCCGGCTATTTTGGAATCGTGAATGAGTTGCAATACTCTCAATCTGACTGTTTCAGGTATATACAGACGTTGTCCCAGAATCCACACACCATTCTTAAAGACAAGACTTACGTCCCTTGGGGTTGAGCCAAAAAAGAATCCGCATGGTATGCTTCCTTGATGTCTTTAATTAGGTCTTGATGATGAATCACTCCTAGGAATCTAGAGTCAGGAAAAATAGTCTTAGGAGGAGTAATTGGACGTGTCTCTGCTGAGTAAATCCTAGAGAGTGCAAACAGCCTTTCCATTGCGCGATCCTGGTCTATAAGAAATAATAAAATTAAATTGGTTTAAGAAAAGATTCCAGCGAGCCTGGCGAGGAGTCAGGCACTTAGCCGACCTGATAAACTCAAGATTACGATGGTCTGTCAGAACGACTATTTGCTGTGCAGCTCCTTGAAGAAGGTGTCTCCATTCTTTGAAGGCGGCAATAATGGCCAACAACTCTCTATTGCCCACATCGTAGTTCTTCTCAGCCGAAGACAACTGCTGGGAAAAGAAGGCACAGGGATGCAAGACATTCTTCTCACCTGTTCTCTGAGAGAGTATAGCTCCCACGGCACAGTCTGAAGCATCCACCTCTATTATGAAGGCAAGCTCTGGGTTGGGATGTACTAGGATAGGTGCAGTGGTAAATTTATCTTTTAGACGGGAAAATGCTTCCTGGGCTTGGGGAGTCCAGGAGAACTTAGACTCTTTCCGGGTAAGTTGGGTGATAGGTGACACTACCTCAGAGAAATTTCTAATGAAACGTCTATAGAAGTTTGCAAACCCGATGAAGCGCTGTACCTCCTTCACATTTCTAGGACTTGGCCATCATTGATGGCTTGGGTTTTACTTCCATCCATACTAATTCCTTGTGTAGACAGTACATACCCCAGAAATTGAATTTCGGTCTTATGGAATTCACACTTTTCAAGCTTGATGTAAAGATGATTTTGTCTTAGACGTTCCAAGACCATTCTCACATGTCCATGATGTTCCTCTGTGGAGTTAGAAAAAATTAAAATATCATCCAAATAAATTACCACGAATGTATCTAGGAGATCCCTGAAGATGTCATTCACCAAGTGTTGGAAAGTGGCTGGGGCGGTACTCAGACCAAAAGGCATAACCAGATATTCAAAGTGTCCATAGCGTGACCTGAATGCAGTCTTCCATTCATCCCCAGGTCTAATACGGACTAAGTTATAGGCCCCACGAAGATCTAGTTTAGAAAAAATTTTGGCATGTCGCACTCTCTCCAATAACTCAGGGATTAAAGGCAATGGATAACGGTTTCTAATAGTAACCTTATTGAGTTCCCTATAGTCTACGCATGGTCTCAGGGATCCATCTTTCTTCTTTACAAAGAATATGGGTGCCCCTGCAGGAGATGAAGAGGGGCGTATGAAGCCCTTGGCTAGATTTTCGTCTATGTACTCTTTTAAAGCCTTCAGCTCGGGCCCCGCCAGGGGGTAGATGTTACCAAAAGGTATCTCTGCTCCAGGCAATAATTCAATTGGACAATCATATGGACGGTGAGGAGGAAGCTGGTCAGCGTTCTTCTTGTCACATAAATCCACATAGTCCTGGTATACAGCTGGTAGTTCAGGGACTGACATGGTTCCTTTAGGAACAGAGCAAGCTGAAATTTTTGGACTCATCTGTTTCTCTGGAAAGTGTAATTCCTTGGTCTCCCAGTTAATGGTAGGATTCTGAGCCTGCAGCCATGGTAGCCCTAGAATAATGGGAAAGTGAGGAGAAGAGATAAGCATAAAGGACAGTTTCTCTTGATGATCTTTACCCATAAGAACCTTTAAAGGCTCTGTTTCCTGATCCACTGGTCCAGAGGTCAGCAGGGAGCCATCCACAGTTTCCATCTGTACTGGAGTAGCCTTCTTCACTGAACGTATTCCCTGTTTTAGAGCAAAGGAGACATCCATAAAATTTCCACTTGCACCTGAGTCGATCATAGCAGAGCTAGACACCCAGGCTGAGTCAACCCAGAGTTTGATGGAAAGAAAACAGTGAGAATTGTTTTTCTTACAACTCAGCTGGGACACCGCTGAGGAAACTTGAAAGATGGCAGCATTTACACAGTCAACGTCCTCAGAGGTAACGGAGTTTAAGTCCGAGAAATCAAGATCTGTTGCTGCAGCTCTCTCTGGAGCCTGAGGCTCGGACCTGACAGATCCCCTCTCGCAACACTCACAATGAATGAGTGCTGCAGTAGTCTTGCGAGAACGGCTGGGACAGTTAATAATAAAGTGCCCTGACTTACCACAATAAAAACATAGATTCTCCTTAAAACGATGTTCCTTGCGTGCATCACTAACCCGTCGTAGTAAAGAGTCTACCTGCATGGGTTCAGATTCAGGTTCCCGTGTAATCCTATTCAAAGGTTCCTTAGCTGGAGAGGAAGGTAGGAAAAGGTTAGTACGATTGCTTTCGAACCATCTCTCTTGCCTGCGTTCAGTTAAACGAGTATCAATACGGATGCAGTAGTTAATAAAGTCACCTAACGCAGTGGGAGGGTCGGCACGAGCAAGTTCATCCTTAATCAGTGGGGATAACCCCTTTCGAAAAATAGATTTTTTGGCGGAATTGTCCCAGGTGGTATCAAGGGCCCATCTCCTGAAATCCAAGGCATATTCAGCTACCGAGTGCTTACCTTGGCGCAAAGCTAACATGGCTGCTTCAGCTGTTGCACCTCGATTGGGGTCATCAAACACCTGCCCCATGGCTGAAATAAAATCATCAAGGTGATTCAAACAATCATCCTCAGTCTCAATCAGAGGGTTTGCCCATATCAAAGCCTTGTTGGTAAGCAACATAATTATAGTAAGCACCTTAGATCGTTCAGTAGGAAATTGTGAAGCATGTGCAGAAAAAAAAAGATTGCATTGATTAACAAATCCCCTGAATTTTTCACGTTCACCACCAAAACGAAAAGGGGGCAACTTGGGAATCCCAGAACTCGGGGCCACGGCAGGAGCCTGGACTCGCCCCTCCAGAACCTCAATCCTGGCTCGCAAATCCTGGGTAGTCTGTCCAACCACTTGCAAATTGTGATTATTTAGGTCCTGAAGATTTGTAAAACGGGTCTTTAATTCTGCAAATCTGCAAGGATATTATCAGTCACTCCGCAAAGTTCCTTTATGCGGGCCTCCATTTTCCAGATCTTTTAAGACAGGATACTGGAAGAAGAGGAGAGAAAAAAAAACAATAGTGTTCACCTGTGGCAACACTGAAGAAAGAAAAAACTTTAAGGGAACTGCTCACCTGGAATGGTTGTGAGAAGTCACAACCACTATCATCACAGAAGGCTTTCAACCAGACATCTGATATCCAGAGTTTCAAGCAGACAAAAGAGAAAAGGAAAAAAAAAAAAAAAAACAATAGTGTTTACCTGTGATAACACTGCAGAAAAAAAACTTAAGGGAATTGCTCACCTGGAATGGTTGTGAGAAGTCACAACCACTGTCATCACAGAAAGTACAACCGGACATCCGATATCCACAGTACAGCAGACAAGCCTTTCCAGACCCAGCAGACACTAACGTTTGGCTTCAGAATCTTGTAATGTATGTGGTACAGTTCATATAGCGTCTTGTGCTTGGGTGCGATGAAAATACTTGAGACACAGGTTGATAAAGAAAGTCTTGTATTGCTTCATACAAATTGGCAAAAATAAACACACAGGTTGCAAACACAGAAGCAGGAGACACAGCAGGCCAGAGTAATCTAAGCTCAGCAATAACTCTCCACAACAGATTCAGATCTTCTCTGTTACCGCAAGTCCATGCAAACGTGAGGCTCTCAAGAGCAGAGTTCAGAGTCCACAAGTGCTTCAGAGTTCCTCAGTAGGAATGGCTGGAGTACAAGGTCCAAGGCTTCAGGAGTCAGAACACAGGTTCACTGCAGGCTAGATTCTGAAGCACTGATTGCTCAGCTGTGGCTGTTTAAGAAGCAAACGGAGAGAATCAGGGCGGGAACATGCAAGCTGGAAAACTCCATTTTGACTGAGGGCAAGATAGCTGCAGCAAAACAGAAAGCAAAATGGCCGACGAACAAACTGAGTTTCAGAAACAGATACACAGAACCTTACACCTGCTGACCAACAGTTTCCCTGACTACCGTCCACGGTGCTTGAAAGTACGCCCGCCAGAGATGGATCTGCTGGCTCGTAGGAAATGGATGGATCAGTACCTCAGAGGGTGGCTCAAGGGGTCCAATAGTGCCCAGCGGGAGGCAATAGAGAAGACCCAAACACGTGGACAGGTCACTACGTTCACATCAAGAAAGGATTTGGGTTCCTGGAATAGGAGTGGACAGGTATATGTGAGCCGTGACGAGGTAAAACACAGGTACTTGCCATCCTGACTCCATAACTTACACCCGGGTGAGGTTGTGGAGTTAATGAAGTGTGAAATAGGAAGAGGCTGGTACGCGGCGGCCCTAGTGTGTCCTCACAGATAAGAAGACATCCTGGAGAAGGATCAGGAGATCTTTAAGCGAGGGGCCCAGAGGGGGCCTGCCAAAAGGAAGCTGGAAAAGTCCCTGCTGAAGTGGTGCAGGTGCCTGGGACCAGGCATTCTTGTGAGTAAAAAGTAACCTTTGAAGGGTCTGCAGAAGAGCTGGAGGGAACTGGACAAAACCTCCCAATGGACCGTGGAATCTATTGGCGAGATGCAGACATTCAGCTTATCAGATACACGAGCAGGAGGTTGGGACCTCACGGCGTCAGTGCCCCTGGAAAATACCAAGGCCACAACAAGCTAGTTGGTGCAAAAATTCCGGGTCATTAGTTATGATCCTACCCAAGTGGGCTACGGGAGCGTCAGTTCAGGAGAAGAGGGTCCAGGGCTGACCAAGTTCCCAGATCAGCCCTGGAAGTGGAGGAGATCACCTTCCCCACTGCTTGGGCCACATTTATGGGCGAGAGGCGAAAGGCCTGAAAGAAGCCTTGAAAAGAAAGGTGACTCAGACTAAATAGGCTCTGTTGCCACAGCAAGTTCCATAGGGAGCTGTCCCAAAACGCATAGATGGGACACCCAAATAAAATCCCTGTCGGGGCGAGCTGCCCCATTTCAAGTTAAGGACTGTTTTTAAGTTGACAGAAGTTTGTGTGTATTTCAAGGGAGATTCGGGGGATTGTTCCTCTACCCTTGGGGCCTGGGAGGCCTGAATCACTGGGGATCATTAGTTTTACTACTATTCTCTTTGTTTATGTTCTTTTTGCTGCCCCCGTTGCGCCTTTTTCTGCAGGAACAACAGGCGCTTATGCTACCTGAGGGTCTGATACCCTCACTACTAACAGAGACTGCGTTTTATTGACTGTGTTCTTGAGTAAGGAAAGTACTACTGCTGTGTTGGCTCATGTGCCCTTGTTGACAATATGGACATGGACACTCTGCTTCCAGGGTCCTTACCGACAAGGACTGGTGCTGCTAAAAGTTATAAAGTTAAGCAAAATATACAAATACATGCTGACCTGTATTACTTGCTGTTCCAGGGCTCTAGAAGAGCCGGCTGTTCTCCGAGGTGGAAGAATTTATCGGGACAAGTTTCCAGTCCAAGTTTTATAGAGTTTTCTAATGCCTTACCTCTGCACTAACTTTTCTTTTAAGGTCTGACATTGTGCCACTATAGGTGATGAAAACTATTTAGATCTTTAGGCAGAGAAGATTCTCCTATACTTGCAGCCTGTGGCTCACTGTTACTGTTTCTGCCTTCCAGGTTAGGGGTCCTGAGTTTGAATTCTTGGTACTAAAGAATTAACCAGATCTTTAAAAGCATCTAATTCATATGATAGAAGTGACCCTATTTAGGGGAAGATTAATTCCCACGCAGAGAGGGACCACTTTCCCCAGTCCACACAGGGAGATAATGAACATAATAGTGTCCTGTGTGGTAGGATGTGTATTGTGATTGCTAGGAGTCTACATAACCCATAATAAGTAATGACACCCCATCGCCTCACTCGTTGGGCCCCACTCTCCCACGGGCCCCTGTGTAGCTGAACTTGTACGTGTGCCTCTCCCAAATCATTTTGGGGACATCTGTTATTTGATTGGTCCACACGGTCAAGAGACCTGTTTGTATTGACAATAGTTCTAAGATTTCCGCAAGATTCTATTTGAAAAGATTGGGAAAAAAAACTTTATTTACACACAATGTACATTACAAAGACTACGATGTACAATACCAGTGTCAAAATACTTATAGGGTTAATTAGCTTCAAAATGTCTTCCGACAAAACAAATATACAGAATAACCTGTGGTTGCAGGACTCATTAACTATAAAAACCATGTCATTATTTTCCCCCTCACTGTCCTGGCTGCAGCAGGAGCCTCCCCCCTCTGACCTGTGTGCAGTAGGACAAAATATTACTAAGGCTAAGAGAGCAGCTTCACCAGCAGCATAAGATGGAACTGATCATCAGTAGATTAATCCCAGGATTCCTACAAGACTGATTATACAGAAAATGCACACGACTGACAAACAGCCAGGTCACTTCTATTTCATGTTTAATTTAAAGGGTTATTCCCATCTTCATAAGTGATGGTGTTATCGGATAGGGCTTGTAAATACAAGAAATTTTGCAATTCACTGCTTATAAAAATTTTCAGCCGTTTCTGAGATATTAACGTTTTTATTTGTAGTCTGTCACCTTGGAAACCGACCACCGCTGCTAGACAGCAGAACACGTGCTGTGCTTGAGCTTTTTTAAAAAAACTAAATTATTTTTTCTTGTGCTTGAGCTTTCAAAACTAGTTATTTATGCCCAAGATTGCTGGTGCATGCCTTTACCTACTAATCACATCCAGCTTCAGGACAGTGCTTATAAGTTACATAGCAGCGGCGGTCGGTCTCCTAAGCAACAAGCTGTAAACAAAAGAAAAATGGTAATATCTCAAGAACGGCAGCAAATTTTATTAAGCAGTAAATTGCAAAAGTGCTTGTTTTTACTAGCTCTATCCAACAATAGCCATCGATGAAGATGGGAAAACACCCTATAAAGATTAATTTAATAAATTTCTAGGTGTACTGTTCCTTTGAGAAATGAACTGAGCTCAGGAAAACGTTTACATAATTCAACATTGGTATGTGACAAGTAAAAAACATTTTCATGACTTGTGAAAAGTTTTAAATTGTCGCTCAGCCCATTGGTTCTCAATTTACACATAAATTTACATGATAATTAACCAAAATATCCAAAAGTATACAAATCTTCATAAAGTATCTGAACTTAAACAATTGTCAAAAAATTATCACACAAATAATAGGATTAAAATTAGGACAAAATGATTAAAAAAAATGAAAAAAATCATTAAAAATTGTGGAATTACACACACATAAGTATAGCTTTTTCCTCATTTTTGGGGAGGCCTTCATTTTGATGGGGGAGGGGCAGAATTGATTAACAATTTCTGGTATTTTTTATTTCATGTCTGTGTTATTATTTATATTGCTTGTACATATATGATATATTAGATAAAATAGATAAAAATACAAGTGTTATTATAACAAGTATTATCTATCAACTATCATTGCTATATTTTTTGCCTTTTAAGAATTTCTCCCTTAGCCACCACTAGAGGTCACTGCACACTGTATGCCGAAAACATCTCAGCTCCCTCTAGTGGTGACTGCAGGTAGCCAGAATTTTATGATCTTTTACGGGTGATCTGAAACTCATAAAGACTCATTAAAAAATATGCTAGGGTATAATTAATAATGCTAATTTCACTTTACAGGGGCTTATGTAACTAAAACTGTTTCACTGTATAATATATATATATATATTTTTTTTTCACAGAAACACTCTGTATTTCAATTTCTCATTATTTTTAATATCTCTGCTTACTTTTATTGGCTAGATATGTTTTTATTTGCATCCAGGGTCTGAAAATCTGTTCTCATCATGTCCAACAGACTCAGGAGAAGCGAATAGTTGCAGTGTATCTTTGTTGTAATGAGCCTTTAGCAGCAGGACATGACGGACAGGACAGCTGCTGTTTAGCATTTGGATAAAAATCAGGTTTTCATTCACTAACAGCAAGCAGAAAAATATTTAAAAGTATTAAATCGATTTGAAATTTACAAGATGTTTTTGTTTTATATTATATCATTTCAATTTTGCTCATTTTTGATCATTACACACATATAGGATGAGGCAGACATCCTCAATACTATCCGGTTACTCGCTGGTATAACTACCATTTATATAAAGTCCCATTTGTAAACAGAAGAAGAATCAGTGTAATCTACATTTCCGGATGATCTGCGTCTAAAACAGGGAGCAAAACATCAGATTAGCGTATCTTCACTGCTTAAAGGGGACATGTCTCCAGGTCAGAAGTGGTCAGTTTTTGCTCTTTATTTTATTCCTACTGCTCCCCTGAGTATTGTAGTTTTTTCGCTTTTCGAATCAGAGATACGGTTCTAGGGATATGGACCTTTCTACTTGCTGCTAATGTTTTTTGGTGTTTTGCCAGGAGGCGTGGCTCACAGGGTAATAATGTAGAGCAGCCTACAGTCACGCCCCCAGGGAACCCCCTGAGCCACACCCCCACTGAACCCCTGAGCCACGCCCCCAGAGAACTCCCTGAGCCACGCCTCCTTAGTAGAGACCATAACTAAATAAAAAAGCCCATATCTCTGGAACTGTGTGGCGGATTTAAAAAAAATAAAAAGCAGAAAACTCAGAGGATCAGTGGAAATAAAATGAGAGCAAAAACAAACTACTTTTCATCAGTGACAGGTCCTTTTTTAAAAAGGTTTTCTGGTTTATATAATTTATTTTCAAAACTATCTTGAGTTAATAGAAGGGGGAGTTTAGGACCATGATGTATGAGCCAGTGAGGAGATCAGCTACTACAAAGAGTGTCTCTTTCTGGAGGACCCAGCATGTCTATGTACTACATCAGTCACCTTTAGATTTCAATGGGTGCTGTGTAATACCTCATTTCGCCTGTGGAGGCACTGCAGGGAAACTGATCACTTGTTAATCACTATCACATCTGATTACCAGAGGTCCACCAGAAGATCAGTTGTCATCAGCTTGTTTTTTGGGGAGGTCTTTCTGAAATATCTTGAGTCTAATATAGTATAAAGTCAAAACGTCACCCTAATTCCACATACTCCATCCTGTATCTTCCTCACCACAAGTAATAAAATCTCCTCCCTCTTCTATGCTCTACTGTAATACAAACCTACGACTATCCTTCAGCAACATACCAGATCTCTCTGATCCTCTTCCTAAAATGCACATTTCTCCTACGTACAGTTTATTAACTGTAAGAAAAAACCTCGGCCTAAGAAGACCCTAGAAATTAATGAGGTTATTGAGGCACGGGGTACTTTATGCCTCGGCGTTATCTAGATAAATCCTAATACGCTTCCCAATAATGGAGCGACACCGTCAGAGACGCTTCTTAATGCTCTGGAGCTCCCGTACAACATCTCCACCTAAACCTCACACTTTACGGGTGACTGCTTGACCTTGAGCTGTCATTGATGCATAGTTACATCATTCTTTATAGTCTCCGCATACAATGTGATCATAAGGTGAAAACACTCCATACATCAAGGTGTATCCTTGTGCCACCGCTGATAGTGCTGCTCTCCTCTTAGCACTGGGGACCCATGGACCGCTCAAGAATCTGCCCGAGCTGTGACTACAGCCCCTAAAAATTCACTACAGGAAAGTTGATAGGCATTGTTTTATACGTAGACCCCCATACTCTTGTCTTCACATGAGCATGACAAGTCCTCTAGACAACCCCTTTAAAAAAAAATTGTCCCCAATGATGGACAACCCCTTTAAGCAAGGTGCGGTTACTCATTTTCCCTATAGTGGTCCCTAAAGGCGAAATGGTGAATTACATGTCAATTGAAAGCACAACCTTGGTACTGTTTCTGGCCACCATGACAGCTCTTCAAGGGGTTGCCTTTGATGTTGATAGACGGCAGAATCATCCTAGTTCTGCAGTGATAAAATCACTTATTACTGTTGTATTTACTATATTATTTATGACTCTTAGAACTATCTCTTTAAGACCTCTCATGGCAGCCATATTGATTGTCACCCCAGGGTTTATGAGACTTCATATATTTTTTAAAGGGTGAATGCTCAAAGTAAATATTTCCAGTTTTAGACTTTGCCGCCATTCTTTAGGAGGAGACGGCGGCTCCTGCCTAGTGGTATAATACAAGAGATGATAATGTGCTGCCATGTTCCTTCCTCGAGGTTCTTCATCACGTCATCCTGTGACTTCCGCTGTTTGGTCCATTTTTTTTTCTTTCTTCTATGAAATGCCGGGATACAGTTCTCCAAAACGGATTTAGTGAGATGACGCTGAAATCACGACTGAAGTGACCCCGAATGGAGCCACATAGGCGTTCGCCAGTCCCTGCAGTCCAATAATCATGTAGCGGCCGGCGGTTCTCAAAGCTTTTCCAAAGTTCTAAAAAAAAGTATCAAGAAGAAAAAAATACATTACATAACAATGAAGAAGTAAAATGGTGCATGCAGTCAGAGTTTGGCTTCAGCGTCACTTTAAATGACTAAATGCGCAAGATGCCCTTAAGAGGAGAGCTAAATGCACCAATCCAAGGCTGACATTTAGTGTTGCCTCCTAAGGTTTCCTGCACCGCTCTTGATCACTGATTGGGGATGAAAGTTGCATTTGCACCGATTTTTACTCACTGGTCACATGACATACAGAAGCTTCTCACAAAATTAGAATATCATCAAAAAGTGAATTTATTCCAGTTCTTCAATACAAAAAGTGAATCTCCTATATTATATAGAGTCATTACACACAGAGTGATCTATTCTATAGAGACATTACACAGAGTGATCTATTCTATAGAGACATTACACACAGAGTGATCTATTCTATAGAGTCATTACACACAGAGTGATCTATTCTATAGAATCATTACACACAGAGTGATCTATTCTATAGAGACATTACACACAGAGTGATCTATTCTATAGAGTCATTACACACAGAGTGATCTATTCTATAGAGTCATTACACACAGAGTGATCTATTCTATAGAGTCATTACACACAGAGTGATCTATTCTATAGAGTCATTACACACAGAGTGATCTATTCTATAGAGTCGTTACACACAGAGTGATCTATTCTATAGAGACATTACACACAGAGTGATCTATTCTATAGAGACATTACACACAGTGATCTATTCTATAGAGTCATTACACACAGTGATTTATTCTATAGAGCCATTACACACAGAGTGATCTATTCTATAGAGACATTACACACAGTGATCTATTCTATAGAGACATTACACACAGTGATCTATTCTATAGAGACATTACACACAGAGTGATCTATTCTATAGAGACATTACACACAGAGTGATCTATTCTATAGAGTCATTACACAGAGTGATCTATTCTATAGAGACATTACACACAGAGTGATCTATTCTATAGAGCCATTACACACAGAGTGATCTATTCTATAGACATTACACACAGAGTGATCTATTCTATAGAGACATTACACACAGAGTGATCTATTCTATAGAGTCATTACACACAGAGTGATCTATTCTATAGAGTCATTACACACAGTGATCTATTCTATAGAGACATTACATACAGGGTGATCTATTCTATAGAGACATTACACACAGAGTGATCTATTCTATAGAGACATTACACACAGAGTGATCTATTCTATAGAGTCATTACACAGAGTGATCTATTCTATAGAGTCATTACACACAGAGTGATCTATTCTATAGAGACATTACACACAGAGTGATCTATTCTATAGAGTCATTACACACAGAGTGATCTATTCTATAGAGTCATTACACACAGAGTGATCTATTCTATAGAGACATTACACACAGAGTGATCTATTCTATAGTCATTACACACAGAGTGATCTATTCTATAGAGACATTACACACAGAGTGATCTATTCTATAGAGACATTACACACAGAGTGATCTATTCTATAGAGACATTACACACAGAGTGATCTATTCTATAGAGTCATTACACACAGTGATCTATTCTATAGAGTCATTACACACAGAGTGATCTATTCTATAGAGTCATTACACACAGAGTGATCTATTCTATAGAGTCATTACACAGAGTGATCTATTTCTATAGAGTCATTACACACAGAGTGATCTATTCTATAGAGTCATTACACACAGAGTGATCTATTCTATAGAGTCATTACACACAGAGTGATCTATTCTATAGAGTCATTACACACAGAGTGATCTATTCTATAGAGTCATTACACACAGAGTGATCTATTCTATAGAGTCATTACACACAGAGTGATCTATTCTATAGAGACATTACACACAGAGTGATCTATTCTATAGAGTCCTTACACACAGAGTGATCTATTCTATAGAGTCATTACACACAGAGTGATCTATTCTATAGAGTCATTACACACAGAGTGATCTATTCTATATAGTCATTACACACAGAGTGATCTATTCTATAGAGACATTACACACAGAGTGATCTATTCTATAGAGTCATTACACACAGTGATCTATTCTATAGAGTCATTACACACAGAGTGATCTATTCTATAGAGTCATTACACACAGAGTGATCTATTCTATAGAGTCATTACACACAGAGTGATCTATTCTATAGAGTCATTACACACAGAGTGATATATTCTATAGAGTCATTACACACAGAGTGATCTATTCTATAGTCATTACACACAGAGTGATCTATTCTATAGAGTCATTACACACAGTGATCTATTCTATAGAGTCATTACACACAGAGTGATCTATTCTATAGAGTCATTACACACAGAGTGATCTATTCTATAGAGTCATTACACACAGAGTGATCTATTCTATAGAGTCATTACACACAGAGTGATCTATTCTATAGAGTCATTACACACAGAGTGATCTATTCTATAGTCATTACACACAGAGTGATCTATTCTATAGTCATTACACACAGAGTGATCTATTCTATAGAGACATTACACAGAGTGATCTATTCTATAGAGTCATTACACACAGAGTGATATATTCTATAGAGTCATTACACACAGAGTGATCTATTCTATAGTCATTACACACAGAGTGATCTATTCTATAGAGTCATTACACACAGTGATCTATTCTATAGAGTCATTACACACAGAGTGATCTATTCTATAGAGTCATTACACACAGAGTGATCTATTCTATAGAGTCATTACACACAGAGTGATCTATTCTATAGAGTCATTACACACAGAGTGATCTATTCTATAGAGTCATTACACACAGAGTGATCTATTCTATAGTCATTACACACAAGTGATCTATTCTATAGTCATTACACACAGAGTGATCTATTCTATAGAGCCATTACACACAGAGTGATCTATTCTATAGAGACATTACACACAAGTGATCTATTCTATAGAGACATTACACACAGATGATCTATTCTATAGAGTCATTACACACAGTGATCTATCTATAGAGTCATTACACACAGAGTGATCTATTCTATAGAGTCATTACACACAGAGTGATCTATTTTCTATAGTCATTACACACAGAGTGATCATATCTATAGAGCCATTACACACAGAGTGATCTATTCTATAGAGACATTACACACAGAGTGATCTATTCTATAGAGACATTACACACAGAGTGATCTATTCTATAGAGTCATTACACACAGTGATCTATTCTATAGAGTCATTACACACAGAGTGATCTATTCTATAGAGTCATTACACACAGAGTGATCTATTCTATAGAGACATTACACACAGAGTGATCTATTCTATAGTCATTACACACAGAGTGATCTATTCTATAGAGCCATTACACACAGAGTGATCTATTCTATAGAGTCATTACACAAGAGTGATCTATTCTATAGAGACATTACACACAGAGTGATCTATTTCACGTGTTTATTTCTGTTAATGTTGATGATTATGGCTTACAGCCAATGAAAACCTAAAAGTCATTACTGAGTAAATTAGAATAAATAACAATAAACTCCTGTAAAGGCTCCTAAGCGTTTATAAAGGTCCCTTAGTCTGTTTCAGTAGCTCCACAATCATGGGGAAGACTGCTGACCTGACAGATGTCCAGAAGGCAGTCCACTGACCACTCCACAAGGAGGGGAAGCCACAAAAAGGTCATAGTAAAGAAGCCGGCTGTTCACAGAGTGCTGTATACAAGCAGATTAATGGAGAGTTGAGTGGAAGGAAAAAGTGCGGTAGAAAAAGGTGCACAAGCAACCGGGATAAACCGCAGCCTGGAAAGGATTGTTAAGAAAAGACCATTCAGTAATGTGGGGGAGATTCACAAGGAGTGGACGCTGCTGAAGTCATTGCTTCAAGAGCCACCACAAACAGACTATCCAGACATGGGCTACAAGTGCACATTCCTTGTGTCACCACTCATGACCAATAGACAACGCCAGAAGCGTCTTACCTGGGTCAAGGAGAAGAAGACCTGGACTGTTGTCAGTGGTCCAAAGTGTTGTTTTCAGATGAAAGTAAATTTTGCATTCATTTGGAAATCGCGGTCCCAGAGTCTGGAGGAAGAGTGGAGCCACAATCCAAGCTGCTGGAGGTCTAGTGTGAAGTCTCCACCATCAGTGATGGTTTGGGGAGCCATATCATCTGCTGGTGTAGGACCACTGTGTTTTATCAAGACCAAAGTCAGCGCAGCCGTCTACCAGGACATTTTACAGCTCTTTCATGCTTCCCTCTGCTGACAAGCTTTTTGGAGATGGAAAAAGTCATTCTCCAGCAGGACTTGGCACCTGTCCACACTGCCAGAAGTACCAATACCTGGTGTACAAACAACAGTATCACTGTGCTTGATTGGCAGCAAACTCGCCTGACCTTAACCCCAAAAGAGAATCTGTGGAGTATTGTCAAGGGAAGATGAGAGCACCAGACCCAACAATGCAGACGAGCTGAAGGCTGCTATCAAAGCAACCTGGGCTTCCATAACCCCTCAGCAGGCCACAGGCTGATCGCCTCCATGCCACGCCGCATTTATCACTAATTGATGCAAAAGGACCCGACCAAGTATTGAGTGCATTTACTGATCATACATTTCAGTGGGACAACATTTCGGATTGTAAAGTCATTTTTCAAGCTGGTGTTATAAAGTATTCTAATTTACTAGATAATGACTTTTGGGTTTTCATTGGCTGTAAGCCATAATCAT
>JARQOD010000005.1:533306021-533371483 GCA_033576555.1 Oophaga sylvatica | reverse complement strand
TCTTTTTCCTATTTTTTTCTTTTTCAAATAATACACTTTCCCCCCGGGGGCGGGAACAAGGCAATGGGCCCTAGATCCCGGGACACAAATCACGCTCGTTTTGGGGTCGGGGTCGCCACAGTTCTCGTGCGAACCTCTAGGGGCCAACGGGACTTTCTCCTCACGTGACACCGATTGTTTTTAAATCAAGTTAACGATATGGCCCGTGTCAGGATTGCATTGAGACGGGGTCGCATTTTTTGATGTAGATTTGACTTTCTTTTTGCGATGCCTTCAGGGGCGATGCTGGGGCACGCCGGATACTGCTTGAGCTGGAGAGGGGGGACGCTGGGGTAGTGAACGTTACCTGCTGGGGGAGGGGGGTCCCGGGACGATGGTGCCTTTAAGGGGCTCCATCCCTTCTTCCCCAAGCCGGTGTACGTGACAATGTCTCCTTTACTAGTCCCCGGGGGAGGGCCTTTGGGGTAGGGGGGATTCTACATCACGTCGCTGAAAAAGACCCCGGGGTAGGGGGCCCGTTCTCGGATAAGCCCCGCCCTTCCGACGGAACTCAGCCCACACCCCCTGCCGCCGCGGTTCCCTCAGGGTACCTTTCCCCTCCCCGGGACACTCCTTTTTTCCCGATCAGCTCGCATGTTGTCGCGGGGTTCCGCTGACTTCCCCCTTCCCCCTGCGGCTTTTTTCTGCTTCCCCTCACACCTCCCAACTCATGTCCCAGGGCGGTATAGGCGACGCATCCGGGCGCGCCACCGTCCCAGCCGCGTCTGAAACAGAAGGGACCCCCCCGGGGCCCCTGTCGGGACCGATCATCCTGCGGCCCCTCCGGGCGGGGTTTCCGGGGAACTGGGCAAATTCCCAACCCCCTTTCGCCTCCACCGCTTCACCGTGGGACGGGATGGGTACTTTCGGGGCACCCTCCGGTTGCTCCTTCGCCTTGGGCAGCAAATCTCGGTAATGGGAATCTGGGGGGGTCGTTGAGGGGAGAACACCTTCCCCAGCCTCCGCGCTCCAGGGTACGCCGGCGTCTCTCGTCCTCAAACCAGGGGTGCTGGACCATCTTCTTCAGGGGGCTTTTTTTTCTTTTGTTTTTTAGCAAAGCCTCTGCAGGTGCAGGACACGGATAACCCGGTGCTGGGCAGCTTGGGTGGGGCACGGGGGCCCGCCTTCCTTTTGCTTCCCTGCTCGGGGCACACGTCCGCTCCATGATTTTTCCCGAAGATTCTTTCTTCTTTCCCCCAGAACAAACCGGTCTCTTCCGTGGAGGTGGGGTTTGCGTCTCCTCCTCCTCGCAGGGAAGGTGAAGAGGAGGCGGACCTCCTTTGCTGTAGGGCAGGATCGCATATTGTAATAGCACTTTGAGAGGGCAGGCATTTTCTTCGCGCCACAGGGGGGTAGACGCCCACGAAGGTACGCCCACCTTCTTCTCCAGCGCCTGAGGGCGCGAATATGGCGACAAAAATGGCGATTTTGGCGCCAAAAGTGAAAACAGTCCTTTTTCACAAAACAAGTCCTTAGGCACACAGGGCTCGCAATTCTGCGAGTTTCGCATCCTGTTCGTGACGCCAAGTTTTGTGTCGACCCGCCACCACAATTGTGGGTTACCAGGGCAATGGGGTACTCAGAGCCGAGCCCATGGAAGTCTATGGGGATTGTCACAGGTAGCGGTGGCTCGGTCTGTGGCCCTGGCGGTCTGGCGTATGTTGGGGGAATATTTACAGGGGATAGATTTTATACAGTTCGTGACGCCACCTGTAGTCTTCTGGTAATTAGTACCAGCGCTGCTGTAGATCTCTGAGGGGATGGTGAGGCAGCTAGATGTCGGGTCCCCTACAGGTGGGACTCTTCCCTCAAAGTCTATGAAGTTAGTGAAGTCGGGTGCAGGTAAATAACACAGTCTCACACGGTCAGCGTCTTTCCATACCTTTACTTGTAAGATGTTCAGGCAGGTCCCAGGGAGGCTGATCCAAGGAGAGTGTATCTTGAGACAGCAGCTGGACAAGTTAGGGGCCTCCTTTACTTTCACAACACGATGAGTACAACCAGCCTGAAGCGTAGTTCCCTCAATAACTCCAGCTAATCCATAGCTGTACTGCCAGTCAGTTTTGTGTTAGGGGCCTTCCTGCGAGAGAGCTGAATTCCTATCTTGCTGATCAGGCTCAAAGTCTTCACTCCCCCTGACCCCAGTTACGTACTGACTATAAGGGGCTTGTTTGCCGCGACCTAAGGTCCGGTAAATCCCTGGTTTTCTTACCACTATGCTTGAAGCTAATAGTGATCCTTCGGTCCCCAGTGACCGGTTGCAATGTGCAGGACTTCTTCAATCCAAACGCACCTTTCCAATAAACCACTGTGCCTTTCGCCTTGTCCTCGCTGGTAGCATAAGCACTCACACTAGCCAAGAGTCGAGTAGTCACTTCTTTCTTTTCCTTCACTTTAAAGTTAGTTACAGATTCTCAGTTATCAATAGGCAGGAGCACGTCTCTGAACCTTACACTGTCCTTTAGACAGGTGACTGAAGTCTTTCTGCACTAAGCTTCTTCTTTCCTTCCAATGTATTCTGATGAGGTACAGCTCTGACTAGGCTGAGGTGAATTAAACCACCTGTACTAGACTCCACTTTCCGAACTGATGATAGAGCAATCTGGACTGCTTCCTCCCTCCAGCTAGACTCCAGACGTCTTCTCTGTCCGAAGACAGGAAACTGAACTCCTAGACTTCTCTCTCTGAAGTCTGGACCCTGACTCAATCACTCAACCAATATACACCCGGACCACTCCCTTAAAGTAAACTACACTACCCCAAGGGTGTGTCTAGTGTATGTTGAGTGAATGGGTATTTAGCATTAAACTGCTGTCTCGCCACACACTCTCCAGGGTACTGCGTGTGCCTAACACCAGGGCTACACACACCTCTCTAGGGACCTGGCAAGCATGCTAGCGACTGGACGAGGCGGGTACTGCTTCACCAGGGGACTCCACTCCTTGGGGTGCTGCCTCTTGTGGTTCCGCTGCTTGGGATCCCAATGGTTGAGGGTCTGCCTGAATAGGTCCTTCTGGAACTGGCTCAACTGGCACAATTGGTACGACTGGATGCAAAGACTCCTCTTGCGGTTGATAAAACTGTAGCACAGGAATAATTACAGCATCTCCCAATCTGGGCCAATCCGCAGGTAAATCTCCCAAATCCGTGTGTATGACCGCTTCATTATTTTCTTCCTGATTGACAACAGGGTTTTCTTCACGGAGCTTTAATGGGCAAGGACACAACTTTAAATGATCTCTAGACACAGTTGCCGTCGTTTTTCCTCCATCCTTACTAATGGCACAGACCTTTCTGTTATCAAAATTGGAATTTTGCACGACATATGGCTCCTGTTCCCACTGATCATCCAACTTGTGCATTCTTCTTTTCCTTTTGAGCACCATTTCTCCAGGCATAAAAGGCTTAGCGGGAGCATTTTTGTTATAGTTCTTCTCTTGCTTTTCTCTTACTTTGTTGAGACTGTCTTCTACGCAGGCTTGTACTCTCTTGTACTGTTCCTGTCGAGTTGTGTCCCAATCCTCAGCATTGTCATCAGCCTCTGGTTCTACCACTCCCAGCTCCAAATCCATTGGCAGTCTTCCAGGTCTTGCTCTCATAAGGTAGGCTGGAGTGCAGTTGGTGGAACTTACTGGTATGTGGTTGTACAAGTCAACCAGGTCAGGTAACAAGTCTGGCCACCGATTTCTTTCTTCCAGGGGTACAGTTTTCAGTAAATCCATGACAATGTGATTCATCTTTTCACAAAGGCCGTTGGTCTGAGGGTGGTATGGTGTTGTTCTGATCTTTTTACATCCATACAATTGACAGAATTCCTGAAACAGTTCAGCTTCAAAGGCTGGACCTCGATCAGTCAGTACCTGCTCTGGATATCCGTGTGGTCTGCAGAAACTTGCTTGGAAGACCTTGGCTGCTGTCTCTGCTGTCAGATCTTTGACAGGGGCGACCACCAGGAATTTGGAATAGTGATCCACCATGGTCAGGGCATATGAGTATCCCGACCTGCTTGGGGACAACTTGACGTGATCCAATGCCACGATTTCCAGGGGACGAGTCGTCCGGATAGGCTGCAGGGGTGCTCTCTGACTATGATAGTCTTTTCGTCTGAGTCCACAGGGTCCACAGTTCCGGCACCACTTCTCGATGGAGCTGCGCATCCCTACCCAGTAGAACCGACACCTCAACAGGGTCTCCAGCTTTTTCCAGCCAAAGTGTCCTGCTTGATCGTGGTAGGCTTCCAACACCATTTGGATGTCTGCTCTGGGGACCACTATCTGCCAAACCATCTCATGGGTCCTTGGGTCGACGTATCTCCTGCACAACTTCTCTCGGTATATGAACAACCGGCTTCTTTCGTTCCACAGGAGCTTTGCTGGTATGGGTGCGTCTTTCTCCAAGGAGGAACCTTCTTGTCTTATCAACTCCTTGATACGGCTGACCACTGGATCGCTGTCTTGAGTCTCCTTCCAGCTGTGATGAGGTAAAGGGTTCAACATCTCACCACACCGCTTTCTGTAGACTCGTTGCTCTTGGACCATCCCATTTCGGTGGAACGCAGGTAGCTCGATTTCTTCCAGATCATCTGATTCTTCCTCCGTGTCAGATTCATGCGGCATTCTGGACAAGGCGTCCGCGTTAGCATTTTTACGGCCCGCTCTGTACTTGATGGTAAACTGATAGTTTGACAACCGAGCCATCCAACGTTGCTCCATGGCTCCCAGCTTGGCTGTTTCAAGGTGCGTCAAGGGGTTGTTGTCTGTGTACGCAGTGAACTTGTTGGAGGCAAGGTAATGTTTAAATCTCTCAGTAATGGCCCAGACCAGCGCCAGGAACTCCAGCTTGAAGCTGCTATAGTTTTCCGGGTTCCTCTCAGTTGGCCTGAGTTTTCTGCTGGCATATGCGATGACTTTTTCTTGGCCGTTCTGCTTCTGACTGAGGACCGCTCCTAATCCTTCGTTACTGGCATCTGTGTATAGCAGGAACGGTTGGCTGTAATCTGGGTAGGCTAAGATTTCATCGCCGGTCAGGATCTCTTTCATCTCTTTGAATGCCTCAGCTTGTTCTTTTCCCCAATTGAATGGAAGGTTTCTGCTCTTAAGAGGTTGTCCTACCAGGAGGTCCTGCAAAGGCGCCGCTTTCTTAGTGTAATCTTTTACAAACCTCCTGTAGTAACCTGTTAGTCCCAGGAACTGACGCACCTCCTTTAGGTTCTTCGGCTCTGGCCATTTCTGAATAGCTGTGACCTTCTCGGGGTCCGGCGCTACTCCTTCGGAACTGACAATGTGTCCCAAGTACTGTACCTTTCGTTTGAGCAGGTGGCATTTAGAGGGCTTTAGTTTCATCCCAAACTTGGACAATGACTCGAATACCTCCGCCAGGTGCTTCAGATGATCTTCATATGTCTTAGAGTACACAATTACGTCGTCCAGGTACAGCAGCACAGTTTCGAAGTTGAGATGTCCCAGACAGCTCTCCATCACCCTCTGGAATGTTCCTGGGGCACTGCTGAGGCCAAACGGCATTCTGTCAAACTCGCAGAGTCCCATTGGGGTGGTGAAAGCAGTTTTCTCCCGATCCTCCTCAGCCACAGCTACTTGCCAGTACCCACTAGTAAGGTCGAGGGTAGAAAAGTAGTTAGCCGTTTTCAGAGCAGCTAAGGATTCCTCTATACGTGGTAATGGGTATGCATCTTTATGTGTTATACGATTTACTTGCCTATAATCTACACACATTCGCATGCTACCATCCTTTTTCTTAACTAGAACTAGAGGTGCTGCCCAGGGGCTACAACTATCCCTTATCACCCCAGCTTCCTTCATGTCGCGCAGCATTTCCTTAGCTTTCTGATAATGGGCTGGAGGTATAGGCCGGTACCGCTCTTTGATGGGAGGATGACTGCCTGTAGGGATATGATGCTGTACTCCCTTAATTGTCCCAAAGTCAAGTGGGTGCTTGCTAAATACTTGTGCGTACTCTTGTTCCACCCGTAGTACCCCCTGTTTCTGGTGGACGGAAGTGGTGTCTGTCCCTATATGAAGCTGCTGACACCAGTCCGCTACCGGGGTTGCCGGATCATTATCCTCCGCTGGTTGGCGGGAGGCTAAGGACTCGGTTGTGAGGATAGAATTGTTATCTACGGCATGTAATTTAGCAACTGTGGCATAACGTGGCAAATTTACTTCATCGTCCCCCCAGTTGAGAAGTCGTACAGGTACTCTCCCATTTATTACTTCCACTACCCTCTTGCAATCATGAGTGTAGGTCTATGTTCTGAGCGATGGGGTTCTACTACTGCTTGGTAGTTCTGTCCTCTCAGACCTATGGCTGCTCTACACCATATTAACATTTCACTCATTGGGGGTATTACAATGGGGTTCGAGTCTGTGACCCGTACATTACCGATTTCACCATCTGTAAGCTTCGCTTGCTGCTGGCACATCAGGGCCCGGATCTCCCTCTGGATCACTCCCTTCTGCTTTGGCTTGGCAACTTCAGCGAGCTGTTGGAGCAAAAACACGACTTCTCCCAGACAGTTACTGATAATGTTAGTACCTAATATCACATTTAGGCCATTTTCCTCATTCACAGTCTTTACCACTAAGAGTCCCTGATCCTTCAGCTCCACTCTGCCCACTTTTACGTTCACGTTTTTGGCTCCAATCACTTCAACAGGGAGACCATTGGTGGCGTACACTGTCAAGTCAGGGCTCGGGGGCTGGAGACTGTCCATGGACCAAAATTTATTGTAAAGGACATCAGGTATGATAGTCACCTGAGATCCAGTGTCCAGCAGTGCAGGGATTGCAATCCCGTCCAGAATTATGGACAGGTAGGGCCGTCCACCCACGAACCTGCGGTTCCAATCTAAGGGGCCTGATGAGTCTACTCCTGGGTGTTGGCCCTCTGACCCAGGATCGACTCGTTTAAAGGACATTGCTGAGCCATATGACCTTTTTGGTTGCAGCGGTAGCAGATGATCTCCCGGTGAGGATGGTGTTGCTCAGGAGTCGCTCCTGGGGGTGGCGTGGTCCTCCTCCGATGAGGCGACGTCCTCCATTTCCTCCGGTTCATCCAAGGAACCTCCTCCGGACAGTCGGCTAGTAGGATCTTTCCTCCTTCCTCTTTCCGCAGTTGCAGGGCATCCATTACAGTGGCTAAGTTCTTAGTCAGCTGGCGCACTTCTGAGCGCAGACATTCCAACTCACTAGGGGGCGCCACCTGCGTTTTAGCTTCTGCCACCTGCGGGGAAAAGGTGGGTACTGCCGGCTTAAGAGTGGCTTCACCCGGGTGATACTGATTTGCCACCTCAGGCTTTTCCAGGGGTCGCAGTCCTTTTATTGCCATGTCCTTTAGGGCATCAAAGGTGGCATCTGGATGATCCAAGGACCACCAGTTTACAGTCCTGCCTTCCGCCGGAGACCTCAGTCCCCGCACGAATTGCTCTTTCAACATTTGGCTCTCATCAATGGGACTTGTGGGGTTAGCCTGTTTAAGAGCTCGCAGGGCTCCCTGTAGTCGGCAGGCGTAGTCCCTAATACTGTCACACCGGTCTCTGGAAGCACTGATATAATGCCATCCGGAGATCCGTTTCTGTGCGGTCCTCAAAGATGGCCTGTAGCTTTAAGAGAATCGCAGGTACTGACTCCTGGTCTGTAGTGGGCCAAGTCTCTACTTCTCTCTCAGCCGCACCAGCTAACTGTCCTATTACCACAGCAGCTTTTTGCTTCTCAGTCATGGAGTACATATCCAAAATACTACATATTTTCCTTTTAAACCCTGGCAGGGTATCGGGCTCGCCGCTGTACTGGGGAAGCCACTTCGCTCCTGGCATGTATGGGAGCGTTAGGGGCATAAGCGGGACCACCGGACCAGGTGAGGGTCCTGCACCTCCATCCCGTGCTACAACGCCAACCGGTGGGCTATTGGGGCCACCGGCTGGGACCGCTCCGTCTGCCGGTTGTTGCGACATGTTGATGCCCCCTTGGTTAATCTGAGCCTACCTCTTTCACAGGCTGCAGCGTCGCGGGCACAGCGGTGGAGACAGGACCTTTGTCGCTGGCGCTCTGATGCCAGAGCGTTCACTTCCTGTTTCACAGGACCTGCCGCCGCGTCAGAGTTGGGGGCGGGGCCAGGGAACCAGCGCGCTCTTTCAGGTACGCCCCCCTTCTTCACCAGCGAATATTGCGGTAAAGATGGCGGTATTTTGGCGCCAAATGCAGCAAACAGTCTTTTTCACCAAACAGTTCAATAGACACACAGGACTCACAATTGCAAGCTTTCGTATCCTGTTCGTGACGCCAGGTTAGATGACTCGCACCACAATTGTGGATACCAGGGCTATGGGGTACTCGGAGCCGAGCCCATAGATTTCTATGGGAGATGTCACTGGCAGCGGGACTCGGTCCTTGACCCTGGCAGTCAAGCGATGGGGGATATTTACAGGGGATTATTAGGATAGGTAGTTCGTGACGCCACCTGTGGTATCTGATCAATTGGACCAGCGCTGCTATAAGGATCTTCACAGGGGATGTTATGGGGCAGCTGGGTGGTAAGTCTCCCACAGGTGAGACTGGTCCCTGGAAGTCTATGGTGATGATGCAGGGTGTAGTTAAGAATTCAGTCACACACAATGCAGCTTCTTTTCATACCTTTACTGGTAGATGGTTCAAGCAGGTCCCGGGGAGCTGGTCGGGGTGGAGAATGCACATTCGGGTAACCGCTGAGCAGGTTAGAGGCCTCCTTTACTTCATATATATCGGAGTCCAAACTTGCATGAAGCGAAGTTAACTCTACAATCTCCAGCTTTCTCAATAGCTGTCAAGCCTGGCTGACTTTGTGGTGGAGCCTTCTATGTCTCTGAATCTCAGATGTTGGGAGAACTAAGTCTATATTTGCTGATCAGGCTAGACTCCTGTTTTCCCTGACTCCGGTTACGTAGCAGCGCTTTGGGCTGCTCTCTGCGACCTGTAGTCCAGATAGCCTCCGGGTATCTTGTTACTATGCTTGAAACTCTAGCAACGCTTCGGACCCCGGTGTCCGGTGATTTAGTGCAGGTAACCAATACCTGAAGCACTTCTCTATGTCTTCTCCACTGCGCCCTTCGCCCTGCTTTTGCTCTTTGCATAAGCACTTGTAGCTTTCGATGGAAATGTCAGCTTTCTCCTAGAGCTCACTGAGCAGCTCTCAGTATCCTCCTTGTTTCAGCTTCTGTTGAGGTACTGATTAAGGGTAGCTCTGACTAGGCTAGGATGATTCACTTCACCCGTACTAGCCTCCACTTCCTTGTCAGGTGAGCTACGCTAGCTCTGCGAAGATTCAGTCCTCTCTCCTAGTCCAGACTGAACTGGCACTGAACTGCACTGTCCGAAGACAGGAAACTGAATTGATCTGAGCTCTTCTCAGACAGGAAACTATCTGACTCTGCTACGTGTCACTACCTCCTATACCCCTGGTGGGTGTGTCTGAAAGTGTGAGTGACGTGAATGATAACAAGCTTTTGTGGTTACCTTCCTGTGCATTTTCCTGGATAATGTGTGCCTTACATAGCTGGGCCACACATCTGCCTTTCTACTGGAAGTGGGGGCATGTTCTTACCTCTATATTGGAAGTGGGGGCATGTTCTTGCCTCTCTATTGGAAGTGGGCATGTTCTTGCCTCTCTACTGGAAGTGGGGGCATGTTCTTGCCTCTCTACTGGAAGTGGGGGCATGTTCTTGCCTCTCTATTGGAAGTGGGGGCATGTTCTTGCCTCTCTACTGTAAGTGGGGGCATGTTCTTGCCTCTCTATTGGAAGTGGGGGCATGTTCTTGCCTCTCTACTGGAAGTGGGGGCATGTTCTTGCCTCTCTATTGGAAGTGGGCATGTTATTGCCTCTCTACTGAAAGTGGGGGCATGTTCTTGCCTCTCTATTGGAAGTAGGCATGTTCTTGCCTCTCTACTGGAAGTGGGGGCATGTTCTTGCCTCTCTACTGGAAGTGGGGCGTGTTCTTGTCTCTACAGAAACTGGGGGAGTGTTCTTGTCTCTCTACAGGAAGTGGGGGCGTGTACTTGTCTCTCTACAGGAAGTGGGGGCGTGTTCTTTTCTCTCTACAGGAAGTGGGGGCATGTTCTTGACTCTCTACTGGAAGTGGGGGCATGTTCTTGCCTCTTTACTGGAAGTGGGGGCGTGTTCTTGTCTCTACTGAAACTGGGGGAGTGTTCTTGTCTCTCTACAGGAAGTGGGGGCGTGTACTTGTCTCTCTACAGGAAGTGGGGGCGTGTTCTTGTCTCTCTACAGGAAGTGGGGGCATGTTCTTGCCTCTCTACTGGAAGTGGGGGCGTGTTCTTGTCTCTACAGAAACTGGGGGAGTGTTCTTGTCTCTCTACAGGAAGTGGGGGCGTGTACTTGTCTCTCTACAGGAAGTGGGGGCGTGTTCTTGTCTCTCTACAGGAAGTGGGGGCATGTTCTTGCCTCTCTACTGGAAGTGGGGGCATGTTCTTGCCTCTCTACGGAAGTGGGGGCATGTTCTTGCCTCTTTACTGGAAGTGGGGGCGTGTTCTTGTCTCTACAGAAACTGGGGAGTGTTCTTGTCTCTCTACAGGAAGTGAGGGTGTGTACTTGTCTCTCTACAGGAAGTGGGGGCGTGTTCTTGTCTCTCTACAGGAAGTGGGGGCATGTTCTTGCCTCTCTACTGGAAGTGGGGACATGTTCTTGCCTCTCTATTGGAAGTGGGGGGGTGTTCTTGCCTCTCTATTGGAAGTGGGGGTGTGTTCTTGCCTCTCTATTGGAAGTGGGGGCATGTTCTTGACTCTCTATTGGAAGTGGGGGCATGTTCTTGCCTCTCTATTGGAAGTGGGGGCATGTTCTTGCCTTTCTACTGGAAGTGGGCGTGCTCTTGCCTCTCTATTGAAGTGGGGGCGTGTTCTTGCCTCTCCATTGTAAGTGGGGGCATGATTCTTGCCTCTCTATTGGAAGTGGGGGCATGTTCTTGCCTCTCTACGGAAGTGGGGGCTGTTACTTGCTCTCTCTATTGGAAGTGGGGCTGTTCTTGCTCTCTACTGGAAGTGGGGGCATGTTCTTGCCTCTCTATGGAAGTGGGGGCATGTTCTTGCCTCTTTACTGGAAGTGGGGGCTGTTCTTGCTCTCTACAGGAATGGGGAGCTGTTCTTGTCTCTCTACAGAAGTGGGGCGTGTACTTGTCTCTCTACAGGAAGTGGGGGCGTGTACTTGTCTCTCTACAGGAAGTGGGGGCATGTTCTTTCCTCTCTACTGGAAGTGGGGGCATGTTCTTGCTCTCTACTGGAAGTGGGGGCATGTTCTTGCCTCTTTACTGGAAGTGGGGGCGTGTTCTTGTCTCTACATGAAACTGGGGAGTGTTCTTGTCTCTCTACAGGAAGTGGGGCGTGTACTTGTCTCTCTACAGGAAGTGGGGGCGTGTTCTTGTCTCTCTACAGGAAGTGGGGGCATGTTCTTGCCTCTACTGGAAGTGGGGGCGTGTTCTTGTCTCTACAGAACTGGGGGAGTGTTTTGTCTCTCTACAGGAAGTGGGGGCGTTGTACTTGTCTCTCTACAGGAAGTGGGGGCGTGTTCTTGTCTCTCTACAGGAAGTGGGGGCATGTTCTTGCCTCTCTACTGGAAGTGGGGGCATGTTCTTGCTCTCTACTGGAAGTGGGGGCATGTTCTTGCCTCTTTACTGGAAGTGGGGGCGTGTTCTTGTCTCTACAGAAACTGGGGAGTGTTCTTGTCTCTCTACAGGAAGTGAGGGTGTGTACTTGTCTCTCTACAGGAAGTGGGGGCGTGTTCTTGTCTCTCTACAGGAAGTGGGGGCATGTTCTTGCCTCTCTACTGGAAGTGGGGACATGTTCTTGCCTCTCTATTGGAAGTGGGGGGTGTTCTTGCCTCTCTATTGGAAGTGGGGGTGTGTTCTTGCCTCTCTATTGGAAGTGGGGCATGTTCTTGACTCTCTATTGGAAGTGGGGGCATGTTCTTGCCTCTCTATTGGAAGTGGGGGCATGTTCTTGCCTTTCTACTGGAAGTGGGCGTGCTCTTGCCTCTCTATTGGAAGTGGGGGCGTGTTCTTGCCTCTCCATTGTAAGTGGGGGCATGATCTTGCCTCTCTATTGGATAGTGGGGGCATGTTCTTGCCTCTCTACAGGAAGTGGGGGCGTGTTACTTGTCTCTCTACAGGAAGTGGGGGCGTGTTCTTGTCTCTCTACAGGAAGTGGGGGCATGTTCTTGCCTCTCTACTGGAAGTGGGGGCATGTTCTTGCCTCTTTACTGGAAGTGGGGGCGTGTTCTTGTCTCTACAGAAAACTGGGGGAGTGTTCTTGTTCTCTACAGGAGTGGGGCGTGTACTTGTCTCTCTACAGGAAGTGGGGGCGTGTACTTGTCTCTCTACAGGAAGTGGGGGCATGTTCTTGCCTCTCTACTGGAAGTGGGGGCATGTTCTTGCCTCTCTACTGGAAGTGGGGGCATGTTCTTGCCTCTTTACTGGAAGTGGGGGCGTGTTCTTGTCTCTACAGAAACTGGGGAGTGTTCTTGTCTCTCTACAGGAAGTGAGGGCGTGTACTTGTCTCTCTACAGGAAGTGGGGGCGTGTTCTTGTCTCTCTACAGGAAGTGGGGGCATGTTCTTGCCTCTCTACTGGAAGTGGGGACATGTTCTTGCCTCTCTATTGGAAGTGGGGGGGTGTTCTTGCCTCTCTATTGGAAGTGGGGGTGTGTTCTTGCCTCTCTATTGGAAGTGGGGGCATGTTCTTGACTCTCTATTGGAAGTGGGGGCATGTTTTTGCCTCTCTATTGGAAGTGGGGGCATGTTCTTGCCTTTCTACTGGAAGTGGGCGTGCTCTTGCCTCTCTATTGGAAGTGGGGGCGTGTTCTTGCCTCTCCATTGTAAGTGGGGGCATGATCTTGCCTCTCTATTGGAAGTGGGGGCATGTTCTTGCCTCTCTACAGGAAGTGGGGGCGTGTACTTGTCTCTCTACAGGAAGTGGGGGCGTGTTCTTGTCTCTCTACAGGAAGTGGGGGCATGTTCTTGCCTCTCTACTGGAAGTGGGGGCATGTTCTTGCCTCTTTACTGGAAGTGGGGGCGTGTTCTTGTCTCTACAGAAACTGGGGGAGTGTTCTTGTCTCTCTACAGGAAGTGAGGGCGTGTACTTGTCTCTCTACAGGAAGTGGGGGCGTGTACTTGTCTCTCTACAGGAAGTGGGGGCGTGTTCTTTTCTCTCTACAGGAAGTGGGGGCATGTTCTTGCCTCTTTACTGGAAGTGGGGGCGTGTTCTTGTCTCTACAGAAACTGGGGGAGTGTTCTTGTCTCTCTACAGTAAGTGGGGGCGTGTACTTGTCTCTCTACAGGAAGTGGGGGCGTGTTCTTGTCTCTCTACAGGAAGTGGGGGCATTTTCTTGCCTCTCTACTGGAAGTGGGGGTGTGTTCTTGTCTCTACAGAAACTGGGGGAGTGTTCTTGTCTCTCTACAGGAAGTGGGGGCGTGTACTTGTCTCTCTACAGGAAGTGGGGGCGTGTTCTTGTCTCTCTACAGGAAGTGGGGGCATGTTCTTGCCTCTCTACTGGAAGTGGGGGCATGTTCTTGCCTCTTTACTGGAAGTGGGGGGTGTTCTTGTCTCTACAGAAACTGGGGGAGTGTTCTTGTCTCTCTACAGGAAGTGAGGGCGTGTACTTGTCTCTCTACAGGAAGTGGGGGCGTGTTTTTGTCTCTCTACAGGAAGTGGGGGCATGTTCTTGCCTCTCTACTGGAAGTGGGGACATGTTCTTGCCTCTCTATTGGAAGTGGGGGGGTGTTCTTGCCTCTCTATTGGAAGTGGGGGTGTGTTCTTGCCTCTCTATTGGAAGTGGGGGCATGTTCTTGACTCTCTATTGGAAGTGGGGGCATGTTCTTGCCTCTCTATTGGAAGTGGGGGCATGTTCTTGCCTTTCTACTGGAAGTGGGCGTGCTCTTGCCTCTCTATTGGAAGTGGGGGCGTGTTCTTGCCTCTCCATTGTAAGTGGGGGCATGATCTTGCCTCTCTATTGGAAGTGGGGGCATGTTCTTGCCTCTCTACTGGAAGTGGGCGAGTTCTCGTTGCTCTCCTGGAAGTGGGCATGTTCTTGCCTCAACAGGAAGTGGACGTGTTCTTGTCTCTACAGGAAGTGGTGACATGGTATTGTCTTTCTACAGGAAGTGGGCGTGTTCTTGTCTCTCTACTGTAAGTGGGCGTGTTCTTGTCTCTCTACTGGAAGTGGGCGTGTTCTTGTCTCTCTACTGGAAGTGAGCCTGTTCTTGTCTCTACAAGAAGTGGGGGGTTGTTCTTGTCTCTCAACAGGAACTGGGTGTGGGTCTTTGTCTTTTTACTCCTGCTCTCCTGTCTGTCAATTTGTATACCAGTATAATAAACAGGCAAGCTTTCCGTTTAAGGCAGGCAAGCCATTGGACTATGGTAGATGCAATGCATGATGGCATTGAGGGAATGGATGTTGCAGCTCCTATTATTCTGGCACAATGCTGATAAAGAAACACCCACTCAAAAGAAGTGGATAGCTAGTTACAGAGCTTGAAAATAGGGATATTTCCTGGAAATATCAGACTATAAACTGTGAATAAACAGTATTTGTTTTCCTCTTGTGAGGAATGCATGCTTTTCTACAGATTTTGTATGAAAGGATCGGCTTTAATATCTCTTTGCTGCTAGGACTTTACAGTGGAAATCAATACTGTATAGAGAGAGAAGTTACTGCTGATTTACCTCAATGTAGTCCCTAAGCAAGGAGTTAATTCTGCGGAAGGAGCAACCAAAGTTTTTTGTGCTTTCTGTATGGTAAGTGAAGTGAAAATCAATTGTAATAAATATAAGACTGCAGTGAAAGGCAGTAAATAGATTGTGCTGGGTCATAACTTCGTAGCCTATGAAATGAAACAAAAAGCTTTCTATTACCCCAGACAAGACAATAGCAGGT
Organism: Oophaga sylvatica; assembly: GCA_033576555.1. Taxonomy (NCBI): domain Eukaryota; kingdom Metazoa; phylum Chordata; class Amphibia; order Anura; family Dendrobatidae; genus Oophaga; species Oophaga sylvatica. The sequence continues at coordinate 533,356,518 of JARQOD010000005.1, read as the reverse complement.
AGATGACATTACTGGTAAATGTCGTAAAAATTAATCATCAATCTGTCATCACAAAAAAAAAAGCTCATTTATTGCAAATGTCAAACTTGAGCCGTTTCCTGCCTGACGGAGCCGATATTGGGGGGAAGCCTCCACTTTCTTACGATTCTTTGCTGCTTAGCAGATGAGCTGCATCTTCTATTACTGGTCAGTCGCACTGTTTGGGTGGAAGCCAAAGGGAATCCAGCATGTCTTAAAAAATAAAAATTCTTAAAGGGGAATTCCAATAAATCCAAAGAGACAAAAAAAAACAAAAATAATTAACACTAATTCGTTAGCACATAAAAAGAGGGAAAATGAGGGAAACTACATCTGACCAGATAAGGGAAAATTAGCATTATATGGCGGTCATTTAAATGCAAAGGCAGCAGCGCTGATTATGGATTATATGGAGGGAACCGGAACCTAATTCGGGGACTCCCCTCCATGATGTTCATACGCACCACTAGGTTATATGGAAAGGCACGATCGTCGTGAAACAAGGGCTTTAAAAGGGTTGTCTGGTTTGTAAATAGAAATGAGCAGATAAGGGGGTCCCACTCTCAGTAAAGTTGTGACCAGCTTCGTGTTTTCTTGCAGAAAGGCCCCACAAAAAACATCCAAGGACTTGCCATTTAAATCAATGGGCAGTCCTTGGATGGATGAGTTAGTCCCTGAGCTTGGCTCTTTGCAGCAGTTCCCCACTTAATTGTCATGGGTGCATCGCCACGAAGATCGTCGCGATTGCACATTCTGACTTCTCACAGCTGAGCTGCTGTTTCTTTGTGTTTGGTAATGAGAGAGTTAATTTTACCTAGCTCTTTGCTAAGACTAGGTCCAGCCTCGCCCGGCTGCTTTTGATTATGTTCTAATTAGTTTCCTTTATATTCCTGCCAGTCTGGGTGTTAGACGCCGGTGAAAGCATTCATATAGTCTAGCAGACTGGAGCGGTTCTGAGAATACTTAAGCTAAGAGCTCCTTAGTTGTTTTTACTCTTATAGCTTATAGTTTATCTCTGAGAGCTTAGGTGTTCCTACTGTGTGTGAGTGTTGTATGTAAGACTTTATTTACTTTATTTCTTGTCTTTCTTGTATGTCTTTCTGTTCATTAACCGTTACCTGTTCATTCCCTTTGGTGGTAATCAGGGTCCTTCTTAGGACTAGATTACAGTTGGCAGGGATTGATAGGAGACAGGGTTTACGCTGGTGGCCTGGACCTCTGTACCTTTAACAGTACCTCCAGGTAGAGGGATTAGTCAGGACCCCAGTTTAGGGTCAGCATAGACCCCGGTCACCCTCTAGCCGGAGACAGCGTATAACGGATTCCGTATTGACCCACTGGACATTGTCAGGTAATTCTATGTTATCATATATCTATGCGCATGTTATATAGTATGTTGCCCTTTTGATATAGATTACTGACATCACATATATATATCTGCTATACAGCGTGACATTTTCACCGGCCTTACTAAAGATTCTCCCCAGCTGTCATGGATCCAGTAGCCCAGCTGGCCCGGCAGTTGCAGGGGTTGTCCATGGAGTTTGCAGACATTAAGTCCAAGGTTTTGTCCCCCCGGAGCAAACCAGATCTGAACCTAAGGTTGCTCTCCCGGACAGGTTCACTGGTGGGCGGGACAAATTTTTTACCTTCCGGGAGGCATGTAAATTGTACTTTCGGCTGCGGCCTCGGTCATCTGGGAGTGAAGAGCAGAGGGTGGGAATTGTTATCTCGCTCTTACAAGGGGACCCTCAATCTTGGGCATTCTCTATTCCTCCAGGCTCCCCAGATCTCCAGTCAGTGGATCGATTTTTTACTGCCCCGGGTCTGGTATATGATGATCCGGATCGAGTCTCCCTTGCTGAAACAAAGTTACGTAAAATACGGCAAGGAAATCGTCCAGCGGAGGAATATTCTTCTGAGTTCCGTAGATGGGCAACAGATACTCAGTGGAATGACCCAGCTCTTAGGAGCCAGTTTTGTCAAGGGTTGTCTGACAAATTAAAAGATGTGTTGGCTCAGTATGATTCTCCTCCATCACTGGAGGCTGCTATGGCCCTCGCTATTCGCATTGATAGACGACTTCGGGGAAGACGCGAGGTAACTCCGCCTCCCGTGATGACTCCACCTACTACTAAAGTCCCTTATACTGAGGTTCCCCTGGTCTGTTCTGAGGAGCCCATGCAGTTGGGAGGGACATCATTTTGTAGGAGGGAATCGGCGGTGCACCGCAAGACTAGAAGGTGTTTCTTTTGCGGGAGAGAGGGACATTTTGTTGGGGGGTGTCCATCCCGGGCCTCTTTGAGCAAAGGAGTTAACCTGGGAGTGTGTATTTCGTCCCCAAATCCCTCTCAGTTTCTCGTGCCTGCGGAGGTGGTGATTGGTACTAGAACTGAGAGGATTTCTGTTTTTCTTGATAGTGGGTCCGGGGCTAATCTGGTGGACGCTCGGTTTGCCCAGGTGCATGGTATGCAACTGAGTGTATTGGCCAAACCAGTCCCTATAGTCTCTATTGATTCTAGACCTCTCGGTCAAGGTAGCTTGGTACAAGCTGTTCATAACATAGATCTTCGAGTAGGGGCAATACATAAAGAGCAATTGTCTTGTTATGTGTTGGAGGGTCTACCTACTCCTATTGTGTTGGGACTTCCTTGGTTGGCTAAACATAACCCAGTGATTGATTGGCAATCCAGAAAGATAAGCCAGTGGGGTGAATTTTGCAGGAATAACTGCATGAGCACGGTCATCGGTGCGGTTGTGCCTAGGACTTTGCCTCCTTTTCTGGAGGACTTTGGGGAGATGTTCTCAGAGGAGGGGTGTAAAGAGTTACCTCCTCATCGCGCATATGACTGCTCAATAAAGTTGCTTCCTGATGCCTTATCTCGTACTTTCCCAGGGGCCGGGAAGACGGATGATCCGGTTCCTATTCCTCAGGAGGGAGTTGTAGTGTCAGCTGTATGCTCTGAGCTTGAGGGGGAGGTATTGGGGGCTCAGGGGGACGCCCCTGTGGGACTTCCAGGGAGACTGATAGTTCCAGATCGCTTAAGACTGAAGGTTACGGGGAACCGTTACAAACGGATGGCTGATAGGAGGAGAGTTTCTGGTCTAGATCTGAAGGTGAACGATCTGGTTTGGTTGTCTACCAGGAATATAAAACTTAAAGTTTCCTCCTGGAGGTTGGGTCCCAGATTCATCGGGCCGTACAGGATCAGTTCCATAATTAATCCTGTGGCATTTCGTCTGGACCTCCCTCCTACGTTTAAAATTCATAATGTGTTTCACAAGTCATTACTTAAAAAGTATGTGGCACCAGTCATACCGTCACCTCTACCTCCTCCTTCAGTGGTAGTCAATGATAACGTGGAATTTCATGGGTCGAAAATCATTGACTCACGTCTCAGTCGCCGATCCCTCAGTACTTAGTTCATTGGAGGGGGTATGGTCCTGAGGAGAGGACGTGGGTCCCTGCGTCTGATGCTAACGCAGATCGATTGGTTCGGACCTTTCACACAACTTACCCGGACAGACCTGGTCATGAGGGTCCGGAGGCCCCTCGTAGAAGGGGGGGTACTGTCATGGGTGCATCGCCACGAAGATCGTCGCGATTGCACATTCTGACTTCTCACAGCTGAGCTGCTGTTTCTTTGTGTTTGGTAATGAGAGAGTTAATTTTACCTAGCTCTTTGCTAAGACTAGGTCCAGCCTCGCCCGGCTGCTTTTGATTATGTTCTAATTAGTTTCCTTTATATTCCTGCCAGTCTGGGTGTTAGACGCCGGTGAAAGCATTCATGTAGTCTAGCAGACTGGAGCGGTTCTGAGAATACTTAAGCTAAGAGCTCCTTAGTTGTTTTTACTCTTATAGCTTATAGTTTATCTCTGAGAGCTTAGGTGTTCCTACTGTGTGTGAGTGTTGTATGTAAGACTTTATTTACTTTATTTCTTGTCTTTCTTGTATGTCTTTCTGTTCATTAACCGTTACCTGTTCATTCCCTTTGGTGGTAATCAGGGTCCTTCTTAGGACTAGATTACAGTTGGCAGGGATTGATAGGAGACAGGGTTTACGCTGGTGGCCTGGACCTCTGTACCTTCAACAGTACCTCCAGGTAGAGGGATTAGTTAGGACCCCAGTTTAGGGTCAGCATAGACCCCGGTCACCCTCTAGCCGGAGACAGTGTATAACGGATTCCGTATTGACCCACTGGGCATTGTCAGGTAATTCTATGTTATCATATATCTATGCGCATGTTATATAGTATGTTGCCCTTTTGATATAGATTACTGACATCACATATATATATCTGCTATACAGCGTGACATTAATATACTGGTGAGTTTGTTTTTTATTTAGGGCAAAAATAATTAACGATCGTTCTCTCCTCATACAGTTTTGGTTAGCCCATGTAAATGGGCCAGGATATAGTCGAGCTGTGCTTGTTAACTTGCTGAAATTTATCAAATCTGTCACCAGCTTTTACAGTATGAACTGCGTGCAGTATTAAATAGATATCTGAGACCTCAAGAGCTCTGAACTAGGCTGGGGGGGTAATATTTAGCAGCAGGGAGGAGGCACCTGAGGAGCTCTGAACTAGGCTGGGGGGGTAATATTCAGCAGCAGGGAGGAGGCACCTGAGGAGCTCTGCACTAGGCTGGGGGGTTAGATTCAGCAGCAGGGAGGAGGCAACTGAGGAGCTCTGAACTAGGCTGGGGGGGTAAGATTCAGCAGCAGGGAGGAGGCACCTGAGGAGCTCTCAGCTAGGCTTGGGGGAATATTCAGCAGCAGGGAGGAGGGATGCTGTGTAGCAATCAGGCTAGGAGGGTGGAGATTCAGCAGCAGGGAGGAGGGATACTGTGTAGCAATCAGGCTAGGAGGTTGGTGATTCAGTAGCAGTGAGGAGGGACACCGAGGAGCTCTCAGCCAGGCTGGGGAGAAGATTCAGCAGCAGGAAGGAGGGATGCTGAGGAACTGTTAATCAGACTAGTAGAGTGGAAATTGAGCAACAGGGAGGAGGCACACTGAGGAGCTCTCAACTAGGCTGGGGGAGGATTCAGCAGCAGGGAGGAGGGATGCTGTGTAGCAATCAGGCTAGGAGGGTGGAGATTCAGCAGCAGGGAGGAGGTACACTGAAGAGCTATCATTCAGGCTAAGAGGTTAGTGATTCAGTAGCAGGAAGGGGGGAAACCGAGGAGCTTTCAATCAGGCTATGACGGTGGAGATTCTGCAGTAGGGGGAGAGATGCTGAGGAAATGTCTATCAGGCTAGGTGGGCTGAGAATGGATTTAAACTTTTATGAAGGATTATACAGGCAATCTGACATTGATTTTCCCACCAGCCTCATCAGGTCCAAGAGATCTATTTAATAATATGTACAGTGCATGTAGTGACATCTGTTATCAAATCTGGAGCAGTTGATATGTCTGACGCAACTACACTGGTTGGATACTTTAAAGGTTAGCTGTGTCATAGCTTTTCAAACATTCCACACAGACTGGATGGATAACAGTCCACACATGGTTACTAGTGTTGAGTGATATTGCTCGATATCTAAAAATATCGTATCGAAATTGTATCGCCGATAGCACTAAATATCGTCGATATCCGATTCCGATTGCGGAAGTCCAATGTAAGTCTATGGGAACAAAATATCGCAACTAAAAAAACCTTTATTTCCTTGTAAACACTAAATATACACACATAGAATACATATATATATATATATATATATATACATGTCATTGTGACATATATATATACATATATGTATAGTTTATACACTTCTACATAGTAAAATATCCTCTGATTCAATTGCCGGGTAAAGCCGGCTTCTGTGAAAAGACAGAAGCACCCGACATGAAATGACACTTGGTGTACATAGGGTTAACCATGTCTTTTCATGTTGTTTGCAATCTGATTTGCACAAACAATTACATCAGTCTATGTGTGCAAAATTTCACACCTGTAGGGGTTAATTAAAGGTGTAAATTCGTTGTAAAAAAAACGGACTTTTTTGCTACGAATTTACACCTTTAATTAACCCCTACAGGTGTGAAATTTTGCACACTTACACTCATGTAATTGTTTGTGCAAATCAGATATCAAACTACATGAAAAGACATGGTTAACCCTATGTACACCAAGTGTCATTTCATGTCGGGTTCTGCATTTTCACAAAAGCCTGCAATTGAATTAGCGGCTATTATACTATGTAGAAGTGTATGAACTATAAATATAAATATATATATATATATGTGTCACAAATTTAATGACATGTATATATATATATGAGGTGTAAAATTGCTGAAAAAAAAGGCGTGGGCTCCCGCCCTATTTTCGCAACCAGACAGACAAAGCCAGTGAGTGGGGGCAGATAATAATAGCCCAGAGAGGGACCATTATTTTTGGCCCCCCCCGGCTACTAACATCTGCCCCCAGACACCCCAGAAAGGGCAAATCTCTAATTAGATTTGCCCTTTCTGGCACTTTGCCCGTCTATTCCCATTGCCCTGTAGCGGTGGCGAATGGGTTAATAAGGGGTTAAAATGACCTTGCAATTGAAAGGTCACTTTAAGCCAGGTTAATAATTGAGAGCTGTCAATTAGACAACTATCAATTATTAATCCTATTGTATGAAAGAAAAATCAAACACACACACTTTAATAAAAAAGAAGTTTAATGAAATAATCACACAGTTTTTGACCATATTTTATTTTCCTGCTAAAACCATTTCCTGTAATAAAAATAAAATAATAAAGCAAAATTATTCTTACCAATCCGATGTACAGTCAGGTCCCACGGTGTAATCCTTCAGAAAGGGTTAATATTTACTGCAGGGACCGCAGCTAATGCTGCAGCCTCACAGTAAACCCCCAAATGAATGAGTTCCTCTCCTGGCTGACAGGAGAGGAAGTGGAAAGCTTAATTGATTGCTTTCCACTTTCACTTCAGGTCAGCCAGGGACACAATCAGTGACGTCAGAGGGAACTGGTTAACAAAAATAGGGGATCCCCTCGAAAAAAATTGGCGTGGGGTCCCCCCTATTTTTGTTAACCAGCCAGATGAAGCAGACCGCTGAGGCCTGGATTTTCAGGCTGTTAAGGAGCCAAGATCCATGGACCTTGCCAGCCTGATAATACCAGGCCACAGCAGTCTGCATATCTTGGCTGATTAACAAAAATAGGGGATCCCCTCGAAAAAAATTGGCGTGGGGTCCCCCCTATTTTTGTTAACCAGCCAGATGAAGCAGACCGCTGAGGCCTGGTTTTTCAGGCTGTTAAGGATCCAATATCCATGGACCTTGCAAGCCTGATAATACCAGGCCACAGCAGTCTGCTTAGCTTGGCTGGTTAACAAAAATAGGGGATCCCCTCGAAAAAAAAAATGGCGTAGGGGTCCCCCTATTTTTGTTAACCAGCCAAGTAAAATGCAGACTGCTGCGGCCTGGTATTAAAAGACTGTCAAGGCCCATGGATTTTGGCCCTCAACAGCCTGATAATACCAGGCTACAGCAGCCCCACATTTGGCGCATCAAAAGATGTGCCAATTGTGGCACTTTACCCGGCTCTTCCCACTTGCCCTGTAGCGGTGGCAAGCGGGGTAATAAGGGGTTAATGTCACCGTTGATTGCACGGTGACAATAAGCCCGGTTAATAATGGAGAGGCGTCAATAAGACACCGATCCATTATTAATCCCAAAGTTATTAAATGCATAAAAAAAAGACAAAGCAAGAAAAAAGTCTTTTAATGAAATAAAAGAGACAACACAGTTTTCATTTCTTTTATTGTACTCTCATTCCTGCGACGCCATCGATCTCCTGTAAAAAAAGAAAAAAAACAAACCAACAGTATACCACCTGTCCGACGCAGTCCATAGTAACGACTGTCCCACGACGATCCAGCTCTGCTACATCGCAATGACAGGTGTTGTGACCCGCACCACAATTGTGGGTTACCAGGGATATGGGATACTCGGAGCAGAGCCTGTAGATTTCTATGGGGAATGTCACTGGTAGCGTGGCTCGGTCCGTGTCCCTGGCGGTCAGGCGTTAAAGGGAATTTATTTACAGGGGATTTAGTAGATAACAGTTCGTGACGCCACCTGTAGTAGTCTGATCACTAAGACCAGCGCTGCAGTAGATCTCTGAGGGGATGTTGTGGCAGCTAGATGACGGGTCCCCACAGGTGGGACTGGTCCCTCAAAGTCTATGGTATTAATGATGTCGGATGCAGATAAATAAATCAGTCTCACACCATCCAGCGTCTTTCCATACCTTTTACTTGTCAGATGTTTAGGCAGGTCCCAGGGAGGCTGGTCGGGTGGAGGATGTGCTTCGAGATAACAGCTGAACAGGTTAGAGGCCTCCTTTACTTCCAATATGATGAGTCCAACTAGCATAGAGCTAAGTTAACTCCGAATACTCCAGCTAACTCCATAGCTGTACTGCCCGGTCAGCTTTGTGGTCGGAGCCTTCCTTTGAGAGAGCTGAGTTCCTACTGTTGTCCTGCAGTGACTCAAGGTTCCCACTCTCCCTGACCCCTGTTACGTACCGACACTCCAAGGGCTGCTTTCTGTGACCTAAGGTCCAGTAAGACTCTGGTTTTTCTACCACTACGCCTGAAGCTGTAGTGACACTTCGGTCCCCAGTGACCGGTGAAATTGTGCAGGCAATTCTATACCTAAAGCACGTCTCTGTTTCTTTCCACTGCGCCCTTCGCCCTGTTCGCGCTTTTAGCATAAGCACTCCACACTTCCTAAGGTAATACAAGTTAGTCCTTTCTTGCTTCGTCCTTGGAGCTCGCTACAGATTCTCAGTATTCTTCTAGTTCAGGAGCACGTCGACTGAACTTCACTGTCCTTGGGACAGGCGACTGAAGTTTCTGCTGCTAACTCTTCTTTCTTCAAACTGTCTGTCTGACTTTAGCTCACCCAGAGCTCTGACAGGAAATGCAATCTGCTCTCCTCTCCTCCTGCACAGACTGCACACTGATGGAAACTCTCTGGCTCTGCTGTATGTCACTAGCTTATGTACCCTATGGGTGTGTCTAAAGTGTGTGATGGAGTGAATGGATATCGAGCATTAAACTGTTACCTCTCCGCACATCCTCCAGGGTACTGTGTGTGCCTTCACACCAGGGCTACACACAGGCAGAGCCTGACATCCCGGCGCAGCACAGCTGATTACCTGCTTCCCCGGCGGTGACGTCATCGGACTGCTTTACGGCCGCGATTACCAGCAGTCACTGCAGTTATCGCGAGAAACTGCATGTGACTGCCGGGGAGAAGAGGATGGCGGCCATTAAGCAGCCCGGGATGTGACCGCCGGAGATCTTCTGCCGGGTAAGTGCCGCTGACTCCTGACAGACCCGACCGACGGACACTGACAGTGACAGACCCGACCGACGGACACAGACAGTGACAGTGACAAATCCGATTCCGGTATTCGATAAGACGAAAATATCGAAACGAATTATCGAAAGGCCGATAGAGCTAATATCGGCCGATAGCCGATATTTGCATTATCGTATCGCTCAACACTAATGGTTACACTACATCTACAGTGCTGCGTTGTGTCCTATGTATATATAATGAGCCTGCTATCATCAGGTCCTGCATCATATGAATGTAGGTAAAGTGCCAGCCTTAAAGGGGTTGTCTAGGTTGTCTTGGAGTTCAAGTCTGCAGTCACTCTATGTGACTGCAGACTTGTGAACCTTCACAACAAGCAGTGTGCATTCTGTCAGCATTCTCCAGTGTCAGTGCCAAGAGTGGGAGGGTACGTACCAAAAGTATGTGATATGCGGTCACGTGCCAACTAGACGTGTGTGCTCTCCCTCAATACAAGTAAATTAAGTGAAGCCAAACACGTCTAGTCGGAATGTGGCCTGAAGTATGCAAATCACATATTTGCCACCACATGATCGTACGCTTCCGGCCCCAAGACTGGACAAGCCCTTTAAGCAGCCATAAAGTGTGCCACTCATCACATTGCTATGGGAAGTACTGAGAGAGTTTACCGTAAGCCTTATCTGACTACAAGCTAATAGTGAAGTGGAATCGCTCTGAAAAAAATTCAAGGTGCTGATTCTGTATTAGGAGAATAGATTAAAATGTCCATAAGTAATCATCTCCAAACCAGCGAGTAATGCACTGGAGAATATTAAATAACAAGAAACAGAAATCGATATGGGTCACGAAGAGATAATACACACATATATTGTATAGATGGCGATAACTGGCCGTGGTGCAGTAGACTATGTAATGCACAGACCAGGGGTGGCCCTTGTTATTCACAAACCACACGGAGTGATCTCGTTGATCTGCTGGGGAATGGGAGGAGGCATCAAAGTACATATTGCCACGCACGCTTGTTCTGGCAAGAACATGTCTGGAAGCTGCAGAAGTTTGCAAAATGACAATGTTGGCAGCAGACACTACTGATCTATGGAGTAATACAAGAAGCAGAGAAGTAATAACTGGTCACTTACTGATATTTCTGCTGATCTTTCATGAATGTGCACTTGGCATTTACAGAATAATGTACAAGATAAATGGTAACGTGACATGTCTTGTAGTGCCTTAATAATGGGGATTTCACAAAGGGTCTAGGCAATTTACTTTGGCATTTAATAGCTTTAAAGAAAGGAGGGTCCCAGCAGTCAAGACCCACATATTAACTGTTCAACCAGGGCGTTGCGGGGAAAAATTTGTAAAATGAGCACTATTAAATTATGAATGGTACTATCAAGCCATTACCTTATCCAAGCAACACGACTATATTTACCGTTACAATCAAAATGATTCCTTTTCCATTACAAATTAGATTTATTATTAAAATGTATAAACTTTCTGCTGTTTGCAATAAAGCAATCAAACAAGAACAAAGCAAGTATCTCAACTTGACTAATATAAGGCTGTGTTTCCACTATCAGGAAATACAGCGCTATTGACGGAGCAGAAATTCCGCTCCGTCTAAGCCCCGCACCCTTTCTGACGCGCGTTCTTTCCGGAGGTGTTCAGGACACCTCCGGAACACCTCCGGAAAGAACGCAGGGCTACATAGCCCTGTGTTAAATTCCGTTGCAGCGACGCAGGGTCGCCGCAATACGCTAGGACATGCTGCGGTCTGAAAAGACGCGCCGCATGTCCGTTTATGCAGGTCTGCCACCTGCGTGTTGTTACGCATAGTGGAGACGGGATTTCTTTAAATCCCCTCCACTATGCTGTAACATCTGGACACTGCGTGTTTGGCGCTGCGCCAGCGCACAGCGCCAAACACGCAGCGTTTCCTGACCGTGGAAACTCACCCTAACAGGAGGTTTCTACCAATTCACCCCATTCATTACAAGAAACTTTAGTATTTAGTAGAGCCCCTCTGGCTGTTGTGACCTGCTGCCGCCATGATGCATAGCCCAACACTAGCTTCACAGAACAGAATCCCAAAACTTCTGTAGCATTTTTTCTATGATTTTTAACATATTGGAGGTGACTTTTCTTGTGCTTTAGGACTTTGTCTGCAGCGGAGCATTGTCTGGACCCTGTTTGCTGAATGCAGCGCATGCGCAGATTGAGAGCTCAGTAAGCCGAGAGCTCCATCTGCGTCTGCGCCCCATCCGCTGCCATTTTCCTACATACATCGCGTACAGGCAGGCGCGAATGGAGATCTCGGCTTTCCTCCATTTGCGCCTGCGCTGAGTGAGAAGCCAGATGCAGGACCCCGGAAGAAGAATGGCGGCCGCCACTCGCCGCTGTATCACTACCATAGGACCACCGCACACCGCAAGACCACCACCGCACACTGCAGGACCACCACCCCCACCACAGGACCGCCGCACCACCACCGCAACACCCCCAGCTACGGGCCCGCAGCATTGACCCCTCAGTAAGAACAGTGTTCAGGTTATAAGATGCACCCCCATTTTCCCCCTAATTTTAGGGATCATAAACGTGCGTCTTATAATCAGAAAAATACGGTACTTTCCACAGGTTGCACCGCACCAAAACAAACTCATAAACATAAATCCCTAGCCTTGTCCAAGCGCTAACTAAATAATAATAGACCCTGACTGCTTCAGACACAGCTGAGCTAGTCCCAGCTCGGTCAAACAAAACAACTGTTGTCCATTGCAGCCATTGATACTTGTGGTTCGGTGCACATAGCCTGTGCAGACTTTTGAGCTCCAAGACACATCCAGTCTGCTCAGCTTCTCCAGCAGACTGATTTATATGAAAACCTAGCCTGTTTATATGCAGAGCTATCCAAGTGCACAAATCAAAGCCTGCAGAGGTAGGATTTAACCCTATCCAACCTGGCATTACTACAATATATAACATATTGTCTTTAAAAAATCCACAACAGATAATATCACCATTTAACTAAATAGTGGCCATAAAATACCACTACAACAATGCCTATACACAGTGCCAAACGCTTTTTTATTTTTGTTAACAGACTTCGACTTGACCTTGAGTCACAGCGACACAACAGATGAATGGTCTTTAGGAGGATTGATCTTGTGGAAGTCTAGATAGGTCCACCAGGGCCTTCTGGCCTTCTTCACCTTTATCTTGATAGCATTAACACATCGGGTTGTTGGTCTTCCTTCTTGCCTTGTTCCTTCTATTCTTCTGACCATGATGTCCTTCTCCAGTGATTGTTCTCTTCGTATGATGGGTCCAAAGTAGTCATGTCGTAGCTTAGTGATCCTTGCTTCGAGTGACATGTCTGGCTTGATTTGTTCCAAAATAGATTTATTTGTTCTTTTTGCCATTCATGTCCTGGGCTGACAAGTCTGCAATGTTGGTTCACCAGGGACTTGTTATCTGCTCTTAATTAAGAGGAGGTGGTAGAAGAACCCATATTAGGGAGCCTTGGAAGCATTAGCCCCCTTTACGGTACTCAAAAAGTAATCCAACCTTAATCCTAATTTACACAGAGCAGAATCTTGCTTAAAACCTAAACCCCGCTATTGCATAAGATGACAGCTGATCTGATCTGACAGCGCTATTGAGGTCTGATCTGTACAATTATTTTCCTGCAGCTTGTGAATAATTTAATGTGACCCAGAATTGTGATCAAAGCAGGTGACTAGTGAAAATACAGTTCTTTTTTTTGTTATATTCTTTGGAACTGAAAAGAAGTTGTCACTGTATCTTGTGGAGATGAGATGATAGAACAGAAGACGTCCCATACAACCTCCAGAACATCATTCGTTAGAGGAATTAATGCTTTACCTTGAAGCGTCATATAAGAAGACATCAACATTTATTTTTTATAGCAATAGCTCTGCGAAAAATTACTTTACCTAAAATGACCTGAGAGCTCGCCATAAACATTCAGAGCTGTGCAGTTAATGGCTTTAGCTGCAGCAGAATGGCATCATTACTTCCCACTCCTACAAATTGTAGCCAGTGAATAGCATCAGGGTTGTAGATAGGTCAGAACACATGGCCGGCCCCAGCTACATCCCTGGACAGCAAAGATCTCTCTTCTAAGAAATTTGGGCCATCACCGGAAAGGGCAGGCAGGAATTATATCAGTGCTACATCCAATAACTGACATCCATTAACTAAGGGATCTTATGATTTTAACAATGTGGAGGCAACCTCTGCTGTCTTATTTTGGCTGTGCAGCAGAGGTTGCTTCATTGAGTTTAGCAAAACAAAAAAGTTTATAGCTGCATTATTATTCAACACAGCACATTAATAAGCTGATTTCTACTGAGACTTATTGGTCCAAGCCTCAGATTAACTAAGTTTGTATTTTTTACACCAGTCTAAGTACAGGAGACAGATATATATATATATATGACAATTTTCATGTTGTCCGGCCTATTTACTCCAGGTGAATCTACTTAATAGAAAATTATAGTCCAGAATTCCACTTTAAAGAGTTCCATACTTACAAATATTTAAAATAGTAATTAAACTTTTTTTTTCTTTTTTTTTTTAAATAACTGTTGTCCGGTAATGGAAAGTTCTGAAACTTTGCAAATCACTTGATTAGAGCGTTTGTCTTCATTACTGAAAAAAAGAAAACATTGCCTACAAGTGGATTTCAAATCTCTGCTTTTCCGCAATCTATCTGCCTGCCTTCAGCTGCATTGATATCAGAATGTACTCATTCGGAGTACAGATGATGGCAGTGATGAATCAGCACCTGTCTCCGCCTTTGAGTGTTCTGCTTAGACCGGGGTCACAGTTGCGACTGCAATGCGAGAAACTAGCGCAAGTCTTATATTGGTCAAGGGGTGGTCCTAACACAGATAACTACCTTACATATGGGAACAGATGTGATGATCAGTTGATCGTGCTTCCATCACTGATTTTGTGGATAGCCAGCCAGGCATTTCCCCTACAGCGGCCACTACAGGTGAAACAAAGTATTACATGGTGGTCAATTAGTGCCCGTCAAGACAACATCCGATGCTTGTTAATGGTAATGCGCTCTGATTTCCTTTATTTTCTTAATATTCCTTAATAAATAATATGGACAGGAGTTCTCCCATTTAATGGTGTTGGTACGGTAACCAGTTAATCCCAATAACAATGACTTATGAATCTATCATATATAGGGAAAAAGTGAGGCTAAGCGCAAATTTTGCAGGAGGGGAAATTACTGTGGACAGGGTTAGCCTGAAAAAGGGCAGGAATGTGAAGACTATTGCCACCACTAATAGAAGAAATATTTTGCACTGTAGGATGCAGAAAATAAAGATAAATAAAGGGTAAAGTAATAGAAATAGTGGAAATATAGCCTATGGGTGAGGTGAAAGGTTCCATGACTGGGTTTTAAATGTCGTGTTTGATCCATAAGATGCTCTCTGGGCGTGATATAGGATCTGTGTGCGGCTTGTTAGCTGACGTGACTGCATTGACCTTTGTAAACTGTACGCTGCAATACACTTTATATTGATCTCAGGGCATTACATAGTAAATGGTTGTACAGGACGTCAGGCTGATGCCGCAGTCATTAATCTGTAGAGTCACAAGGACCCCTAGGTGGCATAAGAGGTCCTTAAGTGATGACCCCATGGACGGACCAAGCAATGAGCTCTGTATTCATGTCTATTTAATGGATTGCGGAATCGCATTCTCTTATTGGTACCTAAAAAAATGATTGATGATGATGAGTCATTTAAAGGGGAATTAAAAGCAAAATGATTTGTACTAGATGTTGCGGATTTCAGCCGAATCATCAGCGCCCAGACAATGTGTGAGAATGGACTGTTTTACTTGGGACTTAAAGCAATCATCTACATCTATCTACAGGATCACAACATGAAGTATACAGGAAAGAACTGAGATCAACCAAACAGAGAGGCCATACAATAGAATTTACAAGAACGACATACACATGAAAAAACTACAACAGTTAACACAGCGATATTCCTCCTAGAATAAGCCTGCAGCTGTTGTATACTAGATACATGGAGAAGATGCTGAGGTCTGCGATATGGGATCAACAAACTTTGATGGATGAAGTAAAAAGAGTTATCTGGTCAGAGAAGGTAGTTAATATGCATTATCCAAGGTATAATAGGGTATTTTAATGATTCATTATACTATCCCTGGTGTCCAAGTGGTCACTCACTTCTCTTTTTAAATGGCTGTTAAATGGCACTGTATTTTTCCTGCAGCAACTGTTATATAAAAAATATGTGACTAGACCTGACATCTAATGTATATGAGGGCAGGCTAAAATAGCCACAGAGACCCTGATTCCAGCACTGTGCCACTTAAGGTATGTCCAGACATGTATACCACTCTCCAACAGTGATGGAACTAGAGTCCTATGGGCCCAGGTGCAAAATTTGAACCAGAGCCCCCATCAGTATATTGGTCAGATCTATGGGCCCCTGTAATAATGTCCCCCGTCCTGGCACCTATCCTGTAATAATGCTCCCATCCTGTAATAATGTCCCCATCTTGTAATAATGTCCCCCGTCCTGGCACCTATCCTGTAATAATGCTCCTATCCTGTAATAATGTCCCCATTTTGTAATAATGTCCACTGTCCTGGCACCTATCCTGTAATAATGCTCCCATCCTGTAATAATGTCCCCATCTTGTAATAATGTCCCCCGTCCTGGCACCTATCCTGTAATAATGCTCCCATCCTGTAATAATGTCCCCATCTTGTAATAATGTCCCCCGTCCTGGCACCTATCCTGTAATAATGCTCCCATCCTGTAATAATGTCCCCATCTTGTAATAATGTCCCCCGTCCTGGCACCTATCCTGTAATAATGCTCCCATCCTGTAATAATGTCCCCATCTTGTAATAATGTCCCCCGTCCTGGCACCTATCCTGTAATAATGCTCCCATCTTGTAATAATGTCCCCATCTTGTAATAATGTCCCCCGTCCTGGCACCTATCCTGTAATAATGATCATATCCTGTAACAATGTCCCCTGTCCTGGGCTCCATCCTGTAATATTGTCTTCCATTCTGGCATGCCACTTTCTGTAATAATGCCCCCCATCCTATAATAATGTCCCCTGTCCTGCCACCTTACTGTAATAATGTCCTCCATCCTGTAATCATCTTCCCCATCCTCTAATAATGACCCTGTGCTGGACCCCTTTATTTAATAATGTCCTCCATACTAGGCACCTTCCCAAAGTAATGCCCCTGTCCTGTATTAGTGTCCTCTGTCCTGGGCCCTATCTTGTAATAATGTCCCTTGTCCTGTACCAATGTCCCCCTGATGTAACAATGGCCCCTGTCCTGTAATAATGTCCCCCATGCTGTAACAATGGCCGCTGTCCTGTAATAATGTCCCATGCTGTAATAATGGCCCCAGTCCTAGGGCCCATCCTGTACTAATGCCACCATGCTGCAATAATGTCCACTGACCTAGGCCCCATCCTGTAATAATGCCACCCATCCTATAATGGCCCCTATCCTAGGCCCCATACTGTAATAATACCCTCCATCCTGTATTTATTCCCACATCCAGTAATAATGCCTCCTATCCTGTATTTCTGCCCCATCGTGTAATAATGTCCCCATCCTGTATTTATGCCCTCATCCTGTAATAATGTCCCCATCCTGTAATAATGCCCTCCATCCTGTATGTATGTCCCCATTCTGTAATAATGTCCCCATCCTGTATTTATGCCCACATCCAGTAATAATGCCTCCTATCCTGTATTTCTGCCTCATCCTGTAATAATGCCCCCCCATCCAGTATGTATGCCCTCATCCTGTAATAATGTCCCCATCGTGTAATAATGTCCACCATCCTGTATTTATGCCCCCAACCTGTAATACTGTCCCCCATCCTCTTCTACAACACATTTACATAAAAAAATACTGTAAATGATTATTTTTAACTTTCCTTACTCCTGTGGTGAGTAGTACCCTCTTCCTCTTCCATAGGTGCGGGGGAGCAGCACATACAAGTGACATTATGCGCCGCCCGCGACGGGCACGCTGACGTCAGCTGCCAGCCACTGATAGGCTGGTGGCCATTTAAAGGGAATCTGTCACCCCATTTTTGCCCTATGAGATAGGGCCACCGCCATTAGGGGCTTATCTACAGCATTCTGGAATGCTGTAGATAAGCCCCCGACGTCACCTGAAAGTGAAGAAAAACGAGTTATATTATACTCACCCAGGGGCGTTCCGCCGTCCGGTCGGGTCCGATGGGCGTCGCGGTCCGGTCCATCCCATCTTGTAGCGAAGCCGGCCTCTTCTTTCCGTCCCGTCGCGGCTCCTGCGCAGGCGCACTGCTCTGCCCTGGTGAGGGCAGAGCAGAGTAATACAGTGCCCAGGCGTCGGACCTCTCTGACCTTTCCCGGCGCCTGCGCACTGCAGTACTCTGCTCTGCCCTCACCAGGGCAGAGCAGTGCGCCTGCGCAGGAGCCGCGACGGGACGGAAAGAAGAGGCCGGCTTCGCTACAAGATGGGATGCCCTGGACCAGACCGCGATGCCCATCGGACCCGACCGGACGGCAGAACGCCCCTGGGTGAGTATAATATAACTCGTTTTTCTTCACTTTCAGGTGACATCGGGGGCTTATCTACAGCATTCCAGAATGCTGTAGATAAGCCCCTGATGGTGGTGGCCCTATCTCATAGGACAAAAATGGGGTGACAGATTCCCTTTAAATGTTTGTGGTGCAGTATCTCTCTCTTATATCCGCACAGCAAAAACTCATTACAATCCTCAACAAATCCGCATCAATTCTGCATGAAATCCGCAAGCATTTTGGCGTGCGTTCGACCAAGAGGTGTGGATTCTCTGCAGAAAATTCCGCAGGCTAATCTACAATGTGTGCACATACCCTAACTTTTACCACACCATTGAGTGACAACTTTCTTCCTACATAGTACAGGTCCTTCTCAAAAAATTAGCATATAGTGCTAAATTTCATTATTTTCCATAATGTAATGATTACAATTAAACTTTCATATATTTTAGATTCATTACACACCAACTGAAATTTGTCAGGTCTTTTATTGTTTTAATACTGATGATTTTGGCATACAACTCCTGATAACCCAAAAAACCTGTCTCAAAAAATTAACATATTTCAACCATCCAATAAAATAAAAGTGTTTTTTAAAAACAAACAAAAAAAACATCAAATAATAAAGTTCAGTTATGCACTCAATACTTGGTCGGGAATCCTTTTGCAGAAATGACTGCTTCAATGCGGCGTGGCATGGAGGCAATCAGTCTGTGACACTGCTGAGGTGTTATGGAGGCCCAGGATGCTTCGATAGCGGCCTTAAGCTCATCCAGAGTGTTGGGTCTTGCGTCTCTCAACTTTCTCTTCACAATATCCCACAGATTCTCTATGGGGTTCAGGTCAGGAGAGTTGGCAGGCCAATTGATCACAGTAATACCATGGTCAGTAAACCATTTACCAGTGGTTTTGGCACTGTGAGCAGGTGCCAGGTCGTGCTGAAAAATGAAATCTTCATCTCCATAAAGCATTTCAGCCGATGGAAGCATGAAGTGCTCCAAAATCTCCTGATAGCTAGCTGCATTGACCCTGCCCTTGATGAAACACAGTGGACCAACACCAGCAGCTGACATGGCACCCCACACCATCACTGACTGTGGGTACTTGACACTGGACTTCAGGCATTTTGGCATTTCCTTCTCCCCAGTCTTCCTCCAGACTCTGGCACCTTGATTTCCGAATGACATGCAAAATTTGCTTTCATCAGAAAAAAGAACTTGGGACCACTTAGGTCAGGCGCTTCTGCCGCTGTTTATGGTTCAAAAGTGGCTTTACCTGGGGAATGCGGCACCTGTAGCCCATTTCCTGCACACGCCTGTGCACGGTGGCTCTGGATGTTTCTACACCAGACTCAGTCCACTGCTTCCTCAGGTCCCCCAAGGTCTGGAATCGGTCCACCTCCACAATCTTCCTCAGGGTCCGGTCACCTCTTCTCGTTGTACAGCGTTTTCTGCCACATTGTTTCCTTCCAACAGACTTCCCATTGAGGTGCCTTGATACAGCACTCTGGGAACAGCCTATTTGTTGAGAAATTTCTTTCTGGGTCTTACCCTCTTGCTTGAGGGTGTCAATGATGGCCTTCTTGACATCAGTCAGGTCGCTAGTCTTACCCATGATGGGGGTTTTGAGTAATGAACCAGGCAGGGAGGTTTTAAAAGCCTCAAGGGTATGCCACACTAAACAATATCGCTAACAGGATCGCTAAAAAACGTCACTATTTAGCGATCCCGTTAGCGATATTGTTCAGTGCGGCAGCTTCCAGCGACGAGCTTCCTGCTGTGATCTCGCTCGTCGCTGGAATCGTTCCGGACCCTATTTCATCGCTGGCGCTCCCGCTGGGTAAGTATTATCGCTAGTGTGGCACCTTTTCTTAGCGATTTAGCGGTACTTTTGTACCGCTAAAGTCGTTAAGAAGATCGCTAACGGCGATAGCGTCCTTAACTATATCGCTAAATGTGGCCGCATTTAGCGATATAGAAACAATCCCGCTAGCGATCTCATTAGTATGCAACGCTAACGAGATCGCTAGCGGGATTGCTTAGTGTGGCAGTACCTTCAGGAATCTTTTGCATGTGTTTAGAGTTAATTAATTGATTCAGAAGATTAGGGTAATAGGTCGTTTAGAGAACCTTTTCTTGATATGCTAATTTTTTGAGACAGGTTTTTTGGGTTATCAGGAGTTGTATGCCAAAATCATCAGTATTAAAACAATAAAAGACCTGACAAATTTCAGTTGGTGTGTAATGAATCTAAAATATATGAAAGTTTAATTGTAATCATTACATTATGGAAAATAATGAAATTTAGCACTATATGCTAATTTTTTGAGAAGGACCTGTATATAGCCAGAAAGCTTCCAATCACTGATGGAGGTGTAAATAGACAGAGCTAGCTGATGAATACAGAGGACGACATAGCAGGAACTCATCAATGAGAGGACTAGCAGAGCTGCAGCAGATAAATTTTATAACTCCAGCAAGGAGCTTAGTAATTGAGACACTGCAGAAATCAGGGTTTCTGCTCGTACTTTATGCTGCTCTCAGCTGGGACAGAAAAGAAAAATCCGGTGACAGATTCTCTTTAAAACGGACTTGGGTAACTAAGGATGGGAGAGGAACACATTCTGATACCTATCTTGCTTTGGGTGCCAACAGAGCTTGTCCTTCTCGGGAGGCAAATATATGCCAGATATGTCTAATAAATGTAGAAAGGCTTGGACTGGCCCATGGGGTAAGAGGTGACTCCCCCGGTGGGCCCCTCTGTGGATACGCTATAAATGTTCGAATTTTGTCATTCAGGAGAAATCTGCAGCCGTAAAGACGACCACGTTGATTGCTACAAAGCTTTCCACAAAAATAGAAAAAACAACAAAGGCAAAATTTGGTGAAACAGAACGATTCAAAGCTGAATATTAATTAGTATTTCTCTTCTGCTTAATAAAGGATTAGTTACACTTTGCAGATATCTTGCTGCTTTTGCACAAAAAATATCAGTATATGAGCAATATACCCTTACATTCGCTAACAGAAAGGACATATCTGTTTCCCCTGCAGTACATCTCGGAAGCATATGCTGGTGAGCTCTATGGGAGTGAAATCAGCCCCAATCAGCAGAGTTCCTGTGAGCGCAGTATTGTGTCTGGCACACCACTAATTGTTTATAATGCTTTCTGCCTTCAAGGACAAATCTGCAATTTTCCAGCAGTCATTGCTGGTAACAGTCAGACATCTGATAATGGCGAAAATGTTATTTTATTTTTTAGATCACATATCCATATAACAACACTTGTGGGGCGTCAGTCAGCGGTGAATGATGTTTGTGTCACAAAATCACGTTCACGGCGTCCCAGATTATAATCTACATGAGGACGGGTTTGTGATAGACGTAGGAGATTAATCAGGTTTTCAGCAGCGGAGATCACCAGTAATATCAGTGACCTTGAACTAACTCAACCCAAATGAAATCCCCAGCGCGGCAGATCTACAGAGTGAGATGTTAGGGCCGCGTGCACGCTACGAGTGTAGGGATGTGGACTGTCGTACCCTGTTCCTGCCCCTGAAGACAACACATGCGCTGTGTGAATGCCGTCATGCAGGTTTTATCTGAAAAAGTAATGTGCGTCTAATGTAATGTACTATGGTGATGTACAGTATATAAGGTGTTAATGCCTAATGTGAGCGTAGCATAAGGACAAGCTTAGGACAGCATAAGGTATAGAAAAAGGATAATAGGTTTAGCATAAGATAGCAAATGGTAAAGGATAAAACTAGCCCAGTGGGTGGTCATTAGTGTCAAGAAAAGGGGGGCACTTCCTGGTTACAGTGAGTTCAGTGTCAGTTAGTGAAGTGTCTAGTAAAGGCCAAGTTCAGGTGGGCTGCTAGGGACAGCGTGGGCCAACCTTTCGAGGCAATGGGAGGCCGAATAGAGTTCCCTTATGGTTAAAGATAGAACAAGCCCAGTGGGTGGGCACTAGTGTCAATAAAAGGGGGAGACTTCCTGGTTACAGTGAGCTCAGTGTCAGTTAGTGAAGTGTCTAGTGAAGGCCAAGTTCAGGAGGGGAGGGCTGCTAGGGACAGTGTGGGCTAACCTTTCGAGGCAATGAGAGGCCGAATAGAGTTCCCTGGTGGACATTCCAACAGTGTCCGGAGCCTAGAGCTTGGGCCAGGTACCAAGGAGTGGGCCTGGTCTTCTGACATCACAAGGTTGGTGGACGTGGAATTACGTGGGTGCAGGTGACTCGTCCTGGGTGCACTGCCAGAGTGGACAACGGATCCCCGAGTCAGCGGGCTTGGGGGTGGTCCAGGACGAACGGATGGCAGGACTAGAGAGGAGTTGTACAAAGGATGAAGGAAGTCCAAATTGCTTTGCCCTATCACACCTGTACCCACCTGATGAAGTTGGACTGCTTAGTAAATGTTTGACTGTTGTCGCATGCATTGTGTGAGGCGGCTCCTGAGGACAGAGGCCTGGAGGCAGAGAAGGCCTATGGCCTACAAGTGAGGGTGATGTACCCCATACCCTAGTGCACACTAAGACAGGGACACCCCTTGTCTGTCAAGTGCCAGAGCAAAACCGGACAGCAGTTCGGTAGTGGCTACCGCTCTCGGCCACTTTACACAAGCACCATCCCCCAAAAAAATGCATTTTATATATAGGATTATCACTGCATTCTGGACATTAATTAGGCTAAATTCATATTGGGAGATATTTGTCATAGCATGTTATGAATATGCAAGGTAGCAGAAATGGCGCAAAAGTTTGAAAATGGAGGATGGGTTTTGATGAATCTTGTGCAAATCTGCACATAAAATATGCATTTTTTTTGTTCTTTACAATGGTTTGTGCACAATAAGTCTTTTTTTGTTGAGTTTTTGCAGCAGAAACTGAGCATAAATTCCAAGTTTCTGAGGAATTTTGAGTTTTTGAGAAGAATTTGGAGAATTTCCGGTCAGTTTCTGTTCTAAAAACTAATATTAAAACTTAGAATTCACATTTCCTAAATTATACTAAAAGCTTCCTTAAACATTATTTTGATCGGGTGATTCTACAGATTTCGCTGGACTCCACCAACAATGTAATCCATATGGGTAAAATAGATTATTCCCTGAGATTTCCCATCAAACTCTGCATAAATCAATAGTACAAACGAACATAAGAAGCTTAAAATACTGTACATCTTATCCGAGCAATATGATTCTTTGTCCACTTAAGAGCCACATCTTTGCCTGCCTTCTGAACTCATCATTCTCGCTGAATAAAAAAAAAAGCTCAAATCTTGGTTTTGGGTCAAAACAAGAGGTATTGCCAAATCACTGAAGAATCAGATTAAGTCGCAGCGAGAGTCAGAGGTTCAGGGATTAAAAAAAGACAGCCCCACCTAGAGCTCACAGAAAGGAGTCAGGAATTGATCCAAAAGCTCCCTGACTGATCAGCACACAAAGACCCATGAATTAAATAGGATTACCGTGATGCTGCTCCGCATCGCCAGCGACAAAGGTGCGGCTCCTCCTAGTGACCGAAGTGGAAATAGAGGGAACTGGCAGTGGTCTAGATGTTATATCTGAGAGGAAAAGGAATGAGGGATAGGGGAGGAGAAAAAGAAGACAGAATGGACTGAAGAAGAGGCAGGAGGGACCTAGGAGCACAAGAGAGCAGGAGGGACCGAGGAGCACAAGAGAGCAGGAGGGACCGAGAAACGCAAGAGAGCAGGAGGGACCGAGGACCACAAGAGAGCAGGAGGGGACCGAGGAGCACAAGAGAGCATGAGGGACCGAAGAGCACAAGAGAGCAGGAGGGGACCGAGGAGCACAAGAGAGCAGGAGGGACCGAGAAACGCAAGAGAGCAGGAGGGACCGATGAGCACAAGAGAGCAGCAGGGGACCGAGGAGCACAAGAGAGCATGAGGGACCTAGGAGCACAAGAGAGCAGGAGGGACCAAGGAGCACAAGAGAGCAGGAGGGACCGAGAAACGCAAGAGAGCAGGAGAAACCGAGGAGCACAAGAGAGCAGGAGGGGACCGAGGAGCACAAGAGAGCAGGAGGGACCGAAGAGCACCAGAGAGCAGGAGGGGACCGAGGAGCACCAGAGAGCAGGAGGGGACCGAGGAGCACAAGAGAGCAGGAGGGACTGAGGAGCACAAGAGAGCAGGAGGGACCGAGATGCACAAGAGAGAAGGAGGGACCAAGGAACACAAGAGGAGCACAAGAGAGCAGAAGGGACCGAAGAGCACCAGAGAGCAGGAGGGATCGAGGAGCACAAGAGAGCAGGAGGGGACCGAGGAGCACAAGAGAGCAGGAGGGACTGAGGAGCACAAGAGAGCAGGAGGGACCGAGATGCACAAGAGAGCAGGAGGGACCAAGGAGCACAAGAGAGCAGGAGGGGACCGAGGAGCACAAGAGAGCAGGAGGGACTGAGGAGCACAAGAAAGCAGAAGGGACCAAGAAACTGTCACGGGTGTGTCGCTGCGAAGATCGTCGCGATTGCACACCCTGACTTCTCACAGCTGAGTTTCTGGTGCTGGGTGTTTTTCGGCAGTGAGAGAGTTAATTCTTCCTCTCTCTGTGCTGGACAAGACCAGCCTCGCTCAGCTGCAATTAATGTTGTTGTAATTGGATTCCTTCAAATACCTGCCTGTCTGCTAGGGAAGTGTCGGTGAAAGCATTCATGCAGACCAGCAGAGCGGATCGTATTGAGAAGTCTAAAGCTAAGAGTACCTGTTGTGGTTTTCTCCTCTCCTCGCTTTATTATTTATCTCCTTACCCGTTGGTGTTCCCTCTGTAGTGGTAGTTTTGTATGCAAGGTGGTCTTTTATTTTACCCCTTGTACTGTCTCGTTTGTCTTATACTGTGTGTGAAGGCAGTTACCTTCCTGTTCCCTGTGGTGGTAATCAGGGTCCTTCTCAGGACTAGATTACAGTGGTTAGGGATTCACAGGAGATAGGGTTACGCTGGCGGCCTGGACCTCTGTACCATCAACAGTACCTCCAGGTAGAGGGATTAGTCAGGACCCCAGCTTAGGGTCAGCATAGACCCCGGTCCTCCTGTATACAGAGACAGCATGACATTTTCACCGACCCTACTAAAGATTCCCCCAGCCACCATGGATCCAGTAGCCAGTCTAGCTCAGCAGTTGCAGAGTTTGTCCATGGAGCTGAGGGACGTTAAGTCCAAGGTTTTGTACCCCCGGAGCAAGCCAGACCTGAACCTAAAGTAGCTCTCCCGGACAGGTTCACTGGAGGGCGGGACAAATTTTTTGCTTTCCGGGAGGCATGTAAATTGTACTTTCGGCTGCGACCTCGGTCATCTGGGAGTGAGGATCAAAGGGTGGGAATTGTCATCTCGCTCCTTCAAGGGGACCCCCAATCCTGGGCGTTCTCTCTTCCCCCGGGCTCCCCGGCTCTCCAGTCAGTGGATAGATTTTTCGCAGCTCTGGGTCTTGTATATGATGACCCGGATCGGGTCTCCCTTGCTGAAACTAAGTTACGTAAGATACAGCAGGGAGATCGTCCGGCAGAGGAATTTTCTTCGGAGTTCCGTAGGTGGGCCACGGACACCCAGTGGAATGACCCGGCTCTTAGGAGCCAGTTTTGTCAAGGTTTATCTGACAAATTAAAAGATGTGTTGGCGCAGTATGACCCTCCCACGACACTGGAAGCCGCTATGGCCCTTGCTATTCGTATTGACAGACGTCTTCGGGAGAGGTGCGGGGTAACTTCGCCCCCTGTGATGACTCCACATTCCTCAAGGGTCCCTTATACGGAGGTTCCCCTGGTCAGTCCAGAGGAGCCTATGCAATTAGGAGGGACATCATTCCGGGGGAGGGGATCGGTGGGGCGCCACAAAACTAGAAGTTGTTTCTTCTGTGGAAAAAAGGGACATCTTATTAGGGGGTGTCCATCCCGTCCTTTGCAGAGTGAGAAGTCGCCGGAAAACTATTGATCCCAGATTGTGTGGTGGACGGCAATCTGGGAGTAAGTATTTCGTCCCTAAGTTCGTCTCAGTTTCTCGTATCGGCGGAGGTGGTGGTGGGTGCGAGAACTGAGAGGATATCTGTTCTTCTGGATAGTGGGGCCGGGGCTAATCTGGTGGATGCTCGCTTTGCCCGGGTTCAAGGTATGCGATTGAGTGGGTTGGCTAAACCCGTCCCCATATTCTCGATCGACGCCAGACCTCTCGGTCAGGGAAGTTTTGTGCAAGCAGTACATAACATAGATCTTCAAGTGGGGGCGCTACATAAGGAACTGTTGTCTTGATATGTGTTGGAGGGTCTTCCCACTCCTATAGTGCTGGGCCTGCCTTGGCTAACTAAGCATAACCCGGTTATTAATTGGCAATCCAGAGAGATAACCCAATGGAGCGATTTCTGTAATAAAAACTGCATGAATACGGTCATTGGTGCGGTCGCTCCTAGGGCCTTACCTCCATTTCTGGTGGACTTTGAGGATGGGTGTCAAGAACTACCTCCTCATCGCGAGTATGACTGTTCTGTTAACTTGCTCCCTGGGGCCAAGTTACCGAAATCGAGGTTGTATAACCTTTCTGGTCCTGAGAGACAGGCCATGAAGGATTATATTTCAGAGAGTCTGGCTAAGGGGCATATTAGACCTTCATCTTCCCCGGTGGCCGCGGGGTTCTTCTTTGTGAAGAAAAAAGATGGAGGCCTACGCCCTTGCCTGGATTTCCGTGAGCTTAATCGGATTACGGTCCGAGATCCGTATCCGCTCCCACTTATTCCCGATCTCTTCAATCAGATCGTGGGTGCCAAATGGTTCTCTAAGTTGGATCTCAGGGGGGCGTACAATCTGATTAGGATGAAGGAGGGGGATGAGTGGAAGACGGCGTTTAACACTCCGGAGGGGCATTATGAGAACCTTGTTATGCCATTTGGTCTGAGTATTGCCCCGGCGGTGTTTCAACACTTTGTAAATGACATCTTTCGCCACCTAATGGGACAGTTTGTGGTCATATATCTGGATGATATCTTAATTTACTCGCCAGATCTTGTGTCTCATCAGGAGCATGTTAGGCAGGTGTTGCAGATCTTGCGGGATAATAAACTGTACGCCAAATGGGAGAAGTGTGTGTTCGCCGTACAGGAACTTCAGTTTTTAGGATTCCTGGTGTCTGTGTCACGCTGTCTAATGATATGTATACAATGTCAGTAAACTATTAATACAGGAACAACACTCTATACAACAACTAGTATAGCAACATAAGCATGTAAGTATAGAATAGATTTACCTGACACGATCTCTGCTGAACTCAGGGTTAATCTTGAGGACTTGATGAGCTGAAACAGGAAAGAGGTGGACCGGGATCTAACCTGACCCTAAACTGGGGTCCTAACTAATCCCTCACCTTGGAGGTACTGATAATGGTTCAGAGGTCCAAGTCTCCAACCTAACCCTGTCTCCTATCAGACCCTGAACCCTGTAATCAGTCCTAAGAAGGATCCTGACTACCACCAAAGGGATATGGGCTGATCTCAGCTAAATACACAGATTAGACATATAAGACAGACAGGATAACACTCGCTTGCATACACACTCAAACACCAAAGGAACATAAATGGTCTGGGAAATAAACTCTAACCAAGTTGAGCTTAGAACAACTAAGGAGCTCACAACTAAAGTCTATACAGATTCATTCCTATCTGTGGTCTGCATGAAGGTTTCACTGGCAACTCCCCAAGCAGACAACCAGGAATTTAAAGGAAACCAATCAACAAATAATCAATTGCAGCCGGGAGAAACTGCACCCAGTCCCAGCACCGAGCACAGACAGAATTAACTCCCTAGCTGCCAAACACAAAAAACAGCAGATCAGCTGTGAGAAGTCAAAATGTGCAACCGCGACGATCTTCGTGGCAATGCACACATGACAGTACCCCCCCTTCTATGAGGGGCCTCCGGACCCTCAGGGCCAGGCCTGCCCGGGTGAGTTCTGTGGAAGGTCCGAACCAAACGATCTGCGTTAACATCAGACGCAGGGACCCACGTCCTCTCCTCTGGACCATACCCCTTCCAATGCACCAAGTACTGAAGGGACCGGCGATTCAGACATGAGTCAATGATCTTTGATACTTGAAATTCCAAGTTACCATTGACCAACACTGGAGGAGGAGGTAGAGGTGACGGTATGACTGGTGCCACATACCTTTTAAGTAATGACTTGTGGAACACATTATGAATTTTAAACGTAGGAGGGAGGTCCAGACGAAATGCCACAGGATTAATTATGGAACTGATCCTGTACGGCCCGATGAATCTGGGACCCAGTTTCCAGGAGGGCACCTTAAGTTTTATATTCCTGGTAGACAACCATACCAGATCGTTCACATTCAGATCTGGACCAGAAACTCTCCTCCTATCAGCCATACGTTTGTAACGGTTCCCCATCGCACTCAGATTATTCAATACACCTCTCCACACAGAAGCAAGTGACGACGAGAAACGCTCCTCCTCAGGAACCCCAGAAGGGCCCCCCCCCATTGAAAGTACAAAACTGGGGATGGAAACCATATGCCCCAAAAAACGGGGACTTACCAGTGGACTCGCTCCGCCTGTTGTTAAGAGCGAACTCTGCCAGAGGCAAGAAAGAAGACCAGTCCTCTTGGTTCTCTGAAACAAAACACCGGAGATATGTCTCTAAGCTCTGATTCAGACGCTCTGTCTGACCATTGGTCTGCGGATGAAAAGCCGAGGAAAATGACAATTGCATCCCCCGACGTAAACAAAATGCCCTCCAAAATTTGGACACAAACTGAGACCCCCTATCTGACACCACATCAGAAGGCAACCCATGAAGTCTAACGATCTCCCTAATGAACACCTGCGCCAGAGTTTTAGCATTAGGGAGTGCAGGAAGAGCAACGAAATGTGCCATCTTACTGAACCTGTCAACAACCACCAGTATGACAGTATTCCCTGACGACGGAGGAAGGTCCGTAATGAAGTCCATAGATAAATGAGTCCATGGACGCTCCGGAAGTTTCAAGGGTAAAAGGGTCCCAGACGGACGGGTATGAGGGGTTTTAGAGTGAGCACACACCCCACATGACGCGACAAAAGTTATAACATCTTTATTAGCATTAGGCCACCAAAACCGGCGAGAAAGGAGATCTAAAGTAGCCTTACTCCCTGGATGTCCTGCTAGAGCAGAATTATGATGTGCCTCAATAACCTTTTGTCTCAACAGATTTGGGACAAACAGTCTCCCTGGAGGTCCTGCAGGGGCGTCCCCCTGAGCCTCTAACACCTCCTCCTCAAGCTCAGAAAATACAGCCGACACTACCACCCCTCCTGAAGGATAGGACTCGGGTCATCCGTTTTCCCGGCCCCTGGGAAACTGCGAGACAAGGCATCAGCCTTTACATTCTTAGACCCCGGGCGATAAGTGACGACAAAATTAAACCTGGTAAAAAACAACGACCATCGAGCTTGTCTGGAATTCAGACGCTTAGCGGATTCCAAATACAACAGGTTCTTGTGATCAGTAATAACGGTAACCGGGTGGACTGCCCCCTCCAAAAAGTGACGCCATTCTTCAAAAGCTAACTTAATGGCCAAAAGTTCCCTATTGCCGATATCATAATTCCTTTCGGCGGACGACAATTTCTTAGAAAAGAAAGCGCACGGATGCCATTTACCAGGGGACGGACCCTGGGACAATATAGCACCCACCCCTACGTCAGACGCATCCACCTCCACAATGAACGGCTGAGATGCATCTGGTTGGATGAGAACGGGTGCCGAAGCAAAACATTTCTTCAAAGAGGAAAAGGCTTGGCAAGCTTTGTCCGACCATTTAGAAAAATCCGTCCCTTTTCTTGTCATGTCAGTGAGAGGTTTGACGACAGATGAGAAATTACAAATAAATTTCCGGTAGTAGTTAGCAAACCCCAAAAAACGCTGCAGAGCCTTAAGATCCCCTGGCTGATCCCATTCAAGCACTGCTCTCACCTTTTCAGGGTCCATACGGAAACCGGAGGCTGACACCAAAAAACCCAAAAACTGAAGTTCCTGTACGGCAAATACACACTTCTCCAGTTTGGCGTATAATTTATTGTCTCGCAAGATCTGCAACACCTGTCTCACATGCTCCTGATGAGACACAAGATCTGGCGAGTAAATTAAAATGTCGTCCAAATATACAACCACAAACAGCCCCACCAGATGACGAAAAATGTCATTAACAAAATGTTGGAATACTGCTGGTGCAGTAGTCAGACCAAAAGGCATGACTAGGTTCTCATAATGTCCCTCCGGCGTGTTAAACGCCGTTTTCCACTCATCCCCCTCTTTTATCCTAATCAGATTATACGCCCCCCTGAGATCCAATTTAGAGAACCATTTGGCGCCAACAATTTGATTGAAGAGATCAGGAATAAGAGGGAGTGGATACGGATCTCGAACAGTAATCCGATTAAGTTCGCGGAAATCCAAGCAAGGGCGTAGGCCTCCATCTTTCTTCTTCACAAAGAAGAACCCCGCGGCTACTGGGGAAGATGAAGGTCTAATATGCCCTTTGGCCAGACTTTCAGAAATATAATCTTTCATAGCCTGCCTCTCAGGACCAGAAAGATTATACAACCTAGCTTTAGGCAACTTAGCATCAGGAAGGAGATTAATAGAGCAGTCATACACGCGATGAGGAGGCAACTCCTGACACCCCTCCTCAGAGAAAACATCCCCAAAATCCTCCAAAAAAGGAGGCAATGTACTAGGCACGACCGCACTGATGACTGTGTTCATGCAGTTGCTTTTGCAAAACTCACCCCATTGGCTTATTTCTCTGGACTGCCAATTAATCACAGGGTTATGTTTAACCAACCAAGGAAGTCCCAACACAATGGGAGTAGGTAGACCCTCCAACACATAACAAGATAATTGTTCCCTATGTATTGCCCCTACCCGAAGGTCAATGTTATGAACCTCATGAACAAAGCTACCTTGGCCGAGAGGCCTGGCGTCAATGGAGAATATAGGGATCGGTTTGACCAATACACTCAGATGCATACCTTGAGCCTGAGCAAACTGAGCGTCAACCAGATTAGCCCCGGAACCACTATCAAGAAGAACAGACAATCTCTCCACTCTCGTACCAACTACCACCTCCACTGGTACAAGGAACTGAGAAGAACTGGCGGATGAAATACATACTCCCAGGTTGTCGTCCACCACACAACCTGGGATTAACAGTTTTCCGGTGACTTTTGGCTCAACAAGGCACGGGATGGACATTCTCCAACAAAATGTCCCTCTTTCCCGCAGAAAAAACATCTTCTAGTCCTGCGGCGTACCGCCAATCCCCTCCTACGAAATGATGTCCCTCCCAACTGCATAGGCTCATCCGAACAGACAAGGGGAACCTCAACATAAGGGACTTTAGTGGTAGGTGGAGAAACAACAGGGAGTGGGGTTACCTCACCCCTCTCCCGAAGCCGTCTATCAGTACGGATAGCTAAGGCCATAGCAGACTCCAGTGAATGAGGAGACTCATACTGAGCCAAAACGTCTTTTAATTTATCAGAAAGCCCATGACAAAACTGGCTCCTAAGAGCTGGGTCATTCCACTGAGTATCTGTGGCCCATCTACGAAACTCAGAAGCAAATTCCTCTGCAGGACGATCTCCCTGCTGTATCTTACGTAATTTTGTCTCAGCAAGAGAGACCCGATCTGGGTCATCATATACCAATCCCAGGGCAGTAAAAAATTGATCTACAGACAGTAGAGCCGGGGATCCCGGAGGAAGGGAAAATGCCCAGGATTGAGGGTCCCCTTGCAGAAGTGAGATAACAATTCCCACTCTCTGCTCATCACTCCCTGATGATCGAGGCCGAAGCCGAAAATACAATTTACATGCCTCCCGGAAGGTGAAAAATTTGTCTCGCCCACCAGTGAACCTGTCCGGGAGAGCTACTTTAGGTTCAACTCTGGTTTGCTCCAGGGGAGACAAAACTTTGGACTTAATGTCCGTCAGCTCCATGGATAATCCCTGCAACTGCAGAGCCAGCTGGGCTACTGGATCCATGGTAACTGGAGATAATTTTTAAGGCCAGTGAAAATGTCACGCTGTCTAATGATATGTATACAATGTCAGTAAACTATTAATACAGGAACAACACTCTATACAACAACTAGTATAGCAACATAAGCATGTAAGTATAGAATAGATTTACCTGACACGATCTCTGCTGAACTCAGGGTTAATCTTGAGGACTTGATGAGCTGAAACAGGAAAGAGGTGGACCGGGATCTAACCTGACCCTAAACTGGGGTCCTAACTAATCCCTCACCTTGGAGGTACTGATAATGGTTCAGAGGTCCAAGTCTCCAACCTAACCCTGTCTCCTATCAGACCCTGAACCCTGTAATCAGTCCTAAGAAGGATCCTGACTACCACCAAAGGGATATGGGCTGATCTCAGCTAAATACACAGATTAGACATATAAGACAGACAGGATAACACTCGCTTGCATACACACTCAAACACCAAAGGAACATAAATGGTCTGGGAAATAAACTCTAACCAAGTTGAGCTTAGAACAACTAAGGAGCTCACAACTAAAGTCTATACAGATTCATTCCTATCTGTGGTCTGCATGAAGGTTTCACTGGCAACTCCCCAAGCAGACAACCAGGAATTTAAAGGAAACCAATCAACAAATAATCAATTGCAGCCGGGAGAAACTGCACCCAGTCCCAGCACCGAGCACAGACAGAATTAACTCCCTAGCTGCCAAACACAAAGAAACAGCAGATCAGCTGTGAGAAGTCAAAATGTGCAACCGCGACGATCTTCGTGGCAATGCACACATGACAGTCTGCATCCGGTTTTCGTATGGACCCTGGGAAAGTGAGAGCAGTTCTTGAGTGGGATCTGCCAGAGGATCTTAAGGCATTACAACGTTTCCTGGGGTTTGCTAACTACTACCGGAAATTCATTCGTAATTTTTCGTCCATAGTTAAACCTCTCACAGACATGACTAAAAAAGGGACGGATTTTTCAAAGTGGTCTGACAAGGCTTGTCAAGCGTTTTCCTCTTTGAAAAAATGTTTTGCTTCAGCACCCATACTTATTCAGCCTGATGCGTCACAGCCATTCATTGTTGAGGTGGACGCTTCCGAGGTAGGGGTGGGAGCAGTATTGTCACAAGGTTCGTCCCCTGGTAAATGGCATCCGTGCGCCTTCTTCTCTAAAAAATTGTCGTCCGCTGAGAGGAATTATGATGTCGGCAATAGGGAGCTCTTGGCCATTAAGTTGGCTTTTGAGGAGTGGCGTCATTTTTTGGAGGGGGCAGTCCACCCGGTCACCGTCATTACCGATCACAAAAACCTGCTATATTTAGAGTCCGCTAAACGTCTGAATCCCAGACAAGCTAGGTGGTCGTTGTTTTTCACCAGGTTTAATTTTGTCGTTACATATCGTCCTGGGTCAAAAAATGTTAAGGCGGATGCCTTATCTCGCTGTTTCCCTGGGGCTGGGAATACGGAGGACCCGGTTCCGGTCCTTCAGGAGGGGGTGGTGGTGTCGGCAGTATGCTCTGAGCTTGAGGAGGAGGTATTGGAGGCTCAGGGGGACGCCCCTGTAGGACCTCCAGGGAGACTGTTTGTTCCAAATCAGTTGCTACAAAAGGTGATCGAGGCACATCATAATTCAGCTTTGGCAGGACACCCAGGGAGTAAAGCAACTGAGGATCTCCTCTCGCGCCGGTTTTGGTGGCCTAACTTACATAGGGAGGTGGTAACTTTTGTCGCGTCCTGCGAGGTTTGTGCGCGCTCTAAGACCCCACATACCCGTCCCTCGGGGACCCTCTTACCTTTGAAGATCCCGGAGCGTCCGTGGACTCATCTGTCTATGGACTTCATTACTGACCTCCCGCCATCTTTGGGTAAAACAGTCATACTCGTTTGTAGTGGACAGGTTCAGCAAGATGGCACATTTTATCGCTCTTCCTGCTCTTCCTAATGCTAAAACTCTTGCGCAGGTGTTTATTGGGGAGATTGTAAGGCTTCACGGGGTACCCTCCGATGTGGTGTCGGATCGGGGTCTCAGTTTGTGTCCAAATTCTGGAGAGCATTTTGTACACGGCGGGGGATGCAGTTGTCATTTTCATCGGCTTTTCACCCGCAGACCAATGGTCAGACAGAGCGTCTGAACCAGAGCTTGGAGACATATCTCCGGTGTTTTGTGTCAGAGAACCAGGAGGACTGGGCTTCTTTCTTGCCTCTGGCGGAGTTTGCTCTAAATAATAGGCGGAGCGAGTCCACTGGTAAGTCCCCGTTTTTTGGGGCATATGGTTTTCACCCCCAGTTTTGTACTTTCAATAGGGGGGGCTCTTCTGGGGTTCCTGAGGAGGAACGATTTTCGTCGTCACTTGCTTCAGTGTGGAGAGGAGTGCTGAATAATCTGAGTACTATGGGGAACCAATACAAACGTATGGCTGATAGGAGGAGAGTGTCTGGTCCGGACCTAAGTGTGAACGATCTGGTATGGTTGTCTACCAAGAATATAAAACTTAAGGTTCCCTCCTGGAAACTGGGTCCCAGGTTCATCGGGCCATACAAGATCAGTTCTATAATTAATCCGGTTGCATTCCGTCTTGACCTCCCTCCTACATTTAAGATTCATAATGTGTTCCACAGATCGTTACTTAAGAAGTATGTGGCGCCGGTGATACCTTCACCTTTACCTCCTCCTCCTGTGGTGGTCAATGGTAACTTGGAGTTCCAGGTGTCGAGAATCATCGATTCACGTCTGAATCGCCGGTCCCTTCAGTACCTTGTTCATTGGAGGGGGTATGGTCCTGAGGAGAGGACGTGGGTTTCTGCGTCTGATATTAACGCAGACCGATTGGTTCGGGCCTTCCACACTACTCACCCAGATAAACCCGGCCCTGAGGGTCCGGAGGCCCCTCGTAGAAGGGGGGGTACTGTCACGGGTGTGTCGCTGCGAAGATCGTCGCGATTGCACACCCTGACTTCTCACAGCTGAGTTTCTGGTGCTGGGTGTTTTTCGGCAGTGAGAGAGTTAATTCTTCCTCTCTCTGTGCTGGACAAGACCAGCCTCGCTCAGCTGCAATTAATGTTGTTGTAATTGGATTCCTTCAAATACCTGCCTGTCTGCTAGGGAAGTGTCGGTGAAAGCATTCATGCAGACCAGCAGAGCGGATCGTATTGAGAAGTCTAAAGCTAAGAGTACCTGTTGTGGTTTTCTCCTCTCCTCGCTTTATTATTTATCTCCTTACCCGTTGGTGTTCCCTCTGTAGTGGTAGTTTTGTATGCAAGGTGGTCTTTTATTTTACCCCTTGTACTGTCTCATTTGTCTTATACTGTGTGTGAAGGCAGTTACCTTCCTGTTCCCTGTGGTGGTAATCAGGGTCCTTCTCAGGACTAGATTACAGTGGTTAGGGATTCACAGGAGATAGGGTTACGCTGGCGGCCTGGACCTCTGTACCATCAACAGTACCTCCAGGTAGAGGGATTAGTCAGGACCCCAGCTTAGGGTCAGCATAGACCCCGGTCCTCCTGTATACAGAGACAGCGTGACAGAAACACAAGAGAGCAGGAGGGGACCAAGGAGCACAAGAGAGCAGGAGGGACCGAAGAGCACCAGAGAGCAGGAGGGACTGAGGAGCACAAGAGAGCAGGAAGGACTGAGGAGCACAAGAGAGCAGGAGGGACCGAGATGCACAAGAGAGCAGGAGGGACCAAGGAGCACAAGAGAGCAGAAGGGACCGAAGAGCACCAGAGAGCAGGAGGGGACCGAGGAGCACAAGAGAGCAGGAGGGGACCGAGGAGCACAAGAGAGCAGGAGGGACTGAGGAGCACAAGAAAGCAGAAGGGACCGAGAAACACAAGAGAGCAGGAGGGGACAGAGGAGCACCATAGAGCAGGAGGGGACCGAGGAGCACAAGAGAGTAGGAGGGCCTGGGGAGGAGGAGGAGGCAGGCGAGATAGGGGAGGAGGTAGGAAGGACCAGAAAGAGTCCGGGTATTGCTCCATGCAGGTGGGTGACCGAGTGACCAGAAAGCTCATCTCCCTAATAACAAAATGGCCGACTACTACTTCATCTTCCTGTCCCCAGTTACAGCAGAAAGAATTTTGAAACAAAAAACCTCTCTAATAGATCAGACAGTGTGGAATATTCAGTTAGAATACCTTTATAAATTATTTTATTGACATGGACAAATCTTCTTTAGACGTCTGTATCAATCAGAACCGAGAAGTGCTACAAAAAAAGATATGTCTCTTTCTCTGTAGGACTCGGTACACACGTCCATTACATTGATTGATTTTCTGCCATTTTCTTACACTGATGGGGTGAATGCTGAGCGTCCAATAATGTGTAGATAACCGGGTTCTATAACGCGCCGACCTGTGGTTGCCGAGCAACAGCTGCGTCCTGCGTAAATAAGATCACTATGGATCACATGTCTAGTCCTGCGATGGTTAATATAATTCTTTATGAAGAGACTGTGCAGAACGTGTGATATTGTGAGAGAAAATCTGATCAGCCATCATGGGACTCGTCCTCAACATTTCTTAGTTGTACCCGACAATGGCGTAATATGAAATTCATGGACCGCCAACATAGATTTTCCATTTCATCCTACCCTTCTTTCATGATATATAGTTTGCCTTTTATTTAAGTGCTAAAAAATTAATATAATTTGTATTGTGTCACCATTTTTTAAGACTTTTTAAGTTTTTTTTTTTACTGACAATTGAGTTGTCTGAAGGCTTTATTTTTTACTAAACACTAACCCTGACTCATCGTACCGAAAGCTGAGTAATGAATTGATTCATATTGTTAAAAGAGGTCATTTTTATTGAAGCATAATACTAAAAAAAAAATAATAAAAAAGCAAAATGACATATAGGGGACTCTGAAATTGCTAGTAAAGGGACAATATGCTTTATCCAAAAATAAGGGATGTATAATTGTAGATGGGGCAACGATAATCAAAGTACTGTGGCCCCCATCCACTGAAAACCCAACAACACTACGACCCTAGGGATATAATTTAACAGAAATAGGTCACTAACAGATCAAATGAAAAAATAAAGAAAAATAATAGAAAAGACTCACACTTAATGAAAAAATAATGATGGAAAATGATAATAATAAGGATCACCAGTTCCCAAAGGTTAGTGAATAAATCCTGTTATCAAAAAATAACAATATAACATAAGGTTACAGTAAAAGGTAATTGCGTGTGCTGAGAATAAATATGAAACTTTTAGTTAGAGCAGCGGTTCTCAACCTGTGGGTCGCGACCCCGGCGGGGGTCGAACGACCAAAACACAGGGGTCGCTTAAAGCCATCGGAAAATACATATTTCCGATGGCTTTAGCCCAGTGGCGTAGCAGGGGCGTAGCGCGGGCATAGCGTGGGCGGGCGGGGGGTGGTCCGCCTCAGGCAGCACGTGTGTGGGGGCGGCGTGGCAGCAGCAATTCCTCCTCCCACGGAGTCACAGTGCAGCGGCCCAGGACCCTCTGGAGCTAAGCGGCGGGTCGATGAGTCCACTGTGCGGGGAGAGGGGGGACCCGGCCTAAGCAGGCGGCGCAATACTTACCTCTTCCCGTGCCTCCGTAGCTCCGGGCTCCAGGGGGCGCCTGCAGGGTGCCCGCGCTTCCTGTCACAGCAGCGCCGCTGGATGACGTCATCATTCAGCGGCCGGCTGTGGCAGAGAGCGCGGGTGCCGGACAGGTGAGATGTGAGGTGTATGTGTCTGTGTGTATCAGTGTGTGTGTGTGTGTGTGTGTCTGCCTGCGTGTGTGTATGTGAGGGAGTGCTTCGGTGCTGTCTGTGTGTGGTGCTGTATGTGTGATGGTGATGGGGGGAGGCAGTGATGGTGGTGAGGAGGCAACGATGATGATGGGGAGCCAATGATGATGGGCAGGCAAAGATGATGATGATGGGGAGGCGATGATGATGGGCAGGCAATGATGATGATGATGATGGGGAGGCAATGATGATGATGGGGAGCCAATGATGATGGGCAGGCAATAATGATGATGATGGGGAGGCAATGATGATGGGCAGGCAAAGATGATGATGATGGGGAGGCAATGATGATGGGAAGGCAATGATGATAATGATGGGGAGGCAATGATAATGATAGGGAGCCAATGATGATGGGCAGGCAATAATGATGATGATGGGCAGGCAATGATGATGGGAAGGCAAAGATGATGATGATGGGGAGGCAATGATGATGGGCAGGCAATGATGTTGATGATGATGGTGAGGCAATGATGATCATGGGGAGCCAATGATGATGGGCAGGCAATGATGATGAAGATGGGGAGCCAATGATGATGGGCAGGCAATGATGATGATGATGATGGGGAGGCGATGATGATGGGGAGCCAATGATGATGGGCAGGCAATGATGATGATGATGATGGGGAGGCGATGATGATGGGGAGCCAATGATGATGGGAAGGCAATGACGATGATGGGGAGCCAATGATGATGGGCAGGCAATGATGATGATGATGGGGAGGCAATGATGATGATGATGGGGAGGCAATGATGATGATGATGGGGAGGCAATGGTGATGGGGAGGCGATGATGATGATGATGGGGAGGTAATGATGATGATAATGGGGAGTCTTTCCACAGTGCCCTTTCCTGAGCCGTAACAGTGCAGAACGCAGCACAGTGCAGAGGAGAGCGCCATATTTTGTATGGAGCATTATATGGGGACCAGTATTCTTTATGGAGCATTATATTTGGCCCATAATACTGTATGGAGGACTATGTGGTGCCCATAATATTGTATGGAGGACTGTTCTTATTTTTTGGTTTGGGGGTCACCGCAACATGAGGAACTGTATTGCGGGGACACGGCATTAGAAAGGTTGAGAACCACTGAGTTAGAGGATTATGCATCATAAGGGCAGACGAAAGCGGATCAAAGTATCAGAATCCACAATATACTTAGCTGACCTCCCATAGCCATACTGGTGTAAAGAACCCCTCTAAAATAATCCAGAAATACCTGGGTGCAGTTTATGATAGACCTCTAGGGATCGAGGAAGTCTAGGTCAGGATCCCTTCATCCCGACGCGCGTTTTGCTGCCAGCTTCTTCCGGAGTTGTATTTTTGAATAGCAAACTGAAGTTTTTATTGGTACCATTTTGGTTTTCATATGATGTTTTGATATCCTTTTGTTGCAAATTTATTCCAATTTGTTTCTAAATGGATTTGTACGAATTATGGGCGACATTAAAAGTGGACAAAGTTTTAAAATAATTCTTCTTGGTGTGATTTTTTTTTTTTCATGATAAAAAACCTGGCATTTTAACAACGCTGTGTAGACTTTTTAAATCTACTGCACTACAATAAAAATTACAAGATGCATTTTTTTTGCTGCAGTCTTTCCTCATAAATAGTCTAATAGTCTCACTTCTTGCATATGTGCATGTCTGTAAAAATAGGTCAAAATTTATTAAAGTGTTACATATAGACTTGCTAGGCAGGTTGGACACACATGTCACGTCATTTCATGGCTGTTGCAACATGTATGACAAGAGGAGGCAGGAGCAGAGCTGTGATACCAAAACTCAAATCCTAGGAGCTTACCCCTTCATTGCTGCAATCTAAAATGATCGCCCTCCTTGTAACGGTGATGTTTAGTTCCTGTGGCACATTCATAATGTCAACATAATGACAGCGCAGGACCTAACAGAGGTCTCCAGGGCTATCTCATGTCTGTGGTTATTAGGGCATATATATATTTATATACATAGTCACAAATAGGCTGGCATGCAGAAATCTGCAAGCATATTGTTATTAAAAAAAGGGCCACATAGGAAAAATAAAACAAATAAAAAATACGGTACACAATGACATTTTTATACAAAATTCTGTGTTTTTTTTTAATTTAATGAAATATAAAATAAAATATTAACACATATTTTGCACCTCCTTTACATTAATTAGATGCAAAGGATAAAGAAAAAATATGAGGATTCTGTTCTTTTTTTGCTTGTAAAAAAAAAAACAAATTAATTTAATAAAAATTAAACACAAATATATACGTACCCCAAAATGATAAAATAGTAAGTAGAACATGTCAAAAAGGCCCCAGTGATAACGTTGATGAAAAATTCTAAGAAGTTTTACAATATAGGAATCCAAGAGAAAAAAATAAATAAATTTGAAAATCCTGAAGCCCAAACAAGACCTGGAGTTAAAGAAGCCCTCCCATCAATCCCATCAAAGTTTTTATTATATTGCAATCATCATAGTATATAACACTTTGCACTTACATTTGGTCATTTTGCCTTTCTACCCAGCTAATTCTTCTCTTTTCTCTGCTCTATGTAGGAACTGGAAGTCTCTTTTCCTGCAAAAGTCATTCCCCTTTTTAAGTCCTGACCTAACTACATCCTTTTGAGGATGTATTTCAACTCCGGTCCTCTTCTCAAGGTCAGCCTGGTGGGGTTGGACTTGGTGGCATCTGAAACCTGTTGTGTATGCCTCACCTATGGTCTGCTGGGTCTGTCTATCTGCCTCCCTGATGGTGGAGCTCTTGGATGGTGTCTATGAATGCCAGTCCCCTGCAGCACCCCCGGATCCACCGGGCTGCGTAGTATCCCACAGCAGCCACCAAGTCCAACCCTACCAGCTCGATCTTGAGAAGAGGACTGTAGTGGATATATAGCCTTAACAGGAAATGGAAACTTCAGGACTTGTACCACCTTCGATGAATCAAATACAGGGCCACCGACAGTCAAATGTGATCCAGGAATTGGTTCTTTGGGATGCCCATAACGTCGTGGACGACGATGAGTTTGACCAACAGGAATTGAACTGCCTGCCAAATCAAGGATCGGATCCAGTGGCAGTATGGAATCAAATATTTTGCTTTAATTATTGTATTGTTAACGTTGTTACCTATGACTTGTGTTTTGAAACTGTTAAACTGTAAAGCGCTGCGGAATATGATGGCGCTATATAAATAAAGATTATTATTATTATTATTAACCCCTTAGTGACAGAGCCATTTTGCAGCTTTATGACCGGGCCAATTTTTACAATTCTGACCACTGTCACTTTATGAGGTTATAGCTCTGGAACGCTTTAACAAATCCCGCTGATTCTGAGATTGTTTTTTTCATGACATATTGTACTTCACGTTAGTGGTAAAATTTCTTTGATATGACTTGTGTTTATTTATGAAAAAAACGGAAATATGGCGAAAATTTTTAAAATTTAGCAATTTTCAAATTTTACATTTTTATGCCCTTAAATCAGAGAGATATGTCACACAATTTTCTTAATAAATAACATTTCCCACATGTCTACTTTACATCAGCACAATTTTGGGAACAAAATTTTCTTTTGTTACGAAGTTATAAGGGTTAAAAGTTGACCAGCAATTTCTCATTTTTACAACACCATTTTTTTTTAGGGACCACATCACATTTGAAGTCACTTTGAGGGGTCTATATGATAGAAAATACCCAAAAGTGACACCATTCTAAAAACTGCACCCCTCAAGGTGCTCAAAACCACATTCAAGAAGTTTATTAACCCTTCAAGTGCTTCACAGGAGCTGAAGCAATGTGGAAGGAAAAAATTGACATTTAACTTTTTTTGCAAAAGCTTTACTTCGGAACCAAGTTTTTTTATTTTTACAAGTGTTAAAAGAAAAAATGAACCACAAAATTTGTTGTGCAATTTCTTCTGAATACGCCGATACCCCATATGTGGGGGTAAAACACTTTTTGGGCGCATGGCAGAGGTCGCAAGGGAAGGAGCGCCGTTTGACTTTTTCAACGCAGAATTGGCTGAATGCCATGTCGCGTTTAGATAGCCCCTGATGTGCCTAAACAGTGGAAATGTGTCGACCCGCCACCACAATTGTGGGTTACCAGGGCAATGGGTACTCAGAGCCGAGCCCATGGAAGTCTATGGGATTTGTCACAGGTAGCTGTGGCTCGGTCTGTGGCCCGGGCGGTCTGGCGTATGTTGGGGATATATTTACAGGGGATTGATTTATGTACAGTTCGTGACGCCACCTGTAGTATTCTGGTAATTAGTACCAGCGCTGCTGTAGATCTCTGAGGGATGGTGAGGCAGCTAGATGTCGGGTCCCCTACAGGTGGGACTGGTCCCTCAAAGTCTATGTGAGTTGTGAAGTCGTGTGCAGATAAAGAACACAGTCTCACACGGTCAGCGTCTTTCCATACCTTTACTTGCAAGATGATAAGGCAGGTCCCAGGGAGGCTGATCCAAGGAGAGTGTATCTTGAGACGGCAGCTGGACAAGTTAGGGGCCTCCTTTAACTCCAATAAAACGAGTACAACCAGCCTGAAGCGTAGTTCCCTCAAATCTCCAGCTAATCTTTAGCTGTACCTGCCCAGTCAGCTTAGTGTTAGGGGCCTTCCTGTGAAGGAGCTGAATTCTTATTTTGTCCTGCAGAAACTCCAAAGTCTTCACTCCCCCTGACCCCAGTTACGTACTGACTATAAGGGGCTTGTCTGCCGCGACCTAGGGTCCGGTAGATTCCTGGTTTTCCTATCACCGTGCCTGAAACAACAGTGACCCTTCGGTCCCCAGTGACCGGTAGCAATGTGCTGGACTTCTGCAATCCTGTAGCACTAATCCTATAAATCCACTTGCCTTTCGCCTTGTCCACGCTGGTAACATAAGCACTCAAAACTAGCCAAGGGTCGAGCAGTCACTTCTTTCCTTTTTCCTTCCAATGAAGTTAGCCACAGATGCTCAGTTATCACAGGCAGGAGCACGTCTCTGAACCTGATACCGTCCTTTAGACAGGGATGCTGAAGACTTTCCGTGCTAATACTTCTTCTTTCCTCAGTATGTGTTGAGAAGGTGATACAGCTCTGACTAGACTAAGGTGTATTCCAAACACCTATACCAGACTCCACGATATGAACTGGTGAATAAGCAGGCTAGACTCTTTCCCCCCTCCAAACGTCTTCTCACAAAGAAGTCTAGACTCTACTCCACACGTCCTCACTGTCCAAAGACAGGAACTAGACTGACTAAAAATCACCTCAACACCTACTACCTTGACCACTCCCTCTAGAGTATCCTCCACTACCCTAGGGGTGTGTCTAGTGTGTGTTGAGTGAATGGATATTTAGCATTAAACTGCTGTCTCGCCATACACTCTCCAGGGTACTGCGTGTGCCTACCACCAGGGCTACACAGAAACACCCCACAAGTGACCCCATTTTGGAAACAAGACCCCTTAAGGAACTTATCTAGATATGTGGTGAGCACTTTGAACCTCCAAGTGCTTCACACAAGTTTATAACGTAGAGCCGTGAAAAAAAAAATAATTTTTTTTCCACAAAAATTATCTTTTCACCCCAATTTTTAATTTCCCAAGGGTAATAAGACCGCAAAAGTTTTTGTGCAATTTGTCCTGAGCATGCTGATACCCCATATGTGGGGGTAAACCACTTTTTGGGCGCACGGCAGAGGTCACAAGGGAAGGAGCGCTGTTTGACTTTTTCAACGCAGAATTGGCTGGATGCCATGTCACGTTTAGAGAGCCCCTGATGTGCCTAAACAGTGGAAACCCCCAACAAGTTACCCCATTTTGGAAACTAGACCCCTTAAGGAACTTATCTAGATGTGTGGTGAGCACTTTGAACCTCCAATCCAAGTGATTCACACACGTTTATAACGTAGAGCCGTGAAAATAAAAAATCATATTTTTTACACAAAAATGATCTTTTCACCCCAATTTTTATTTTCCCAAGGGTAACAAGACCCCAAAAGTTTTTGTGCAATTTGTCCTGAGCATGCCGATACCCCATATGTTGGGGTAAACCACTTTTTGGGCGCACGGCAGAGGTCGCAAGGAAAGGAGCTCCGTTTGACTTTTTCAACGCGGAATTGGCTGGACGCCATGTCGCATTTGTAGAGGCCCTGATGTGTCTAAACAGTGGAAACCCCCCACAAGTGACCCCATTTTGGAAACTAGACCCCCTAAGGAACTTATCTAGATGTGTGGTGAGCACTTTGAACCCCCAAGTGCTTCACAGAAGTTTATAACGCCCGGGCGTGAAAATAAAAAATATTTTTTCCACAAACCTGATCGTTTAGTCCCCAATTTTTTATTTTCCCAAGGGTAACAGGAGAAATTAGACCACAAAAGTTGTTGTCCAATTTGTCCTGAGTATGCTGATACCCCATATATGGGGGGGGGGGGAACCACTGTTTGGGCGCACGGCAGGGCTTGGAATGGAAGCAGCACCGTTTGACTTTTTCAAACCAAAATTGGCTGGAATTGAGATTGGACACCATGTCGCATTTGGAGAGCCCCTGATGCGCCTAAACAGTGGAAACCCCCCACAAGTAACACCATTTTGGAAACTAGACCCCCTATGGAACTTATCTAGATCTGTTGTGAGCACTTTGAACCCCCAAGTGTTTCACAAAAGTTTATAATGCCTGGGTGTGAAAAAAAAAACAAAAACAATTTTCCACAAAAATGATTTTTTAGTCCCAAATTTTTTATTTTTCACAAGGAAATTGGACCCTAAAAGTTGTTGTCCAATTTGTCCTGAGTACGCTGATACCAAATATGTGGGGGGGGAACTGTTTGGGCGCACGACAGGGCTTGGAAAGGAAGTAATAAAGCTTTGGAATACAGACGTTGATGGGGGTCATGTTCCGTTTGCAGTGCCGCAGATGTGCCTAAACAGTGGAAAACCCCCACAAGTGACCCAATTTTGGAAACTAGACCCCCTAAGTAACTTATCTAGATCTGTGGTGAGCACTTTGAACCCCCAAGTGTTTCACAAAAGTTTAACGCCTGGGTGTGAAAAAAAAAATCAATTTTCCACAAAAATGATTTTTTAGTCCCAAATTTTTGATTTTTCACAAGGAAATTGGACCCCAAAAGTTGTTGTCCAATTTGTCCTGAGTACGCTGATACCAAATATGTGGGGGGGGGAAACTGTTTTGGGCGCACAGCAGGGCTTGGAAAGGAAGTA
The DNA here is from genome assembly GCA_033576555.1 of Oophaga sylvatica. Classification (NCBI taxonomy): domain Eukaryota; kingdom Metazoa; phylum Chordata; class Amphibia; order Anura; family Dendrobatidae; genus Oophaga; species Oophaga sylvatica. The sequence continues at coordinate 533,311,537 of JARQOD010000005.1, read as the reverse complement.
ATAACGTTTTGGAATGCAGACGTTGATGGGGGTCATGTTCCGTTTGCAGTGCCCCAGATGTGCCTAAACAGTGGAAAACCCCCACAAGTGACCCCATTTTGGAAACTAGACCCCCTAAGGAACTTATCTAGATCTTTGGTGAGCACTTTGAACCCCCAAGTGCTTCACAAAAGTTTATAATGCCCGGCATGAAAATAAAAAATCCTATTTTTTTCCCACGAAAATGATCTTTTAGTCACTACTTTTTTATTTTCCCAAGGGTAACAGGAGAAATTGGACCACAAAAGTTGTTGTCCAATTAGTCCTGAGTACGCTGATACCCCATATGTGGGGGGGAACCACTATTTGGGCGCTCGGCAGGGCTCGGAAGGGAGGGAGCGCCATCTGACTTTTTGAACGCCACGTCATGTTTGGAGACCCCCTGATGTGCCTAAATAGTGGAAACCCCTCAATTCTAGCTCCAACCCTAACCCCAACACACCCCTAATCCCAACCCTAACCCTAATCCTAACCCTAATCCCAACCCTAATTCCAACCCTAATTGTAACCCTAACCCTAATTGTAACCCTAACCCTAATTGTAGCCCTAACCCTAATTGTAACCCTAAACCTAATTGTAACCCTAACCCTAATTATAACCCTAACCCTAAGGCTGGGCTAATTTAGTGTTTTACCAGCCCGTTCAACATATAGCGTTGACGGGCTGGTAACGGTATAGCATAACGCGATCGCGTTATGCTATACCCGCTAGCGCAGAGGAATCAGCAGATGATTCATCTGCGCTAGCGGTGACGGAGCCCAGACGCTGCAGCCCGCGTCCGAGGCTCCGTCACTGAATGATGGCACGTCGCGAACGCATGCCACTTTACGGCATTCGTCGCGATGCGCTCTCAAATGGGGGTGAATGGTAGCGTTAACGGACTGCGTTACACCGCGTTATACCGCGGTGTAACGCAGTCCGTCTAATGAACTGCCATAACGCAGTATGAACCCAGCCTAACCCTAATTATAACCCTAACCCTAATTATAACCCTAACCCTAATTATAACCCTAAGCCTAACCCTAACCCTAGCCTTAACCCTAACCCTAACAGAAAAATGAAAAAATATATAATTTCTATATTTTATTATATGTCCCTAACTAAGGGGGTGATAAATGGGGGGGTTATGTACTGTTTTTTTTATTTTGATCACTGTGATAGTTTATCACAGTGATCAAAATGTACTTTTGTGAGAATGAATGAAACTTTTTTTGAATCTGCCGCCAAGCAGATCGGCGGGCGCACTGCGCATGCGCCCGCCATTTTTTTTTTTGCAGGAAGAAGACGCCGGGATCCTGGGGCCTGGAGGAGGACGGAGGACACCGGTAAGTATAGGGGGGGGCGATCGGGGGACCGGGGGACCCTCATTCTCTCCCCTCTGATGTGCGATCACATCAGAGGGGAGAGAAATCTTTTTTTTTTTTTTTTTTGCGGTCGCCATTATACTTAGTATAATGGCGATCGCGACACCGGGGTCGGTAACTACGACCCCGACCATGTTCTCTGGGGTCTCGGCTACCCTCGGCAGCCGAGACCCAGAGAAAATTGCCCTACCCCCGGTAGCCGAGACCCGGAGAAAATGCGCCTCTGTGGGGCGCTATTCACTTTTTCCACAGCGCCGTTAATTAACACGATGTGGTTTAAGTACCCTTAATGACCGCCGTTAAAAGGCGTATCAGCGGTCGTTAAGGGGTTAAATACCCTGACCCTGTGTTGTCTGAGTAGTATTCTGCCCACGGGAAAGGAGTGCGGGCACTCGGTGGGATAAGCCCTGATCCATAAGGTCTTTCTAAAGACAGCCAGGGCAGCGGACGAGAGCACCCACTGACCTTCATGTCTCCACAGAAGTTTGTTACGAAGAAGAGATAGAAGATTTGGGTGAATGTGAGGAAAGTTGGGCAATGACAGACCACTATAGCGAATGAACATGATATAGGAGGGTTTTGCACTATTTTACATCTCATCATAAAATGATAGAAAAATATTTAGAGTTGAGAGTCCTCAGTGGTTGATACCTTTTAATGGCTAACTGAAAAGATGGTAACAAATTGCAAGCTTTCGAGCTTTCTTCGCCTGATGAAGAGACCTGAGTAGTCTCGAAAGCTTGCAATTTGTTACCATCTTTTCAGTTAGCCATTAAAAGGTATCAACCACTGAGGACTCTCAACTCTAAATATTTTTCTATCTACTGGCTAACACGGTACAAAGATATACATCTTTACTGCATAAAATGATAGATATTCTGCCAGAAGTATAAGATTGTCATTGTGATCAGCGTTAGTGAAGCTTTTCTGCCATCTTACATGGATGGATATACTAATAGCAGACATTAAATGGCTCATAGCACACGGCCTACAGATATGGCCATGGATCAATGAGACAGCAAAATGCACAGACAGATAGGCAAACATAGCAATACAAGAAATCTAAACATGTATATAGACAAAAAGTGACTGAGTTATCATTTGCATTTTTTTAATCAACATTTTTTTCTTGTGGTATTCGTTGACATTTTTTGTGACAAATTCTTCAAAGTGGCGCACGCGGTTCATAAATTTTGTGCAAAAATGGTCCTTTTTTTGCCTTTAATCTTCTTTGCAACCTTTCAGTGCAAAACGTGACATGTTCTATCAAAAAGTCACTAAATTTGTCCTAAAACTTATAATTGTGCATAAAAAAGTGACTTTTTTAATATTCGCAATTTATGAATCAGCTGAAAATGGAAAAAACCCAAATCACGGCAACAATGACAAACAAAAGAAAGACAGGCAATAATATTTAAGACTTAGCAAATTAAGAGAATAAAGTGCACATGAAAAACGGGCGAAATGCAGGCGCAAATGCGATAATGGATCGGGCCAATATATACAAACACAACTACTGTACATAGAACATATAGAAATACAGAAATATAATAAAATAAATAAAAATATCACGCTGTGTGCAGAACTATTGAGTTATTTTTGTATTGTAGTAATGATGTGACACATGTACTGCAACACTGATGAACACCCTAATTTGTGTCATTATTGCTTGAATTACATTTCAAGCTTTGCTTCTCTAGATGCAAAAAAGTAAAAAAATAAACATAAATGTCAAAGTTTTTTAAATGATAATTTTATTACTACTAATAATAAAAAAGACAAATCTGCGTGGACACCTCCAGCAATCTTAAGTGATTTTCTTTGCATGAGTCCTTTAGGGCTTTTTGTTGCTATCAGCCAGAATTATATCGGCCTAAGATAATGGTGGTGGTGGCTTTAGCGCTTGTGATGATAAATTATATAGGTCTCATGAAAGGTTAGATCTAATCCCCAATTTCTTAGTATTGCGCTGGTTTAAGGCAGGTTTCCTTTTGGAACAAACAAAGGGGGTAAACATTATGTTTTTTCCAGACATACAGAAATAAATGTAAACTGTTGGGATATTTTGCAAGGAACAAAGCATTCAGTTTCTTAACACGAAGGTATGCTGCTCCTATCCCTCTGTGCACTTTGCAGGGTAACCATTGGCCTAATGTTGGAGGGCACTATAGATGTAGGACTGGCATTACAATATATTCACAACAGACTGTTATTTAGTGCAGGCAATGACTGAAATGTGTTAGACTCAGAGGCGAAGAATAAAGTTTTTGGGCCGGGGTTCACACTTGCAAGTGCAATGCGAGAAACTCGCGCGAGTCTTCGCCTCAATACCTGGCACTGCCGCTGGCACTCGGACCGGGGTGTTCAGCTGCATAGAAATACATGCAGCCGCACACTCCGGTCCCGAGTGCCAGGTATTGAGGCGAGAGACTCGCCCGAGTATCTCGCATTGCACTCGCAAGTGTGACCCTGGCCTTAGACTCTGGTGCATTATATGGCCCAAATACAAGGCATAGTCGCCAAGTCTGTCAGCCAATGGCCAGATTCCCCAGTTTCGTCATTAAGGCCGGCGTCACACACAACTACAAAAAATCGGACCGTTTTAGTCGGTCGATTATCGGAACAAAATGCAAACATCACACATCCGCCTGGCATCCGATTTTCCTTCAAAGATGCGATTTAGTCGCATGTGTGTGTACCTTGTAACATCCGATTTTCATCCGACTTGCGAGAAATTCTCGCAGGCTTGCAAAACTGACATATAATGGATCCAAAAGAATAGTATTTAAATCACAAAAGAAAGAATAGATATATACACATAGAACACATATATATATATATATATATATATATAACATGTCATTGTGACATGTATATATACATATATTTATAGTTCTTACACTTCTACATACTGTAATAGCCACTAATTCAATTGCCGGCTTTTGTGAAATCACAGAAGCCGACATGAAATGATACATTGTTTCCACACAGTTAACCATGTCATTTTCCTGTATTTTGATATATGGTTTGAACTTACAATTACAGAAGTGTATGTGTGCAAAATTTCAGACATGTAGGGGTTAATTAAAGGTGTAAATTAGTTGAAAAAAAATGCGTGGGCTCCCGCTGTATTTTCTCCACCAGACAGACAAAGCAAGCGAGTGGGGGCAGATAATAATAGCCTATGGAGGGTACATTCTTTTGTGCCCCCCTGGCTACTAACATCTGCCCCCAGACACCCCAGAAAGGGCAAATCTCTAATTAGATTTGCCCTTTCTGGCACTTTGCCCGTTTATTCCCATTGCCCTGTAGCGGTGGCGAAAGGGTTAATAAGGGGTTACAGCCACCTTGCAATGAAAGGTGACTGTAAGCCAGGTTAATAATTGAGAGCTGTCAATTAGACAACTATCGGGGGTGTGGCCTGAGGGAGATGTGAGCAGACGCGTGCAGCAGGAGCTCCCGCTGGATATATGACAGTTTGATAGATTGCAGCCACTATTTAAACTGTTAAATTCACATTCCTTGGAGAGGGTGTTGACCCTGACCACAGGCTCTGTAAATCAGGAGTGCACAAGCAAATTGGCTGGAAGAAAGGAGGCAAAAGGCCACAGGCGAGTCGGAGAAGAAGGCACAAGATGGCCGCCGGTGGAGAAGATGTATTGATGGGGGGCCCGGAGGAAGATGGGGAATCCCCAGAAGGTCAGATGCAGTTGTCTAAACTGCGGAGGTTCGCCAGGCTGGAGGAAGATAAGCATGTCCGGCAAGTGCAGGTAGAGGGTCAGAGGGGGCCTTGCGGGGAGTGCAGAGGAGCCAGAGGAATCTGGTGTGGAGGATGGTGAGGAGAGTGACTGTGAAAGCCGGGGAAGACCAAGGAACTATGAAATGGAGAGAGGTGAGATGGAGGAATGTAAGCAGCAAATGGGGGGGATGGTGATCCCAGAGGAGCCCACATTAAAAGACTTTTCAAGCTGCAATGCACTCTCACACTACTATTTCTGAGGTGGCAGCACAGCTTGGGGTCCTGCAGGCCAGCATGTCTAAGTTACAGCACTCCATGCATGTCACTAAGGAAAGGATGGGGGAAGCTGAGAAACGTATTAGCACGTGGAAGAT
>JARQOD010000005.1:533278187-533305921 GCA_033576555.1 Oophaga sylvatica | reverse complement strand
TTTCCGAACCTGAATTGAAGGTATTAAGAAAGTTCCTGGATGAAAATTTAGAGAAAGGCTTTATTCGACCTTCCACATCTCCAGCTGGGGCACCCCTGTTCTTTGTTGAAAAGAAAGACTCCACTCTGCGGCCATGTATTGACTACAGAGAGATGAATAATATCACTGTCAAGAATCGCTACCCGCTACCCTTGATTCCTGAACTATTTGAGAGACTCCGTTCTGCGAAAATCTTTACGAAGCTGGATCTTAGAGGGGCTTACAACCTCATACGGATTCGCCCAGGAGATGAGTGGAAGACCGCCTTCAGAACGAGATATGGACATTTTGAATCTCTTGTTATGACCTTTGGCCTTAGCAATGCCCCAGCCACCTTTCAACATTTTATTAATGATGTATTTCGAGATTTCTTGGACCAATTCGTTGTGGCTTATCTCGATGACATTCTTATATTTTCAGACACCTTGGAAGAGCATCGCAGGCACGTCCAGTTAGTCTTGGAACGACTACAGGAGAACCATCTCTACATTAAACTTGAAAAATGTGAGTTTGAACAAACCAGTATCCAATTTCTGGGATATATCATCTCCCCAGAAGGTCTGAGCATGGATCCCGGCAAAATCAATGCTGTAGTGGACTGGCCTGTTCCAAGAAATTTAAAAGACGTCCAGCGTTTCATAGGATTTGCAAATTTTTACCGAAAATTTATAAAGAACTTTTCACGGATCATACTACCAATTACTACACTAACAAAAAAGACAAAAGCATTTTTCTGGTCTCCAGAGGCACAGGAGGCTTTGACAAGTTGAAAACTCTTTTTACGTCTGCTCCATTGTTAGTACACCCAAATCCTGAATTGCCATTTACTGTCGAAGTGGACGCCTCGGACTCTGCAGTGGGAGCTATTCTGTCTCAGCGAGTTGGGGACAAGATGCAACTTCACCCATGTGCGTTTTCTTTCCCACACCATGTCATCTGCAGAAAAGAACTACGACATTGGTAATAAAGAACTGTTAGCCATTAAAGTTGCCTTCTCCGAGTGGAGACATTATCTGGAAGGTGCCAATCACCCTGTGACTGTCCTCACGGACCACAAGAATCTGAATTCCTCCGTACAGCAAAAAGATTGTCTGCAAGACAAGCACGATGGGCCTTATTTTTCTCAAGATTCAATTTTATAATCTCTTACCGGCCTGGTTCAAGGAATGGCAAGGCTGACGCCCTGTCTAGGATGTGTTCGGAACCTCAGGAGAGGTCTAGTAATGATGATACAATTCTAGGCCCTAAAAATTTTTTGGAATATTGCACTCTAGAGGACTAGGTAATAGAATTAAAGATGGATATCAAGAGGACTCTTTCCTTAACCATCCTTCGGAAGACGTCGATCTTTCATTCAAAGAGGGGTTTTGGATGCAGAAACACCAAATATATGTACCTGAATCTTCTCGCCTTGAAGTCCTCAAAAGTGTCCATGATTCTAAACTGGCAGGACATCCTGGAGTTGCAAAAACACAAGACTTACTACTTCGTTTCTTTTGGTGGCCTAATTGTAGGAAGGACGTGAGGAAATATGTTTCAACCTGTTTAACATGCGCACGAAACAAGACCCCACGATCGTCTCCTCTAGGACTCTTGCAACCACTCCCAGTTCCATCCAGGCCTTGGGGATCTATTTCCATGGATTTTATTGTGGAACTACCCCCTTCCAAACAGATGACCGTCATCCTTGTCATAGTGGACCGACTCACAAAAATGGCCCACTTTATTCCAACTGAAGGAATTCCTACTGCTGAAAAAACTGCAGAACTGATGATCAAAGAAGTATTCAGGTTACATGGAATTCCTGACAGCGTGGTGTCTGACAGAGGCGTTCAGTTTACGTCAAAATTTTGGAAGAGTTTCTGTACAGCCTTGGGAGTCACGGTGAATCTTTCTACCGCTTTCCATCCTCAGTCCAATGGCCAGACGGAGAGAACGAACCAGACTTTGGAGCAATACCTCCGTTGCTTCATTTCCTATCTTCAGGATGACTGGGTGGACTATTTACCAACAGCAGAGTTTGCCTACAACAACTCCATACATAGCGCTACATCTCAAACCCCATTTTTTGCTAATTATGGAGTACATCCAGTATTTATCCCTAATCTGCCAGTGAACACTCCCATTCCTGCTGTTAATGACAGGCTTATAAAATTACAGGAATCCCAGAAGGAATTATCAGAGATATTGCTCAAGACCCAGGAAGAATATAAGGAAGCAGCAGATAAACATCGGAGAGTGCCCCCTGCTCTTCAGGTTGGAGACAAAGTTTGGCTGTCCACTAAAAACCTTAAGACACATGTGCCATCCTCCAAATTGGGTCAGAAATTCATTGGACCTTTTCAAATTTCTGCAAAAATTAACCAGGTTGCTTTTCGTTTAAAACTTCCCAACAATCTAAAGATTCATCCAGTGTTTCACATATCCTTGCTCAAACCCTTCTGTGAAAACCCTTTCCAGGAAGAATTCACCACCTCCTCCACCAGAAAGGATCCGTGGTGAAGAAGAATACATTGTGGATAAGATTCTGGACTCCCGAAAATTCAGAGGTAAACTGCAGTATCTGGTGCAGTGGAAGGGTTACGGACCAGAGGAAAATTCATGGGAACCAAGGGACAACGTCCATGCTCCTAGACTAACAAGAGCCTTTCATCAAAGGTACCCGGATAAGCCAGCTCCTGAGATGTCCAGAGGCCATCCTGGAAGGAGGGGAGTACTGTCAGGAGTCGAACCCAGTACCTCTTGTCCACTGGCCAGCAGCTCTACCATCTGAGCTATTCTGCTGGCTGCAAAGTTCCTTGCTGAACCCAGATACCATTGACTGTTCTTCCTGATTGGCTACACCTAGTGCTCTCTTGATTGGGCCTCTGATTGCCAATTACACACCCTATATAAACCTGGCCCTGTGGGTGTGTCATTGCGAGATTATTGAGCTCCAAGCCTTTAGTCAAGCGTTTCCTGCTGATCCATTGCTACAAACACTGCTCTCCTGTGAACCGACCTCGGCCTGCCTTCTGACTACGCTCTCCGCCTGATCCATTGCTACAAACACTGCTCTCCTGTGAACCGACCTCGGCCTGCCTTCTGACTACGCTCTCCGCCTGATCCATTGCTACAAACACTGCTCTCCTGTGAACCGACCTCGGCCTGCCTTCTGACTACGCTCTCCGCCTGATCCATTGCTACAAACACTGCTCTCCTGTGAACCGACCTCGGCCTGCCTTCTGACTACGCTCTCCGCCTGATCCATTGCTACAAACACTGCTCTCCTGTGTACCGACCTCCGGCTGCCACCTGACTACGTTATCCGCCTGATCCATTGCTACAAACACTGCTTTCCTGTGTACCGACCTCCGGCTGCCATCTGACTACGCTACCTGCCTCTGCTTCCCCTAGTGTTTGCAGTAACATCGGCTCCAACCCAGACGGGATCTTGACACCGCCTCTCAGCAACGCTCCCGGCCAATCACGTTCCCAAGGATGCATTGCAGCAGACCCTAGATGACGTAGCATCACGCGAGACCGCTACGTCATCTGGGTGATTCTCGCAATTCATTACTGGGACCGGGAGCGTCGCTGAGAGGCGGGAAAGCTGCGGGGGCCGCCGGAAGGTGAGAATATCATTATTTTTTTTTTAATTATTGTTTTACCAGGGATATGGTACCCAGGGCCTGGAGGAGAGTCTCCTCTCCTCCGGACCCTGGGTACCATCCGCACATGAACCGCTTACATTCCGCATAGCCACATGCGGAAAGTAAGCGGTTCAATTCATTCCTATGGCGGCGATTCCACTGAGATTGCGCAAAATTAATGAACATGTTGCTATTTTTCTGCGAAGCTTTTTTTTTGTGGAAAAAGACGCTGCATGTGCACAAAAATTGCGGAATCCATTTAAATGAATAGGATGCTTAATGCTTGCGTTTTTTTCGCGTTTTTGCTGCGGGAAAAAACACAATAAAAACGCAAAAATTCCTGCCGTGTGCACTTAGCCTAATAGTCTTCCGTTTTTTTGGGCCGAAATATCTGAATCGGACAGAAAATCTTCAGTATTTATTGACCCTAAGGGAATATTAAAGCTGTATGTTCCTGTGCAAAAAAACTGGAGCATACTACAGCCTCAGGATTGTGGAAGAGGTTTTATCAAAATCTGCCCCAAAATTAATTGGTCCTGATGTATAATCTGAATGCTGCTAACTTCGTCTGCAAATTTTCACTGCAGACTTCATTTTTTGTGATCTAAAATGCACAGCAAAGTATAGGGTAAAATCAATATAATAGTAAAATGCAGAAAAAAAAATATACACGTAGCTCTCTGCTAAATTTTTGTCCTGTGTGGGCATACTGTTACACGACTGTTATGTATTTACTAATGAGGAATAACAGTATTTCTGGCCATTGTATGACTTGTCTCACGTATTTTTTCACCAGCTTTCCCCTCTGCAGGTTCTAAAGCTAATTTTCACTTGTCGCTGAGCTAGTGGGTAGAGACTGACTGATGTGATGTCTCCAAATGCAGGACACACAGACATCATGAGATATTCCTGCTCTGCTGTCTCTATATTGTACATGTTTAGAAACAGCAGCAGCATGGAGGACATTATGCAGCAAAACTGAGCAGTGTAGCTGTGAATCCAGCTCTGGGAAGATATAAAACACTTACTAGGAAGCTGTAGCACCATCTCTCCCCGAACACTTCAATTCGTAATCTGATTCCTAAATGTTCTGTCTTTTCTGAGCCAGAAAGATTTTTTTAGCTGTTTTTCAGAGAGGATGATGAGTTCAGAAGTGGCTCATAAGTGGAGAAATAAGCAAAATTTTTTCAGATAAGTTTACATATATTTGCTTGTATTACAGACGGTGACTTTTTAGGGAATTTTGGTTCTACCAACATCCCCGTGGCCCCATTATTTGAGAATTTTAGGCCAATGATGCGATGCAGGTAGGTGCAGGCTCCACAAGATGACAGTAGAGTGGAAGCAGGACTGCACCTAAACAGAGCTGGCCTGCAGTGCAGCAGCAAGGTTACCTCAGATGGCAGCAGAATAGTCAGACAAGCCGGGTCAAATCCTAGACTGTAGCGCAGTACCAAAGGAATAAGCTAACTCACTGTCAGAGACAAGCCAAGAATCAGCAACGGTCAGAAGCGGATAGGACAAAAGACAGAAGCAGGTCAGGATAGATGCCAAGTCACAACCAGGGAATTAGTACACTAAAGGGAAACACTGAGTCAGGACGGGAATGGGGGAGAACAGAGACACGGATCAGATAGCAAACGTAGCAGAGTTAGCTACAGCAGCCATAGGCAAAAACTATAACTGACACGGCCTGCAGGAAGCAGCGGCGATAAATAGTCAACCTCAACCCAGACTGAGGCTGAGAAAGGTTATCCCCTGACATGACCAGACCGGGAAAAAAGGAAAACAGGACTCAAAACCCGGTCTGGATCATGACAACTTCCAGGATTTCAGAGGTCTCCTTATATCCCCCTGAATGTGACCTCCGCAGGTTTCTTCCACCGTTCTCTATTTATAAGTTCTTGCTGCCGGTTTCTTATCCGAAGGATCTGTGAAGAATCTTGACTTGATGGAATCTTTCAATCTGAGCCATGGCCTTCTCATCATCCTCCAAACTGTAATTTCATTACTTAGGGATTTACGTATGATCTGTCTGGGCAACGTGCCCGGTCCACTTTAGTAGTCAAGAAAATCAAATCATACATATACAGGTTGTATATTTCTTTACTCCGTCTCAACCATCAATATGCAAGACACATTTTACTTCTGCATTTCTTCAAATTTATGTTCCAAGTGTTTAAAATGTTTATTTCTTTGGTTGAAAAAAAAAAAAAAAAATCAAGGAAATTAAATGTTTAAAAAAATTGTAAAAATGAAAAAATGTTTTTTTTTAAAAAAAAAAACCTTGAAGTCAATGAAATTAAATAATTAAAATATTTTGCAATATATTTTTTTTAATTTTTGAAATCAAGGAAATTAAATAATTACAATATTTCTCAAAAAAAATGAAAATTTCTTCAAATCAAGGAAATTAAATAATTAAAATATTTTTTAAAAGGGAAAAACTCTTTTTGAAAAAAATCTCGAAATGAAGGAAATTAGATAGTTGAAATATTTCTAAAAACGATAAAAGAATTTGGAAAATTCTAGAAATTAAGGACCGTGCCAATAAATAGTTTCAAATATTTCTACAAAAGAAAAGGAAAAAATTGAAACATTCTTAAAAAGAAGGAAATTGAATAGTTAAAATATTTCTAAAAAAGATAAAAGAATGGAAAATTCTAAAAATCAAGCTAATTAGTTAGTTTAAAATGGTTCTAAATAAGGAAAAAAAATTAAAACATTCTTAAAAACAAGGACATTAAATAGTTAAAAATATGGTATTTCTAAAAAAGAATAAAAAAAAATCTTGAAATCAATGAAATTTAATAGTTAACATGTTTCTAAAAAAGAGAAAAAATTTTGAGACAAATTTTTGGTCTCTTCACAGAAACTGGTGATTTATTATGGCGGAAAGTCAATGTTATGATTTTTGTGTGTTAGGTGTGATACTCCTTAGGCTCTGTTCACACTTGTGTTATGTCTTCCTGTTTTTATTTTCAATATTTTAAATATTTTTTTATTAAATGAATACCGTATATACTCATGTATAAGCCGACCCGTGTATAAGCCGACCCCCCTAATTTTGCCTCAAAAACTGGGAAAACTATTGACTTGTGTATAAGCCTAGGGTGAAAAATGATTATGCCCCCATATGATGCTCCACAGATTATGCCCCCATATGCTGCACAGATTATGCCCAATATGCTCCACAGATTATGCCTCCATATGCTCCAGATTATGCCCCCATATATTCCACAGATTATGCCCCGTATGATCCACAGATTATGCCCCCATATGTTCCACAGATTATGCCCCATGTTCCACAGATTATGCCCCCATATGCTCCAGATTATGCCCCATATGTTCCACAGATTATGCCCCCATATGCTCCATATTATGCCCCCATATGTTCACAGCTTATGCCCCATATGCTCCATATTATGCCCCCATATGTTCCACAGATTATGCCCCCATATGCTCCAGATTATGCCCCATATGTTCCACAGCTTATGCCCCCATATGCTCCATATTATGCCCCCATATGCTCCAGATTATGCCCCATATGTTCCACAGTTTATGCCCCCATATGCTCCATATTATGCCCCCATATGCTCCAGATTATGCCCCATATGTTCCACAGCTTATGCCCCCATATGCTCCATATTATGCCCCCATATGCTCCAGATTATGCCCCATATGTTCCACAGCTTATGCCCCCATATGCTCCAGATTATGCCCCCATATGCTCCAGATTATGCCCCATATGTTCCACATCTTATGCCCCCATATGCTCCAGATTATGCCCCATATGTTCCACAGTTTATGCCCCTTATGCTCCATATTATGCCCCCATATGCTCTAGATTATGCCCCATATGTTCCACAGCTTATGCCCCCATATGCTCCATATTATGCCCCCATATGCTCCATATTATGCCCCATATGCTCCAGATTATGCCCCCATATGCTGCACAATTATGCCCATAGTATAGGCCTCATATGCTGCTGCTGCAAAAAAAAATGACATACTCACCTCTCGTCGCTGGGGGCCAGGTGCGGTGTCCTGAGCAGGCAGGAACACCGGCGCGCTATGGGGGACAGGTGCCGGTGTCACCGCTCGCTCAGGACCCCGGCACCTGAGATATTTACCTGTCCTCTCTGCACCGCTGCTCCCTCGGTCTGACTCCTCTGGCTGTGAATGATCTGGCAGGGGGCGGGGCGCGCACTAACGACATCATCGCGCCCTCTGCTTGATCATTCACAGCCAGAGGAGTCAGACGAGGAGCAGCACAGCGGTGGACTGAGGGACAGGTAAATATCGCTATACTCACCCCTCCTCCGGCGCGTCCCTGCAGCCTCTCCTCTTCTCCCGGCGCTCTCCGCAGCGCTTCAGTCCTGCAGCGGTCACGTGGTACCGCTCATTAAAGTCATGAATATGTGCATGTGACCGCTGCAGGAAGGAGCCGGAGATCGTGGGAGAAGCAGGGGGGCTGCAGAGACCGCGCCGGCGGAGGGGTGAGTATGATCCGACACCCCCGCTCCCCCTCCCCCGCCGACCCCCGTATATGACCCGCGTATAAGCCAAGAGGGGGACTTTCAGCCCTAAAAAATGGGCTGAAAATGGGCTGAAAATCTCGGCTTATACATGGGTATATACGGTAATTATATATATACACAGTATATATCTATATACATAAATTCTAATATAAAAAAGAACCAGAGCCCCACCCCATCCAACCCTTGGGAGATAGGGAAAGAAAAAAAATGTCTTTTGATTGTGATATAAAATATGAGCAGAGGTACAACTTGGTTGCAGTCAGGGGTTGGCCCATATTTCGGCCCACTGATCTGTCTCCATGGTATGTACGAGTGACTTGCATTGGATGGCACAATGGTGTCTTTCTGGGTTTGACCAGTTGTGCATTCACGATCCCGGGTTTTATCTTCCGAGTATAGTGGACTTTAGGAGAAGCATTGCTAATAAAATTAAGGAAACATTCTGTCTCTTGCTAAATTATTCATGGCGTCTTCTGCTTCCATTAGCAAAGCAGCAATATTGAGCGATGTGGAGTGGCTGTAAATGTGCTCAAGGGAACTATTGTCCGGACATTGCAGATAGTCAAGGTTGTCCGGCCTAGAAGAACGAGGAGAAACCTTCAGCTCAGAATTTTTGCCTAGTTGTGAGGTTATGGACACTGGATAGATAGTATTGTAGTAGATTTATTATTGTACATAAAGGCAGTATAATAGTAGTTATATTCTTGTACATAGAGCAGTATTATAGTAGTTATATTCTTGTACATATAGGGGCAGTATTATAGTAGTTATATTCTTGTATATAGGGGCAGTATTATAGTAGTTATATTCTTGTACATAGGAGCAGTATTATAGTAGTTATATTCTTGTACATAGGGGCAGTATTATAGTAGTTATATTCTTGTACATAGGAGCAGTATTATAGTAGTCATATTCTTGTACATAGGGGCAGTATTATAGTAGTTATATTCTTGTACATAGGAGCAGTATTATAGTAGTAATATTCTTATATATAGGAGCAGTATTATAGTAGTTATATTCTTGTACATAGGGGCAGTATTATAGTAGTTATATTCTTGTACATAAGGGCAGTATTATAGTAGTTATATTCTTGTACATAGGAGCAGTATTATAGTAGTAATATTCTTGTACATAGGGGCAGTATTATAGTAATTATATTCTTTTACATAGGATCAGTATTCTAGTAGTTATATTCTTGTACATAGGAGCAGTATTATAGTAGTAATATTCTTGTACATGGGAGCAGTATTATAGTAGTTATATTCTTGTACATAGGGGCAGTATTATAGTAGTTATATTCTTGAACATAGGGGCAGTATTATAGTAGTAATATTCTTGTACATAGTGTAAGGTTTCAACTCACTCGGCTGCTTCAGAGGTAATCAGGAGACACTTTTCTTATCCAAAAATCATCAGGTTTATTACATCATAAACCTCACAGTCACAGGCAATGCAAATCTTCAGTACTTCAGCTCCTGCCTGGAGCCTCACTCCTCATAGACAGAGAGACCTCTCTGTAATGTCCCGTCTGGACGCATGGAAGTCTGTCCACACTGGCAGACTCCCACAACACTCTCTTAAGACACAGAGACCCCTCTGTGATGTCCCGCCTGGACACATGGTAGTCTGTCCACCCTGGCAGACTCCCACAACACTCTCTCACAGGTGCCAAACAAACTCCATTACATAGGCGTAACCCCGCCCATAGGTGAGGTCAGGATCACATGGTTAGGTCACCTGATCATGACATCATCACAGGTCCTTCAGACACACACAAACCATGCTTCCATGCATATCTCGAGCATACACAGTGCCCCCTAGCTGCATCAGGGGTCACTACACCACATACCTCCCCCCTCTGTTCAAACTTGTGGGGTTGAACACTTGTTACCCGACCAGAGATCCTTCTCGGTCGTCTCTGCCAGTCAAACCGTCTGGCTAAGTCGGGCCCTCTGTCAGACCACCCGCCTCCCCAGCGGTCAGTACGGCGTCGCAATTCCCCTGCACCCATACGTCCTGTCTGGTCTGAGTCCTTTTCAGCTCGTCCACCACAGGTTCTCCTGCTTAGGTCACTCATCACTGAGCTAACTGAGGCATCACTATTTCTACCTCTTCCATCAGGCGCTCTTCGCCTCTCAACACTACGGATTGAAGGTGGCGGCCATCTTCTTTCCATTTCCTGCAGCTCTCTGTTGACCTGCTCCCTCTCCAGTCGTAGCTGCTCTACTTCTCTCAAGAATGACACACGATACTCCAGGAGCATCCGGATATTCCCAAGGCTCTCCCTGGATCCGACAACGAGGAATGGAACCATCCCATCTTCACCCCTGACCTGGACTTCGTCATCAGCCGGAATCCTGACTCTCGTCACACCGGACTTATTCACCATCTCCTGCATCACTTTCCCAAGTCTTCCGATGACTTTCTTCACCAGACCTCTGGGCACTTGAATGATGTCCTCCACCAATCCAAGCTGATTTTGAGCCTTTCTTGCTTGCTCCAAACGTCGAGCGAATTCTTTATTCCTCCACATGATCATCTGTTTCGTTCGGAGGCATTGTAGATGCATGTCTCTCAGGACAGCCACTCGCTTCAGTGTGACTTCCTTAGTCGACAGTATGACTAACTGTTTCATCTGTGGCACCCAGTTCACACTACATGCTTCTACCGCCTTTCTAAAGGCCTCATGCACCTCCTCACTGGCACACACTTCTCGCAGGTCTTCAGGTATCTCTATTACACACTTGAAACCCGACCCGTCACCTTCTTGGACAGACTGTTGGACCTCCTCGTCCTGAGCATTAGTACAGTTTTCCAAGACATCGCTCTCCCTTGTGTGCCCATCTGCATGGCACTTCCCTTGCTGGATTTCTTCTCCCATAGATTTCTGGAGCTGGGCACTAGTCTCCTCCTCTATCTTGAGCTCTCGGAGAACTATATCTTGCTCTTCTGCCAAGCAGCGACACTCCTGCTGATGTTTCTCTTGTTCCTCTCTGAGCACCTCCGTCTCTTTCCATAGAACCTTGTTCATACTCTTACACGCTGACAGATGATCTCTGAGCTTAGAGACTTCCTTCTCCAGCTCCTCCACTTTGTGCTCAATCATTTGTCTCAGGACCCTTTCTCGCTCGACTGTCTCTTTCACTGTTTCTTTAAACAGCTCCATCTCATGGTCCTGCTCTCTTTTAGCCAGCACATGTCGCACCATCACCTCTCTAATTACATTTTGGCTGGGCACTCTTGCCTACACACACTCTGCCTCTCCAGAGTTCCGCCCGTTCCTGCATCCGCAGTTTCCACTGTCTCACGACTCTCGGTAACTTCAGAGAGCTCCAGCTTACTGCACTCACTTTCCCTTGCGGTCGAGTCGCAGTCTGCATAGGAGTCACTCCCACTCCCCGTCATCCTGGAACAGCACGTCCCCACTTAGACAGGTCTCTGCCCCCTTTCCTGGAGCTCTACCGTTTCTCACGGTCACACGTCTTGTCACGTCCAATTCCCCGAGTTGGTCTGACCCACACTTTCTCCCGGTCACCTGGAACTCTGGACTATCGCTATTAGGTGTTACCTTCTTTTCACACATCACACGACAAGGAACCACTACAGCCACCTGCTGTGATGGGGCTCCCTCCTCTGAACAACAACACACTTTATCAATTTCCCATGCCTTTTCAAATAACGTGAAGTCCCGCTTCCTCTCATAGGGGTACACTAAGTTCGGTGGTATACCAGCATAATACCCTTTTGGAAACTCCACCCACTTTTGGGCCACCATCCCCTTTTGGGTTGCCACCCCCTTTTGTGACTCCGCCCCCTTTCAGGCCATCATCCCAATTTTTGGGTTACCGCCCCCTTTTGGGACTCCGCCCCTTTTGGGCCACCATCCCAATTTGGGTTACCGCCCCCTTTTGGGCCACCATCCTAATTTGTGTTACTGCCCCCTTTTGGGACTCCACCCCCTTTTGGGTAACCATCCCTGTTTTGGGTTTCCGCCCCCCTTTTGGGACTCCTCCCCTTTTAGGGACACCACCCATCACTGGGGAACACACCACGGCTCTTACAGGCCCCAGTCCACACAGTACCCTTAGACAGTGTCTTTTACTTAGGGCGTGTACTGGCCCTTTAAGAGTTTGTGTGCCTCGGTTCACACTGTCCTTTTTACCACACCGCTTCCGTTGCAGCCACCAACAACCAGCACCTCCAGATGCTACTCCTAAGCTGCTGTGGCTGTTACTGCAGCTCCGGCTGCTGCAGAACTTCTTGCTGCAACAGTCACTGTAGCTCCTGCTACCACAAGTCTCTGCACGCTGCGCTGTCTTGCCGCTTGTCACCTTCGTGACCCCACGAGTCACAGCCAGCCGCTTGTCACCTTCATGACTCTCCCGAGCCACAGCAAACACCTCACACGTGTTCCAGAAAAAAAAAACAGTTTCTCACTGACCCGTCAGCACAACACAGACTCCTGTCTGTTACACTCTCAGCCAGAGAGATTTTCCGGACACCTCCTCTCTCATAGAGGCATCCCACAAAGGAAAAAACAGTTTCTCACTGACCCGTCAGTACAACACAGACTCCTGTCTGTTATCTGTTGATCACTCAGGTTTCCGGATACCTCCTTTTCATAGAGGCATCCCACAAGGACAAAACAATCTCTCACTGACCCGTCAGTACACCACAGACTCCTGTCTGTTACCTGTTGATCACGCAGGTTTCCGGATACCTCCTTTTCATAGAGGCATCCCACAAAGACAAAACAATCTCTCACTGACCCGTCAGTACACCACAGACTCCTGTCTGTTACCTGTTGGCCACGCAGGTTTCCGGACACCTCCTCTTAGAGGCATCCAACAAAGGAAAAAAAAACAGTCTTTCACTAATTCTTCTCACTGATCCCGACCAGCATAACACGGTTGTCAAGACCGTCACCTGTTGGCGTCAGCCACACAGGTTCCTGGAGACCTCCTCCTCAGAGGTATCCTTTCAGCATGCTTTTTCTCCATTTTCAATGACCCCGGTCAACATAACACAGACTCCTGTCTGTCACCACTGCTTAACAGTTTCTTCAGATACCTCATATCAGAGGCACCCCATAAACATAAATGCACAGTTTATTCGTGACCACTGGTCACACTCACGATGTTCACAGACCGTTCGTTCCTCCTCTGATTCCTCATTCCCAGTCCTGGAACATGTGCTCCTTGGGCCGCTGCCAGCATTCCATCCACCAATTGTAAGGTTTCAACTCACTCGGCTGCTTCAGAGGTAATCAGGAGACACTTTTCTTATCCAAAAATCATCAGGTTTATTACATCATAAACCTCACAGTCACAGGCAATGCAAATCTTCAGTACTTCAGCTCCTGCCTGGAGCCTCACTCCTCATAGACACAGAGACCTCTCTGTAATGTCCCGTCTGGACGCATGGAAGTCTGTCCACACTGGCAGACTCCCACAACACTCTCTTCAGACACAGAGACCCCTCTGTGATGTCCCGCCTGGACACATGGTAGTCTGTCCACCCTGGCAGACTCCCACAACACTCTCTCACAGGTGCCAAACAAACTCCATTACATAGGCGTAACCCCGCCCATAGGTGAGGTCAGGATCACATGGTTAGGTCACCTGATCATGACCTCATCACAGGTCCTTCAGACACACACAAACCATGCTTCCATGCATATCTCGAGGAGCATACACAGTGCCCCCTAGCTGCATCAGGGTCACTACACCACAATAGGAACAGTATTATAGTAGTTATATTCTTATATATAGGAGCAGTATTATAGTAGTTATATTCTTGTACACAGGGGGCAGTATTATAGTAGTTATATTCTTTTACATAGGGGCAGTATTATAGTAGTTATATTCATGTACATAGGGGCAGTATCATAGTAGTTATATTCTTGTACACAAGGGGCAGTGTTGTGAATGGACTTGAAATGAGTTCTGAGCAGAGGCTCCCCTGGTGGTTACAAGCGGTACTGGACTGTCCAGTGAAGATTGTGAGGAGTGGGAATCAGGTGTTACTGACTGTTCTTATATAAGGGAGTCGCCTTCCCATCAGGGTTGCCGGTGATCAATTGCTCTGGTCTCAATCCTTGAGTCCTGTTTCCTTTGTAGCCTGCTGTGTCGTGTCTGCATCTCCTGCTAACAGATAAGACATTTTCTTCTTTTTGTTTTTGTGCTTGATTTTTGCATTTTGTCCTGCACTTCTGTGGGGGCCTTCAGGGTTCCCTCCGGGGGCTTTTGCCCTCTCAGTTTGTTCAGCCACTGATGTTTGTACTTTTGCTTTTTCCAGTTTTTTCAGTGGCTGCTGTTTTGATTTTGTTACACCAGAGAACTAATTTAGGTGGTAGAGGTCGTGTGATCTCAGGTGATTTTTGAAATTAGTAGAGTTGGTGCTTTTCAGGGTTTTTTGGGATTGCAGTAAGTGCCCTTCCTATCCTTTTCTATTTAGGTAGTTTGGGCCTCAACGTTTGCTCATACTATTTTCTGTCTGTGTCAGTATTTCATCTTGTCTAACCCCATTACATGTTTGGGGGCTTTCTATGTTCTTTGGGGATCTGCTCCGGGGCAGATAGCTTTCCTCTTTCTATCTTTAGGTGTAGTTAGTTTCTCAGGCTGTGACGAGGCGTCTAGGACCAACGTAGGAACGCTCCACGGCTGCCTCTAGTTGTGGTGGTTAGTCAGGGTACTGCAATCTCATAGATTCCAACTTCTCTGGTGTATTGCCTTTTTACCTTGCACTCCTCAGCTACCGAAACATAACAGTATCAACGGCCTAAAAATTGAAAATTGTATGGTACTCACAGAAGGGAAAAAATATTGTGAAAGAAAAAAGGTTGTCAGAGTTGTCAGAGATATTTTTCTGTTTGTTGCATTTTTATTTTTTCCCTTTGTATCTCTGGGTGCTGGGGAGGATTTTTTTTTCTCTCAATGGAGTTTGCACAGTTGTCTGGCCGTGTGGATCAGCTTGCCACTGAGGTTCGGAGTATTGCTGCCTATCTTGCTAGGTTGCCTGTTGTGGAACCTAGGATTCCCATGCCAGATTTGTTTTTAGGGGATCGAGCTAAGTTTCAGAATTTCAAAAATAATTGTAAATTGTTTTTTGCCTTAAAACCTAAGTCCTCAGGGAACGCAGCACAGCAGGTTCAAATTGTCATCTCTCTCCTGCGCGGCGATCCTCAGGATTGGGCTTTTTCCCTGACACCTGGGGATCCTGTTTTGAGTGATGTTGATGCATTTTTTCAGGCTTTGGGGTTATTGTACGATGAGCCTAATGTCACTGATCAAGCTGAAAAAGCCTTGTTGGCATTAAATCAGGGTCTTGATGACGCTGAGTTATACTGTCAGAGATTCCGTAGGTGGGCAGTCCTGACCAAGTGGAATGACGACGCTTTGGCGGCCCTTTTTCGGAAGGGTCTGTCAGATAATGTAAAGGATGTTATGGTGGGATTCTCTGTCCCCTCTGGTCTTAATGATTCTATGTCATTAGCGATTCAAATTGACAGACGTTTGCGTGAGCGGAGAAGTATGCGTGGAATGGTGTTGCCTTGTGAACCTGCTTCTGAACCCATGCAGTGTGATAGAGTGGTGTCTGGGGCACAGCGTCATGAGTTTCGAAAGCGCAATGGGTTATGTTTCTACTGTGGTGATGCCTCTCATGCTATTTCAGTCTGCCCTAAGCGGGGAAGACGTTTTGCACGCTCAGTTGTCTTGGGTAGTGTTCAGACTAAGTTTTTATTAACTGTCACTCTGATATGCTCTCTGTCCTCATTTTCTGCTCAGGCTTTCGTTGATTCTGGAGCAGCTATTAACCTGATGGATTATGATTTTGCTAAACGTTGTGGGTTTCCCTTGATACCCCTACAGAAGTCTATTCCCCTACTGGGGATCGATTCTACCCCTTTGGCTGAGAATAAACCTCAGTTCTCTACTCAGGTGATAATGAGGGTTGAACCTGATCATCAGGAGTGCTGTAAATTTTTGGTTCTGTATAATCTGCATGATATTATCGTACTGGGCTTCCCTTGGTTGCAGTCTCATAATCCTGTTTTGGATTGGAAATCTGTGTCTGTAACCAGTTGGGGCTGCCAATGTGTTAATACCAACACTCCTGTTTTTTCTGCCTCCCCCCAGGCTCAGGATGTTCCTGACTTTTTGATTGATTTTTCTGATGTGTTTAGCGAAAGTAAATCTGCATCCTTGCCTCCCCATAGGAGCTATGACTGCGCTATTGAATTAGTGCCTGGTAGTAAATTCCCTAAAGGTCGCCTTTTTAACTTGTCTGTACCTGAACATGACGCTATGCGGTCTTATATCAAGGAATCATTGGAGAAGGGTCATATCAGACCATCCTCTTCACCCTTAGGTGCCGGTTTTTTCTTTGTGGCCAAAAAGGATGGTTCATTAAGGCTGTGTATTGATTATCGTCTTTTGAACAATATTACTGTAAAATATCAATACCCGTTACCTTTGATTTCTGACCTGTTTTCCAGGGTGAAAAACGCTACTTGGTTTACCAAGCTTGACCTCAGGGGGGCATATAACCTTATTCGCATTAAGCACGGGGATGAATGGAAGACGGCATTCAATACCCCTGAGGGGCATTTTGAGTACCTTGTGATGCCCTTTGGGCTCACTAATGCTCCTTCTGTCTTCCAGTCCTTCATGAATGACATTTTCAGGGATTTTGTGGATAAATTTCTGATTGTTTATTTGGATGATATCTTGATTTTTTCTAATGACTGGGACTCTCATGTGAAACATGTTCGAACTGTATTCCAGATTTTGAGAGAGAATGCTCTGTATGTGAAGGGATCAAAGTGTCTTTTTGGCGTACAGAGGATCTAATTTCAGGGATTCATTTTGTCCCCATCTGTTATTGAAATGGACCCGGTCAAGGTTCAGGCCATCTGTGATTGGGTCCAACTTACTTCATTAAAGGCTCTTCAAAGATTTTTGGGTTTTGCCAATTTTTATCGTAAATTTATTGGTAATTTCTCGGTTATTGTTAAACCATTGACTGATTTGACCAGAAAGGGTTCTGATGTGGTGAATTGGCCTCCTGAGGCAGTCTCTGCATTTCAGGAACTTAAGCAGAGATTCACTTCTGCTCCTGTTCTACGGCAGCCTGATGTTTCTCTGCCATTTCAGGTGGAGGTTGATGCCTCTGAAATTGGGGCAGGTGCCGTTTTGTCCCAAAAAGATCCAGAGACCTCTAAAAGTAACCCTTGTGCCTTTTTCTCTCGAAAATTTTCTCCTACTGAACGTAATTATGACGTGGGTAATCGGGAGTTACTGGCCATGAAGTGGGCTTTTGAAGAGTGGAGACATTGGCTGGAGGGAGCCAAACATCAGGTGGTGGTCCTTACGGACCATAAGAATCTGGTTTATCTGGAATCTGCCAAGCGACTCAATCCTAGACAGGCCAGGTGGGCCTTGTTTTTCACACGTTTTAATTTTGTGGTTTCCTTTCTTCCTGGCACTAAGAATGTTAAGGCGGATGCCCTCTCGAGGAGTTTCCTTGCGGACTCTCCTGAGTTATCTGATCCTTCTGTTATTTTGAAAGAGGGTGTAGTTCTTTCCGCCATCTCACCCAATTTGAGACTTGCTCTGGAGGGGTGTCAGGAGGATAGGCCCGAGCGCTGCCCTGTTGGAAAATTGTTTGTCCCGGACCAGTGGAAAAAGAGTGTGATGTCTGAGATTCATTGTTCCGCGTTGGCTGGGCATCCCGGAATTTTTGGTACCAGAGACTTGGTTAGTCGGTCCTTTTGGTGGCCTACCTTGTCTCGTGATGTCAGGGAATTTGTGCAGTCCTGCGGGACTTGCTCTCGCTCCAAGCCTTGCTCTCGCTCTAGTGGTTTGTTGATGCCATTGCCTGTGCCCAAGAGACCATGGACCCATATCTCTATGGATTTCATTTCCGACCTCCCTGTTTCTCAGAGAATGACCATCATCTGGGTGATTTGTGATAGGTTTTCCAAGATGATACATCTTGTGCCATTACCTAAGTTGCCTTCCTCCTCTGAATTGGTGCCTTTGCTCCTTCAGCACGTGGTTAGTTTACACGGCATTCCTGAGAACATTGTGTCTGACAGAGGAGTCCAGTTTGTTTCCAGATTTTGGAGGACCTTTTGTTCTAAACTTGGTGTTCAATTGTCTTTCTCCTCGGCGTTTCATCCTCAGACCAATGGTCAAACTGAGAGAACAAACCAGACATTGGAGACTTATCTAAGATACTTTGTGTCTGCTGATCAGGATGACTGGGTCTCTTTTTTGCCTTTGGCTGAGTTTGCTCTTAATAATAGGGCTAGCTCTGCCACTTTGATGTCTCCATTTTTCTGTAATTCTGGGTTTCACCCTCGGTTTTCTTCGGGACAGACGGAGGCTTCTGTCTGTCCAGGTGTTGACTCTGTTGTGGAGCGTATGCAACAGATTTGGGACCAGGTAGTGGAGAGGTTGTCCCTCTCTCAGGAGAGGGCCCAGCGGTTTGCTAACCGGCATAGGACTGATGGTCCTCGGTTTAATTAATCCTGTTTCT
The DNA here is from genome assembly GCA_033576555.1 of Oophaga sylvatica. Taxonomy (NCBI): domain Eukaryota; kingdom Metazoa; phylum Chordata; class Amphibia; order Anura; family Dendrobatidae; genus Oophaga; species Oophaga sylvatica. The sequence goes on along the minus strand of JARQOD010000005.1, from coordinate 533,287,167 downwards.
TTTCGTTTGCTTCTTCCAGGGACATTTAAGATCCATAACGTGTTCCACAAGTCCTTGTTGAAGAGGTTTGTTGAGCCAGTGGTTCCTACTGCTTTGCCTCCTGACCCTGTTCTGGTTGAGGGCAATATGGAGTTTGTGGTTGAGAAAATATTGAATTCTCGTTTTTCTAGACGGAAACTCCAGTATTTGGTTAAGTGGAGAGGTTATGGTCAGGAAGACAATTCTTGGGTGTTTGCTTCGGACATCCATGCTAGGAGACTCATCCATGCGTATCATAGAACTCATCCTGACCGACCTGGTTGCTCAAGTGAGGGTTCGGTGACCCCTCCTCAAGGGGGGGGTACTGTTGTGAATGGACTTGAAATGAGTTCTGAGCAGAGGCTCCTTCTGTGGGTGCAAGCGGTACTGGACTGTCCAGTGAAGATTGTGAGGAGTGGGAATCAGGTGTTACTGACTGGTCTTATATAAGGGAGTCGCCTTCCCATCAGGGTTGCCGGTGATCAATTGCTCTGGTCTCAATCCTTGAGTCCTGTTTCCTTTGTAGCCTGCTGTGTCGTGTCTGCATCTCCTGCTAACAGATAAGACATTTTCTTCTTTTTGTTTTTGTGCTTGATTTTTGCATTTTGTCCTGCACTTCTGTGGGGGCCTTCAGGGTCCCCTCGGGGGCTTTTGCCCTCTCAGTTTAGTTCAGCCACTGATGTTTGTACTTTTGCTTTTTCCAGTTTTTTCAGTGGCTGCTGTTTTGATTTTGTTACACCAGAGAACTAATTTAGGTGGTAGAGGTCGTGTGATCTCAGGTGATTTTGAAATTAGTAGAGTTGGTGCTTTTCAGGGTTTTTTGGGATTGCAGTAAGTGCCCTTCCTATCCTTTTCTATTTAGGTAGTTTGGGCCTCAACGTTTGCTCATACTATTTTCTGTCTGTGTCAGTATTTCATCTTGTCTAACCGCCATTACATGTTTGGGGGCTTTCTATGTTCTTTGGGGATCTGCTCCGGGGCAGATAGCTTTCCTCTTTCTATCTTTAGGTGTAGTTAGTTTCTCAGGCTGTGACGAGGCGTCTAGGACCAACGTAGGAACGCTCCACGGCTGCCTCTAGTTGTGATGGTTAGTCAGGGTACTGCAATCTCATAGATTCCAACTTCTCTGGTGTATTGCCTTTTTTACCTGCACTCCTCAGCTACCGAAACATAACAGGGCAGTATTATAGTAGTTATATTCTCGTACATAGGAGCAGTATTATAGTAGTTATATTCTTGTACATAGGGCAGTATTATAGTAGTTATATTCTTGTACATAGGGGCAGTATTATAGTAGTTATATTCTTGTACATATGGGCAGTATTATAGTAGTTATATTCTTGTACATAGGGGCAATTTTTATTATAAAACCAAACATAAATACAATTATAATGAAACAAAAATCATCCAGGATTACAAAACACAAATCACTTAGGTTATATATACACAAGCATTAAATAATCATATCATATTCATAAATAAATTAAAGTCCACACCTGGGAAGGAAGAGAAGAAAATTAAACAAAATCATCATATTTCCTAACTGAATTTTACGTTCCTCCATAGCTTAATGTTTCTCAGACTCCTTCCAACTTCTAGTGATTTTATCCACCGGAGTTCTGACAAAACCTGATTGGCTGCAGCGGTGTGATCGAACGGCTCATTGTGCAGTGACACCCGGGTTCTCATGTGCCAGTGATAATATTTAATGACACTGATTATAATGTACATCGTCTCTATCGATGTTACTAACAGTGGAGGGGACACCATAGATTATGTCAGGGTACTTTAGGGTCCTCAGTCTGGGGATCTTTAGATTAGCTGACACTTCCTCCCAGATCTTCCTCCCTCCCCAGCAATCACATATAAAGTGTTCCATAGTCTCCTCCTGCTGAAAACCAAGGGGACAATTCCGATCAGAGACACTCAGATGTTTCATGTTCCCCCTGACAAAGAGCCGACTATGCAGTGAAAGCCAAGTGACATCAAACAGTTTAGGAGGAAGTCGTTTCCCGTTTAGGAACCTAAGGCTTTCCTGCAGGGTGGTGGTGACACAATCTCTCAGGGCCAGTGGAGAGAAGAAGAAAGTCCCACATACATGAGCATACAGGTCTCTTCTCGTACTGCTCTCAATGTAAGACTTCTCCAGTCCCCACCTCCTAACACACTTCAGACTGTAGTCCAGATACTGGGGGAGGTGGTCACTTGTCCATCTCCTCCTCTTGAGACTGCCGCCTCGCACCCAAGATTCTGCAAAAGGCAATATCCAATCCCTGATACTATTTACCCACGAGGAGCTACTATTTGAGTCCATGTTCCCAAAATTCACCTTTAGAAACAAGGAGTCAAAGAAAACCTTTGGATTCAACATATCCAGCCCACCCTCTCTCCGCCGTAGGTACGTTATTCCCCTCTTTATTAGGTTCAACCTATTCCCCCACAAGAGCTGGAAGAACAGGCTGAAGAGCCTCGCTGAGAAAGATTCTGGCAAAGGGAAAATGACAGAGACATACAAGAAAACGGGGACCAGGTAAGTCTTCAACATTTTGACCCTTTCTCTGTAGGTCAGCCTCCAGTTAATCCATCGCTGAACCTTTACATTTCCGGCTTCCAATTTCTCCTCCCAATTTAGCGTGGCATTATCATCCCTCCCAAATTTAACCCTAGGATCTTAATATGGGTGGAGGCTTTGGCAAACTGCGGCAGATCAAAGCTGGGATCAGTATCTAATGTCCACAGAGCTTGACTCTTTTCAAGGTTCACCAGAGACCCGGAGGCCTCTGAGTAGTTTCTGATGGACGCAGATAACATCTGCACCTCTCGAGGATTAGATATCACCAACGTCACATCATCCACATAGGCAACAACATTCAGAGGCAGGCAGTCGGGGACCGGCACCCCTGAAAATCGCACTCCTGCAGTGACCTCAGAAACGGGTCTAGGGCAAAAACATACAGGAGCGGACTCAGTGGGCAACCCTGCCTCACCCCCGCCCCAACTCCAAAAATGTCACCCTGCCAACCATTAATCAGAGGAAAGCTCACCGCCTCGCTGTACAAAGTCTTCAGCCAATCCACAAATTGTCCCGGAATACCGTACTTTGACAAAGTGGCCCACAGATAGTCATGATCAACCCTGTCAAAGGCTTTAGCCTGGTCCAGACTAACAACATATCTCCCACACCGCAGAGCTTTACATCTCTCAAACATCTCCCGTATCGAGATGACTGCTCCAGAGATGTTCCGCCCTTTTACTGTGCCAAACTGAGAGCCTGCCAACAGTGCCGGGGACAAACAGACTAATCTAGAAAATAGGATCTTTGCTAGAATCTTCCTATCTACATTCAAGAGGGCAATCGGCCTCCAGTTCTTGATGTCGCTTGGCTCTTTACCTTTAGATGGCAGAATTAACGAGGACACTCTCATGGATGATAATGTACATCGTCTCTCTGTCGATGTTACTAACAGTGGAGGGGACACCATAGATTATGTCAGGGTACTTTAGGTCCTCAGTCTGGGGATCTTTAGATTAGCTGACACTTCCTCCAGATCTTCCTCCCTCCCCAGCAATCACATATAAAGTGTTCCATAGTCTCCTCCTGCTGACAACCAAGGGGACAATTCCAAATCAGGTGATTTTCTAGACAATTTCTATACACATCCACGAGGATTGGAGCCAGGAGGTCTCTGAATTTCTTATAGAATTCTGCTGTTATACCATCTGGACCTGGTGCCTTCTTCAGATATAATTTATCAATAGCCTCCTTAACTTCCTCCACCGTTAAATCTGCTGTCAAAGGAGAAAAGTCCAGATCATTAGTATCAGGCACTGCAGTTGCCTCCAAGAACTGAGCCATCTTATCTTTATCCAAAACTTTCCTCTGAAACAAGTCAGCATAGTAAGATCTCACCACCTCCAGGATACCCTCCCGTGAATCCTGCAATACACCCTGGGAGTCAATGAGACCTGTGACCATTTTTTGGCCACCCTCTCCCTGCAATTCTCAAAGGGATCAGGAGCCCCTAAGGACCCATAATCCCGTTCAAGAACCAGAGAGGTATACCGGCTATACTTATACTTTCAGCCGGTCGATCTTCACTTTGTCATCCCCACCCGCCGAATACAGTGACTCCAATTCTTTGCGCAGCTTTAGGTACTGGCTGTACTTATTCCTCCCTTTATTAACTGACAGTCTCTTTAAGAGGGATCTGATATCCTCCTTGACGTCCTCCCACCAGTCGGTCATGTTGTCATAGAAGTCAACCCTGTCTAGATGAAGCTGGATTAGGGAGTGAACACGACTCTGAACATAGGCATCATCCAGAAGACTGGAATTGAGCTTCCACACCCCTCTACCAATATCCGGATGGTTAGAGGTCCCCAGACAGAAGCACAAGGCGAGGTGATCAGAGTAAGGGACGACCTTCTCACTTAGGGTGCCGACAGCCTCAGTAGGACTCACAAAAGCAAAATCTATCCTACTGCTCCTGTTGGAACATGAATACGTGAATTTTGGCTGTCGACCTCCCTGTGTGAAAACGTCAGTCAGTCCAGCCTGCGTTATGATGTTATGTAGGACCTTTCCGTCCCTGGTCACTGTCCTGCCTGAAGAGCTGTCACCTGATGTCAGTATGGCATTAAAGTCCCCCGCCATCACCATTGGAAGAGAAGTGAAGAGGTAAGGCTTGACGTCATTAAACAGCTGGATCCTGTCAGTCACCGTCTGTGGCCCATAGATGTTAATAAGCCAGAGTCGCCTACCATGGATAGTGACTTCCAGGACCAGACATCTTCTCATGACCACCTCCGTCATCCTATGCACAGTCACATCATTGGTGTTAAACAGGACAGCGACCCCGGCATAAGGCTCCACAGCCAGCGACCAGAAAGATGGACCGGACCGCCATTCCCTCTCAGCCTCTCTCATAAGCCCCAGAGATGTCAGTCGTGTCTCCTGCAGGAAGATGACATCTGTGTCCAGATATGTGAGATGTTCATACACCGCTTGTCTCGTCCTCCTCGCCTTAATACTATTGACATTACTGGAGGTCAGTGTTAATGAGAACCCCGCCATCACAACACAATATAGAAGGAGCAGAGAAACAGCCATCATCATGAGTCAGAGATGTTCTGTCCACCACTGGTGTCCATGTCAGATTCTACCTGAGGTTCTACAGATAAGGGCTTCCGCTTTGGCGAGGGATGGTCTTCTATGTCCCTGTCATCCTCAACATCAATTTTCCTCAACTCTTTCTCATAGTCATCATCGTTGGACTCAGATAAAGCTCCATACTTGTTGGACACGACCATCACACCTGCAGGATTTGGAGCCTTCTTACTCGCACTCTGACCGATGTCATATCTTGCCTCAGGTTTACGGGAGGACGTGTTCTTTTTCTTCCTTTTATTATGACTAACACTCCAATCATCAGATACAGACAGTGATGCTGAAGGGAGGGCTACCTGAGGCTGCTGGGCCTGAGGGACGACCTCCATGTTCCCCTCTGCACCCTCCTGCTCTGGTGTTACATGAGTGGACTCCTGGTGGGCATCTGTACTGGTCAGTATCTCTCCTGACATTGAATCCTCCTCCCCATGCGCCCCTATCACCACATCCTCATCCTCCTGAGCCTCTGCCCCTGCCATCACATCCTCATCAGGGAAGACTCTGCAGATGTTTTGCCAGGCGTCAGGACAGTTCCTGTGAGCGTGGCCCATCTGACCACAGAGGTTGCACCTCACGTCTCGGCAGTCTGCAGCAACATGGCCGATTGCCCCACACAGACTGCACTTCACCACAGTACAGACGTTAGCCAGATGACCTTTGCCACCACATTTGAAGCACTTTCTGGGCTACCCGGGATAATAACATCTTCCCTTCTCCCTCCCAATGAAGAAGGAGTTGGGTAAGTGGGCAGTGATGTTATTATACTGCTGCAGTTTCACTAAAGCTTTCCACCCCATTGTCCAGATACCGTCCTCATCTCTGACCTTGGTGAGTCCAGAGACAAGGTCACAGTGTCTCCGGAGCCACACCTCGATGTCCTGTGGGGGAACGGCCTCATTCCAGAAGGTGACATTTACTGTGACTGTGTCCGGCCTGGAGATAGGAACCATCAGAAACTTATTCCAGCCCTCAGCATCCCTGAACTTGGGGTAACTGGCCCAGAATCTGTCCAGGTCAGATGAGAGCTTGAAGCTGACCTCATAGCCCTGCCTGTCCTGAAGATTAGACACCGCCAGTATCTGATTAACCTCAAACCCCATCTGGCCGCATAGCAGCTCTCTCACCACATACCTGCGTTGTGGCAGATCCTCCTTGGCACCTAAGTATTTAAACCGCACCACATTAATGCGTTTGAATGTCTGGCCGGTATACCTGGCGCTGGAAGTGAAGGATGGGGCGCCGCGGCTCCAGTCATTCCTGGGGGGAACCTGCCGGGTCACACTGGGCCGATTGACAGGGAGAGGGCCTGCAGCAGGGGGGGCTGTCACACCTTGTGGACTAGATGGTAAAGGGGGATAGTCACACATATCATGCACATTATCATTAGCAGCATCATTATCATCAGACAGTGTCATGTCAATTGCAGAATGTGAAACCCCTCCAACCCCCGACCCCATGGGCACAGCATCACCAGCCACAGTCTGTGCCCCAGCCTCATCAGCACAAACAGTCCCCCATATACTGTCCTGCTCCTGTGTGGGGCATTCTGGGACCTGTGGTGCCTCTGCTGGAGTCTGAAGTGTATGTTCTTGTTCACACTCAGCTGCCTCAGCCTCATCAGCACAAACAGTCTCACATATACTGTCCTGCTCCTGTCTTGGGCACTCTGGGACCTGTGGTGCCTCTGCTGGAGTCTGAAGTGTATGCTCCTGTTCACACTTCGCTGCTTGCTGCTGCAGTTGTTTTCCCTCCTGGAAGCAGAAGCTGGCAGCCTCTAACACTGGCCGTGTCCGCTGCTGGGGGTCCCGTCCTGAACATCAGGGGTCCTGGTCTCTACAGCACAGTCCTGCTTATAGGAGGCGAACCGCTCCCGGTTCCTGTAGGTCTCTGCCAGGGGCCCCATGCCCTCCATCACAGACTCAATGTCCTGCACAACACTAGCCAGCTGTACACCCAGTGTGTTCAGTCTCAGGTCATAAGCATCATTACAGGCAGGATTAGTGGTCTTTAGGGTATAGATAAAGTCTACTTCCATTTGCAGCGCTTTTTTCTGCTGCTGTAACTCACCCAGTTTTCTGACCAGTCCCGGTATCTCATCCGCTAGCTGCAGCTCGGGTGCACGCGCCGGCTCCACAGCTTTAGTCTTGTCCACGGGTACAGGGCTTCTGAACACAGTCCTGTGCGGTTCCACCACAGATGGTTTTTGTGGCTCCTTGGCTGGATGCAGGCTCCGCAGCAGGTTTATCGCTGCCACCTGACTGCGACCGTGTGCGTCCTGACCGCGCCATACTGCCATGCTGCTGTAAGTTCTCCTGGATAGTTTGTCTTTCCAAAGACGTCCGTCTCTGCCTGGGAGCAGGAGAGGTGATCTGCACAGCTGGGGCTGATCTCACCTGTGCACCCGGCAGGAGCTGCTTGCTGACTGGGGAGTTACCTGACTTCACATTGTGCTGTAACCCATCACTGACCGACACTTTTCCTTCTTGCTTCTTTGCTGGACTTGGAGAAGATTTTCCTCCCAAACTTTACTTATGGCTTTTTCCTCCTTCACAGAACTGCTGCAGCTTTGGCTCGCTGCATTCACTGGTCTGACAGTGGCTCTGGGATTAACATTCCCATTAGGAGAGGCCTGGGAGGCTTGTCCCAGTGTAGGCCGGGAAGCCTGGGCCTTGCCTGGGGAGCTTCCCCGCCCAGGGTGGCCCCTCCCTGGGCTTGCTCCAGACATGAGGAGATCCTCAAAACACAACCTCACAGCTAGGAGGCAGTATTATAGTAGTTATATTCTTGTACATAGGAGCAGTATTATAGTAGTTATATTCTTGTACATAGGGGCAGTATTATAGTAGTTATATTCTTGTACATAGGAACAGTATTATAGTAGTTATATTCTTGTACATAGAGGCAGTATAATAGTAGTTATATTCTTGTACATAGGAGGAGTATTATAGTAGTTATATTCTTGTACATAGGAGCACTATTATAGTAGTTATATTTTTGTACATAGGGGCAGTATTATAGTAGTTATATTCTTGTACATAGGGGCAGTATTATAGTAGTTATATTCTTGTACATAGGGGCAGTATTATAGTAGTTATATTCTTGTACATAGGAGGAGTATTATAGTAGTTATATTCTTGTACATAGGAGCACTATTATAGTAGTTATATTTTGTACATAGGGGCAGTATTATAGTAGTTATATTCTTGTACATAGGGGCAGTATTATAGTAGTTATATTCTTGTACATAGGGGCAGTATTATAGTAGTTATATTCTTGTACATAGGGGCAGTATTATAGTAGTTATATTCTTATATATAGGGGCAGTATTATAGTAGTTATATTCTTGTATATAGGAGCAGTATTATAGTAGTTATATTCTTGTACATAGGAGCAGTATTATAGTAGTTATATTCTTGTACATAGTGTAAGCTTTCCGGGGGTTTAGCTCTAGGATCGCTGTCTGGGTAGACAGAATGGCACGGAAACAGTTCATTCAGACAGCAGTTTGGTGAAAACTGGCCGCAACCAGTTTTATTAAAGTCCACAGCACACAGATAAAAACAAATCATAAACAGAAAACCTAGGCTTGTCTAGCCACTAAATTACACTTAGATAGATGGCCCTCTCTATCCGGGACCCAGACTCTACCAGTCTGTGCCCAAAACAACACATATCACATATGTTACCAGTATGGAGTTTCACAGACACTCCTCTTTATGTCCGAAGGCAACTCCAATGTCCAGACTTGAGAGAGGTCACCTCCTATTCAGTCGCTATTCGCATGGATTCTCACTG
>JARQOD010000005.1:533236691-533278087 GCA_033576555.1 Oophaga sylvatica | reverse complement strand
CCCTAGACCCCTCACAGCCGAGAATTACTACCCCTGTAGATGGAAAGAGGAAAGCTAACTCCCCCAGTAAGCCCCAAAGTATTAGGAAGCCCCCAAATAAATGGGGTTAACAAGAGAAAACACGAACACAGACAGAAAATAAATTTAGCAAACCGGGCCCAAACTGCTATAGGACAGCACAGGAGAGAATACGTCTGCAACCCAGAAAACCCCCTAAAAACTCCAACCTTCGTTTCCCCAAAAAGCTGAGACCACACGTCCTCGACCACCTATATCAATCTCGGTGTGAAAACGCAGCTACCCCAGTAAAATATCACAAAACTAGCACAAGGCAAAAAAAAATAAACAGAAACCGCACAAGCGCCCAAAGGGGACCCCGGCAACCTCAAAACAATCACAAAAACAAGGAAATCAAACCACGAAAAAAAAAACAGAAAAGTAACTCACTGAATGATAGCGGAGACACAGAAAGCAACTAAATTCAACCAAAAACCAGAAGAAACAATTAATCACCGCGGATCAGGAGGCCACTCACTTATATCAGGCAAGCCCCATCCCCCCTGAACCATTCACCTTGCAGGGAGAACTCTTCTGTTCAACTAGGCTCAATACCCACAACCACCAAAGGAATCCTCACTCCGAAGTCATCTCCAACACTTCAAAACAACATCCCTAAATACTACACAGCACGGAACACTCCCTATATACTGCACCACACGGACACACCTTCTATATACTACACCACACGGGACACCCCCCTTTATATACCACCAGTTCGGACACACCTCTTACACTACACACCACGGGACACATCCTCTATATACACACCGCACGGACCACCTCTATATACTAAAACCACAACCCCTATATACTACACCACAAAACCTCTATATACATACCCAACGGGACAACATCCTCTAATACTGCACCACATGGAAATATCCCTTAACAACCAGCATGGGACCCACCCCTAATACTACACACACGGGACACATCCCTATATACTACACCACACAGGACACATCCTCTATAAACTACACCACACGGGACACATCCTCTATATAAAAAACCCACGGGACACATCCTCTATATACCACTCACACGGGACACATCCTCTATATACACACCACACGGACACAACCTCATATCTACACCACACGGGACACACCTCTATATACTACCAGCCGGACACACCCTTAAACTACACCACAAGGGACACATCCCTTTCTGATAACTACACCACACGGGCACATCCTCTATAACTACACCACACAAGACACATCCTCTATATACTACACCACACTGGGACACATCCTCTACAAACGCACCACACGGGACAAAATCCTCTATATACTACACCACCGGACCATCCTCTATATACTGCACCACACGGGACACATCCTCTATATCAGGTTCGACAAAGTGGCGCCTAGAAAACATGCTTGGCGCCCGGGTTTTGTCGGGGCCCTGACAGGCAGGGGGGCCCCTCGCCATTGGGCCACCCCGGCGCCCGTAGCGGAGGAGAGCGGTGTAAAGCGCCGCCACTGGCCCCCCCCCCCGCCTGCTCCGGGCCCGGCAGCACGGCAACAAAACCACCGCCCCCTCCTCCGCTGCCGCACCCCCACTCCAGGGGGCGCCTGCGCTTCCCTCACCAGCGACGCTGAATGACGTCATCATTCAGCGGCCGGCTGGGCAGAGAGCGCGCGGACGCCGGACAGGTGAGTATGGTGTGTGCTTGTATGTTGTGGTTTCTGTATCAGTGTTGTGTATGTAGTGCGGTGCTTTGTGGGGTGTAAAGTGGGGAGGTGCTTGGGCTGCGCTGCTGTCTGGTGGGGGGGGGGGGGAGGGCAGTGATATAAGATGATGGGGAGGCATTGATGATAATGGGGAGGCATTGATGATGATGGGGGCATTGATGATAATGGGGAGGCATGAGTGTGGGGAGGCATTGAAGATGATGGGGGGGCATTGTTGAGAGGGGAGGCATTGATGATAATGGGGAGGCATTGAAATGATGGGAGGCATTGATGTAAGGGAGGCATTGATGATATGGGGAGGCATTTATGATGATGGGGAAACATTGATGAAATGGGGGAGGCATTGATGATGAGGGAGGCTTGTTTGAAGATGGGGAGGCGATGATGATGGGTGGGGAGGCATTGAGATAAGGGGAGGGCATTGATGATGGGGAGGCATTATGATAATTGGGAGCATTGATGATAATGGGGAGGCTTGATGAAAATGGGGAGGGGATGATGACGAGGGGAGCATTGATGAATGGGGAGGCATTGATGATATGGGGAGGCATTCATATGATGGGGAGGCATTGAGATAATGGGGAGCATTGAGATGAGGGGAGGCATTGATGAAAAGGGGGGGCTTGATGATAATGGGAGGCGATGAGATATGGGGAGGCGATGATGATGATGGGAGGCGATATGAGGGGAGGAATTGATGTGATGGGGAGGCATTGAAGATGGGGAGGCATTCATGATGATGGGAGGCAATGTGATGAGGGGAGGCGATGATTGAGGGGAGGCATTATATGATGAGGGAATGATGAGGGTGGGCAGGCATTGATGATGATGGGGAGGCATTGATGATGATGGGGAGGCTTGATGATAAGGGGAGGCTTTTATGATGGGGAGGCATTGTTGATGAGGGGGGCACGATGATGATGGGGAGGATTGATGATGATGGGGAGGCATTATGAGAGGGGAGGGGATGATGATAATGGGAGGCATTTATGCAAAGGGGGGGCATTGATGTAAAGGAGGTGATATGATGATGGGGAGGCGTTGATGGGTGAGGGGGCATGATGATGATGGGAGGAATTCAGATGATGGGGAACATTCATGATGATGGGGAGGCATTGATGATAAATTGGAGGCATTGATGATGAGGGGAGGCATTGAGATGGGGAGGCAAAAGATGATAAGGGGGCATTGAGATAAAAGGGAGGCGATGATGATGATGGGGAGGCGATGATGATGAGGGGGAGGCATGATATGGGGGGGCTGATGATGATGGGGAGGCATTGATGATGATGGGGAGGCATTTATGAGGAGGGGAGGCATGATGATAATGGGGAGGCACTGATGAAATGGGGAGGCACTGATGATGAGGGGAGGCATTGATGATGATGGAGGCGATGATGAGGGGGAGGCGATGATAGATGGGCAGGCGATGATGAGATGGGAGGCGATGAGATGGGGGGAGGCGATATGATGATGGGAGGCATGAAGATGATGGGGAGGGGATGATATGATGAGGCAATGATGATGATGCAGGCATTGAGATGATGGGGGAGGCATTGATGAAGGAAGGCCATGATGAGATGAGGGGAGGCCATGAAGAGATAAATGAAAAAAAAAAAATTCTGGCTCCTAAAAATTTTTTTGCTGGCTCCTAATTCTGAACAACTTTGTCGACCCCCGCTCTATATACTACACCACACGGCACATCCTCTATATACTGCACCACACTGGAACATCCTATATACTACACCACACGGACATATCCTCTATAAACGCACCCCACGGGACACATCCCTATAACTAAACCCCAACGGGACACATCCCTAAATATTGCACCACACGGGACATATCCTCTATATACTGCACCACACGGGACACATCCTCTTAAAACGCACCACACGGGGGACATCCCTATATACTGCACACGCGGGACACATCCTCTTTACTGCAAAACCCCAAAAAGGACACATCCTCAATACTACCCACCGGGACAACCCTAAAAATAACCACCCGGCAAATCCTCTATATACTTCCCACACGGGAAACACCTCTATTTTTACACCACAGGACACATCCTGATATAATACCACCCCCAGGGGCAAAACCGTTTACTAAACCCCGGGCACCCCATTACTACACCCCGGGCACATCCCCTATAACCAAAAACACACGGGGACACACCTCTATATAAAACCCAAAATGGGAACATCCTCTAATATGCACCGCAGGGGGAACACCTCTTATACTGCACCGCCGGACACTCCTCTATTACTGAAAAACCCAGGGGGCACATCCTTATAACACAACACACGGACACACCTCTCTATTCCGGCTACATTGGGGAAAACAGAAAACATAGAACCAGGTAAAGAGTACAACCATTTTTCTTAGCCGGAGTGCTTTTTCCTGAATCCTTTCTACACTTTTTTCTTTTTATTACAAGAAAGCACGATAATTTGACTTCACTCGTTTTTGGGCAGGTTTAAAAGAACCCTTTTCTAGCACACGAGCTCCCTGCTGCACGTGGCTCCATTTGTACGAGCATTGTTGCAAGAACTGCCTAGAAACCCCCAGCACAAATTTCCCGAGCGCAGGTTCAATAAAACAAATTTCTAACACTAACAGAAGACAAGGTCATTAATAGAGCTTCTCCGGAAAACCCAAAATTTTTACATCGCACGCGGGCAATAGAAAAATATTCCATCCACTTTAAGATAAAAAGAACAATCCAAACACCCCTAAACGAACATGAATGGTACAGAAAGACTTAAAAAAAAGGGTGGCATTTTTTAATGTGTTTTGTTAAAAACCCCTTTTTATACCGGCTATTTCTCAGTTGTTTTTGTTGCATTTTTTTCTGCAGCAAAACCTACGGAAGCCCCAAAAAAAAAAGCATTTTGCTGTTCTTGTGCATCGATAGGCTAAGTGCAAAGTCAGGAAATTTTTTTTTTTTTTGCGTTTTTTCGGGGAAAAAACGCATCAAAAACGCATGTTTTAAGCCCCTTTTCATTTAGAATGAATTCCGAAATTTTTGTGCCTTGGGGCGTTTTTTTCCGCAAAAAAAAAATGCAAAAAACAGCATAGCCTTTAAATTTTGGGTTTCAGCGTTTTCCCGCTTTTTTGACCAAAATTCAAAAAAATCGGGGGAAAAACGCGTAAAAACCGCCAAAAAACGCACCAAAAGGCGCAAATCCCCGAAAAAACGCGCTTTTTTTTGCCCGAAAAAAAGTGGTTTGCTCGGGAATTTTCTGAAAACTTTCTCAAACGGTCCCCTTTTGCCAAAATTTTTGCCCCCTAAAAAAAAGATTAAAAACTTCTTTGAGGTTTTTGCAAAAAACCCGCAGAAAAAACTAAACCTGGTGTTTTATGTTTTTTTGCACATCCAAATTTTTCCTTGGGGTGAAAAAACATTGCGAATATGCAAAAAAAAAAGCTAAGGAAGTGATTTGCTACGTTTTCCAAATCCCCGGGGAAAATAAAACCAGGGGTCGCTGCGATTCTGAAATATATAGTTTTTTGGGGGTAATTGGAAACGAGGTTAAATTTTTTGCAGAAATAAAAGCGCAAAAACTCAACGTAAACATAGCCTTAATACCCTTAACAGATCTTTATTCTGGAGGAGCTTTATATCTCCGTCACGTTTTCCCTCAGCAAACCGTCTACTAAATACTACTGAAAAAATTTTCCTATGTACTGTAAAATAACTACTATAATAGCTCCAAGTAAAGAATATAACTATATAATACGCTCCATGTACAAAAAATAACTACTATAATTTCCCCAGTAAAAAAATAACTACAAATACTCCCCTTGTACAAGAATTTAAAAAATATAAAAACGCTCCCATGTACAAGAAATAACTCAAAAAACGCTCCTATGTACAAAAATTTTCTTTCTATAAACTGCCCCCTTGTTCAAGAAAAAAACACTATAAACTGCTCCCTATGTAAAGAAATAACTACTATAATACGCCCCTTTACAAGAAATTACTACTATAATACGCCCCTAAGTACAAAATTAATCTAATTACGCCCAAAGTACAAGAATATAACTACTATAATACTGCCCCTATGTACAAAATATAACTACTATAATACTGCCCCTATGTACAAGAATATAACTACTATAATACTGCCCTATGTACAAGAATAACAACTATAAATACTGCCCCTATGTACAAGAATATAACTACTAAATACTGCTCCTATAAAAATAAATAAATACTGCCCCTATGTACAAGAATATAACTACATAATACTGCCCCTATGTACAAGAATATAACTACTATAATACTGCCCCTATGTACAAGAATATAACTACTATAATCTGCCCCTATGTACAGAATATAACTACTATAATACGCCCCTATGTACAAGAATATAATACTATAATACCGCCCCTAAAATACAAGAATACATCTACTAAAAATACTTCCCCTATGTACAAGAATAATAACTACTATAATACTGCTCCTATAACAAGAATATAACTACATAATACTGCTCCTATGTACAAGAATATACAACTATAATACTGCTCCAATGTACAAGAATATAACTACTATAATACTGCTCCTATGTACAAGAATATAACTACTATAATACTGCCCCTATGTACAAGAATATAACTACTATAATACTGCTCCTATGTACAAGGATATAACTACTATAAACTGCGCCTATGTACAAGAATATAACTACTATAATACTTCCCCTATGTACAAGAATATAACACTATAATACTTCCCCTATGTACAAAAATTTATACACTACTATAATAATGCCCCTATGACAAGAATATAACTACTATAATTTACTGCCCTATGTACAAGAATATAACTACTATAATACTGCCCCTATGTACAAGAATATAACTACATAATACTGCTCCTATATACAAGAAAAAATAACTACTATAATACTGCTCCTATGTACAAGAATATAACTACTATAATACTGCTCCTACGATAAGAATATAACTACATAATACTGCTCCTATGTACAAGAATATAACTACTATAAATACTGCTCCTATATACAAGAAAATAACTACTATAAACTGCTCCTATGTACAAGAATATAACACTATAATACTGCCTATGTACAAGAATATAACTACTATAATACTGCCCTATTTACAAGAATATAACTACTATAATACTGCTCCTATGTACAAGGATAAACTACTATAATACTGCTCCTATGTACAAGAAAATAATTTCTATGATATTATGATGCAGAGGGAAACTGATAGGGGTAAGACATCAGGTAATTCCTTGAGAACCCTGCAGAGACTCTTGATCTGGTAACTTGCACTTTCCTTAATATGACGTGTCAGTGGAATGGCAATCTCTGCGGTTCAGGTCTCAGACTGGCTGGTACATGTCCTCCGCTTCCAGCAATGGACTGTACATTTTTTCCAGGGTTGGCCTGGCACAGTTACGGTCATATCTACAGTTTAATTACATAGCTCCTGCAGCGTGTGCCAAGCTGCAGCTTTTACAGAAGCGCTGGGCGAGTTCCAAAATGAACACACATGGGAAGTGATCCTATTCGGATTGAATACAGGGGTTTAAAACAAATGCTGCCAATAGGGAAAGTTACAAGGATACTGGTAACAGGGGCTGATTTAGGACACTACCATAATGCTAGTTTTATTACTCAGCTATAAAGTTGTTCCCAGGACGCTTCTTTGGATTGTGTTATCCTTCCATCTACCAAGTATGACCCTCAGGGACGGTCTCGCAAAATCGCCAGCATTAAACTCCAGAAAACACAGTAGGGAATGGTTGGGATTTCATCACAAGCTTTTAGAAGGACACAAAAACTACAAATAAATAAGAGATTAAAATATGTTGCAAGCTCCCGAAATAACTGTGCAAATATCTGACCCCTGGAAGAAAACTGACCCTCTAGTGCCCCGTCTTAAACATTGATCACAAAGGTAGTTTCCTGGTAGTGGCGCTGTTTTTCCCCCAGGAGGAGAGGAATTTTTTTCCAAGGAGCATTGCCATCTTGAAGGGAACCGGTCTGCAGATTCATGCTGCCCAAACCATGGGCAGCATGAATCAGTGCCTGACCGACTGCGCGATTACAGCCGGGTACATTTTCTCTGAACGCTTCAGAGACAGTATAGATAGCATAGTCAACGGCTAATTATCTCTTCATGGAACCACGCTTGTTTATCATCTATCTGCATTTACTTATGGGCTCAGACCTGAATCAACCATTTGTCTGCTGTATGCAGATAATCTCTTCTCTGCTATCCTGGTGCTGTTCACACTGCACTGTGTGCAACCTGATTACCGTCACTGCAATGAAGAATCCAGTTTGTCTGTTCATCACTGCGGTGCTGACGGTTAACCAATTGTTTGCTGTTTGAATACATCTTGCCATTTCCCATCTATCTGCTAAAAACATACAGTTTTACCATTAAACATCTGTCTGCCGTGAGTCCTGGATTGACTTTATACTGTACTTATATAACTACTCAGAGGCAGCTATTTAGGAGAGAGGAAATCTAGTGGGGAGTTTACCTTAAACTTTTGGCCTGGAACCTTCCTCTTTTCTTGGATCAGTTTGGAGGGCGGGACTTGGTCAATAACCATGATTGAAATAGGAAAAAAAAATAGCACAAATTGTCAGAAAGGTCACTTTCACAAAATTCAGTATTGATCAGTCTTTTACATAAGCATTTGTAAGCCAAAACTTGGATTGGGAGAAAAATGCAGAAGTGGTGACGTTTTCCCCATTAGGGTATGTGCACACGTTGCGGATTCTGCTGCGGATCCGCAGCAGAACTGCAAGTGATGTACATACATTAGATTCAATGGAAAAAAAAAAAAACACAGTCACATGCTGCGGATTTTTCCGCGCGGATTTGGTGCGGATTTAAATCCGCAGCATGTCACTTCTTTTGTGCAGTTCCGCAGCGTTGTTAGCCCTGCTCTAAATAGAAATCCGCAGTCTGAAAACGCAGGGGAAATCCGCACAAAAACCGCGGCAAATCCGCAGTAAATCCGCAGGTAAAACCCAGGTCATTTTACCTGCGATTTACCAAAATCTGCGCGGAAAATTCCTCAGCAGAATCCGCACCGTCTGCACTTAGCCTAAATTTTTCCACTCCTGATTTTGGCTTACAAACACTATGTAAAATACTGACCGAATACTGAAGGTGGCATGAGACAGATATATAAAATGTAGAGCAAATGAACAATGTAGGGGTTGTCCTTAGCAAGCGATCAGATGCCAGCTCAAACTTTAGAGGGACCTTTGGGAAAAAATAAAACATAACCTGGTTATACAGAAATGCTCCTCTTGCACCCTTTATCATTTTCCCCCAATAGCACACATTTACCAAGACTGGTGTATCAGTCGGACACATGCCATGGTATCCATCCACCATAGGGACCTAATCCAAATAAATACATATTAATTTTTTTGTTCTATTTTTTTGTTGAGCTCTAACAGGAAATCACAGTTTCTTGAAATTTTGAAAAAACAAAAATTATCACCGAGGTCTTGCACATTTTTGCTCATTCCTTTTTAAATAAATATGGCCAAACACTCTCCCGGAGACCAACCCCACTTCTAGACATTTTAGAATCGGAAATGGGCCTTCTGGGAAACGAGGTCAGTGCTTTGATAGTCACCTATGTCCTCTCTCAAGCACATAGGGTTTATTTTGGGTGTATTCCAGAGGAATAAAGAGTGGAAGTTAGAAAAATTGTCCAAAAAAAAACTCACTTGCAAAAGGTGAGAAAATACGGTTTAGAAGTAAACTTCTCGTAAATGTTCGAGGAAGGTCTACGAAGGTCCATGATATAGATATCCCAAAAATCTCTTAACACAACTCTACAGTCAGGCCAAAAGTTTTGAGAATGACACAAATATTAATTTTTACAAAGTCTACGCTTCACTTTTTCTAATGGCAATTTGCATATACTCCAGAATGTATAAAGAGTGATCAGCTTAACAGCAATTACTTGCAGTCAATATTGGCTAGAAAATGAACTTTATCCCCCAAAACACATTTCAACATCATTGCACCCTGTCTTAAAAGGACCAGCTAACCTCTTTTCAGTGATTGCTCCATTAACACAGGTGTGGTGTTGATGAGGACATGGCTGGAGATCAATCTGTCATGTTTAAAGTAAGAATGAACCACTGGACACTTTAAAAGGAGGCTGGTGCTTGGCATCATTGTTTCTCTTCTGTTAACCATGGTTATCTCTAAAGAAACACTGCTGTCATCATTGCAATGCACAAAATGGCCTAACAGGAAGAGTATCGCAGCTAGAAAGATTGCACCTCAGTCAACAATCTATCGCATCATCAAGAACTTTAAGGAGAGATTCCATTTTGTTGCCAAAAAGGCTTCAGGGCGCCCAAGAAGACCATCAAGCGCCAGGACCGTTCTTAAAAGGTTTCAGCTGCGGGATCTCTACCAGCAGTGCAGAGTTTGCTCAGGAAAGGCAGCAGGCAGGTGTGAGTGCATCTGCACGCACTGTGAGGCAAGACTCTTGGAGCAAGGCCTGGTCTCAAGGAGGGCAGCAAAGAAGCTACTTCTCTCCAAAAAAACATCATGGACAGACTGATAATTCTGCAAAAGGTACAGGCAGTGGACGCTGAGGACTGGGGTAAAGTTTATTTTCCTCTGATGAATCCCCTTTTCGATTGTTTGGGACATCAGGAAAATGCCTCATTCGGAAAAGATAAGGTGAGAGCTACCACCATCTTGTCTCATGCCAATGTTAAGCATCCTGAAACCATTCATGTGTGGGGTTGCTTCTCAGCCAAGGGAATCGGCCTCTCCACAGTCTTGCCTAAAAACACAGCCATGAATAAAGAATGGTACCAGAATGCCCCCAAGAGCAACTTCTCCCAACCCTCTAAGAGCAGTTTGGCGATCAACAATGCCTTTTCCAGCATGAGGAGCACCTTGCCATAAAGCAAAGGTGATAACTAAATGGCTCAGGGAACAAAACATTGATTTTGGGTCCATGGCCTGAAACTCCCCAATCTTAATCCCATTGAGAACTTGTGGTCAACATCAAGAGACAGGTGGACAAACAAAAACCTAAAAATTCTGACAAAATGAAAGCATTGATTGTGCAAGAATGGACTGCTATCAGTCCGATTTGGTCCAAATTGATTGAGAGCATGCCAGGGAGAATTGCAGAGGTCCTAAAGAAAAGGGTCAACACTGCAACTATTGACTTGCTGCATTAACTCATCTAACTGTCAATATAAGCTTTTGTTACTCATATTTTTGCAATTATTATATTCGTCTGTGATAAAAACATCTGTCAAACACACAGAAAAACCAGAGGGCAGCAGATCATGTGAAAATATAATATTTGTTGTCATTCTCAAAACTTTTGGCCATGACTGTACAGATCAATTATCATTGCGAGAAGAGCCGCCATATACTTTAATAGCATTGGCCAAACTTGCTACGACCAATCGTTCGACCATCTACCAAATAATTGCCTCTGTATTGGCTTGGTAATGATGGTGAAGGGTGTATATAGGGTGCATGGATTAGCAAAGTAGGCTGGTAGCCTTACATCTACCTTACATCTAATAAGGAGAGGATTAACAAGCAAATAGGATAACGTTATGTGAGAGTGGATAACCAATTTGCGCAGCAGCCATTTTACTACAGTGCTGCAGCCGCCGGCTCCTTAAGCGACCCCTGTGTTTTGGTCGTTCGACCCCCGGGGGGGTCGCGACCCACGGGTTTGAGAACCGCTGCCTTAGACGCTGCAAGATCGTCTCTACTGGTTAGGCCTTCTTTTCACCCTATCGCCTCCCAGAGATGTATAATAACATTACTCATCTAGTTAGCTCAGCGTTCTCAACCTATGGTCGCGACCCCCGCGGGGGTCGAACAACCAAAACACAGGGTCGCTTAAAGGAGCCGGCGGCTGCAGCACTGTAGTGACAGTTCCCAGCCGCCGACTTCATTAGACATCCATACTACCCTGCTCGCTCCGTCGCTGCAGGTCCCTGCTCCCTGTCCGGCTGCGTCAGCTTCCTCCTGGCAGTGCGGTGACGTAGTACCGCTCATTAAGGTAATAAAATATGACGTGACGCCACTCCCATAGGCGTGGCGTCCATATTCATGTCCTTAATGAGCGGTATTACGTCACCGCTGCGCACGAGGGAACTGATGCCACCGACAGGGATGCAGGGACCTGCAGCGACAGAGCGAGGAGGGTAAGTAATGGTGGAGAGGGGGAGCGAGCCATGTATACAGGATGGGAGGGGGGAGCGGAGCCATATATACAGGATGGGAGCGGAGCCATATATACAGATGGGAGGATGGGAGCGGTGCCATATATACAGATGGGAGGATGGGAGCGGAGCCATGTATACAGGATGGGAGGTCGAGGAGCGAAGCCATAATATACAGGATGGGAGGGGGAGGGGAGCCATATAACAGGATGGGAGGGTGGAGGGGAGCCATATATACAGGATGGATGGGAGGGGGAGCGGAGCCATGTATACAGGATGGGAGGATGGGAGCGGAGCCATATATAAAAGGATGGGAGGGGAGCGGAGCCATGTATATAGGATGGGAGGGTGGGAAAGCGGAGCCATGTATACAGGATGGGAGGATGAGCGGAGCATATATACAGGATGGGAGGGGGGAGCGGAGCCATGTATACAGGATGGGGAGCGGAGCCATGTATACAGGATGGGAGGATGGTAGCGGAGCCATATTATACAGGATGGGAGGATGGGAGCGGAGCCATATATACAGATGGGAGGATGGGAGCGGAGCCATGTATACAGGATGGGAGGATGGGAGCGGAGCCATGTATACAGGATGGGAGGACGGGGGAGCGGAGCCAAATATACAGGATGGGAGGGGGAGCGGAGCCATATATACAGGATGGAGGATGGGAGCGGAGCCATGATAACAGGATGGGAGGGGGAGGGGAGCCATATATACGGGATGGGAGCGGAGCCATATATACAGCATATTTCCCGATGGCTTTAGCCAGTGGTGTAGCAGGGCGTAGCGTGGGCGGGCGTAGGGGGCGGGCGTAGGGCGGGGGCGTAGCGTGGGCAGGCAGAAACGTGTGGGGGCGGCGTGGCAGCAGCAGCAATTCCTCCTCCCACGGAGTCCACAGTGCAGCAGCCCGGGACCCTCCGGAGCTGAGCGGCGGGTCGGTGAGTCCACTGTGCGGGGAGAGTGGGTACCCGCCTGAGCAGGCGGCGCAATACTTACCTCTCCCCGTGCCTCCGTAGCTCCGGGCTCCAGGGGGCGCCTGCAGGGCGCCCGTGCTTCCTGTCACAGCAGCGCCGCTGGATGACGTTACATTCACGGCCGGCTGTGGCAGAGAGCGCGGGCGCCGGACAGGTGAGATGGAGGTGTATGTGTCTGTGTTATCATGTGTGTGTGTGTGTCTGCCTGCGTGTGTGTAGTGAGAGAGTGCTGCGGTGCTGTCTGTGTGTGGTGCTGATGTGTGATGGTGATGGGGGGAGGCAGTGATGGTGGTGAGGAGGCAACGATGATGATGGGGAGCCAATGATGATGGGCAGGGAAAGATGATGATGATGGGGAGGCGATGATGATGGGCAGGCAATGATGATGATGATGATGGGGAGCGATGATGATGGGGAGCCAAGATGATGAGCAGCAATGATCATGATGAGGGGAGCCAATGATGATGGGCAGGCAATGATGATGATGATGATGGGGAGGCGATGAGAAGGGGAGCCAATGATGATGGGCAGGCAATGATGATGATGGGGAGCCAATATGAGGGCCCGGGCAATGATGAGATGATGGGGAGGCAATGATAATGATGATGGGGAGGCAATGATGAGGGGAGGCGATGATGATGATGGGGAGGCAATGATGATGATAATGGGGAGTCTTTCCACAGTGCCCTTTCCTGAGCCGTAACAGTGCAGAACGCAGCACAGTGCAGAGGAGAGCTCCATATTTTGTATGGAGCATTATATGGGACCAGTATTCTTTATGGAGCATTATATTTGGCCCATAATACTCTATGGAGGACTATGTGGTGCCCATGATATTGTATGGAGGACTGTAATTATTTTTTGGTTTGGGGGTCACCGCAACATGAGGAACTGTATTGCGGGGTCACGGCATTAGAAAGGTTGAGACCACTGAATTAGCTGGTACCTCTTGCTTTATGTGAATGGACACATCTACCTAATGATCTGAGTGCTGGTGGAAACACAGAGCTCAGATACTCTCTCCAATCACCAGGACTCTGTATTGTGATCCACTGTGATCAGCCAATAGAAAATAGCTTTCTAAAACCTGTTTTTTTAGGAAAGGAGCAAAATCTATGCAGTAACAAGTAGTATAGCTGAGAAGACTCCTTCTGAAGGAAAGGTAAGAAGGGATTATATTGTTAGCTGTCAGAGGGGAAGAAGACTACTTCTGCAGGAAAGGTTAAGAAGGGATTATTGTTAGCTGTCAGAGGGGAAGAAGACTACTTCTGCAGGAGAAATTATATATTATTAGGCCTCTTTCACACTTCAGTCATTTGGCGTCAGTTCAAATTTGCCAAAGTGTGAAAAAGCGGATCCGCCAGAAAGTGGAAAAAACGGATGCAAATGGATCAGTTTTCAGACGGATCCGTCATGAACTTTTCAACCCCACAGTGATCCGCTGGCGGATTCTGTCAAAAACGATGAAGGCGGATCCGCCACCCATAGGCGCCCATTATAACAAAATGGCGGATGCGGCGATCCGCCATAGTCCGCATTTTGACGCACACAAAAAATGTTGCATTGGATGTTTTCCAAAAAAGGCGGATGCCAAATTATGACGGATCCGTCAAAAAACGGATCA
Organism: Oophaga sylvatica; assembly: GCA_033576555.1. NCBI lineage: Eukaryota > Metazoa > Chordata > Amphibia > Anura > Dendrobatidae > Oophaga > Oophaga sylvatica. The sequence continues at coordinate 533,263,490 of JARQOD010000005.1, read as the reverse complement.
AACGGACGACCATCCGTCAAAATCCGTCCTAATGCAAGTCAATGTGAAAAAAGCGGATCCACCATAAAAAAAAAAATGGCGATCCGTTTTTTCACAATTTGGCGGATTTTTGACTGACGTCGCACGACTGAAGTGTGAAAGAGGCCTTACATGTCAAATTGGAAACAAGACTCCTTCTGCAAGAGGTGTGAAATATAGTTAGCTGTCAGAGGGGAAGAAGACTTCTGGAGTAGAGGTGAGGTACTGTTAGATATCAGAGGGGGAAGAAGACTCCTTCTGCAGGAGAGGTGAGGTATTGTTAGATATCAGAGGGGGGAGAAGACTCCTTCTGCAGGAGAGGTGAGGTATTGTTAGATATCAGAGGGGGAAGAAGACTCCTTCTGCAGGAGAGGTGAGGTACTGTTAGATATCAGAGGGGGGAGAAGACTCCTTCTGCAAGAGAGGTGAGGTATTGTTAGATATCAGAGGGGGAAGAAGACTCCTTCTGCAGGAGAGGTGAGGTACTGTTAGCTGTCAGAGGGGGAAGAAGACTCCTGCAGGAGAGGTGAGTGTCATGGTGCATCGCACGAAGATCGTCGCGATTGCACATTCTGACTTCTCACAGCTGAGCTGCTGTTTCTTTGTGTTTGGTTATGAGAGAGTTAATTTTAACCTAGCTCTTTGCTAAGACTAGGTCCAGCCTCGCCCGGCTGCTTTTGATTATGTTCTAATTAGTTTCCTTTATATTCCTGCCAGTCTGGGGTTGGATGCCGGTGAAAGCATTCATGTAGTCTAGCAGACTGGATCGGTTCTGAGAATATTTAAGCTAAGAGCTCCTTAGTTGTTTTTACTCTTACAGCATATAGTTTTTCTCTGAGACCTAAGGTGTTCCTACTGTGTGTGAGTTTTTGTATGTAAGACTTTATTTACTTTATTTCTTATCTTTCTTGTATGTCTTTCTGTTCATTAACCGTTACCTGGTCATTTCCCTTTGGGGGTATTCAGGGTCCTTCTTAGGACTAGAATACAGTTGGCAGGGATTGATAGGAGACAGGGTTTACGCTGGTGCCTGGACCTCTGTACCTTTAACAGTACCTCCAGGTTGAGGGTTTAGTTAGGGACCCCAGTTAGGGTCAGCTTAGACCCCGGTCACCCTCTAGCCAGAGACAGCGTATAACGGATTCCGTTTTGACCCACTGGACTTTCTGTCAGGTAAATCTATGTTATCATATATCTATGCGCATGTTATATAGTATGTTGCCCTTTTGATATAGATTATTGTCATCACATATATATATCTGCTATACAGCGTGACATTTTCACCGGCCCATACTAAAGATTCTCCTCAGCTGTCATGGATCCAGTAGCCCAGCTGGCCCGGCAGTTGCAGGGATTGTCCATGGGTTGGCAGACATTAAGTCCAAGGTTTTGTCCCCCCGGAGCAAACCAGATCTGAACCTAAGGTTGCTCTCCCGGACAGGTTCACTGGTGGGCGGGACAAATTTTTACTTTCCGGGAGGCATGTAAATTGTACTTTCGGCTGCGGCCTCGGTCATCTGGGAGTGAAGAGCAGAGGGTGGGAATTGTTATCTCGCTCTTACAAGGGGACCCTCAATCTTGGGCGTTCTCTATTCCTCCAGGCTCCCCGATCTCCAGTCAGTGGATCGATTTTTTTACTGCCCTGGGTCTGGTATATGATGATCCGGATCGAGTCTCCCTTGCTGAAACAAGGTTACGTAAAATACGGGAAGGAAATCGTCCAGCGGAGGAATATTCTTCTGAGTTCCGTAGATGGCAACAGATACTCAGTGGAATGACCCAGCTCTTAGAAGCCAGTTTTGTCAAGGGTTGTCTGACAAATTAAAAGATTGTTGGCTCAGTATGATTCTCCTCCATCACTGGAGGGTGCGATGGCCCTCGCTATTCGCATTGATAGACGTCTTCGGGGAAGACGCGAGTAACTCCGCCCCCCGTGATGACTCCACCTACTACAAAGTCCCTTATACTGAGGTTCCCCTGGTCTGTTCTGAGGAACCCATGCAGTTGGGAGGGACATCATTTTGTAGGAGGGAATCAGCGGTGCGCCCGCAAGACTAAAGGTGTTTCTTTTGCGGGAGAGAGGGACATTTTGTTGGGGGGTGTCCATCCCGGACCTCTTTGAACCAAGGAGTTAACCTGGGAGTGTGTATTTCGTCCCCAAATCCCTCATTTCTCGTGCCGCGGAGGTGGTGATTGGTACTAGAACTGAGAGGATTTCTGTTTTTCTTGATAGTGGGTCCGGGGCTAATCTGGTGGACGCTCGGTTTGCCCAGGTGCATGGTATGCAACTGAGTGTATTGGCCAAACCGGTCCCTATACTCTCTATTGATTCTAGACCTCTTGGTCAAGTAGCTTGGTACAAGCTGTTCATAACATAGATCTTCGAGTAGGGGCAATACATAAAGAGCAAATTGTCTTGTTATGTGTTGGAGGTCTGCCTGCTCCTATTGTGTTGGGACTTCCTTGGTTGGCTAAACATAACCCAGTGATTGATTGGCAATCCAGAAAGATAACCAGTGGGGTGAATTTTGCAAGAATAACTGCAGAGCACGGTCATCGGTGCGGTTGTGCCTGGGACTTTGCCCCTTTTCTGGAGGACTTTTGGAGGTGTTCTCAGAGGAGGGGTGTAAAGAGTTACCTCCTCATCGCACATATGACTGCTCAATAAGTTGCTTCCTGATGCCTTATCTCGTACTTTCCCAGGGGTCGGGAAGACGGATGATCCGGTTCCTATTCCTCAGGAGGGAGTTGTAGTGTCAGCTGTATGCTCTGAGCTTGAGGGGGAGGTATTGGGGGCTCAGGGGGACGCCCCTGTGGGACTTCCAGGGAGACTGATAGTTCCAGATCGCTTAAGATGAAGGTTACGGAGAACCCTTACAAACGGATGGCTGATAGGAGGAGAGTTTCTGGTCTAGATCTGAAGGTGAACGATCTGGTGTGGTTTGTCTACCAGGAATATAAAACTTAAAGTTCCCTCCTGGAGGTTGGGTCCCAGATTCATCGGGCCATACAGGATCAGTTCCATAATTAATACTGTGGCATTTTGTCTGGACCTCCCTCCTACGTTTAAAATTCATATGTGTTTCACAAGTCATTACTTAAAAGGTATGTGGCACCAGTCATACCGTCACCTCTACCTCCTCCTTCAGTGGTAGTCAATGATAACGTGGAAGTTCATTGGAGGGGGTATGGTCCTGAGGAGAGGACGTGGGTCCCTGCGTCGGATGATAACGCAGATCGATTGGTTCGGACCTTTCACACAATTTACCCGGACAGACCTGGTCATGAGGGTCCGGAGGCCCCTCGTAGAAGGGGGGTACTGTCATGGTGCATCGCCACGAAGATCGTCGCGATTGCACATTCTGACTTCTCACAGCTGAGCTGCTGTTTCTTTGTGTTTGGTTATGAGAGAGTTAATTTTACCTAGCTCTTTGCTAAGACTAGGTCCAGCCTCGCCCGGCTGCTTTTGATTATGTTCTAATTAGTTTCCTTTATATTCCTGCCAGTCTGGGGTTGGATGCCGGTGAAAGCATTCATGTAGTCTAGCAGACTGGATCGTTCTGAGAATATTTAAGCTAAGAGCTCCTTAGTTGTTTTTACTCTTACAGCATATAGTTTTTCTCTGAGACCTAAGGTGTTCCTACTGTGTGTGAGTGTTGTATGTAAGACTTTATTTACTTTATTTCTTATCTTTCTTGTATGTCTTTCTGTTCATTAACCGTTACCTGGTCATTCCCTTTTGGTGGTATTCAGGGTCCTTCTTAGGACTAGAATACAGTTGGCAGGGATTGATAGGAGACAGGGTTTACGCTGGTGGCCTGGACCTCTGTACCTTTAACAGTACCTCCAGGTTGAGGTTTAGTAGGACCCCAGTTAGGGTCAGCTTAGACCCCGGTCACCCTCTAGCCAGAGACAGCGTATAACGGATTCCGTTTTGACCCACTGGACTTTCTGTCAGGTAAATCTATGTTATCATATATCTATGCGCATGTTATATAGTATGTTGCCCTTTTGATATAGATTATTGTCATCACATATATATATCTGCTATACAGCGTGACAGTGAGGTACTGTTAGATATGAAGGGGGAAGAAGACTCCTGCAGGAGAGGTGAGGTACTGTTAGATATGAGAGGGGGAAGAAGACTCCTTCTGCAAGAGAGGTGAGGTATTGTTAGATATCAGAGGGGGAAGAAGACTCCTTCTGCAGGAGAGGTGAGGTACTGTTAGCTGTCAGAGGGGGGAGAAGACTCCTTCTGCAGGAGAGTTGAGGTATTGTTAGATATCAAAGGGGGAAGAAGACGCCTTCTGCAGGAGAGGTGAGGTACTGTTAGATATGGAGGGGGGAAAGAAGACTCCTTCTGCAGAGAGGGTGAGGTACTGATAGATATGAGAGGGGGGAGAAGACTCCTGCAGGAGAGGTGAGGTACTGTTAGATATCAGAGGGAAAGAAGACTCCTTCTGCAGGAGAGGTGAGGTACTGTTAGATATGAGAGGGGGAAGAAGACTCCTGCAGGAGAGGTGAGGTACTGTTTAGATATCAGAGGGGGAAGAAGACTCCTGCAGGAGAGGTGATGTACTGTTAGATATCAGAGGGGGAGAAGACTCCTGCAGGAGAGGTGAGGTACTGTTAGCTGTCAGAGGGGGAAGAAACTCCTTCTGCAGGAGAGGTGATGTACTGTTAGATATCAGAGGGGGGAGAAGACTCCTGCAGGAGAGGTGAGGTACTGTTAGATATCAGAGGGGAAAGAAGACTCCTTCTGCAGGAGAGGTGAGGTACTGTTAGATATGAGAGGGGAAGAAGACTCCTGCAGGAGAGGGTGAGGTACTGTTAGATATCAGAGGGGGAAGAAGACTCCTTCTGCAGGAGAGGTGATGTACTGTTAGATATCAGGGGGAAAGACTCCTGCAGGAGAGGTGAGGTACTGTTAGCTGTCAGAGGGGAAGAAGACTCCTTCTGCAGGAGAGGTGAGGTACTGTTAGCTGTCAGAGGGGGAAGAAGACTAATTCTGTCCAAAGCTCAAGTATTATGAATATTCCTCGCTGCACATTAGACATAGCATGGCTATTGAATGTATCGAAATAGAAAGAAAGCAGAGAGACACAGGAAAGCTCCTTCTGTGCTGAAGACAGAGAAACCATGCATGTCACATTTCCCTGCACAGGGAGAGCCAACAGCAAATAAAAGTGCAGGATCAACTGCACATGGCAGACTAGAGTTCTTGTGCAGTAGCAATGGAAGGAAAACACAGGGCTGAGATGGGAAAATGAGAAGTGAGCACAGCCTTGGTCCAACTGTCATGATGGACTGATCTGTAAGCCAGACCAGTGACGTTCAAATGTTTTTTGCTCACTGCTAGTAAATATAAGGTATCATGTAATTTATACAATTTGTTTTAATGTAGGGAATTAATTATGTTTTTTTTAATCTTTTTGCATTGCAGTGTGATTTTATGGTTTTTTTAATCTTTTTGCATGCAGTGTGATTTATCTTTTTCATCATGTACTTATTTTTACATTTTCTTTTAATCAGGGGCACTTCTACTTTTAACTTTTTTTTTTTTTTACTTTTAAGCATAATGTTATCTGAACCTGTCCATATCGGCAAATCTAAGTGCTCATTTGTATCGCGGAGTTGGTAGAGATAGCTGTCTGGTCTGCCGAGAGAACATTCAGTCGAAGGCTACGTCATTTAATCCCGAAATAGCACATCAAAGTCGAAAAATAGTAATTGGTAAATTTGGAAGATTTTTCAGTCATAAGGTATCTTTCGCATTTAAAAAACAAGTATGTATAAAGCAGTCTCTGCCGGAAATCTAGCGTAAAGTAGCTTTGAAACTAGTATTTGTGCAAACATTTTGCAACTTTTGGTATTTTCATGAAAGAAGTTGTCCATTATTGGGACAACCCACTTTAAATTTCAAGAAAAATAAGAAACGTACATACTCATTTTTTTCACGGCAGTGACATGATGTTGTTACGTCCCGTAAGCACTGCAGTTTATCAGTAGGGCTGCAGTCGTCACACAAGTTTGAAGGCTGCAGTCGATCAGTGGCCGCTGATTGGCTGCAGCATTTTCATGACATAATAATGTAACATGACCGCCTGGAGACACAGGGCCAACATCACTGAAACAGTGCTGCTCTGGAAAGTGAAGTATAACCTATTTTTGTTTTATTGAAGCTACGGTACTTTAGCAATTAAGATTAGGCCGTCTAGTGCTGTACAACCACTTTAAGACAGAACTGTATTCTAGTCCATGGGTTACTTAATGGACTTAGCGCATATTACTCCGGCAGGCTCTTTATCAAGACCAGCATACAAAACAGTTGATTAATTGCATCATTGTGGTGCAACATTTTTTCACTGCAAAAAAAAAAATGTCACTGAAGCTCTCAATCAAAAATTACTAGTTTGGCGGGAATTTTTTCTTTTTCCTAAAAATGATTTGGAAAATTAAAAAAAAATGCTCATAAATGTGGGTGCGGGAGTTTCACTGTGTAATTATCAGCTAAAACACACAACCAATGCCCTGAGGGAAGTTAAAGCACTGGGTACACGACACCTCATTCACAAGAGTAATGTCTATAAATACTACGGCTATCAGACTCACAAATTATACAACTTGTAGAACATTTTCCACACAAACAAAAAAAAAAAAATCGCCAGCCTCATCTGAAGATAATCAGGACAGATTCGGCCTCTTCTGTCAAGCTGTCAATACCTTTTCTCGGTTGTAATAATTTCTAGGAAAATTACAAATATGTTGGGCTTAATAGCTCCCACATGGCGTTATCCCCTACCTCTCCCAAACCACTCAATAGAAAAACCATCTAAACGTAAAGAAATGCAGAAACGGCATAGACTTACAGTTTAAGGGCTCTTTCAGACATCCATGATCGTTGGTCCAATCTCGGATCGCAATGTGCGGACTGGCAGCACGTTTCCCGACCCGAGAGTGCCAGTCTCATAGAAATATGTGAGGCTTTCACGCTCTGGTCGAGAGACGCATTGACAGTCCGCCATGGACATCTGAAAGAGACCTAAAAGTCTGTGTGACCATCGTAATGGTCACCATATCGGTTGTAACTAAGTTCGAGCAGGACCCAGGTCAAGATGCTCGTACTAAACATCATTCATTTAGTATGACCCTTCGTAAATCGCCGATCGACTATGGGTAGAAATCAGCCCAATTTTATATTTTTTCCTACTATTATTTAGTGCACCATTTATAAATACCCGTCGATGTACAAGATATCTAAACCGTGGAACCAAGAAGAATTTATTATCTCCTATTACTTGAACGCCTGCCAGATCTTGAGACAAAACTGCATTATGGTGTCTTGTAACACAACCCATAGCTGACCTTGAAAGCCTCTCAGCTTTTACCCTTCTCCACTGATCCATTTTTTAGTGGCCCTTCAGGGTTACTGTCCTTCCGAGCAATTAAATCAATGCATAGCGGAATACAGGGATGAAAAAAAAAATAGATATGTAAAAAAACTGTTCACGTATGTATCTTAGCAAAGATGGAAGACAATATCTAAAACTTACTGACACGGATATATTCATATATACACACTCCTCAACACTGAAATCACAACACCAAGAAGGAAAAGTGGGGGAGTTATGAAAATCACAGGATGGAGACATATTACTGATCCGTAACTGAGCGTCATGTGCAGAAATCCTGCACTTACAGCCTTGGCTGCTATAAATGAGGTCATTAATGGTCATATGGGGTTGTCTTGGGAAAATCATCAAGATCCGCTGCTGGCAGAGCCCTGTGCAATCACCAACCAATGAAATCCCGAATGTGTCTGATAGGAGACAGGTCAGGAGATGCTGCAGTCATAGCAGCACATTTAGGCCACGCAGGGTGCTCACTGCAGCACGAGCAACATGGGGCCTGGTGTTGTCATGTTGAAGGACCAGGGCCGCCATCAGGGCATTATCTCCCTTACTGCTGTATGGGGCCGGTGAACAGCAGTACAGAAGGGGGGCCCGCAGGTCAGGGGCCCCACTCCTGTGCTTCTAGACATCGGGCCCCAAGTGTTGTGCCTGTGCGCTGCTGCCGGGCCTGCGGCACACACATTTGCAGAGCCGCCACAGCGCCCGACATCAGAGAGAAGTGAAAATAGCTGAAGGACCTGTGGTGAGGTCATCATTATCACAGGCATTCACCATTCATTAGCTCCGCCCCCTGATCACATGACGATGGTGTCACCACAGGTCCTTCAGCTCACACAGCAACAGCTGCATCTTCGCCGCAGGACCGTGGCCAGGTAAGAAGAAACTTTGTTTATTTTATTATTGAAAGGGGAGAATGAAGACACTTTGGCAGAGATACTGGGCAGGATGGGAGACACTGAGGCAAGATGAGAGACACTGGGCAGGATGGGAGACACTTTGGCAGAGATACTGGGGCAGGATGGGAGATACTAGGGCAGGATGGGAGACACTGGGGCAAGATGGGGGATACTGTGGCAGGATGGGAGACACTGGGCAAGATGGGAGATACTAGGGCAAGATGGGAGATACTGGGGAAGGATGGGAGACACTGGGGCAGGATGGGAGACAAGGGGCAGGATGGGAGACACTGAGGCAGGATGGGAGACGCTGGGACGGGATGGGAGATGCTGGTACAGGATGGGAGATACTGGGGCAGGATGGGAGACACTGGGGCAGGATGGGAGACACTGTGGCATAGACACTGGGGCAGGATAGGAGACACTGGGGTAGAGACACTGGGGCAGGATGGGAGACATGGGGGCAGGATGGGAGACACTGGGACAGGATGGGAGACACGGGGCAGGATTGGAGACACTGGGGCAGGATGGGAGACACTGGGGCAGAGACACGGGCAGGATGGGAGACACTGTGGCAGAGACACTGGGGCAGGATGGGAGACACATGGGGCAGGATGGGAGATACTGGGGCAGGATGGGAGTCCATGGGGCAAGACTGGAGATACTGGGGCAGGATGGGAGATACTGGGGCAGGATGGGAGACACTGGGGCAGGATGGGAGACACTGGGGCAGAGACACTGGGGCAAGATGGGAGATACTGGGGCAGGATGGGAGACACTGGGGCAGGATGGGAGACACTGTGGCAGAGACACTGGGGCAAGATGGGAGATACTGTGGCAGGATGGAGATACCGGGCAGGATGGGAGAAACCAGGGCAGAATGAGAGACACTGGGCAGGATTGGAGACACTGGGGAAGGATTGGAGACACTGGGGGAGGATGGGAGACACTGGGGCAGGATGGGAGACACGGGCAAGATGGGAGATACTGGGGCAGGATGGGAGATACTGGGGAAGGATGGGAGACACGGGGGCAGGATGGGAGACACAGGGGCAGGATGGGAGACACAGGGCAGGATGGAGACACCGGGGCAGGATGGGAGACACGGGGCAGGATGGTAGACACTGGGCAGGATGGGAGACACTGTGGCAGAGACACTGTGGCAGGATGAGAGACACCAGGGCAGGGTGGGAGACAAGGGGCAGGATGGGAGACACAGGGGCAGGATCATTGTGCAGGGTCATGAGCCAAGATGGAGACACATGGTGCAAGATCATGGGGCAGATGGGACAGGTTGTGGAGATCATATGAGGCAGGATGGGACATCACATGGGGGCAGAATGGATAATCATGAGGGCAGGATGGGAGAACATATGGCTGGAGCCAGGAATGAGACACACGGGGGCCAGGATGGGGGATATTATTACCATAGGGGCTAATTAAGGGATATTATTACTGCAGTGATGTATTTATTTTATTTTTTGAGGATACTGTTATAAATGGGGGGTGGTCCTGTTACTGTGCAGAGCAACACTATGTCGCCTTTTTTTTTCATCTGGTGTAGTTCAGAATTTGGGGAAAAAATAAGTAATGTGTTCTGCAAGCCGAGCTCTAGATAACTGTGTTATTTCCTGCAGAGACAAGCCCTGGCTGGAAGAAGTGATGGCGGTCTGTGCTGGATGAAAGATGAAAAGCGAAGATGAAGGACTTCACCTAGAGACGCCACTGGTGAGTCAGTGTGTTACCTATACACTGACACTATACACTGTATACTATATACAGTGTTCCTGTGTACAATGTCACCAGTGATCACTGTATTACCTGTACACTGACACTATATACAGAGCTCCTGTGTACAATGTCACCAGTGATCACTGTATTACCTGTACACAGACACTGTATACTAAGTACATATTTCTTTTGTATAATGGCACTTTTGGTGATATTAGTATTGTGGTTTTTTTTTATTAATGATCAGTATTGTAGTATTCAGTCTCTATGTGGTGGTAATATGTTGTCCAGCAATGGTGTGGTGGTATTTGTTCCTTGTATGCGCTATTATTCAGTCACTGTGTGGTGGTAATATGTGGTATGGTCATGGTGTGGTGGTATTTGTCCCTTGTATGTGGTATTATAGGTTACTATGTGGTGGTAATATGTGGTCTGGTCATGGTGTGGTTGTATTTGTCCCTTGCATGTGCTATTATTCGGTCACCATGTGGTGGTAATATGTGGTCTGGTCATGGTGCGGTGGTATTTGTCCCTTGTATGTGATATTATTCGGTCACTGTGGTGGTAATATGTGGTCTGGTCATGGTGTGGCGGTATTTGTCCCTTGTATATGGTATTATAGGTCACTATGTGTAGGTAATATGTGATCTGGCATGGTGCGGTGGTATTTGTCCTTTGTATGTGCTATTATTCGGTCACCATGTGGTGGTAATATGTGGTCTGGTCATGGTGTTGCGGTATTTGTCCCTTGTATGTGATATTATTCGGTCACTGTGGTGGTAATATGTGGTCTGGTCATGGTGTGGCGGTATTCGTCCCTTGTATGTGGTTTTATAGGTTACTATGTGGTGGTGATACGTGATCTGTCATGGTGCGGTGGTATTTGTTCCTTGTATCTGATATTATTGGTCATTTTAAAAATTTAAAAATAAATAAAAATATACCTAAATTGTATTGCATATTTTAACAAATGATTAATAGGACAGAGTAGAGTAGAGCTCGGCCAAAAGAGTCTACCTTGTTGTGTAGGCGGCTTAAATAATCTTCTGGCCAAAATAAAAGCTGCCGGCTATATGTGTGATCTGGTGATGGGAACTGTTAATGTGTGATTAGTGAGAAGTGGAGTTTTTCCAAGAGAGAGCGGTGGGACTGTGGACAGTTCAAGGGTGGAGGAGGGACTTGGGTGGAGCCTGGGCGGAGTCTCAAGGGGCCCCGAAAATTTTGCCAGTATGGGGCCCCGAAACTCCTAGTGGCAGCCCTGTGAAGGACAGCTCCTTGGAGAAATGCCCGCACCAATGGTTCCACAATCGAAATATTCTGTAATACAGGTGAAATTGGACGTCAAATACCAAGCGTTAAGCGTAAGTGGTTACTCAAGTCATCAGGAGGGGTTGGCAAGACATTGGGCTACAAGTCAAATGTTCAGCTACAGGTGGTCCGTTGATCTCACACCACCTATCTCAAAGGCTATCACGGTGAAGTGCAAATACGAATTTTGGTAAGATCTTACCTGTAAAATTCTTTCAGCAAAGGAAGCAAGGGGGACACTTCTTTACTTCTGGGTAGGCGGAGCCAGATAGTAGGACTAACCTCAGGTTCTAAAAATGGGTGTTGTCCGGGCCCCTCCGGCTCTGGCTCCTCCTGCCGTACACTCCAGTTTTGTACACAAGCTAAGGAAAGAAATAAATCACCAGCGGAGCGCCATAACCAAACTGACAGGATTCAAAAGAACAATGTTATGCACATAACATGAATACCACACAGCTCAGGTACCACTCACAAAACCTGACCACTGCGATGAGCTGGCGATGCCGGAAAGAGCCGTAGAGCGCTGACCTCAGCTCAGAAACTCGCTTATCAGAGAGAGCCGCGCTGCATCTGAAACAACACCTTCTGCCTTATGGGAGGGAGAAGTGTCCCCCTTGCTTCCTTTGCTGAAAAGAATTTCACAGGTAAGATCTTACCAAAATTCGTATTTCAGCTGCAGATGGAAGCAAGGGGGACACTTCTTTACTTCTGGGATGTCCCAAAGCAGTACAAAAACAAGGGTGGGGAAAAAACCTTAAACAGGCAGAAGCCAACACCTTGATACATGCGCAACAGGCGCAACATAAACTTAACTAGAAGTTTTCAAAATACAGCCGCCTGAAGGACTCTGCGTCCTAAGGCCGCATCAGCGGAGGCACTGACATCCACCTTATAAAACTTTGTAAAGGTGTGAACAGAACGCCAAGTCGCTGCTCGACAGAGCTGGGCTGCCGAAGCCCCTTGATGAAGGGCCCACGAAGAGCCCACAGCTCTCGTGGAATGAGCCCGAATATTAATCGGGCAAGGTTCGTCCATAACACGGTAAGCTTCCAAAATAGCTGACCGGATCCAACGAGCTATAGTATCTTTAGAAGCTCGTTGACCACGACGACGACCTGCTGGAATCACAAAAAGAGAATCCGACTTCCGGAAACTCTGCGTAACTGACAAGTAGAACTTCAATGCCCGCACTAAGTCCAATGAGTGCAAGGCCCGCTCCTTCGCATTCTTTGGTTCTGAACAAAGCGAAGGTAACACAATATCTTGATTGACATGGAATTGAGATACCACTTTAGGGAGAAAATCATGTCGCGTGCGAAGAACAACACGATCCGGTAAAAATTCCAAGAAAGGTGGCGAACATGAAAGAGCCGCCAACTGGGAAACCCGTCTCAAGGAAGTGACCGCCACTAGGAAGGCAACCTTCCAAGAAAGCAAAGAAAGATTAATAGCATCCATAGGCTCGAAAGGAGCACTTTGAAGAGCTTTCAAAACCAGATTAAGCCGCCAAGGCGACACAGGAGTTTTCCTTGGAGGAAACTGACGGACTGCTCCGCGAAAAAAGGCACATACGTCCTACGCGAGGCAATAGCTTTACGAAAAAGCACCGAAAAGGGCAGATACCTGACCCTTCAGGGTACTGATTGCCAAACCCTTATCCAGCCCGTGCTGCAAAAAAACCAACAAGTGGGTAATGAAAATTTCTTTGGATTCCTGGAAGAACCCAAACACCATGAAAAGAAGGATTCCCAAATCCTGTAGTAAATCCTAGTCGTAGCCGACTTCTTGACGCTCTCATAGTGGCAATGACCTTTTCTGAAAACCTTGACGGGTTAAAAACTCGGTCTCAAGAGCCAAGCCGTCAAACGCAGAGACCTCAGGCCCGGATGACACACGGGACCCTGAGTGAGCAAGTCCGGTCGAAGAGGCAGAGGAAAAGGAGGCGCCGCCAGAAGCGACATCAGCGTGGAAAACCACGTCCTTCTCGGCCAATCTGGGGCTATCAGAATAGCCGGAACCCTCTCCAGCCTGACCCGACGTAACACAAGCGGCAGCAAGGATATCGGTGGGAACACATAAACCAGCTGGTATTGGCTCCACGGAACCACCAGCGCATCCACTTCCACCGCGGTCGGATCCCTGTATCTGGACATGAAAGTTGGTAACTTGGCATTGATCCTGGAGGCCATCAAGTCTACTTGAGGAGTCCCCCATCGGGAGCACAGAAGTGCAAAGATTTCCGGATGAAGACTCCATTCTCCTGAATCCATCCTCTCTCGTCTGCCTGGATATTCTGAATCCCTGGTATGTGAATCGCAGAAATAGGCCGCACATGAGCCTCGGCCCATATCAGAATCCGAGATACCTCTGACATGAGTCTGGAGCTCCTCGTCCCGCCTTGATGGTTGATATACGCAACCGCCGTAGCGTTGTCCGTCTGAACACGAACTGGTAATCCGCTCAAAGGGACCGTCCAATGTTGGAGGCAAAGAAAAATTGCCCTCAATTCCAGATGTTGATCGGTAACACCGATTCTTCCGGTGACCAAACTCCCTGAATCCAGAGATTGTTCCAAACTCCCCCCAGCCCGTCAGGCTGGCATCGGTGGTCAAGATCGACCATGACAGGGGAAGAAAAGATTTTCCCAGGAAAAACCGTTCCGGACGTAACCACCAGTCCAGAGACTCTCGCACTTTGCGGGAGATTAAAACCCTGCAATCCAGTGTTTCCTGTGCACGATTCCATCTCTTCAAAATGAAGCTTTGAAGCGTTCTGCAATGGAACTGAGCAAACGGAAGAGCTTCCATGGAAGCGACCATTAACCCCAGAAGGCGCATACATCTTCGAAGGGATACTGTCGTTGAGGACTGCACAGACTGTGCCAGACAATGGATACTGGTTTGCTTGTCCTTTGGCAGAAAAACTACCACTTTCGCTGTGTCGAAAATCATGCCCAAAAACAGGATTGACTGAGAAGGCTCCAGGGATGACTTTCCCAGTTGATCAGCCACCCGAAATCCTCCAGGAGCTGAAGGGATAAATCGCGAGCCGTCACTGCCTCCTCCTTTGAGGATGCCACAATCAGAAGATCGTCCAGATAAGGAAGTATCATGATCCCTTGTCTCCGAAGCATTGCCATAAGAGGTGCTAGTGTGTAGCCCTGGTGTTAGGCACACGCAGTACCCTGGAGGTGTGTGGCGAGACAGCAGTTTAATGCTCAATACCCATTCACTCAACATACACTAGACAACCCTTGGGGTTTAGTGTAGTTACTTGTGAGGGAGTGGTCAGTGGTATTGGTTGAGTGATTAGAGTAGTCAGTTTCCTGTTTCGGACAGAGCGACGTGTGGAGTCTGCTGGAGGAGGAAGCAGTCCAGCCTGGTTCTGCAGCAGTTCATCAAGTGGAGGCCAGTAAGGGCGAGATATAGATCACCTCACCCTGGTCAGAGCTGTACATCACCTAAATACATTGACAAAGAAAGAAGAAGCTTAGTGCAGAATTACTTCAGTCACCTGTCTCAAGGACAGTGAAAGGTTCAGAGACTGCTCCTGCCTAGTGGATAAGAGAATCTGTTAACTAACTCTAAAGGAAGAGAAGAAGGGAGTGACTATACGGCTTTTTGCAAGTGTGAGTGTTTTTGCTACACGAGGAAAAGGGCGAAAGGCACAGTGGAAAGGATTATTTGAAAAGTGCTTTTGGATTGAAGAAGTCCCTGCACGTTGTAACGGTCACTGGGGACCGAAGGATCACTATTAGCTTCAAGCATATGTGGTAAGAAAACCAGGGATTTACCGGACCTTAGGTCGCGGCAAACAGCCCCATATAGTCAGTACGTAACTGGGGTCAGGGGGAGTGAAGACTTTGAGCTGATCAGCAAGATAGGAATTCAGCCTCTCACAGGAAGGCTCCGACCACAAACTGACTGGGCAGTACAGCTATGGATTAGCTGGAGTTATTGAGGGGACTTACGCTTCAGGCTGGTTGTACTCAGTGTTGAAAGTAAAGGAGGCCCCTAACTTGTCCGCTGCTGTCTCAAAATACACTCTCCTTGGATCAGCCTCCCTGGGACCTGCCTAAAACATTCTTACAAGTAAAGGTATGGAAAGACGCTGACCGTGTGAGACTGTGTTATTTATCTGCACCCGACTTCACTAACTTCATAGACTTTGAGGGACCAGTCCCACCTGTAGGGGACCTGACATCTAGCTGCCTCACCATCCCTCAGAGATCTATAGCAGCGCTGGTAAAATTACCAGAAGACTACAGGTGGCGTCACAACTGTATATAAAACTATCCCCTGTAAATATTCCCCAAAATACGCCAGACCGCCAGGGCCACAGACCGAGCCACAGCTACTGTGACAAAACCCCAATAGACTTCCATGGGCTCGGCTCTGAGTACCCCCCTTGCCCTGGTAATCCACAATTGTGGTGGCGGGTCGACACAAAAATTTGGCGTCACGAAAAGGATGCAAACTCGCAAAATTGCGAGCCTGTGTGCCTATGGAGTTGTTTTTGTGAAAAGGACTGTTTGCACTTTTGGCGCCAAAAATCGCCATCTTTGTCGCCATATTCGGGGCCCTCAGGCGCTGGAGAAGAAGGTGGGCGTACCTTCGTGGGCGTGTAACCCCCTGTGGCGCGAAGAAAATGCCTGCCCTCTCAAAGTGCTATTACAATATGCGATCCTGCCCTACAGCAAAGGAGGTCCGCCTCCTTTCACCTTCCCTGCGAGGAGGAGGAGACGCAAACCCGCCTCCACGGAAGAGACCGGACGTCTCTGGAGGAAGAAGAAAGAATCTTCTGGAATATAATGGAGGCAGGACGTGTGCAAGCCGAGCAGGGAAGCGGGGAAGGCAGGCCCCGTGCCCCAGCCAACTGCCACCAGCACCGGAGTTATCCGTGGTCCTGCACCTGCAGCAGGCGTTGCTAGAAATTCAGGAAGAAAATGCACGCCTGAAGAAGATGGTCCAGCACCAACCTGGATTTGAAGAGATCGAGAGACGCCGGCGTACCCTGAGCAGCGGAGGCTGTGGGACGCGGTGATCTCTCCCTCAAGACACCCCCACGATTCGTGTTACCGAAGATTCTGCTGCCAAGGCGAAGGAGCAACCGGGGCTGCCCCGAAAGTACCGATCCTGATCCCACGGTGAAGCGGTGGAGGCGAAGGAGGTTGAGGAGGTACCGCCAGTTCCGGAACGCCCGCCCGGCCGGACCGCAGCAGATGATCGGTCCCCGACAGGGAACACCGGAGGGGTCCTGTCCGTCGTTACCAGACGTCGACTGGGACGAGATGGCGCGCCTGGATGACGTCGCCTACACCGCCCAGGGAGAATATGAGTGGCAGCGTCGTGAGGAGAAGCAGAAAGCACAGGAGGAAGAGCGGGAAGCCAGGGAATCGTCAGCGACAACATGCAGAGCTGATCGCGGACAAGGAGAGTGTCCGGGAGAGAAAGGTACCCTGGGGAACCGCGGCGGCAGGGGTGTGTGACTGAGTTCCAGCTCCGGAAGGCTGGGGCTTCATCCGTGAAACGGGCCTCTACCAGGGGTCTTTGTAAGTCGCAGGGACGTAGAATCTCCCTACCGCAAGGCCATCCCAGGAGGGACTTAGTTAATGGAGACATTGTCACGTACACACGGCACTGGGGAATGAGGGATGGTATGCCCTTAACGTCACCATCGTCCGTGACCCGTCCCCGCGCAGGGTAACGTCACCACTACCGCAGCGTCCCCGTCTCCAGCTCAACAGTATCGGCCGGCCCCAGCATCGCCCCTGCAAGTTCATCGCAATTAAAGCAATATCTACATCGCAACATGCGACCCAGTTTCCACGCAACCATGACACGGTCCATATCGTTAACTGTGATTGAAACGCAATCGGTGTCTCGTGAGGAGAATGTACCCGTTGCGCCCCTAGAGGTTCGCACGAGAACTGTGGCGACCCCGACCCTAAAGCAGAGCATGACTTGTTGGTAATGGGATCTAGGGGACCATCGCATTGTTCCAGCCCCCGGGGTGGAAAATGTATTTGAAGTAAATGAGTAATTAAACAGTGAAGAAGATCGTGAGATCCATATTAGGGTCTACATAAGTAAAGTTGTAGAAAGTTTAAAGTATGTTTACAAATTTTTTGCACAAGTTGAAGAGTATAACGTATAATAACGTATATATATATTTCTAACATAGAATGCCCGGCTGGGTAACCAAAAAAGTTTGCACTTTAGTATTATTATGTGATTATTATATCTGTGTCTTCGTTTTACAATGGACTTTGAGGTTGAGGACTGTGCCAGCCCAGAACTTATTTGTATATGTTGCGCTTCGGTGCTTTATCTTGGTTTTTACATAAACCAGCACAACTACCTCTGAATACAAAAACCCGTGGGTGTGCACTGAGTGAGGTCTGCATTCGGATGTCCTGCAGCCACCCAGGACCTACGTTAAGGTTTGGTGCGGGTCCTTCACAAGAATACTGTATATTTATTGAATGTTTTGATGCTTAATACTATTGTATTTTTCTATATAAATGTTTTGTTGTTTGCAACGTTCAAGACATCCTCACCTCCGGATGGGACGAATTAATGTTCAGTTTGATGTTTTCATGCATAAACAAAATGTCTCTTTGTATTTACAGCCGGGAGTGCTGTCTTTTACCATGGGGGAATGTGTAGCCCTGGTGTTTAGGCACACGCAGTACCCTGGAGGTGTTGTGGCGAGACAGCAGTTTAATGCTCATTACCCATTCACTCAACATACACTAGAAAAACCCTTAGGGTAGTGTAGTTACTTGTGAGGGAGTGGTCAGTGGTATTGGGTTGAGTGATTAGAGTAGTCAGTTTCCTGTCTTCGGACAGAGCAGACGTTGGGAGTCTAGCTGGGGGGAGGAAGCAGTCCAGCCTGGTTCTGCAGCAGTTCATCAAGTGAGGCCATAAGGGCGAGATATAGATCACCTCAGCCTGGTCAGAGCTGTACCTCACCGAATACATTGACAATAGAAAGAAGAAGCTTAGTGCAGAATTACTTCAGTCACCTGTCTCATGGACAGTGAAAGGTTCGAGACGTGCTCCTGCCTAGTGGATAACTGAGAATTCTGTTAACTAACTCTAAAGGAAGAGAAGAAGGGAGTGACTATACGGCTTTTTGCAAGTGTGAGTGTTTATGCTCCCAGCGAGGACAAGGCGAAAGGCACAGTGGAAAGGATTATTTGAAAAGTGCTTTTGGATTGAAGAAGTCCTGCAACGTTGTAACCGGTCACTGGGGACCGAAGGATCACTATTAGCTTCAAGCATAGTGGTAAGAAAACCAGGGTTTACCGGACCTTAGGTCGCGGCAAACAGCCCATATAGTCGTACGTAACTGGGGTCAGGGGGGGTGAAGACTTTGAGCCTGATCAGCAAGATAGGAATTCAGCTCTCTCCAGGAAGGCTCCGACCACAAAACTGACTGGGGAGTACAGCTATGGATTAGCTGGAGTTATTGAGGGGGACTACGCTTCAGGCTGGTTGTACTCATCGTGTTGAAAGTAAGGGGCCCCTAACTTGTCCACTGCTGTCTCAAAATACACTCTCCTTGGATCAGCCTCCTGGGACCTGCCTGAACATCTTACAAGTAAAGGTATGGAAAGACGCTGAACGTGTGAGACTGTGTTATTTATCTGCACCCGACTTCACTAACTTCATAGACTTTGAGGGACCAGTCCCACCTGTGGGGACCTGACATCTAGCTGCCTCACCATTCCCTCAGAGATCTATAGCAGCGCTGGTACAAATTACAGAAGATACAGGTGGGTCACGAACTGTATATAAATCTATCCCCTGTAAATATTCCCCCAACATACGCCAGACCGCCAGGGCCACAGACCGAGCCACAGTACCTGTGACAAAACCCTAGACTTCCATGGGCTCGGCTCTGAGTACCCCATTGCCCTGGTTTAAACCACAATTGTGGTGGCGGGTCGACACACTAGCACCTTTGTAAAAACTCGGGGTGCCGAAGCCAACCCGAAAGGGAGGGCCACAAATTGGTAATGGTCCTGACCTATGGCAAAGCGCAGAAAGCGCTGATGAGATCTTCCGATGGGAACGTGTAAATAGGCGTCGCGATATATAGGACACCAGAAAATTGTTCTGTGACAGGGCAGTCACCACTGAGCGAAGCGACTCCATGCGGAACTTTGGGTGTAAACATGCCGATTTAACCTCTTGAGATCCAGAATGGGACGAAACTTTCCCTCCTTTTTGGGGACCACAAAGAGGTTGGAATAAAATCCCCTTCCCCGGTCTTCCCGGGGGAACTGACACTACTACACCCTTCTGTAGTAAGGAATCGACTTCCTGCCGCAGAGCGGTCAATAAGTCGGGATCTGACGGAACGCGAGACTGACAGAATCTTTCTGGAGGGCGAAGAGAAACTCTATGAAATAGCCTGCCGACATTATTCGTGTCACCCAGGAGTCTGAGACGCGGGAGACCCAAACCGCTTGAAACAGGAGCAGGCGCCCCCCCACTCGAGAATCCTCGAGTGAACTTCTGGGTCAGCCGTTTGGCGGGCTTTTTGTCAGATTCCCGCTTGTCATTGCGCGGGTATTGTTTCCAAGAAGCGTTAGACTTTTGGGAAGACTTTTTCCTGAAAAGGTGGGACGACCCGATCCCCAAGAGGAGTGACGGCTCGCCCTCTGCCACGAAAAAAACCCCCGGTTACCGTAGGAACGGTCCTGCCAAAAGCAGCCGTAGCTGCCCTACGCTGAGGCAACGCTGACTCCTTAGCCTTAGCAATCAATTCCGTGAGGTCAGAGCCGAAAAGCTGACCACCTTTGTAAGGCAAAGATAGCAAACCTTGTTTGGAGACCGCATCTCCAGTCCACTGTTTAAGCCACAACGCTCTTCTAACAGTGATTGTAGAAGCCTGAGCTCTGGATATTAGGGAAGCCATATCCAAAAGAGCGTCACAGACATATTGGTCTGATTCTTCTATTAACTTAATGATCTCATCTATTGCCTGTAAAGAGGACCCATCCTGCAGGGATATCGCAGGCGAGCTGTCCAACCATGGAAGCTCTAGAAGCACAATAGGAAGATAAAGCCACTCTAAAGGCCTGACCAGCAGCTTCATAGCGGCCTTGGCCGCCATCTCTGACTTTTTGTCCAGCGCATCTGCAAGGTAGCTTTTCCTTTGACGGGAAGCATAGAAGCTTTGTTAAGCTGGATAAAGAAATATCCACCTCAGGGGACGGAATCCAGCTAGCAAATAGGTCTGCTGGACAAGGATACAAGGTTTCAAACAACCTTGTCCCTGAAAACGCTTGTCTGGACAAACGCGTTCCTTTTCTACTTTCTTAGAAAAACTCACTCATAGCTTGGCATCGCTAAACGTGATCTTTGCGACCCATGGTACCATCTGGGAATACCTTCATCATCATTCATGTCCTCAGGTACTTGCAGTACCTCTCGTATGGCTCTGACAAAAGCATCTATACGGCCCGACAAGGAAGCAGAGTGCTCCTGAAAATCCTCTCTGCCCGAATCAGAACATTCTCCCTCAGAAACTGAAGGAGAACTCCCCCTCGCAGACAAATCTGAGTCACTTAGTGGGGAGGGCATAGCAATCCTGGGACGCTTTTTGCTATGAGAAGGTCTAGAGGATACCCACTGACCCAAAAGGTCAGAAAGCCCACTAATAGCAGTAGTGAGCATATCAAACTTGGCATCATAGCGACCTCCAATAGTGGCGCTAGAAGGTGCAGAAGATTCCATCGTGTCAGAAACGCGGGGCTGGTCCTGGAGAGGACGAGGAAGACGATCAGCCTCCTGACTCAAATCTGACATGCCGGTTATTCAGATGGTAATAGTGATGAGAAATAACCAGAGCAGTGTGGTCTCACACAGTAGCAAAACGCTGAAGGGTTAACTTCTTTAAAAGCAAAAGAATACCCCAGCAGTGAAAAACGGCGCCCCCCCGCTGCAGACAGCTCACAGACCGTTACTGAGGGATACAATGTCCCAATGATCAGAAAACTGCAGCGCTGCGCTAGAGAGCGCAAACAGCAAAAACAAATGCTGCGGGAGGCTAAAGGGTTAAGCTGCTACCTAAGCGATAGCAGCGACTCACCCGGCTGGCTTGGTGTTGTCTCAAATGCCTGTGTACAGAAACGAAGGAGAGGAGACCAGGAGAGCTGTAATGGCTGCCGCAGAGAGCAGGAAGAGAAGGAGCCAGTCACTTCCTGTAATCAGAAAGCCGGGAAAACCTGAAGCCACGCCCCCTCTCTGCTCAGTCAAAAAAGTGTGGGAGATCTTATGCACTCCTCTCCCTGTACACTGTAACGGCGCTGCAGCGCCGAAAACACACAGCACATATTAAATAAAAAATCGCTCTCTTCTCTTTTTTTAAAAAAAATGCCCAATCATGAGAAAATAGTGGGAAACACCAATAACAGTCAGCGCTGTCACCGCAGACGCTGTAATCACTCGCACATATCAAAATATAATGCAGAGTACTCACCAGCCAAAAACGCCACAGGGACCCTCCACGGATATGTGACGCTGTGCCCATTGCTTCCCATGAGAACAAGGAACGCAGTGACCCAGAACGTGGTATGCGTCCTGTCAGGGATAGCTACCTCTTCCCCCCGGGCCGGCAAGAAAATGTAATGACCACCATTTAGGGAATACATATTGCCAGGGGAGAGGATGGGGTCCAGCAGCGCCGGTACCCCTGATCCTCTAGACATAAAGTCCAGGACCCTGTCCGAGTAAAATAATAAACTCTTCTGAGGTGATTTCTGCGGAGCTGCATTAGCAGCCATCCTTCCTACTTGGACCTCAAGTCGAAACTGGAGTGTACGGCAGGAGGAGCCAGAGCCGGAGGGGCCGGACAACACCCATTTTTAGAACCTGAGGTTAGTCCTACTATCTGGCTCCGCCCTACCCAGAAGTAAAGAAGTGTCCCCCTTGCTTCCATCTGCAGCTGAAAATGGTAATGGTGGCTTGTATGGAGGTCTGTCCTCTTCAGGGATAAGTTGGCTTTTGTCTTCCATGCAATGGTAGCAGGAGATTTTTTTGCAGACCGCATGGGTAACACCGTGAAGAAACCTTCACGGTGGAACTTCACACCGGTACTACTCCCGGAATTATGGTGTGGGGTGGCATAATGTATGGTAGCCGTACCCACAAGTCTTCATTCCAAGTGCACTAACAGCTCAGTGTTACATTGATTTGGTGGTAGAACTAGTGGTGTTTCTGTTTCTCCCAAGTGTCCCAGGGGACGTTTTTCAATACAATGCCAGGCTACACGTTGCTCGCGCTACTGTGAGCAGCCTGTGTGGCCTCGGCGTCTCTGGACTTATCTCCCATCGAGCACAACTGGGACGTCTTTGGTCAGCAATGTACAGGAGCTGCCAGCAGAGGATCTTGATGATTTTCCCAAGTGCATTCAGCGCAGCAGAATATTCCTCAGACGACAATTAGTAACCTCACTGATAGCAGCCAAGGCTTTAAATGCAAGGATTTCTGTGTGTGATGCTCATACCTGATACTGAATAAATCAATATGTTTGGAAAATATTGTTTCCATTTTTTCATCATTTAGATATATAAACATGTCTATCCATCCTGTGATTTCCTTAATTCCATA
The DNA here is from genome assembly GCA_033576555.1 of Oophaga sylvatica. NCBI lineage: Eukaryota > Metazoa > Chordata > Amphibia > Anura > Dendrobatidae > Oophaga > Oophaga sylvatica. Next base: position 533,240,501 of record JARQOD010000005.1, on the reverse strand, counting down.
ATTTTTCTTTCTTAGTAGGATGCCGACAGGTAAATGGCAGTTCGCAGAGCCATCTAATAAACTGATAAATACATGCAATTGCCGGCAGCTGCCTATCTTCCCCGAAAACCAAAGAATCGTCCGTTTAAATTCCAATTGGCCGATCCTTCGCTCCCTTGACGAAGATTGTCTGGAAGTCCCAATATACATGATAGCCGGAAGTTGACAGAATCAAAGGGTTGTAATTTTTAATTTTATCTTTGATATACTATTTAGGACTTGCATTGACTCCTTCAAGTCTTCAGATGTGCACACATACTGTAGACGTAGCATTGCGATGACCTCACGACTTGCTGCTATAGGAATAGAGTCTGCTGAGATCTTACAGAAATACGAGAGAAGAAGAGCAATTTAGCTCCAAGGAGCACAGGACGAAAAACGACAGCGCACAGGAGCTGTCACAACATGTTTTGTGTCTGGCGTGCAAGAGAGAAGCCGAATTCCTAACATCCCCATCCTGCACCTCCACTGCAGACTACATATTATGACCTGCCCCATAAACTTGTAACACCCTCCAGGGGAAAAGCTAGTCATATATGGTCTTTATCAAGGATCTAGTCCAAAAGATGGTAGAGGAAGAGGAGGATTTTACAAAACCTGCTGTGACACATCTAGTGCCGACAGGAGAAGGTGAAAGGATACAAATATCATAAAAGCTATTTTTTTTTACAAAACTGTACGTAATGTAGCACTTCAGCAAACAGGGTTTGTTTTTTTCTATAATGTGCGAAACGGGCTATTATTAAAGAAAAAAATTGTCATTTCAGGGTTCTGGGTTTCCCTTTGATAAATTTCCCTAAATTCCCTACATTTCCCACAATTCTTCTGTTTTTATAGAGGGGGGGATTCTCATCATATGACTCTTGGCAGCCAGTGATTCATTCGTGACATAGAACTGCAGTCCCCTAAGGTATTCTACAACCTCAGCATGTGACACAGCTGCAGTTTTTCTCCCCTGCCTCCTACTTGTGATAAGCGTCACCCTGTCAACTGTTGGCTGTGTGAAGATAAATCTTAAAGAAATACACTGGGTCTAAGGCGTAACACCTTTCCTTATGGAGAGTGACATGCCAGGTGAAGGAGACTTATAGGCCATGCCATGCTCCTCGGGAAAATGTAATATGTAATTTCCCTCTTCAGAGAGGAAGTGCACTTGAACTCTAATGCCACCTATCGGAAGTAGCAATTCTAAAAGTCAATATCAAGCCTTTTAACGAACCTTTCCACAAGACTTAGGATAAAAGCCAAACAAGAATCTCAATTTGCACACAAGTGTTTCGGAGTGTTTGCTTCTCCTCTATGCAAAGCCGGACATCGAAGTTGGTTGCATGAGAGGCCTCTAACTGGGGTGGCAAGGCTCCTAAAAGGTTCGATATTGACTTTAAGGATTGCTACTTCCCATAGGTGGCACTACAGTTCAAGTCCTCTTCCTCTCTAAAGAGGCAATTTGCTTATTAAATTTCCCAGAGGAGCCTTGCATGACCTTTAAGTCTCCTTACAGTGGCATGTCAATCTCCACAAGAGATGTTACCCCGTAGACCCCAGTCATAGGCCTCTCATACCGTAAAATCAGATCTCTTGCTTTGCACTGAGGAGGGGAAACACCCAGAAACACAATGTCTGCAAATTGAGATTCTGGTTTGGCTATTAACCTAAATTATGTGGTAAGGTTTGATGAATATTGACTAGGATTGCTATTTCCAACAGACAGCACTTACCAATCTGCGACTTACCTATTATGGCATGATGCTTTAAGCCTCTGTACCCCTTATAAAACTGGATTAGCAATGAAACACTAACAAATATGGTAGCTTAGTCCCTCAGTTACATTTTAGCAATTTAGGTAGTGTTGGGTAGATCACATTTCTATTTACTGTATATACTCAAGTATAATCCGAGCCGAATATAAGCCGAGGCACCAAATTTTATCGCAAAAAAATGGTAAAACTTATTGACTCAAGTATAAGCCTGGTATGCATGATCCCCCTCATCCCTATCTTGGTATGCATGTCCTCCTTATTCCCATCCTGGTATGTATGGCCCTCTCATCCCTTTACCGGTATGCATGGCCCCCTCATCCCTACCCTGGTATGCATGGCCCCCTCATCCCTATCCTGGTATGCATGGCCCCCTCATCCCTATCCTGGTATGCATGGCCCCCTCATCCCTATCCTGGTATGCATGGCCCCTCATCCCTACGCTGGTATGCATGGCCCTCTCATCCCTTTACCGGTATGCATGGCCCCCTCATCCCTTTACTGGTATGCATGGCCCCTCATCCCTTTACTGGTATGCATGTCCCCCTCATCCCTATCCTGATATGCATGTCCCCCTCATCCCTTTCCTGGTATGCATGGCCCCCTCATTCCTATCCTGGTATGCATGGCCCCCTCATCCCTATCCTGGTATGCATGGCCCCCTCATCCCTACCCTGGTATGCACAGCCCCCTCATCCCTATCCTGGTATGCATGGCCTCCTCATCCCTACCCTGGTATGCACAGCCCCCTCATCCCTATCCTGGTATGCATGGCCTCCTCATCCCTATCCTGGTATGTATGGCCCCCATCAGAAAAACATTAAAAAATAAACCATCCTACTTACCTTCCTTTATGGAAGAGTGGGCAGAAAAAAGCTTTTACTTAAGACACAAAAATTGTAAGGCTCGTTTTGAGTTTGCCAAAATGTGTAAATGTTTTTGAGTGACCTAGTCAAAGCTCAGACCTTAGTCCAATTGAAAATCTGCGCTCAGACTTGAAGATTGCTGATCACCAGAGGAAATTTGAAGGAGCTGGAACAGTTTTGCCTTGAGGAATGTGCAAAAATTTCAGTGGCCAGATGTGGCAATCTCATAGAGACTTATCTAAAACAACTTGCAGTTGTAATTGCGGCAAAGGCTCTACAAAGCACTGACTTCAGGGGGGTGAATAGTTCTGCAAGTTTTCAGTTATTTTGTCCTATTTGTTGCTTATTTAACAATAAAAAGAAAACCATATGTTCACCATTGTAGGCATGTTCTTTATATGAACTGATGCAAACCCTCAAAAAAAACAGGGAAATTCCAAGTTGTGAGGTAGCAAAACACGAAGAGTGACAAGGGGGGGTTAATACCTTTCGCAAGCCACTGTATGTCCAAATTTTTTGGTTTGGGTTTCTTGTGTTGTTCCCAAAACACACAAAGGGAATAAAAGGTATCAAAAAATGTGTAAATGAAATAATTTTCCAGGAATTTTTTCATTTCCCGGAACGATTTAGGGTGAAAATTTTGGCCATGCCGCAGTAATTATCCCTTCCACACATTTGTAGTCCATGTTATACTTTGTTGGGGTTATTTTTAAGCAGCCAGAGTTATCTGGCGGTGATTATTTTCCCCCCCACCAATTGCAACACAGCAAAACTCAGCGGAAGTTGGGGGAAAGCTTTTTGGATGAACGCGTTTGGCCACTATTAAGTGTTGTCCCCCCCTAAAATCCCCAAGGCAAACTGTAGAACCCCCTAACTATCATGTAAACATTTTATGGGCTTAAAAAACCCCACAGCTGTTTCTTCTTGAAAACTGAAGGGGGGGGGTCCTAAAAGCCCCACTCAGGAGGTGACAGGGCAAGAAAAGGGAATTTCTCGTGCTTTTAAATTTTTTTTAGTTTTTCTATTTTTCTGCTTTAGCTCTGCAAGAGACATCCGCTTTCCCCCCATCATGGGGGTTTAGTTTGTGGGGGGGCAGGGGAAAGGGGTCTCGGTAAAACAATTGGTAAAGGGACAGCGAGGGCATTTTT